>JABTXL010005037.1:9383670-9436131 GCA_025134845.1 Neodon shergylaensis | reverse complement strand
GTGGGCTGTACGGGTGGTGGTGGGCTGTACGGGTGGTGGTGGGCTGTGTGGGTGGTCCCGGGCTGTATGGGTGGTGGTGGCCTATGCGGGTGGTCCCGGGCTGTATGGGTGGACCTGGGCTATTCAGAAGGCTAGCCAAGCATGAGCCAGTAAGCAATGATCCTCCATGAATTCCTGCTCTGAGTTCTCTCGCTGATGGGCTGTTCCTCCCTGAAGTTGCTCTTTGTCACGGTTTTCTGTCACACAACAGAAAAATAAGGATACGACTGGCCTCAGCTGTCTTGTTATAAAACACAAAACAGACTAAGAAACCTATTATTGTTCACATTTTATCTTACTTTTAGCCTGATTTTCAGTGACAATGGCTCTTTGGCAGTTTCCAGTGCTTGCTGTGTAATGTTTGCTGAATACCAGCCGTGCGCTGTTCACTTCACCAGACTTGAGGCAGTTTGTTCTGGTCACCAGCCAGATAATTTCTAACATGTCTGGTTATGAATGCGTTTTATTGTTGCTAATGATAGCAAATATTATAATAATGAATTCCACTTGGGAATATGCTCCTTATCCTTTCTTTTTCTTTTCCTTTTTTTGTTTTAATGACTGGAAATTTCAGTCTTGCGTGTCCTGGTTAAATACAGGAACAGCTCTTGATTAGAACCCGTGGGGCCCAGCTCTGTCCATGGCCAAATCTTTTCTAAAATAAGGGAAATTCTAAGTGAGAGTCTGAAGCTCTCAGGATTGGTCCCCACTGGGCTGATTTTTCCACAATCACTGCACACATAAACAAGGTGAAAGCCACCTCTCCTACATCCACATTGCCCAGCGGATTTCCAACACCAGAGCAGTCTTTTCTGGCTGAACAAATTAATTTTCTGTACATAGTAGCTTTGATTTTGGCAAGGGTTTGTGCAGGTTAGCTTTTGTCAGTTCAGCGCAGACCGGAGTTACCCTGGGGCAAGGGGACCCCAACTGAGGGACTGCCACCCTCAGGTTGTCCTGTGGACAAGTTCTTATCCCACTTGGCTTAATCTTAGGAAGCTGACTGACTCGAGACTGAGCCCTCAGAACCGTGAGCTAAGAGAAAACCTCCCTTAGTGGTTTCTCTCAGGTCCATGGTCCAGCTATGTAGAAGAAACTAAATACTTACTAATTTATGTGTCCCTGCCCTGGCTTTTGTCTCTGTTCTAGGTTAACCCATAGCCCACCTGAGTTAGCCCTTAGCTTCGAGCTGACTCCTCTCTTGCCCCTTCATTCTCTTGGATGAGGCAGAAATGATGGGGCCTTCTGCTGCTGCCCTCGCCTCTGTGTTCTTTCTCTTCCTCCTCCATTTAGACAGCCTGTAGTTTCTGTGTTTGCCTTTATTAGGAGCTGAACAGTTTTAAAACTAATTCAAGTCTTTTCAACAGGAAGAAAAGCTTATTTTATATACTATAAGGGAGAGTAGGCTGGGTGGTAACAAAAATATTGCCTGTAGCCCAATTCCTATTTGTTTCATTGCTACCTTTCCATGGGGTATGGAGTATAGAAGTTGGAAACCTGTGGCCTCAGTTATCCTGCTTTCTATGACTTATAAACTAAGAACAGTGTGTGTACGTGCGCGTGTGTGTGCATGTGTGTGTGTTTGAGATACTCCCACTGTGTGCTGCAGGCTGGCTTCCCATTCATGATCCTCCTGTTTCAATCTCCCAAGTGCTAGGGTTACAGCCTGGCTTTTTAGAATGGTTTACACTTCCCCACCCCCACCCTGTTTATAGCAGTGCTGGAGATCAGACCAAGCCTTGCATGTGCTAGGCAAATTCTCTACTACTGAGCTGGCGTACCAAGTCCGATTTTAAATGGGGGGAGGGGGGAGAGAGAGAATATTCCACGATGGCTGAAAGCCCATGATAAACCCAGTGTGTAGAAATAAAGTTTTATTGGAACACACGGTGGCTAATGTGTTAACATCCTTCCTCTGGCTGCTCTCAGAGTGAGTGGTGCTCGCAGGGCCACACAGTTCTAAATGCTTCAGCGAGGAAGGTCAGGAAGCCTGTGGTTCTTCTGATGACTAGAGTCAGCACTGGTCATCTTCCTTCTCTTGGTACCCAGCACAGTGCTGGATTAAAGTCCATGTTTAATGTTAATTGTTTGGGAGTAAAGACTAGAGCGCCGTCTCAGGGTGAATGTCTCCTGGGAAGGTTTGTCACTATCTCTGCCATTTTTGCATTGAGTTTTGTCAGAAGAGAACTGTCCTCCCAGACTGAATTTTTTCTTCCATTTCTGACTGTTTAGAAGAGGAAAGAGCATTAGGTAAACCTAGCTGATGCCTTTGTGCTGGGCTCGCTCGCACGAGGATTTGATTTCAGCTTATCCTCTGTACTCATTCCTGGTTTAGACTCGATATTTTTAAAGCACTGGTCTGTAAGATAATGCTAGCATTTGAGTACCACACACAAAAGAGTTAGGCAAGGTTCCCACTCCGGAGCCTCACCTCTTGTCCCCGCCCATGGGGTCCTTCACGTATTCCCGCCCAACCATCCATCTTGTCTTTGTTCTCAACCCTTTTGGAGGAAATAATTCGTCACGGAGTCTCAAAACTCCTGACAAGTGATACCAAGCAAGGGTAAGACGTTCTTCTGTTCCCCGAGGTGGTCATTGTGCTATTTCTGTCTTTTGTTGTGAAATGCAGCTAAGGACTTGTTAGCACGGATGGTGCTGTGGGCTCTGAACGGCATTAAAAAGGTCACATCAGAAGCTACAGTGAGAGCCCTTTTCTTTCAAGGGGTTTATAGTACTAGTCCATGTGGAGAGAGAGGGCTGAGGATGCTTGAGTTAACGTCTTTCCTTCTGTGTTTGTCCTGGTGCTGGGAACTGAACCCAGAACCTCATAGATGCCACAGCAGTGAGCCACGTCTCCAGCCTCTGAATGTGAATTTCCCAACATGCAATGGGGGCCTACAAAGAAATAACAGCAAGACAGGTGTCAGTCCCAGCACTCAGGAGGCGGAGGGTCTCTGTGAGTTCAAGGCCAGCCTGCTCTACATAGCAAGTTCTAGGTCAGGCAGAGCGACATAGTGAGACTCTGAAAGAGGAAAAAAAAGCAAAAAGAAAAGTGCCAGGGAGTTCCACCAGAGAGCACACACACAACACACACACACACACACACACACACACACACACGGAATCTGTTGTCCCTACAGCCCAAGGCTGAGTCACATGACGAGAAGAAGCCAGGGCTCTTGTTCAGGCGCTTTGCCATCTTTAGCATGTGACTTGCGGTCCTCTATTGCCTCTGGAGTCCTCCTAGCAGACAGGAGAGACTAGAGCAAAGACAGCAAGAGGAAGAGAAACTGACCAGTGTCCCCCAGGGAGAACAGATCTTCTGGGAAGAAGAGCAGTCCTAGGAGACCATACCTCCACACCGTCTAACGACTTTGAAGATCCCAACTTCCTGTGGTGATGATCCAGTCACTGAGTCTGGCATTCCTGGGCCTGTTTTGGAAGAAAGCCTTTTCCTCCTGAGGGCCCTTCCTTCCTCCCTCTCTTCTTCCCTCTCTCCCTTCCTCCTTGTCTCCTTCCTTCCTTCTCTTCCTTCCCCCTTTCTGTTTACTTTCTAATAATCTTTCTCTCAAAAAAAAAAATCTTTATTTGCAGGGCTGAATAGAACCTTTCCTCAAAAACTCTCAATATTCTATTGAATTTGGAGTGGCTTATTTTTTTCTTGTCTCTCTCCCTAGATTTTTATAGCAATTTTTCTTTTACCATCTCTTGTAATTATCTGTAACGATCTGTAACTCCCTAACTTTTCCTCACCATCAGTTGCCAGGCCCTCTGTGGAAGCCACAGCCATTACAGAACCTCTTCCAAAGTAGGCGCTTCAGCCTAACGCACGCCCAGTTGAGCTATTGCGACTGGGTCCAAAGTATGTTCTTGAATAACTGAATTCTGTGAGGGAAAACCAGGAAACAGATTGTTTATTTGGCTTAAAGGAAGAACTTGTGTGTTTTAAAACAAAAGGGAGGGGGAAAAGGAAGGAGGGGAGGGAGGGAGTGAGTGCATGGGGGACCCTGATGTCTAGGCACTGAGCTTGAGGAGGCAGAAGAACCTATAGGCTACTTTTCTCACTACTGTGACTAAATCCCTGAGAAGCTACTCAAAGGGAGGAAGGACTTGTTTTGTCTCCCAGTTTGAGGAAACATGGTCAACGATGGCGAGAAAGGCGTGGACAGAAGTGGCTCATGGGAGTAGTATCATAGTCTCCTGGGGTTTATATTGGCCATAGGCAGTCAGTTAAGTAGAGGAGACTGGTCCAGGCTGGTTCAGACATGATTCAGGGCAGAACCACCAGAAATTCACTTCCTCTTGTGAAACTCCACCTGAAAAAGGTCTCAGAATTTCCCAAAATGTCCACGCTAACTGGGAACTAAGTGATCGGACACACGAATCAGTGGGGAGACCTTTCAAATCCATAGGGGTGGGGTGGGAGTGGGGCCGAAGTGTAAGGGCTCTGACTTAGGGTGCTAGGAAGGCCTCAGCCCCAGTTCCCATCTTGGTCAGCTGCCCCTCGTCTACCAGATTTCTCCAGATCGTGGGTGACATGGAGACTTCCATTCTGTTTCTCTTCTCAACTGAGAAAAGCTGACCAGACTGGGGTCTTGGCTGCTGCTGCTGCTGGCGCTGCTAGGCCTGCTGGTGATAGATAGTCTTAGAGAACCGCAGGTCCTGCATCCCAGGTCATGAGCCTTGGGCTCATGTGATGAGGTGCTCTATGCTGCGGTTTTCTATGAGGAGGGAAACCATCCAGCACGTTCCTTGACTCTTTATCAGTCTTCTTGGCACCAGGTCCCGCCACCCCAGTCCGTTCCTGTAGTCTCTCTGTTGCCTCCCTTGCCTGTGGAAACGGCTCTCTTCAATTAAGTGTACCTTATAGGTGCTGTGGTGACCTTCCAAGGGGGCACAGCTGCCTGCGTTTTAGCAATATTGGTAGTGCTCCGTGGGACTGTTGAGAGCGGTGGCCCTCATTCCCTTACACAAAAATCCCCTTTTGGGATACGCTGTATTCTTATTCATTTCACAGATGGCTTAAATCGTTTATGTTGTTTTGTTCAGCTCACTCAGGAAATGAAAGGGTAGACATTTTAATTGTTTTGAACAGCGTTTCACTCCTCACTCAGACTTCAGGAACCTGCCAAATGCAGATTTCGCCTCTCAAACTGCCTGATTGCACGCTGTGTTCTTGCGTGTGGGGGAGGTTGTCTAACCAAGGACTGGGGTTGCCTGCCACCAGGGCCGCAAGGCAGCTTCTCTCCTGTTCATTACAGAACACAGGTGCCAAGTAGGTGTCCCCTTTAAAAACGTTCCTTCCTTTTAGAGATCATTTGGATAAAATGTGTGGTATAATAAGAGAACTAGAAGTCATCTGATCCAGGCTCAAAGTTTTGGCTTCGTTCTGTTGGCTCTGGGTCTCTGTGTGAATTACAGTGGGGTATAGGCATGAGTCACTGCTGATGGCAAGGTGTTCTGCTGTTGTTATTTTGTTACTTGTAGAAGTACTTATTTTTAATTTATGTGTAGCCGTGTTTTCCGTGCATGTATGTGTGCACACCACAGGCCTGTCTAGTTCCAGAGGTGGTCAGAAGAGGGGGTCAGATCTGCTGGAACTGGAGTTATGGATGGCCGTTAGCCACACCCTATGGGTGCTGGCAACAGACCCCAGGACCTTTGCAAGAGCAGTAAGTGCTTCAACCACTGAGCCATCTTTCCGCGCCCACCATTATTTTAAGTAATTTAAGACAAGAAGCAGTAACACAGAGTTCCCAGGTCCTCTTTGTTCAGCTTCTCCCAAGGGTAGCACTGTAAGCGACCACGTTGCATTGTCAAAAGCTGGAAGCTGATCTTGGGCAGTCCTGGTAGCAGGCCTCACTGGGATCCTTTTTCATGTATTTTTTTTAATTGACCTTATTGAGCTCTACATTGTTCTCTGCTCCCCTCCTTCCTCTTCCCTACTCTTTTTCCCTCTCCCATGACCCCCCCCCCCAGTTTACTCAGGAGATCTTGTCTTTTTCTACCTCCCATGTAGATGAGATCCAGCTTTCTCCATGTATTTGTGTGTGTGCACACCTCTGTAATTCTGTGCAATTTCACGTTTAGATTCACTTGTGCTTTTAATTTGTAACATGCTTATCTCTCATGAAATTGTCTGGAATGTCCACGTGAATAAGGAAACAGCACTGGAAATTCCTTCCTGGGGAAGTCTTGGGGTAACGCTCTTAGTTGAAGGTTCCTGAACCAGGAAGTAGAAAGTCAGGTTCCAGTTCTGCAGCTAGCCAGCTCTGCGGCTTCGATGAAGATGTGAACATGCTCAGAGCATCCACCCCTCATCTCGCAAACAAAGTAGCTAAGTCAAGCAAGACTCCTGATTTCCCCCTTTTTTTTCTTCTTCCTCAAATCCCCTCACTGTTGTAGCCCCAAGGGCTGGGCTCATCCTGTCTTCCTCCATTGTTGCCCCTGTCCCAGGGAGCCCCTTCTGACGTCTCCCCTGCATCTGCTGCCTGTCTCCCTACTTGTCTGGGTTCATGGACTAGATTGCATGTGTGATTCCAGCCAACCACTGTCTACACAGCGGCCAGGATTTAAAAAGCCAATCATGGTGTCCTTTGCTTAAAACTTCTCTTCAGCAGCTCCATGTGACACTGAAAGCAAAGTTAGAGCTGTCCCCTCCCCTCCAACTCCTCCCGTGTGGGATTTGAAACTGCTGCTAATCTTAGTGTCGGGCTGTCATCTTCCCTTACACCGCCTGGGCTCCAGCCACGTAGGCTCCTTGTCGCGGCTGGTCCCCAAGTCACTGCCTCCTTGCGGCCTCCCCTCGCTGCTTGTTCTCACTGTCTCATGTTTGGTTCCGCTAATTAGCCCCATCTGGTACTTGCTGTGAAGCCACTCCAGTGAGGCTACTGTATCAGCTCACGCCAGCCCCTCCCAAGGCGCTGTCCCTTATGCCACTGTGTCCCTCGTCCTCTACAGCATGTGATACTATATGGAATAACCTTTACACTTGGTAGGTCTGGCTGTGACTAGCCTGGTGAGCTAACCCTCTCTAGACTGCCAGCTCCGTGGAAAGGTTTGTCTTAGCTGTCCGGGTCACCCTGCGTTAGGATAATGCCTGGGTCAGCGTAGGCATCAGTGACTGTTGAGCAGGTGTATTAACGGACCAGATAATCACTAAAGCTCTTGAAACTGAAAAAAAATATAATATGGTTAATTAATTAAAATGGTTATTTTTGATATATTTTGGATTCTTCTGGGAACATTATTAACGGATTCCTGTATCAAGTTCTCTTATGTATGTGTATCGCTGAAAGATCTTTTCTGAGGCAGGACTATTAGAGGCGGGAAGGTAAGTGTTTTGTGTCCTGACAAGAACCAAGGGCCTTGTACATGCTAGACAAACACACCGTCACCGGGCCACAGCCCAGCCTAGCTAAATACACCATCGCCGAGCCACAGCCCAGCCTCAGCTGTGGTTTTGCTTTAAAGAAATCAGGGTTTGACTTTCTTGACCCTACAGAAAGCGCAAGAAACTTAGGATCATGTGGTTTGACTTTTAGCCAAACTCCCTTTTGCTGTCAGCCTGAATGCCTTTGTTACCTTTTGAGTTTAAGATGTCAGTCAATAAGGACTCAAGCTGGGAGCTGCTCATGCTCTCATTTTAACCAAAGGATGTGGTTTATGTCCTTGCTTCTCTTCTTAAATTCTCATTTAACTCCCATTTATTGATGGTCAGTGCCACACATTGAAAGTCTTAGTAACAGGCCCCAGACAGACCTTAGCACAACTGACTCCATGATAGAAGTATCATTTAGGCTATAAAACTCAGCACATAGAGAGTACCACCTGCCAAAACAAAAACAAAGAACTAATCTATCAAAGTCTGTAGTTCTGGGAGTTGCTAAATATACTAACCTACTTTTTAGCTTCTATAATTCCACTTTTGGCAAACTGTTCTTGTTAACTGAAGTATGTCAACCCAGAACATGGTTTGTGTGCTTAAAAGCTCACCCTGAGAAAGGCTCAATCCTAAACTGGGCTCCTGAACACCCATTGCCAGCTAACTAATAAAGACTTTCTATTGGCTTAAACTCATGTCCAAGTAGTCTTCTGTGGTGGATACCCAGCAGCATTTCTTTACTACCCACTGTGGAGTGTAATGGAGAGATGGAGCGTGCATCCCATGGTCATTCTGAGTTGATGACTTACTTCCAGAGTGGTTCCTATGGGGAGGAAATGCTTTACATTTCATTAACTAGACTCATCAAAGGATAATTTTCTTTTCTCTAAATTCTGGAGGCTGTTTATTATCTGCTTATTTCCTTTTTTTTTTGCAATAAAAAGCAGTCTCCAGTGGTAGAAGTGTTGACTCTTGGCTTTTTTAGTTACACTTTTCTTTGTTACCATTAAGTGAAGAATTAATTTCCACCAAGCCCAAGTATACTTCATAACGTTTCAAGGTAGCTTTGCCCCTTAAAAACATTGCACCATTATATTTTTGCATTGTTATGCTATTAGCTTCTAGGGCATTTTCTTGGGTTCTTTCTTCTTGTTGAGTTTTTTTTTTTTTTGTGTGTGTGTGTGTGGTTTTTTTCAAGACAGGGTTTCTCTGTAGCTTTGGTGCCTGTCCTGGAACTAGCTCTTGTAGACCAGGCTGGCCTTGAACTCACAGAGATCCGCCTGCCTCTACCTCCTGAGTGCTGAGATTAAAGGTGTGCCCTTTTTGTTGATTTTTAATAACAGTGTGTCAATATGAGTGTGAATTCAGATTATGAAAATGGGAGTGATAGAAAGTATGGCATATACTTCAAGATGTCTTTCTTGACCCCCTGAGCTTGCTCTCCCTCTCCATGGTTGTGCCGTGTAGCCCAGGGTGGTCTCTAGCTCGCTAGCCTTTATCTCTCTCCCAAGTGCTTGCATTCAGGCGTATGCTATCATCCCCAGCTCAAGATGGTAATTTCTGTGAAACAAGATTTTTTTTTGAGACAGGATCTCATGTAGCTCAAACTAAAAACCATTCTATAAAGGATGACCGTAAGCTTCTAATCCCCCTGCCTCCACCTCCCAAGTGCTGGAATGACTGCCCAGCTTCAAAGCAATGCTTTTGTTCTGTTGTGTCAACATCACTGGTTGTTCAGGTCTGCCTTAATTTTTTTTTTTTGGAGAGAAGGTGGCTTGGGAGAAGAGGGAGGGGCACAGGATGAATATGCTGTCTCTAAGCCTTTCCTTGTCAGGGCTGGAAATGGCTGCAGTGGCGAGAAGGTAAAACGCAGGTAAAAGAGGCTCACATTTCAAGGGTCTCTCGGCTCCATAATAGAGTTCTTTTGGAGGCACAAAAGGATGCTGTAAAGGGAAGGGCCATTTGCAATCAAGTGTTTCCTGTTCGCGGAGCATCTGAGGGTAATTTTAGAACTTCCCACTGTCAAACGCAATCATTATTTAGTGGTTAGAATATTTATATCTATGGCATGATTGCACGTTTCATTTCTGTTTTAGGTCTTACCCTTGCTTTTTAAGTAGTGTAATGAATTATTTTCTTGTCTGTGGGTTGACTGGGGCAGAATGAACATAGTTTGCCCAGTTGCCTGATTCTGTGGCCCACACAATTCACACCGATGGCCGGGCAGTGGTGGCGCACGCCTTTAATCCCAGCACTCGGGAGGCAGAGGCAGGTGGATCTCTGTGAGTTCGAGACCAGCCTGGTCTACAGAGCTAGTTCCAGGACAGGCTCCAAAGCCACAGAGAAACCCTGTCTCGAAAAACCAAAAAAAAAAAAAAAAAAAAAAAAAAATTCACATCGATGCTGCGGCTTTGGCTTGGGTCCGTTCCAGAGGACTTCTGTGGACCTGCAGTCCTGTCAGTGTGATTGACTTCGTCTGAGTCACCTAATCTGTCCCTTTCCTGTCGCATGAATCAAATCTCTGTGGAGCAGCCGCTGGATGTTGACCTTGACCGTGAACCTGTCACTGTGTGAGTGATGAGGAGGAGGCCCTCCAGTGAGCTGTGGGCCAGCAGCCATGCGGCCTGATGGTTCTTTGGTTTCCTTGTCTTTTTTCTGATCTACTGTACAGTAATTTGTCCCCCAAATTGGGACATTAAAGCCACTACTAGATATTGCTCATTATGTCATGGGTGTGGCATTCAGAAGGGTTCAGCATGAGCCTCCCTTTTGTATCAGCTGAAGCAGCCGGGCCTGAAAGACGTACCCTGAGATGGCTTCCTGCTCAGTGCCTAGAACAGTAGGCCAGCTCCTGGCCGTGTGCTTATCAGGGTTCTTGATCTAAGTCCTGACACATGGTCTCTGTCGGTGCCTGTGGTTGGTTTCTCATAGCATGGAAGTTGAGTTTCTCAAAAGGCGAGGGCAGCATTCCAGGGCTCAAGGTTTCTTGTAAAACTATAACCAGGCACACTGTTCGGTCATTACCTCCATCCACTCCGCAGAACACTGGTCCTTCTGTATACTGTGGTCAAGGATGTCACTAAGATCCACCAAGACTCTGGGATCGGGTGAGGGCAGAGGTGAAGTTACCCTCACCTTTCACAAGAGGAGAAACAGTTCCAGGCCATCAGCAATTACATCAGGATAGTGTTTGTTGAGTAACCGTTTGTACCCTCCTGAAGCTCAGCAAGCTTCCAGTGTTGTGACTAAGTAGCCATTCCGTGTCCTGGGCCCTTTCACATGTGGTATAGTGTTCACTTAAACAAGCAAACATAAATGGATAGTTCACAGACTGTAACTGGCTATCACAGTCCTAGAAGCCAAGAAGGCCATGTACTAGCAGATTTGACATCTGGTGCAGGCCATGTCCTAGCTCATACATAGGCGACACGTCCTGCTGTGTATTTATATAACCGTAGAGCCAACGGCTCTCTGTAGCTTCTTTTATAAAGATACGAATTCTATTTGCAAGAGCTACCTCCTCACGACTTTAACCCCCCCTCCCCCCAGATCCTCAGATACCTTCATACTGGTGGGTAGATTTCAGGGTGTGAACTCTGGAGGGATATAAATGCTAAGGGGTATGACATAGGCCGGATTCAGCAAAGTGGAGAACACTTGCTCCTCCTGACTGCCCGCAAGATCAAATACAAGAGAGGTGAAAGGCGTGTGACCCATTCCCAGACACCTGCTTGAGCTTTGGCATCAGTGGTCCTTCAGCATCATCAGGTGCTCACGGGGGCACTGTACTCCGCTTGTACAGGGAGGATGCATTTTGAGTAGGAGCCTTAGATCGCCGTTTGCATTTCATGGAGATCTTGCTGTTCTCGAAAACTATTGTAGCACGGCCTTTCTTTGTTTGCCTCGTGTTTATATTTCCAACTGGAATATCTCAACTTTTACTTTAACTTGCTCAGATTGCTCATCGTATTCCCAGCCTTAGCTACCTGAAACGGTTTCTCGGTTCTGACCGTTTTGTGTGTTAGCTGGCTTCCAACATGGTATGAGTTATGTGTCAGTAATGCAGCAAGTGCGTTGGGTTTCAGACTTCAGCTGGGACTGGGATGTCCAAGGAAGGTTTTACTTACCTGTCCCCTGTTCACTGTAGATTGGAGCACTCTGGTTTTCTGTCGCAGCGTCCCTTCTTCTGGGTTTGCATCTGGCTTCCTTGCTGTGTGGTGACCGAGTGCTGAAGTGAGCTGGAGTAGCAGCCACTTGTCTTGAAGACTAGGCACATTCTGTTAGCCAAAGTGAGTAGTAACGCAGTCAGCTCAACTCAAAGGGAAGGGAAATCGTGCTGGCATGCGCATGTGTACGGCATGGAGAGCAGGGGCATCTTATGCATGCTTGCAGACTTGAGCGTGCTGAGACACGCCCTGTCTTACATTGTCAACAAGATGGGCTTCATCAGTAAGGCCTCTGGGCTTGGAGGATCACGTGATCTTTTTGGCTTTGAATTCTGAATTGCTTGATGAATAACCCGCCGCGAGAACTTTACCATGAAATAGGCGTTGAACTGGCACGGGCAGTGACAGCCAGCCTTGCTTTCTGCTTTGCCATTCTGCTGGGTTCTGCTGGGTTCTGCTGGGTTCTGCTGGGTTCTGCTGGGTTCTGCTGGGTTCCGCTGGGTTCTGCTGGGTCCTCTGGGCTGTGTAGACGATGGGACCAGGATTCAGACGTATCCGAGAGATGATCCTGGACTCTTTTCTGGTTCTCACCAAGAGAGAGTGGGAAAGTAGCTGAGTCTACCAGCAAGATGAGTTAACATGGAAGAGAAACCCACTGGGGGCTTCAGAGTGGCTTACTGTTTAAGTGTGTGCCTGGGCCCAAGTCAGGCTGCGTAGAGCCTCCTGTAACTCAGGCCCAGGGGACCTGATGCCCTCAACTAGTCTGTGGAGGCCCTTGTGTGCTTGTACACGTGCGAGCTCGCGTGCGTGCACACGCCCTGCACACACACACTACAAATAATACAAAATAAATCTTAAAATCAAAGTACACACAGAGGGCACACAGAAGCAGAGGTAACAAGTACTTTGTTCAGTGATGGTGCAATATTAGGAGACGGAGGGAGGCTGGAACTCCTCACCTTACATCATCTGTCTCTGGACTGGCCTCTGATTCCATTTCCTGTCTCCTCTGTGCCGTTTCTCACACAGCACCCAGTGGGGCCTTTAGAAAAGGAAGTCAGATTGTATTATGCTCCTATTCAGAAGACCCCGGCGGGTTTTTACTCCATCTGTGATCAACACGGGCTCTCTATTGCATTAGCCCCCCTCCCCCAGTGTCCCCTCTTACTCTCCTTTCTTCCTTGCCTGTGACTGAGCCACGTTTTTCCCCTTCTGTTCCCAGAGCTCGCTCGGGCTGTCTTGCCAGGTTCGTTCCGTCTTGAGGCCCTTGTACTTGCAGTTCCCTCTCTGGAACACTCTGTACCTGGATCTGCGTTGGCTGCTTCTTCATTTAGGCCTCAGCCCAGATGACTGCAGCCAGATCATTCCTGACCCCAGACTCCTGCGGTATAACCGCCTCCCTCGTTGTTCCCTTACCTCTCTATTTCTTTTCATTTTAAATATTGGTTATCTGATTTTATTTTGTTTGTGTGAATGTCTGCCTGCATGCATGTCACCATCGCATGTGTGGGCCTTGGTACCCATGGAAGCCAGAAGAAGGCATGGGCTCCCCTAGAAGTGGAGTGACAGACCATTGTGAGCCACCATTTGGGTGCTGGAGGCTGAACCTGGGTCCTCTGTAAGATCAGCAAGTGCCTTTTAATCTCCAAGCCATCTCTCCAGCTTGTTCTTTTTAACGGAGCTCTGTTTTTTCTTACGCGAGGCATTGGTGGCGCATGTGTACAGACCTGTTACCAGAGGACAGGACACGCTGGGTGCTGTTTAAAAGAACATCTGGTACCCAGTGTGCTCTCTGTGTTAGCTTTGTCAAGATGTCACCTCGCTACTGAAATGTCCCTTAATTGTATCTACCTTATTGTCCCTCACTCATCACTGGAGCGTCTGCTCTCTGAGAGCTGTTTCCCCTTCGCTTGTGCTGCCAGCCTGTTGTCGTCGCCAGCACATCCTGAACAACTTGTAAAACCAGGAACTGAAAGGCCAATGGTCATGCCGAACAGGCCAGTGAACCGGGAAATCAGAGGCTGGGAAAGCCGACTGGTTTGTAAGAGAATGTTTACTTGTATGAACCAGATTTGGGATTTTAATTCAGTGCTCTCTTGCAGGACACTGAAAGAATTGGGGACAATTGACTGTTAATATTTCCTGTGGAATTCTGAAATGTAGCAAGTAGGATTATGTAGGTAGGCAGTCAAGTCTAGCTTTTCAAGAGTGAAGGATATGGGTCTAAAATTTAGATCGCTAATCCCAACACTTGGGAGGCTGAGACAGGAGGATTGGAAGCTGTACAGTGACCAAAACCAACAGTCCTACACTGGGAGCTTCGTGTGCCTGTAGTTTAGAGTGTTTATTAAAAGGTGTAGGGCCGAACTGTGGTACCAACACTTCAGGAGGCAGGAGGACCGCTGTGAGCCTGGTCCGCCGAGCAAGCCCCTGTGTCCAGAGAAAAAGAGAGAACTATGCCATGTGGTAGGTAAATGAGGGAAGAGAGGTCTGGAAAACTGAATTGAAAACTTTCAGGTCATCCCTGAATTTTATAGCAGAATCACCATGAACCCTGGTTTTCTACAAAGCATCAACTGCTTTTCACTATGGAACCAACTCTCTAGCCCCTTTGTTTACTTCTGTGTCTATTTGTTGTTGTTGGTTGTTTGTTTGTTTGAGACAGGTGCTCGCTATGTAGCCCTGGAAGGCCTGGAACTCTGGGTCTTTCTGTAGACCAAGCTGGCCTTGAACCCGCAGAGATCTGCCTGCCTCTCACCTAGTAGTCTTAACAGCCGCTGACGGAAGTCGCCAAGGCTGAATTTTAGTCAGCTTTAGGACTGAGAAAATGGGGCCAGAGCCTCTGCTTTCGGTTCCTCCATACGTTACTCACTGAGTAGAGGGAAACTCCTGGCTTTACCCCTTACCTTCAGCGAAGACGAGCATATTGGTTTTATTTTCAGTTGTCTGAAAATGTCATGCACATGACAGTTATTATCTGTCATGAGAATACTTCTCGAGAGTGTTGCTAAACAAACACAAATGTTAGCAGTTCCCAGCAGGCATTTGTTGCAGAGGAGACCATACGTGCCAGGAGATGTGAAAAGAGTCGGAGGGTAAACTGCTACCACGGAAGAGGCACAAGTCGGGCAAAATTTAGTGTTAGGAATTTTTGTTATTAAAAACCCTTTGCCAGGAATAGCCAGAACCGCAAGGTACATTAATGGAAGCAGGCAGGAATTGATGTGCAGAGATCCAGCCTGTTTGCACGTGGGACCTCGGTGGCAGTAACGGACTCCTGTGACCCCTTGGGCATTTCTTAGACCCTTCGCTTCGTTTGCTTTGGTCTGTGGTAGAGAAGTCATTTCTCAAGAGAGGCAGCTATCTACATAGCTTGTTAGTGTTACCCACAGCCTGTAGTTTACATAGGGCTCAGTCTCTGTGTTGTAGGTTGTTGGGTTTATAAACATGTATAATCCCATGTGTTATCGTGTCATATAGAATAGTTCCAATGCCCCCAAAAGCCTCCTCCTGCATAATCCTGGTAGTCATAAATGTTTTAAATAAATCGGAGACAGGTTCTCAGGGAACCTTGAACCCTTTGTGTAGCTAGCTGATGGTGACCTTGAACTTCGGATCCGCCCACCACTACCTCTTGAGTGTTCGAATTACAAGTGTTTTCCACCACACTCAGTTCTATGTGCACTGTCAGGGCCCAGACCCAGGGCTTCGAGCGTGCTGCACAAGTGTTCTTTCAGCGGAGCGACGGGAGCTACGTCCTCCGCCCTAGCCACCAGTCTGCTTTCAGTGTCCCCGCAGGTTTATCTTTGCAGACTGCAGTGTGGTTGGAACCCTATGGTTGACAGCCTTTTTGAAAGCCTTCCCCCACGTGACAGTAGTCATTTACTTTTCCCCATGGCTTCCCACGAGCACTAGTCTCTCCTGGGTGCTGAATAGCACCCCGTTATCTGGATGTACCTTGTTTATTTTACCCACGCACTTCCTGAAGGGCAGCTTGGTTGTTTTCAAATTTTGGCAGTTTTAAATCAAGCTTTATAAGCACCACGGGCATACTTTCTTCTGGGCTATACAATTTCAGTTTACTAGGTAGATGAATACCTGGAAGCACTATTGTGGCACATATGATGAGATTATGTTTCGTCTCATAAGGAACTGACAAACGATCTTCTAAGATATCTTCCAAGGCTGTACAGATTTGCATCCCCACCTGCAATGGACGAGGGCTCGCGTTGCTCTGAATTCTCACCAGCACGTGTGTTCTCAGTGTTTTGGATTTTGGCCGATCTGATAGGTATATGGTGGGATCTCGGTGTGTTCGAATTCGCAGCTCCCTAGCGATTTAAAATGCTCATCACACTTTCTGCTGCCCACTTGCCTTCTGGATGTCTTCTTTAGCGAGGTGTCTACACAATTCTTTGGTCTTTTCCTTATTGCCAAGTTCTTTCGTCTGGTGTGGCTTTCCCTCTGGCTTGTTCTCTTGACAGCTTTTATTGCAAGAGTGGACCTCTCTCCTATGGATGCCTGTGGGATGTACCCCAAAAGTTATCATATCTATGGTCACCTAGATTTTTTTTCTTATTTTATTTATTTATTTATTTGCTTATTTGAGACAAGGTCTTGCCATGTGGCCTTGGCTAGCCTGGAACTCACTATGTAGAACAGGCTGACTTCGAACTCAATAGAGATCTGCTTGCTTTTGCCTCCCAAGTGCTGAGATTAAAGGTGTGCACCGCCACCATCACATCTGCCCAACTATACTTTTTATCGAAGACTTATTTTATTTTATGTGTATGGATGTTTTGCCTGCATTTCTTATCTGTGTACATAAACACAGAGGCCAGAAGTGGTGGGAGCTGGGTCCCAGAATGAGTTACAAAGTGTAAGGAGCCACCAGGTAGGTGCTGGAAATAGAATCGTCTGTAAGAACAGCAAGTGCTTTTAGCTGCCCAGCCATTTCCCCAGCCCGAATCTTACTTTACAAAAATCCTTCGAGAGTTTATAGCATAGTCTTAAAGAGATTTTTTGAGAGCAGAGAACAAAAGACCATAGAGATAAGGGTTTTTGACTTTTTTTTTGTGAAAGGGTCTCTTTACATAGCTCTGGCTGTCCTGGAACTTGCTCAATAGATCAGGCCGACCCTTAACTTCCCTCGAGCTCCTGAGTGCTGAGATTAAAGGGTGTGTCACCATGCCCAGTGAGATAAAAGAGCTCTAAGAGTAGAAAGTAGGAAAACTTCATGAAAGTATAGAGCAGAGAAGGTTTAGATACAAAAAATTTGGGGGTCATTTGTTTGTGCCATGGCAGAAGTTGTTGCCATAAGAAAAAAATTGAAAATCAGCTGTGCCAATTTTTGACCATTGACTGAGCTGTACTGAGACCAAGCTGTTTGCAGTAAGATTGGAGGCTTCAATAAAATCTCTGAGTCTGAGGAGGAAGAGAGAAATGGTCATATAAGGCCCAGGAGGGCATAAGGGAGCAGCGGGCCTTTCAGGAGGGAGCCGAGAGACAGAAGGGGCAGGGATGAAGATAGGAACTCTGTCTGAGGGAAGGTTCCAGTATTGAAGAGGCCCAGAAGGGCTTCAGGGTAATTGCCCATGTTTTGCTACAAAGGAATCTGGAGCAGTTGGCTGTCGGATGTATCTGAAGGGAACACACTCGTTTTTAGGTCCTCTTCTCTGTGGACTTGTTATGTTTTACTGTCAGTGGTCTCTGTGCTTTTCATTTTTAACCAGTGGTCCACTCTGGGTATTAGAGGGATGGCATATCCAAGAATACAGCCGTTTGGACCACTGTGATTCCAAGCAGTGTTCGGATGAGTTCCCTCCAGCACTGCCTGTTCCGCTCCTTGCAGCTTCACATTGCAGACTGGTTTTGAAGAAGGAGAAGAAAAATCAATTTAAAGAAAGAGGAGAAAGAAGAAATGAAGGAAAGAAGGAAGGAAGGAAAGAAAGAAAGAAGGAAGAAAGGAAAGAAGGAAGGGAGGGAGGGAGGGACTCAGGTGTTCTGACCCTCCCTGAAGTCTGAAGACCTCCGCCCCACGCAGCAGGGCTTCTCTTTTCCCACCCACATCCCCTGTGGATTACTTTGGGAATGCCGTCACTGGAAGTGATGTCACGGTAGGCTGTGGAAAGCTGTAAGAAATTCTAATTGTGTTGTGGAACACTGTGCTATAGAATGCTCTGCAGCGAATGATGGAAAGACTTTGTATATTAAGCAGAAAGTGTCCATTGTGGGCTGAGAAGCTGGGACATTTGTGTGGACCGTTTAGTGTATGAGAATTAGAATAGGAAATTAACTGGGTGCGGGTGACCTGTCCCCACTGTTGTTGTATTTACTGATTTCTCTTCGGCTTCAAAAGCCTCTTCCTGCTGGGCGTGGCGGCGCACTTTTAATTCCAGCCTTTGGGAGGCTGAGGCTGGCTGATCTCAGTGAGTTCAAGGCCAGCCTGGTGTACAGACTGAGTTCCAGGACAGTCAGGACTGCGTAAAGAGACCCTGCCTCAAACAAACAAACAAACAAACAAATAAACAAAAAGCCTCCTGTGAGAACGTACTTCCCTCACTTTACAGACAAGGAAGCTCAGAGAGGTAAATATTTCCAGGGTCTCAAAATCATATAATTTTTCTTAAACCAGCACTGATCGGGTCCTGTGATTACTCTGGATCAGCCTGCACGTTTGCAGCCCCCGCAGTGCACGCTGCTTTTGTGGTTAATGTGCACAGCTGTGGAGAGCAAGTACTTACTTACTGCTCTCTCGACTTTGTGAGGCCTCTTTATTTGAGACAATATACAGTTATTTGGGGCAATGTATTTTTTATATTTAGCTATTTGATTTTGTTTCATTTTGTTGCTTTTTATATTAGGGAAGAGATTCTTCTAGAACGTCTAATGTGGGCCATTATCAAATCTAAAAAAAATAAAAACTTACTTAGGTTAAAAAACATAAGCAGTGACCTTGAACTTTAAAGAGCTACACGGTAGCCCTTCCTCATCGCTTTCTCCTACAAATCCTACTAACTGAAGTACCGGGAGGGAACAAGCGGTTGTAGAAGTCGAGACGTGATGTGGCCTCTCGTGTACAGGAATTAGAAGGGACTAGACCTGTTGAAGACAATGGGAGATGGAGGGTCAGCTTTGGCGTTCACCGTCTCCATTTCAGGGTAATACGACAGCCGTAACCTTGGGCTTGCTCCTTCGTGGTCTGCTCTCGGATAATACCACGTGTGTTTAGATTTTGAAAGGTCCTTCTGTTTTTCGCAATTTCATCTTTTCAGCATCAACTCTTAGTAATCCTGTCATGCAATTTCCCTTATTTACGGATGCTCAAGAGGGAAAACTTTCAGCCTCTGCCAGAGGTCACCTTGGTTGAATTGTTAGGTTTTAAAATCCCCAGTTATTGGAAATCCGCCGGTTCTGATGTAAAAGCCAATCAAACCGAATTAATAAAGCCAGATTTAATCTGAGCAAAACACTCCTGGGTGGCCCTCAGGAAGGTACAGGTACATTTGCAAATATGGCTACTAGGTCTTCAGTAGCCTATAGGCATGGTCTTGAGCATCCCCAAGGAGAGGCTGACCTTTGGTGGGCTTTCTTAGGGGCGGAGTTTGAAGAGGGCAGCTCCAGGGGAGGGGCCACCGCTTGGCACACTGAGGGTGGGGTTTGGAGAGGGCAGCTCCAAGGGAGGTGCTGCTCGGGGTGGAGGGTGCTGGGGTGTGTGTGTCAGGAATGGGGCTCCGGCATGTGATTCCAAAGTCCGCTGTTTGGTGGCACTTTCAATTGTTTTGCTAATGAACAAGCAGGGTTCAAGACTGGTGAATTCTTCACGGGTTTGCTTTCAAGTGAAGCGCAAATAACAGTGTGTTCTGGCTTTCCTTCTCTATGCACGGCTTCCTGTGGACTTCACAAAGGGCTGTCAGGTGGCAGGATCATCTTACAGGTTTTTTGAAGCTGATCAGGATGAAACAGTTCATTGAACCTGTGAGCTGTGCAGGTCTGTGACTGTCGAGGAGATCTGCATCTGTTCGCTCTGTGACCATGGTCCTCACGAGATGGGACCATTGCTTCAGATCCATAATGTCCCAGTGTAAAAATCAGCCATAGCTCCGCGTGAGCTCTACCAGCAGAGACAGCCCTGCCCTAACGCTTCCTCCTAAGGTTCTGTGAGCAGAGAGGGGTGCAGTTCCAGCCTGAATCACTATGTGATTAAATAGTCTACCAAATTAAAGAAAATGATTCTTAGGATCAGAAAAATAGTACCAGGTACTAGTGAAGTGGATAAAATGAGGAAAACATAGAGGGTTTATTTTTTTAAATATTTATTTATTTATTATGTATACAATATTCTGTCTGTGTATATGTCTGCAGGCCAGAAGAGGGCACCAGACCTCATTACAGATGGTTGTGAGCCACCATGCGGTTGCTGGGAATTGAACTCAGGACCTTTGGAAGAGCAGGCAATGCTCTTAACCACTGAGCCATCTCTCCAGCCCTAGAGGGTTTATTTTTATATCTGTGGGTGTTTTGCATGTTTGTGCACCACATCTGTGCAGTGCTCACGGAGGCTAGAAGATGGTGTTGGGTCCCCCGGAACTGGAGTTACAGATGGTTGTGAGCTGCCATGCGGGTGTTGGGAATTGAACCCAGGTCCCCTGCAAGAACAAGAAGACCTCTGAACTGCCGGATCATCTCTCTAGCCCTCCATATGGTGATGTTTTATTATTAAATACGAAAGCACTAAAATATAGAAAATAAAAACAAAGTAGTATGTAGACCAAGAAATTAGAAGTCATTATGATATGGGCACCAGAGTTTGACATGGATTCTGTAAAAAAAAAAATTATAAACTTCACGAGCATAGATTAACAATCCTTATGAACATGTTAGCAGAATCCAGTACAATAGAAAGAGGGACTACTGTATTGCTTGCTTTTCCATTGCTGTGATGAAATTCCTGAAAGGTGGTAAGTTTTGAATCCCCAGCTATTGGATCTCCATCCCGCTGATGTAATAATCCGAGCAAACACTCCTGGGTGACACTCAGGAGAGTGGGAGAGGTTTCAAGTAGCAAATATGGCTACCAGGTTTCCAGTAGCCTGTAGGCGTGGTCTTGAGCAGCCCCAAGGAGGGGCTGATTTTTGGCTGGCTTTCTTAGGGGCAGAGTTTGAAGAGGGCAGCGCCAGGGAAGGGGTCTCCCCTTGACGCACTGAGGGTGGGGTTTGGAATGAGAGGAGCGAGACCTGAGCTTGGAATGGGACCCCAAGCTGGAGATCCCAAACAGAAGGGTCTATTTTGACTCAAGGTTCTAGGGTACAGTCCATCTTGTTTCTGTCCACTCTGGCTCCCAGCCCATGGACTGCCGTTCGCATTCAGAAAAGGTCTTCCCACCTCTATTACCCCAACCCAAGACCTCCCCCCCACCGCCACACACACACAGACCGCTCTGTTGCTGAGATAAAATACCATGACAAACGCGACTTAAGGAAGGGAGGGCATATTTGGGTTCAGATTCGTGAGATGGTCTGTCACGGCAGAAGTTCTGCTAGGAGGAACCTGAAGTGGCTGGTCACATTGTATCCACAGTCAGGAAGGGGAGAGAAACGGGTGCCTATGTCCAGCTCAATTTTTCTTCCTTCCTCTCTCTCTCTCTCTCCCTCCCTCCCTCCCTTCCTTCCTTACAGTCTAGGTTAGTAGTCTGGGGAGTGTGTCGCCCACAAAGTGTGGGTCTTTTCACTCCAGCTAACCTAGTCCAGTTAGTCTTCCAGAGACATGCCTGGGGCCATCTTCCAGGTGACTGTATAGATGTCATTTAGTTGATGATTAAGATTAGCCATCTGTCCTAGATAGCTTTAGCTCTCTACTTAACATAGCCTAGAGACATAAAAGGGGGTGTTAGTTGAAGAGTCACCCAGATGTACTGTGAGGTTGTTTTGACTGATGGTAGGTGTGGAAGGACCCACCCACTGATAGGTGACACTATCCCCAGGCGGGTAGACCTGGGCTGAGGAAGAAAGTGAGCTGAGCCCCAGCCAGTGAGTGGGCTCTAGTGTGAGCAGTAAGCAGGGTTTGTTCCCTTCCTGACTTCCCTCGATGGCGGCTTGTACCCTGGAAGTGTAACCCAAACCAACCTATTCCTCTCTGCTTTTGGTCAGAGCGTTTTGTCACGGCAAATGAAAGAAAACCAGAACAGAAGTTGGTGTTAAGAACAGGGGATTGCTGTGTTTGCAGACTCTGTTATTTTGGGGGAGTATTGTGGAAGCAGTTAGAAAAGCCCTTGAGTACTCGGAGGTTAGTGGGCTGTTCCGTGGGAGCTTAGCGGATACGGAATGTTGACGGAAATGCAGGCAGTGGGGGGCTGGCATGTAAGGTTCCAGAGGGCAGCGGGGACTCTTTCAGCCCTTTCTGTGGTGTTTGGGGTTAAGAATCTGAGATTATTGATCTACTGGGGCTGAGGAATTAGCGGTGGTTGACAAGGGCCCAGCTCTGCCGAAGTGAAACAGTCTGAGCTTCCCTGGGACCACAGATGCTGATCAGCTGGGGCTGAAGATGTAACCGATTAGCAAGAGTCCAGCATCAGCCTCCGTGCTTGAGTCTGACCATGAGGCCAGCACACAGAAGCTGTCCTCCAGGCTGGGCCAAGCCTGCATCTAAAGCTGGCATCAAAGAGGCCTTTATGTGGCACTGGTTTTGTAGCTGCACCTGAGGCCTGGTCCTGTGTGACATGGTTGGAGCCCCTCTAGGGAGGCCAAGAGTCCTGTGGTGAAGGTGCAGCCCCCCTTTGCAGTGAAGATCCCCGGGTACCCGCTATGTGGTGATCGCGGGGTGACTGCCAGTGAAGTGGCAGGCGTGAAGCGGAGCTAGTTTAAAGACAAGTTACACGTGCTGCCAATAGCAGAGCCGGAGAAGCAGGGCTGCCCGAGAGAGCCGTCTGTTGCGTATAGTTCTGGGGGGGCGGGGGCAGAACTACCTAAGCCCTTTGGCACCCCCCCCCCCCCAAACTGGGCTGTAGCGCCTGCACTAGGGGATGGTACGCCAGCTGGGAATTAAGCTGGAGACTTAAAAACACACGCACACAGACAGAGACACGGGGACATGGGTCATCCATGATACAAGAATGCCAAGTTTATTGTGCTCCGGGGAAGCTTATTTAGGGATCCTTAACTGATAGCCACGCCCCAGCTCTCGGGATCTTTCAGCTGCAGGCCTCATCAGAACCCACTCCCCCCGCCATCAGGGTCTCGTGCTCAGAGCAGCTGCAGGCCTCATCAGAACCCACTCCCCCCGCCATCACGGTCTCGTGCTCAGAGCAGCTGCAGGCACAGGTAAACAAGTTGTTTTGCTCCGTTCACTCCAGCAGGCAAAGGGTCTGAGGCAGGCAAAGAAAGTCAAGGGGCCAGGGGTCTGCGGCCTCCAGCACTGCCTTGCTTTGGTCGAATCTTTCCCATGCCTCCAGTCCTCTCTTTTGGAGCGGAAGCGTATGCTACAAGCCCGTTCATTTTTAGAGCTTATTGATCTCAGAATAATTTTAGGCCAAGAATAATTGACTTCTTATTCATCAATGGCATTTAAATAACTTTTGAGTTTGAAGAATTCATAAAGTGTTGGGATTTCATACAAGTTGTTTCGGGGTAAAAAGAACGAAGTTAAATCTGGACATCAGCATTATGTAAATAAAAGTAAATAAGGGCTCTATAAAAGTAGCATGGTGAGATCAATGCCCCTGTTATCTTTATTGTCTCGTGTCTTTGGTGGCACCACTGCAGGTCTCAGTCGGCCTGACACCATTAGCAGAACTAGAGAAAACTTAAAAAGCGAAAGCAGATACAATTCTGTGAGAGCTCTCTCTTCATAAGAGCTTGGTGTATAAGGCTAAAAACTAATGTCAAGATGGGAAAACGGCTGGCTGCATATGCAGCAAACAGCTATTCCCAGAGTTTAGAAGGAGCTCTTACAGATGAATAAGCAGACGAGTGTTGGGGGCCGCAGGACCCCTGACCCCTTGACTTGCTTTGCCTGCCTCAGATGCTTTGCCTGCTGGAGTGAACTGAACAAAACAACTTGTTTTCCTGTGCCTGCAGCTGCTCTCTGAGCACGAGGTCCTCATGAGTTCCTGATGGCAGGAGAGTGAATTCTGGTGGGTTTTACAGCTGGGAATCCCAAAATCTGGGGCGTGGCTATCAGTTAAGGATCCCTATATAAGCTTCCCTGGAGCATGATAAAGATGGCATTTTTGTTTCAAGGATGACCCGTGTCCCTGTGTCTCTGTCTCTGTGTGCCTTTGTATGTGTAAAACTCCAGCCTAGTGCCCGAGGCTCGCAGACCATACCATAGCGTGTAGAGTAGAGCAGACACTGCGCTTTACAGAAGAGGAATTGTTCTGATAAAAACCAAAAAACGGGACACAGATATGTGAGGACAGTATAGCCACAAATGGCTTCCAGCAACTCCCTCCTACCCTGACTGAGACCCTCACTGCCTGTCATTCACTGCTTGCCTTGGGCTAAGAGCTTCCTGTTAACACTCAGGTGAAGAACTGTGGTAGGCGTGTCAAGTTCTGAAGATGCTCAGGGGAACGGCTAACTGGTGCCGATGGGCACACAAAGTGTATGCAGCCTCCATGCTGCTGGCGTCCTGGCACCTCTCAGCACGTCTCACTCCACCTCCTACCCTAAACCTCCCTAGCCCAGGGACTTCCCTTCCCTTCCTCCAGTTTCTGATTCCTACCGAACCCTGCTATTTTGGCCACAGGCTGCGTTGGTTCTCCTCTCTTGGTTCACTTGTTCTCTCTTCCACTACCCCCCACCCCCCACCCCCTTTTATGGCCTGGTTCAGTCTGGATTTTTCCAGGTGCATCTGGCTGTTGTCTCCTGCATATCTACAATGAAACCCTTTTCAACCACACCTTGGAGACTTCATATAAATGGCTTATATTTTTCAATTAGGAACTTCTACTCTGGGAGTTAAGGCAGTTTGTTCTCAGTCATGATGCATTTAGCCGGGCAGTTGGAACTTAGGATTGTCTGTCTCTAGAGTTCTTGTTCTCCAGGGCGACAACAGTTGACTGCTTCTGTACTTGAAAGGACAATGCAGTGGAAGCAAGCAGAAGTTACTGTTTTTCTCTCAGATTGGCTTTTAAACACAGTACTTGTTGTGGCTATTTTTTTTATGTCAATGGGTACAACTAGGGTCATTTGGGAAGAAGGAATCTTACTTGAGGAAATGCCTCCTTAGGACTGGTCTGTAGACAAATCTATAAGGCATTTTCGCGATCGATTAGTGCTTGATGTGGGAGGGCCCAGTTCACTGTGGAAGGTTCCACCCCTGGGCATCCAGGTGGTCCTGGATGGTTTAGGAAAGCAGGCTGAGCAATCCACAGGCAGCAGCCAGTAAGCAGCGCTCCTCCTTGGTCTCTGCTTCAGTTCCTGCCTTGCTCGAGTTCGTTGTGACTCCCTCATGCCAGCCTGTTGCTGAGACAAGCAAACTTTTTATGTTCACATTTCTTTGAGAATAATTGATGGGTATCAGCTTACACAGACACAGTATGTCTCAGGTTTTTCCAAGAACTACCAGGCTTCTTCTTTCTTACCATGTTTAAATAGTTGGCCAGCTCTTTGGTTTGCAAGCCCAGTCAGTGTGAAAGCCGTGTTGGGTAAACTTCTTGACAGAAACGAGGAAGTTCTGTTCATCATGTTTGTTCAATCAGGAGATCAACAAAGTTAGTTTTCTTTACTGAACTTCTATCTTTACTACAAAATGAAATCTCCTGATAGGATTTAGCAAAGTTGCCGGGGAGAGGTGATTGAGGTGATTTTGGTTTAGAGAAGATTTTTTTTTTTCTGACAGTCATGTTAGGAACATCTTGAAAGGTTTGACATCTCCATAATTGATTGTAAAATGAGATGGGCTTGCTGGTGCATACCTTTAATCTCAACACACAGGAGGCAGAGGCAGTAAGATGTCTGCAAGTTTGAGGCCGGACAGCAAGGGCTACATAGCAAGATTCTGACTCAAATAATTATAGACCGGCAAGATCCATTACTCATGGGGCCCATGAACAATTTGCACAGTAGCGAAACATCGTCTTGTCTACTCAAAGACCATTGCCCAGTGATAACAATCATGGGCTAATTAATATAGTGTCTTGGGGCTGGAGAAATGGATCAACAGACGAGAGCACTGGCTGCTCTTCCAGAGGACCTAGGTGTTGCAGAATAGTCCTTCAACTATACAAAGATGTATTGCATTTGTCTAACTATGTAAAGATGACTTGCATTTGTTTATGTTGCAGAATACTTGTTTAACTATGTAGAGATGTGTTGCATTTGTTTAATTATATAGGATGTGTTGCTGTTTTACTTTGCCTGCCTAAGGCAACTGACTGGCCTAATAAAAAGCTGAATGGTCGGTCAATAGCAAGAGAGGAGGTAGAGGTGGGACTTCTGGGCAGAGAGGGGGGAGCCGGTCTAGACGCCAGGCGCCAGCCAGTCACACATGGAGGAAGCAGGAATGTAGGGCATACAGAATGAAAGATAAAAAAGCCCTTATGCAAAATGTAGACGAATAGACACAGGTTAAATTATGAGAACTAGTGGACCAAGCCTAAGCTAAGGCCGAGGATTCATTATTAATAATAAGTCTCTGTGTCTTTATTTGGGAGCTGGTTGGTGGCCCAAAGAAAATTCCAACTACAGCGGTGTTCAGTTCCCAGCACCCACATGACAGCTCAACTCTGGGGCCCTCACATAGATGTACCTGTGGGCAAAGCTCCAATACACATAAAAACAAACAAAACAATAAAAATATAGTGCCTTGAGATTCAGCTGCAAAGATACAAGTTGTGTGTCAAGGTGGATTTGGAAATGGATTGCTTCATTTCTTGTCGGATAGAGAAAGAAGCACACACAGTGAAGAGCCTGGCTTCAGAAAATCCTAGGGTCCATTAGGGGAGCAGAAGAAGGGGACAGTTGCAGAGAAAATGCTCCGTAATGGCTTTTTGAGGGGTACTTTAATGCAGTGGTTATTTAGAATTATCTTGAAGATCTTATCTTGGCCCGCTCTTTCGTTCCGATGTTCTCTTTTAGAGGGAACAAGTTGGAGTGGTGCGTTTGAGCAGGGAAACTCTTGTAGGTGGTTGAGTGCATCTTGGGGTCAGACTGACCTGGGTTACGATTCAAATCTAGGCTCCATCCGTTTAGGAGTTTTTAAAACTCAGGCAAGTTTGAGCTTCTCTGAACTGAAGTGTTCTCATCTCACATCACAAACTTCCCGAAGCCACTGACATTAAATGAGATATAAAGAGCCAACAGCACCACACCAGATGCGCGGCACGTGGCTGCCTCTGTCGTGTAGGTTTGCTAATTTTACAAGATATCCTGCTACATGCAGCAAAGACTTTACTCCTGGCCCTGCCCCTTCGCAACCCGGCATCTCGAGCACGTGGTCTCTGCTCCGAGCCTCAGGTTCTTGCCCATGAAGTGGCATCAGTATTCTTTCCCTCGTCAGAGCTTGTGAGATTAGAGGAAATACAGGTCAAGCTGCCAAGGTCCATGCCTGGAACAAAGTAAGTATTCAATGAATGGTTGTTGTTACAAAGCAGGTAAACACCAGGGCGCACCGTAGGTCTTGCCGCATTTTCCTTCCTGCCCTCTGCTCTTTACCGTCAGCTGTTGTCTTTAAGAAATCGGATGTGCACAGTTAAGACTCCAATACAGGGAACGCTTAGGAAGTTACGTTCAAATTTACTGTAAAGAGGGGCTGGAGAGTGTTGGGTTGGAGTTTCTTTTATTCTAGTCCCACATTGGAGTGCCGAAACGTTGTTTGTTTTTCTCTATTTACTCTTTGATATTTTGGGGGCCCACCACCCAGCTCCCCCAAAAATTCACACACATAGAGGCTTATTGTTACTTATAAATGCCGGACCCTAGCTTGGCTTGTTTCTAGCCAGCTTTTCTTAACTTATCCTATCTATCTTTTGCTTCTGGTTTTTATCTTTCTCTATTTCTGTATGCCTGTCTTTACTTCTTTCTCCATGACTTGCTGTGTAACTGGGTGGCTGGCCCTTGATGTTCTCCTCCCCTTGTTCTATCTGGCTCCTTCTCCCAGATTTCTCCTTCTATATATTCTCTCTGCCTGCCAGTTCCACCTTTCCTTTCTCCTGCCTCTCTATTGGCCGTTCAGCTCTTTATTAGACCATCAGGTGTTTTAGACAGGCAAAGAATCTCAGCTTCATGGAATTAAACAAATGCAGCATAAAAGAATACAGCACATTTTTGCACCATTGAACAAATGTTTCACAGCATAAACAAATGTAACACATCTTAAAATAATATTCTACAACAGGAGAGAGTGAGTACTTGGAGGTTATTGGCTGCTCTTGCGGAGGACCCAGGTTCAGTTCCCAGTACCTACATGGCATCTCACGATCACCTATAACTCTAGTTCCAGGGGATCTGATGCCCTCTTCTGGCTCTTGTGGGTACCAGGAATGCACAGTGCGCACAGATATAATATAGGCAAAGTAGACATACACATAAACTTACTTTTATTGTGATGCTACACTTGCTCGAGACACAAATAGTCACCAGCAGCGGTGGTTATAGTAGGGAAAGAGGTGTCTACCTTGGGCCTCTTGTGTCTTGGGAAGAAGTGTCAAGTGAAGCATAGGATTGTCCCACCTCTAACTTCACTGATGAAGCGGATGTCACTGACGTTTGGCTGTGCTGCCCAGCTGAGCAGCCAGCCGTGTGGTAGCTCTTGGGGTACCTGGTGCTTGCTAAGCACCTCGTACACCCCCATCTGCACAGCACACGCCCAGCAAGTCTACTTGATAGGCACAGTTAGCCTTCACTTAATTATACGCTTAAGCCCAGATGTTAGGAGGTCGGATGAGAATGGCCCCCATAGGTTCGTACATGTCATAAAGAGGTTACAGAATGTGACACAAAGGGGCTGGGACAGTGGAGGGCTGCAGCTTAGCTGCCCCTTGAGGGACCAATGTAGCACGTTCAGGGATTTCCATTCGTGAACTGTTGCTGTACTCTGATAGTGGTATACTCTGGAATCTTCTTTTTATGGTTCCCCAGATAAAAACAAAGCATTTACATATGTTTAGGATGGTGATATTTTTCCTAAAGACAGATGGAAGGCAGTGGCTATTATATACATATTGACTGTATAAATATATGTTGTCTACTATATTGACTATATCAATATATAGTCTCCTATATTGATTACTGTATACATATTGACCATATAAATATATATTGTCACTATATTGGCTACTGTATACATATTAACATTAAAGAACAAATTCAGACTTTGCTCTTTACTAATCAATGTCTAATAGGTGCAGTTTTTAAAGCCATTGGACATCATCTGTTGTAAGGATGCTGCCCTCCTAGGGGCAGATGCCGCCACAAAAGCAGGAGGATGGTCCGAACTGCATGCAGCTCTCAGGCACGTGATACAGTAACGAGGAGAAAAACAGGGGGGGTGGCCCCACCTTGTTTATCCTGGCTGCCAGTAATTAAAGTGTCACCTTGGCTACTGGGTACCTTTAAATCATGCCCATCGCCCATCTTTGGGGCCTTCCCAGGCCAGGGATCTGGGTAGTCAGTTTATAGTTCTAGGAAGCCGGCAGGACTGCTGTGTTAGCACTTGCTTGCTTTTTATGGAACAGGGGAATGTTGTTGAGGGAGTCCAGGCAGCTGGAACCTGACACATTAGCAATTTGGTCTGAGGGAGAGTTTGGGGGTGAGAAAATGTAGCTCATCATGTAAAGTCATTTGGGTACCCGGGTGACTGCCAGGGGACAGGACGAGTATTGGGAAGGCAAGCAGGAGTTCCCAAGTGTTCCCTCTCTATTCATTTCTGTGAGGGCAGCCTTTAGCTCGCGGACCCAACCACATGGCTTCTTTTGAAAAGGGCAGCCGTGTTCTGCTGCCGCTTCTGAGCTGCTTTGTAGCTGGTGCAAAACAACAGCTCTGCTCATTTTTTTCAAGGTTGGAGGAAAAAGGGCTGGCTGAAGAGGGGGCTGGGGGAGGGTCCAAGGACCTGAAGCGGGCACTCTGCCCTCCGAAACCCGTTAGCATCTCATTGTAGTTTAACGTAGGACGGAATTCTATGGAGTAACTTCTGGAGATGCCCTTGCCAAACTCAGGCTGCTTACATCAGAGAGGTGACCTAACTCTGTGAGCTAGGCAAGCCAGTCCTTGGGTGAGCCCACCAGGATAATGCCCGGATATCCTCACCCTGCCCAATGCCAGCTTCATCCCGAATTGAAGCCGAGGTCTCCCTAACTTGGGCCTGTTCTGTTTTGTGCATGGAGCCCTGCCGCCTGTTTCATCGCCATAAACAGTAAAACCCTTCTCTGTTGAAAGTTACAGAAGATCACGGGGACCGGATTAAGGGAGAATAAAACTTTAGTAAGTCAGAGCATACGGCTTTAAAGAAAGGCGACCTAGAGAGAGAGGGAAGGAGGGATAAGGGGAAATCAGGGGTAAGGGACAGACAGGCTGTCTGGTTGGCTTTGGAAACTGTCACGAGGAGAAACCGTCATTCAGTCACTGGGACGTCTTTCTCTCCTCTAATTTCCAGGGGTAAAGTGTGACTTTGAAAGGATTTAGGGAATCCGGGGGCTGTATCTGCCCTCCTCACCCATTTCACGGCCACTGTGTAGGTGTCTGGCTGCCTTTGAGCTGGACTGCGCTGACCGAACTTGGCTGTGGTCAGAGTCTAGGAGGAAGTCCGGTGCTGCCGGCTGGGCACTGTAGCCTCCTCCCTAAAATTATATATAGCCTACTTATTTACAGTATGGATTTGATGCTGAGCCCCATTCATCTAACAGGATGTGTTGAATGGATCTAATCCATTATTTTAAAATGTGCTTTTTGGTTTTTATGCCATCAGTCTGGTTTTAGGGTAAGCTGACGGGTTACGGATGGCCGGGTTTGCCTGAGCTATGAATCTAGAATCTTTTATTGGCACCAGGGGATAGCTTTAAAAAAAAAAAGACTCCTAAGATTAAATATCACACACAGTGTCAGTACAAACAAACAGAAACGTCAAGGCTGCTGTCAGTTAGTTCTTGTTGCCATGTTCCCTGGAGCTGTGGCAATGCCACCAAGTTTTAAAAACTCAAGACCGCCACCAGCACAAAAGGAAAAAGAAAGATGGTAGAGGTTAGAATTATTGTTTTCATCTTAGAAATAAGGAAATTATTTTTTTGTTTCTTAAGGGAAAAAAATCCAGTGCTTAATGGTCAGTTCAGGATCATGTAGGGAGAGCATTAGAAATCATTGCGGAGACTGCTAATCTCAACCAGGCTCCTCTGTTTCACTTTCTTCCTGGCTGTGCCCCTCTCGTTTAATTATCAGAGGCTTTCGTGAAAACATTCAAATCATTTATTTTGGAACGCTTAACTTCAGAAGACGTTTACTGTGTCTTCTAACAGAAAATATAAACATTTTAGTGTAGGAAACAAATGGTGAACTACAACTGTACTGCAGCGGGGGGGGGGGGGGGGGGGGGGGGGGGGGGGGGGGTCGGGCCCGAGAGAGCAGCGTGGGAAGATAGTGTCACGGAGGCTGTACCCTGCGCACTGATGACTCCAGTCCTGTGCACTAGGACCCGGGTGCCCACAGCCAGCAGCCTCGCCTGCTTACAACTGACTTTAAAATAGGAAGAAAAAAAGAAAATCTGCTGGCGCAGACCAGGAGCTTTCTAGATATTTAATTTGTTGAGTTGAAATTAGCTAATCACGGGGAGTAATTGGAGTAACTTCTCTTCAATATCTAAGGGTTTTCTTTCTTTAAAAAAAAAAACAAGAAAATAAACCCTCAGTTAACGGTGATAAACTCGCAGGAACGAGGCACCATCTAGCTACGGGAAAGAGACTTGTGTGGCTTTTAAGTTACTGGCGTTTTTCCTATGATGTTAAGAGTTTTTTTTTTTATTTGGATTTTTTAAAAATATGTTGCGTTCTCATAACCTTTCATAATGTGATTTGCTGGAGGTTTTACTGTTAAATTAAGAAATGTTTTTAAAGAATCGGGGTGAATGTTTGCCACCGCTTTTGTTGCTGTAACACAAGAGCGTGAGACGGAGGCTGTTCTTAGAATAGGAAATTATCTCAGTTGCAGGAATGCTTCTGTGGTGAGGACCCACCCTGACCTGAAAATGTCACATTTGGTCCCTCATACATAATCACTTGGAAATTTGCTTGTTATTTATTTAAAAAAAAGTCAACATTGACTAACATCTACTGGGCTATTTATAGTTTCTGTAGCAGTTTAGCTATTTTCCATGTAACTGGGTACTTTTCCTAATGACTAGTGGTAAAACGAGCATTATTTTTGATAGGAAGTATGTTCCTTTGATAATTTTGCTGTGTGTGAGCCTACCTGCTCCAAGCCGTTTTGACTTTCGGTTTTAAGCAGCCCTGCCGTTTACAGTCTGCAGATTCCAGCTTTCCCTGTGGTCTGCTCGCCAAGTAATCTTGCAGCATTTTCCTTTGCTCCCTTATAAACAGTTTAGAGTCCTCCCTGCCTTCCTTCAGGCCTGCCGTAAAGCTCGAAGCAGAGAAGTCGCTATGAAACTGTCCTTTCTCTTTGCCACCATCAAGAGGGAGTGGTAGACTTTATGTGTCCCCCGTGAGCTGCTAGAGTTTGGGCACCCACAGCAACTCTTCTAGGGGAACTGTATCCCTGCTTTATTCTGGGGAGGTGGTTTTGTCCGCCCGAGAGTTTTGCGAAAAGTCTTGTTGTTCTTATGCTTAGGCAAAGATGCTGCTTTTCGTTTATCTTGTAAGATGTCTGTTCCTCCATCCAGAGCACCCAAGCCTGGGCTAAGCCCAGAATCCTTTCATGAATACGGATTTGATTACTAGAAAGAAGGGATAAAATAGACCCTAAGGATTTTGAGTCCCTCAATAAGGACTGTCAAGGGAAAGAAGTTAACGTGGCAGAGAAGCTACAGGAAAACGATTTCTTCTGTAAAATTCGCAAGCCTCATAGGAAGCTTGGCATCTTGTTCTCACCTAACAAAATAACGTGTGTGTGTGTGTGTGTAAGATGCCACTGAAGTGGAATCCACGTAGCCACTTGCAGCAGATGGCCCTTAAGGTGTGTGGTTATCAGGCCTTGCCTTGGTTTAGAGATTATACCCTGCGTGATGAGTTCGCAGTCAGGGTTGGTGGAGGTTGGTTAGTCCTGAGTTTCCACTGAGTCAGAGCCTGGCTAAACAGAAAGAGCCTTCCACCTCTGCGACTTGCTCTTAGCTCGTAGTTATGGTCAAAGTAGATTTGGGAACAAAGCACAGATTTTTTTCGTAATCAAAAAGAGGGGACAAGGCATGCTCTTTCTAGGCTCTGAACTAAGTAAGGCAGGCTCGGTGCTCAATCTACTCTACTCCTAGTCTCGGGTTAATCAGGTTTGCAAGTCCGAGTTGTGGAAACACAAGCAGCACAGCGTCCTCGCTGATATCAACAACCCGAAGGCCTTCTCCTACCACCTGGGAAAGAGAAATCTTTCTAAAAAATGGCACACGGCTTTCCTGCTCCCCAGCAGGTCTCGAGCTGCATCTGGCCGAGTCAGGCAATTCAATCTATTTTAAAGCAAAGATTTTCCGAGAAAGCAGGAAACCAGCAAGGGGAAGGCTTTCAGGCATCTGTTGTTTCGTTTCCAGATCCCTTGTGTTAATTTAATGTTTCTAGGGAACCCGGCTCTTTTCTTGGAATCTCTTCTCTAGGAACTGGCGTGCCGCGATAAGGGTAAGGCCAGGGGGCCGCATCGGGAAACAGCGTCCAGGGTGCAGACTTCCCGCCACCGCGTCGGTGACAGCACACTTCAAGGAGTGTGCACAGAGTAGAAAAAGCAGAGACGAAGCGATCGACAGGCCCTCACCCCAGCAAAACCAGGGTAACTCGACTCTGTAGAGGAGGCAAAACCCAAGCCCCAGTGAAACGCGAGCCTTGCACAAACACTGGCTTTGCTTTGGGGATACCGGGAAACCTGGCGTTTCTTCCAGCAGCCTCCGCAGAGCTTTGCTCAGCCAGCAATCCCAGGTTGCCGCGAGTTTATGGGATGGGATGAGTTTGTTCCCCTGCCTGCAGTCAGGTGTTCCCACCGTTGTGCGCTGGCTGGGTCTCTCCAGCAGACCACCAGCCGCCCTGGCCTCTCCTGCTTCTCCCACCACAGACCTGAAACTTCACCCCAAACTTCACTTCTGCAAAGGAGTCCTGAACACAAAAGCCTGCCCGTAAAATATAGTCTTATTTTAGAATATCGTATGCTATTCCTGTTTAGACTCTTGCGACGCTGATAGTCCATGCTACCCCAAAAATCGTCCTGGGTACCTGATGCTAAAATAGAATGAGTTCACCTGGCTCTTCAATGGTAGAAACTGAACCAGAGCTCCAATAAGACGAGCATTCTGTTGGTGAGCTGAAGCAATCACAGAATTCTAGAGGTGGACCAGAGAGTGTTGTCATTTAGGTCAATTTAGTTTTTGGACATTTTAGCAATCTTTGCCTATTTCTGATTGCTGTGGGAGGCAAGCAATTCCAATGCTTGAGAACTCTAACGACTGCCATGTTATTTCTAAGACTAACTGGAACTCTCTGAGAAGCTGCTCTTTAAATAAGGGAAGGCTAAAGTTACTCTTTTCCACATATTTTAATTAGTGTGGGTGTACTTGAAGATCAGGATAAAATGAGTCTTCCATCCTTCTGTTCCCGTTTAGCTCCCAGTCCCTGCTGTGTGTAATCTGAATCTGAATTATTGGAAACATTCTTTGTTTTTAGGTAGTGTTTTGAAGTTGCATAATAGAATGTTATATTACAACATTTTAATTTTTTAAAACGATCTAACAGTTAAATGTTGATTTTCCCCCTCCCCCCCAACTCGATGCTGTCATCCTCAGGAACAATTGCTACCTTCTTTGAGACAGGGTCTCTCACTGGCCTGGAGCAATACACACTTCACTCCTTCTCCTACTGTGAGTTAGAAGCTGGGGCAGAGGATGGCTCAGGTAGTATCTTTGCCCGGGGCCTCAGAAAGTCTCGAGTCAGCATTAGGCCTGGGCTCCTCCCCCCTTAATCATTAGGTCTTGGGAAATAATTCAGTTCTTTGGCTGAGTTTAGGTCTGTACCAGGCTTTCTTTAGGGCCACCAACCAGTTCCCAAATCGCGATACAGAGTCTTTTTATTAATTATGAATGCTTGGCCTTATTTTATGCTTGTTCCACTATCTCTTATAACTTAAGTGGTTTCTCATCATCTATGTTTTACCTCAGGGCTTTTTACCCTTCTTTATATCTACTCTGGAGTGGTATATGATTTGTATTTTGATAAATAAATCTAGCCTGAAGACCAGAGGCAAAGCTAAAGCCCCTAGAGGTCAGGCAATGGTGACACACACCTTTAATCCCAGGATTTGAGAGACAGAGGCAGCTGGATCTTTGTGAGTTCAAGGCCACTCTGGGCTACACAACAGCAAGGCAGAAACAAATGCAGGCAGTAGTGGCTCACACACTTTTAATCCCAGTCCTAGGGATCACACACACCTTTAATCCCAGCACTAGAGGGAATATAAAATGGGAGGAGAGAGAGGCTCTGGCTGCTTAGTCTACAGTCGCCCAGCCTTGTAGAGGTCAGACTTCTCCAGTGGCTTGCCAGCTTTTCTTTTCTGGTTTTTGGGTTGAACCCCAATATCTATCTCTGGGTTTTTATTATTCATGCTACACTACTTCATGTCTGTCTGGCAGATAGATGCCTGGCTCTGGATGTCTCTCTCTCTTCTGCCCTCTTTTCTCTCTCCTCTCCCCTCTCAAGCCTAGACTCCTCCTCCTCCTTATTCTCTCTGCCTGCCAGCCCCACCTATCCCTCCCCTGCCTAGCTATTGGCCATTCAGCTTTTTATTAGATCAATCAGGTACCTTAGGTAGGCAAAGCAACACATCTTTACATTATTAAACAAATACAACACATCTTTGCATAGTTAAACTAATATTCCACAACGAATTCCATGAGGATGTTGGGGGTAGGGGGATCTTGTTAGCTGTGGGTGGGGGTCTTCCACAGGCTGCTCCCCTCCATCTGCACAGCCAGCAGTAGCATGTGGGAGGAGTCAAATCGCTGTGCTTCTCTCTGGCTGCCTCTTCTGCTTTTAAAGAACTCGCTGGTTACACCGAGCTCACTTGAACAGCCCATTGTGATTTCTCTATAGTCAGCTGATTAGTTACCCGAATCACTCCTGCAAGTCGCAGCGGAAGTTATCCAGTTACCAGTTGGATCGATAGGACTTCAGGCCTAATATTTAATATTTCTGGATGTTTGTGTGTCCCACCATCTAGCTAGGGTTTTCCTTTGGTGGCAATAGCCATAATTCATCATTTAAAGTGACTTATAAGCATCTTAAGGATTAATTTTCTTTTGCAAGATAAAATTTAAAACCCTGGTAACATTAGATACTACCTATTAATCATTTTTGAGTTTAGGCAACAATAAATATTTACCATAATTGTTTCCCTTTCTTGTTTTTTTTTTCTTTTCCTCCAAGAGGAGGAAGCAAGGCTGCCTCGAAATTCTAGAGCCTTCCATGGTGGCCAGTGTGTGTGACCATACCTAACCTGGTGTTTCAAACTCAGCCTCTGCCTCACAAAACTTCTCCAGTCTTTGATTTTTGATAATATAATAGACTTGTATCAGCCAAATGTCTGTTTATAGTTTCAAACACATATATACACAATAGCCATAGTAGTAATTGTTTAGACAGGAATGCTTTTCATATAAATTCTGATTGCAGTCCTGGAGAATTTTTGATAAGGCTGTAATATAATTCCTCCAGAATTTTGTTTTCAGTGAGAAACAAGGTCTCCTGACCTCACTGTCACTTAGCGAACCTGCACCTTCCTGGTTGTAGCGCATATAAAAATGCCCTCTTCACTTCTGACGGAACCCAGTGGCTCTTTAGGCTTGATTTTATATCTTAATTTACCGTTTCTGAAGTTTGATTACTATTGCTACATAAATTCTATTTTTTTTCTTTCAGAAAATAATGGTATGTGTGTGTCTCAGGGGTTCTAGGCAAGCATTCTACCTACTGAGTCAAAAACTAGCCGCACATTCACATGAAAATGAGAAAGCAGGGTTTCCCTTGAACTTGTCTTGTTTTGAGAGAGACATTTGATTCTTTCCTTCTGCTGGGAAGGCTAACTATAAATTGCAACAAAAGTCATAAAAACATAATTTTGGCAGAAACTGAAATGGACAGTGTGACAGACCGAGGCCGACAGGGCTCGGCTCCTCCCTTTCCTGCGGCCAATGCTGGGCTGGAGGCTTCTGGGATGATTCTCTGGGAACAGGAAGCAAGACTTGAGTTTTTTTTTTTTTTGTTTGTTTTTGGTCTTTTTGCTTTGTAGAATGAAAAACTTTAGTAAAAAGAAGTTTCTTCTATTTTATACTTGAAAAAAGAACTCGTGGTCTTCCAGGGTTTATTTTCAAGTTACATACTTGAAATTATATTTTTCTCAAGGAAGTAATGTTGTCTCTAAAGTATTTTGGCTTTTCAGTGAACCCAAAATTCAGAGAAGTTATATCGAAATAAGCACAGGACTCAAATTTTGTATTCAGACCTTTGTTGAACCTGTGAGGTGCACGTGTGTTCCTGCTGCTTAGAAGGCTAAAGAAGGAAGCATTAGGAGTTCAAGGCCAGCCCGACTCCTGTGGGTTTAAAAAACAAACAAAATGGATTTTTGCTGAATTCAGATTTTTTTAAAAAAGGATGATATTATGTGTATACCAGTTGTTATAAGGCCTTGAGATGTGGTCTGGAAAAGGCCTCTGTAATCAAACACATTAATATTTCTGCAGTTGGTCTGATGAATATTCACACACTGTGGCAGAAACACAGACTATAAATAGCCTGCTGTCAGCTCAGGTCAACTTTTGTCACCAGACGAATCGAGGCCTGGGGAGTTCAGCTCAGGTCGGGCTCCTCTGCCAAATAAGTTAGGAGAAATGTTCAGTTCAGAGCGTTAGGATTGCAAGTAAGTACATCTCTGTTAAACTTAGTTTTTCTTTTTCAATACAAAAAACCCCACTAGTATAATAAACGCTGGCTATAATATAATATTATTTTATGGTAAAATGTATTTAATAGCAAATAATCAGCCTTGAAAACATATGTACAAGTAACATATGGTCTAAGCAGGTTTTATTTATTTGTTTTTATTTATTTTTTGAGACAGGGTTTTTCTGTGTAGCTGCCCTGGCCATCCTGTACTGACCTCCAACTCAAGAGATCTACCTGCCTCTGTCTCCCAAGTGCTGGGACTAAAGGTGTATACCACTATGTTTGGCAGCAGGTTGTATTTATATATTTAGGGGCATATATACAAAACAACAATTAAAGAAAAAGAGGCCATGAATTTGAAAGAGAGCAAGGGGGGGGGGATATGTGGAGGGAGGAAAGGGAAGGGGGAGATGACATAAAAGAATTAAAAGTGTATTAAAAGCCTATGATTCCCACTCAGGAAGCCATTACTCTTATATGCAATGGGAATGAGAAACTTCACTAGGTGAAGTCATAGTGAACTGACCTTCTGGGATAGACACGTGGAGCTTAGGTTGATATTGGTTGGAGTGTGGAAGATGCTATAGTCTAGGAAGTGTGAGGGGACAAGAGAGAGCCAAGGTCAAGGGGTGACTTTCCCTCTCCCATTGTTCCCTTTTTTCCTCTTCTTTCTTCGATCCATCGTTCCATACACAGCTTTGAAAAGTAGCTAAACTTAGGTCTCATGTTCTCCATTTCCCTATTTGTGGACTGTCAGGTGGTTTGCTTAAGTTGTAACTGGAAAAAAAAATCCCGTGTGTGTGTGTGTGTGTGTGTGTGTGTGTATGTATGTGTATACACGTGCGTGCACACTCGTACTTTCCGAGACAGTTGGGAAGACTGAATGTGGTGTATTTTGATAAGCATCAATGTGGGGCAGCCCCTTAGTCCACAGCACTGTCCTTCCTCACTATCCTCTCTCACAGCTTTGAGTTCTCTCCTCAGCCTCCCCGGACTGGCTGCGAATCAGGGATTCAGGCCAGAGTCGACTCAGTGTGGCATGGGTCGACAGGCCTGAAAGGAAAGAAGGTCCTCGGATGGCGAGAACAGCAGCTGTGATGGGGTGATGAGAAGGGATGCGCGAGGGCTTGGAGGCTAGCTAGGTTTTTGCGTTTCATCCAATCATGGGCTCCGGCTTTCCGCCTTTCATAAACTATATCACTTAGAAGTTTCTGGAAGAAAGAATCACCTTCGACCCCATCTGCAGTAGCATAATAAAAGGTATCTTTGGAGCTTACCTGAAATGGTTGTAACCATGAAGGCTGATGTAGGGTCTGGCAAGAATAAGTCTACCAGAAACCACGAGAGGGTGCATGGTGACTCCCCAGCTTTGTCACGCATGGGTCCTGCGGTGGCATTCTGGATGTTTATATTAACTACATGAATTGCTTCAATAATATCAAGTGCTTAAATAATATACGTGCTAGCCACTGTTCTGGGGGATAGAACAGTTAATGGCCTAGGCAAGATCCTGTTGTCATGGAAACACTGGAGAGTAGTTTGTTTGAAAATAACAACATCAGGTTGAGTGGGTGGGTGAGGGCTCCTTAAGATGGGCAGTTAGAGATGGGTCAGAGGAGGTGGCAATGAGGCTGTGCTTCAGGATGAACAGGAGTGAGTAGCCATGCAAGGCCAGCAAGGCCAAAGGATGTGGAGTAACATGGTGTGGCCTGGGACTGGTCAGAGACATGAGTAGCAGGAGACCAAGGCCAGGACCAAACCCAACACGCTCAGCTTTGCCAGCCCCGGACTGAACAGGAGTTCAGGTTTTATTCAGAGAATAAGAAGCCCCTGAGGTTTTCATCTGGGGGAAAGGCAATCTGCATGAGTCTCCTTTGCATTTCCAGTGGGTTCCTGTGGCATTAAAAGCTGGCAGGACTCAAGGCCAATCCGGTGTCACATCTGCTTTTAGCTCAAGTGCAAATAATTCGAAGTCACTGTTCCTCCTTTTATTTTTTAGGTTTTCACTTCAAATACTGTTGACTGTCATTGTTTGTGTGGCTTGTGGGTATAAAGACATGCGCATAGTCATCTCTATAATACTGATTGGTTTTCCTGCGTTTTGTTTACTGGACTTTCCTTTTTCTTTAGTTCTGCAAAGGGGTCTGTTGTCTTCCAACACCTGCAACTTTGCTGTCAGCATCAGTGGGTTTTCATTCTTCTGTTTTGTTTTTGTTTTTGTTTCTCGAGACAGGGTTTCTCTGTGTAGCACTGGCTGGCCTGGAACTGACTCTGTAGACCAGGCTGGTGTCGAACTCACACAGATCCACCTGCCTCTGCCACCACCCCATCCCCACTTCACCCTTAAGTCTTTACTTTGCTGTCACACTTTTGGGATTGTGATGCTATTTTATGTACATCTCTTTCATGACCTCTAGGGGCATTCTTTCTTGGGTGTACTTTTTTGCTTTATAAAACTTGGTTCAACATAACAAAGATAGAACACCCCCGCACACACTCTCCATGCCTGTAAGGTATTCAGTTTTTGTTACAAGGGTGGACAAACCTGCAAGAGCAAGGTCTGCTGGGCTTTTGTGTTGAACTTGACAAATATTATATTTTTTTTAAGTAGTGTGTTGTCTAAGGAGGCCACTTTGGACTCTCGGGGTGAACACTTAGAACCATAATAAAGTGGGGAACACAGCGCAGGGGGAGTGCTGGAGTATAAATATGGCTTCTGAACCCAAGATCCAGCCTGTTCCAACTCCGGGAGACACAAGTACAGTTAGCGTCGTGTCTCGGGAACAGAAGTGATCTGAAATTTGGTACTGAGGTGGCAAAGGGGAGGATGGCCTTTCAGAATCAGCCAAGGCAGGGGGCACGTGAGTCTCTACAGAATCTAGTGGTGCTGTGTTTATTATTTGCTATTAATTAGTCCTAGATTGTGGAAAGTTAGAGGTTTAATACGATATGAATGAGTTTAGGCAGATTGAAAGAAAGCCTCAAAGGTTATGTATTTTTGGTTTTTGCCTTATAGATACTAATCAGGCAATGCTAAACCTTTTACATAATTTAGACTTGTATTCTAACATTCTTTTTTTAAAAAAAAAGATTTATTTAATCTTTAATTTGTGCATGTACGTGTGTGCGCGCTCGCATGTGTGTGAACTGAGAAAGCCAGAAAATGTGAGCTCTCTCAGAGCCGGGGTTTCAGGCCACTGTGAGCCACCTGATGTAGGTGCTGGGAACCGAACTCGGGTCCTCTGTAGACATGCTCACCCTCTGAGCCAGCTCTCCAGCTCCCCTGGTATTCTTTTTTTAACCGGTTTTCTGCATTAGGTTCTTTGTCACCTTGTTGTCATTAGTGAATTATATAAATTTTGACATGTGCTCACTGTGTATTTGTATAAAGTTTGTATTTTTAACTTTTGAAAATTACATTTTGATGTTCATATTCAAGAGTGTCCTTAGGCACGAATATACATGTCACTATCCCAATTCCATGATTAGGTTACCCTGTAGTTTCTGAATGGAAACACCCCAGTGTCACAATAAAGAGAATTACAGTATGAGAGTGAGGTTTAAAATTCTGCCAGGAAACTACTTCCCTTCAAGAGTGTCTCGGAGGGCGCTGGTCTGTGTAGTTCAGTGTAAGCAGTCTTAATGCATTTTAGAACCATCTCAGGGATAGCTCTCCTTGACTCAGACTGGAGTCCCTGAGGTAGTGGCTCAATAAACATATTCTGCATGGAGAAGGACAAGACTTTGCCCAACAAGAGGCAGCCAGGGTTTCTGGGTGTAGCCTTGACTGTCCTGGACCTCGCTCTGAGGACCAGGCTGGCCTCGCACTCACAGATTTGCTTGCTGGGATTAAAGGCGTGAGCCACCACCACCCAGAGGCAGCTTTTGTGTGCACTAAAAGCAGGTGCCATCAAAAGGAGGAGTCTAGCGGGCAAAGCGGATGCGAATATGAGCCGCAAGCCTCTTGACTTGCTAGGTATTCAAGTGTCTGGGGAGCTTCTAGCCCCAGGGGTACACAGCCTCCTTGGCTTTCCACTTTGAAAACCAGCCAGCCTCCCTCCCTCCTCCCTCCCTCCCTCTTGCGAGCCCACCTGTAGCTGAGAAGCCGTGAGCACCCTCTTGAGGCACAGAAACAATTCAGTGTGAGTTAAAAAAAAATAAGTTAGGTTCTTGACTGTGTTTGCTCCCTTCACCACTGTCGTGGCAGAATTTTTCATCTAAGGAACAGCGACAGCTTAAGAACCATCTCTTAAACCACCCACCTATCTTGGGAAATTCATAATAAAACCTGCTGTACACGCCCCCATTCTTATTAAGCCTGTTTCCTAGCAGTGTTAGGAGCATCGCCTGGTATTTCCCTATCATTTCAGGACCTGTTGCAATGGAGTTTCCCAATTATTTCACAAATAATAATTTACTATGTTTTTAAACATCCCAGGGGGAGTTTTTAAACATCCCAGGGGGAGTTTAAAAACATAGTAAATTATTATGCCTGGGTCGCATCATCTGCTGTCCTGCCTGTCTGGCAGGCTGTTGGTATTCGTTCTCTGCACTGCCCTCACGGCTACCTGGAGAGTTCTCAGACTCCCCAAATACAGTTTCTCTGATATGGAAACAAGTACTGCTTCATCAGGCATACTTAATAACGAATAGTACAAAATAAATAAAAAGTAACCATCCTCAATAGACTTTGTATATGAGCTCATAATACCCATGAGCCTCCTCCAGGCTTGCCCAGCTCTGATTTTCACAATTGTTTTCTGCAAAGTTGGGCTCCTCAGATGCAGGTTTCTAGATAAGTGAGATCAGCAACTCATGTTTCTCTTCTCTGTTTTGAAAGTAGTCAGGCACACTGATTCAAATCTGGCCACTTTAACCTGGTTCTCAAAGAGCTGGGCCAATGTGGGGGCACCATCTGTCCAGCTGCGCCAGGGAAAGAATGGTTAAAAAAAAAGGGGGAGAGGAAAGGGGAGATGCCAGGACCACCAGTGTCTGGAAGGAGTGTTGAAAGATTCCTCTGGCTCTGGGTAGAAAAAGTGAGCTGGAGGATTGTGGAGGAAGCGAGGTGGTGGTTGTCGACGCCACGGATGCTGTCCTATGGGGCGGTGGTGGCCCATGCAAGGGTGGAAGTGGTGTGGGTAGGGAAGCAGCTAGATTTAGCCTTCGTCGGAGGCAGAGTCACAGGACGAGGTGTTAGACCCAAGACTTTGTGGTACACTAATGAACTTAGTGTTCACAGTCTACACCTGACTTTGCTAAGGCATGAAGTTTATTAGTTCTTGTGGCTATTGCTGCTACCATGGTGGATTGCTGTTATTAAATTAAAACTAGTCGTTACCCCATGGGCAAGAAATCCAAGTGTTCTGAGATTAAAATCTACATGTACTTAGCAGTGAGCATACGATCCCCTCTCATTACTTTATTTATCAAACAAAGATAAGCCTGGAGATTTGTTTATATACTCTGCAATTTTCATGGGAAAAAACCTCACAGATCTCCACATCAAAAACTTAAGTATTTCTCATGGGGACACTAAGAAGGTAAATCAACTTGTCGCTTTTATTTACTCCATTACCAGTTCTTTATAGTCCCCGGCAGCTCTGGATGTCATAAGACCGTCTCTGCAGTTCCGAGCAGTAAATGCGATCGCAGGGTTTGCTACCGCTTAGAGGGACTCACACGCAAAGGCTTCATTAAGATCCCAGGATGTGCCTGTTTAGCCTCAAGCCGATGGCGCCACCGAAAGTTCTGATATTTTTGTCCGAGGAAAGGAAGTATGGGATCCTGGGCTTGGATCGGTCATCCGAACTCAGATACGTTCTCTCTGTCATCTTGGGGCTGTTGTTTGCCCTGCCTTCTGCTGAGCCTTGTCTTCTGAGCTATGCTCAGAGGTTTCCAGGAACTCAAGGGCTCAGAAATATCTTACTGAGAATTCGAAAATATCGAGGCATTTAATTTTGTGTGGGTGTAGAGTGTTTTATGACTCCTTAAGCTTTGAGGACCGGCAGAATGGAGAAGGATATTGTGTTCCACCGCGTGCTAGTTATAAATGTTTGTTTTTATTGCACATGATGTAAGCAGAGTGGAAAAAGCCACAGCGATAATAACCGTTGATATAATCTTGGCTTAGAGGAAGGGGCACATGGGGAGTGGGGAGAACAGCAGAAGAGAAAAAAGTCTGTTACCAATTACAGCCAAGTTATTATAGTTAAAAATTGCATATATGAATAATAATAAGACACTCTGCTAACTTAATTGTAGGGGAACAAACTTCTTTCTCCTTGGGTACTGCACGAGTGAGAATTCTTCCTGCACACTTTGCTTGAAAGCTGAATTAGTTTGCTCTGTGAATCCCCTCATTCCTGTCCTCACAGAGTGCTAGTTGGCCATTTTGAAACCATCCATGTCCTCAGCTTGGTTGCACCTAGCCAGCTGGAGCCTTTCTGTTTGTCCTTCTGCTCTCGTTGCCCCCACCTCCTTTCCTGTAGCGGTAGCTGTAGTGGAGGAAGGAACTTGTTAACCACGGTTTCTCTGAGGAAGAAGCGACTCCTCTGCAGGTGCCCCGCTGCGGTCAGATCCCAGCAAGAGGAGCTGGAAAGCCGCAGGAAAACACACAGCTAAATCCGACAGGGATCAGCAGACGCTGCCAAAGGCAAAGGGGAAAACAACAACAACACTCGCGGATTTCCAGGAATGGGAATTATTGGTAGTCTGCTTTGACAAGCTAAGCTGTGATTGGGAGCCGAGCACCCTCTTAGTTCCTCCCATTTGCTGCAGGAGTGTGGCAAACGGGATTGTAGAGGTCAGCCTGCTAATTGTAGATGAGCAGACAAGTAAGCTCGCTCCCAGAGAGGCAGGAACACCGGCCATTTGTCATTCCGGCCCCGGCATAAGCAGGACACCAAAGTACGCGGAGGATGCTCAGTTGAGTGGAAAGAGGAAAATGATAGAAAAGAAGTGCAGAGGCATAGGCCAAAGGAGCTAGAGGAAGCCTCATCCTACTGCTGTGCCTAGATAAGCCCCTCAAGGGCCATGTGTGCCGGCTTGGTCCACAGCTTGCTGTTCTAGTGGGAGAAAGTGGGGGCAGGCTGGGCGTTGATGAGGGTACTGGATCCCCAGCCCCTTTCTGTTTCTCTATTTGTTTCTTGGCTGTTGGGAAGGGAGTGGTTCCCTTTGTCACCCTTTCTTTCCCTGGTGCACCCGATACAGGCTCAAAGTGACAGGGCCAGTCAGTCATGCCCGAAACTTCCGAAGCTATGAGCCAAAGCCAGTCTTCTCAGTTGTGATCTTATTGTCGCAGGTGTCTGTCACAGCGGTGACAGAAAGCTCCTAACCCAGCTACTGATGATAGCGTTAAGTCCTTGTGATTTTCCTCTCACGTACCCCTTCTCCCAACCTCTGACTTTGCCCTTGTGCTTTTTGAGCTGGTCATGGGGCTGAAGTGTAGACAAAGATGACCGAGAGCAAACCTAGCTCCATGAACAGGTCTGCACACAGGTACCCTATGTAACCCGTAGTGCACTCGGCTAAGTACCAAGCGGAAGTTTCCCAGAGCTTCTGAGAAAAGTGGCCCTATGGGTTTGCGGAGGCCAAGAATCGGGTATGATTGTTTACACACGTTCCTTCCTGTACCCAAGGCGTGCCAGGCGTCCTGTTGGGAACTGAGAATAAAACGGGGAACATGTGCAGACGTGACCCCATCTTCAGGGAGCTTGTGTGCTAACCGAGACAGAAGACAGGCATGCGAAGCGAAGAGCCTCCGGCTGTGAGGAGGGCGGAAAGGAGGTGATGCAAGCAGTAACTGGGGAACCACCTTCCCATGGGCTGCCTTGCGAAGATTCCTTGAACACAGACATTTCAGGAATTATCTGAAGGATAACAGGGAGCCAGTCTGGGAAGAAAGGGAAGAGTGTTTGAGTCAGAGGGAGCACCACGAGTCAAGAGTTCTGAGAGCCGTGTCTGCTCCATGACATCGTATGAGGTCAGGATGGTGGGACATGGTAGGGTTTCCCAGATGAACCCAAAAGATGATAAGAACCTTCAACAAGCTGGGTTTTAGCGTAGCTTAAGTGAGTGTCATCGAAAGGGGTTGCTGTGCTGAGTTCTTACATTCAAAAGTTCAGTCTTTGATATCTGTAGAATACATGTTAGAGTAGAAGTATGGAATCATATGTGTGTGTATGTATACATATATATCCTCTGTATATGAAGGAAATGGAGAATGAGGAACTTAGGGGGTTAGAAGGTGTAATGAACAAAGCGATATTTATCTGATCTTTTAGGAATGATTGAAATTTTGACAAGCAGGCTTGGAGAAAAGAGGTTTCTAGTGAGGGGCGGGGTGAGGGGCGGGGTGACCGAGTGAGGGGCAGAGTGAGGGGCGGGGTGATCGAGTGAGGGGCAGAGTGAGGGGCGGGGTGACCAAGTGTGGGGCCTAGAGGCAGGAGGCAAATTTGGAAGTGGGCCAGCAAATACCAGCAAGGAAAATGCAGGTTTCTTCTCAGTTACAGGTGAGGCCACACTTCTAGGGGTGTGAGTAATAAATCTGGGGGGGGGGCATTTTAAAAATCTTATCTAGGCCCAGTTGACTCACTAGGAGTGTGTTCTGGTGTTTGTTTTGATTTAAAATGAGCTAGCTCCATAGAGCCACTCTGTCTCTCAGATGCCTAGTGTGGGGATCGTCATATGACTTCCTCTCCTGTGTAGTCTACAGAATGATGTTGAGCCAAGTTGGGCATGGTGGTATCTGAGGCATGAGAATGGCCATGAGTTCAAGGCTAGCTAGGTTCTCGTAGAAAAAATCCTGTCTCAAAGAAACAAACAAAACCACCAGAACAACAAAAAGGAAAAGAAGCCAAGCCAGGCGATGGGTGTAACGGGCTTCTACGGCAGGAACTTACACTGGAAGTGTTGTTTCCTGGTTGATTTGTAGTCACTCATTCATGGCCTCCTGTGGCAGGTGGCTCGCCTCTCCCTAAGGCCCTCAAGAGTGCAGGGCTGTCAGGTGCCCTCCTTCTCGGGGCCACCATCTTCCTCCCAGCAGAACCTACAGTGTTCTGAGTGTTAGCTGCATTCTCTGACAAATGGGAGTGGAGAGAAAATTCTTGGTAATTTTCCTCATTTTAATTCTCTGTTTTTCAGTATGCTCTGGGTCCTGATGGATTTCTTGCTGATTTTTTTCAGAAAAATTCTGCCTGGGCTTTAATCTAAAGGAACGGATGAATACTGTAAATTCAGAAAATTGCAGTATTTCTGAGGACGAGCTTTTACTTTTCTGCCATTTTCTGTGCTTTGTTTCTTCCTAACCATAAAGGAGACACCACCCAGCCAGTGAAACCCGAAACAGATCCAGCTCAGCGGAACGTTGAAGCCCAAGGAGCTTAAAATGAGTTTGAAAGCGTCATTACCTGGACACGTTTTTTAGGCTGGAGGAAAGACTCGCTGTCTTTTATGTGACAGTCGGACTCTTCAGCATCCGGGTCCAGGATGGATAAAGGCACCTGGGTGTGGGTGAGAGAGTGGCCACAGCCGCTGCTCTACCCAAACGCGCTACCCAGCGTCCATTGCTTCATTTCTGGCACAGCACGGGGGCTGGTACTGAATCCGCTTGCTTTTTGCATCTGCTGGAGGTGTATGCCTATCTCTCTTTAGTCAGTTGATAATGACCTTAAAGGGAACCAGAAGCTCAGAGGAGGCGCGGTCAGCCAGGAAGGGCTGAGTCAGTAAAGACCCATGGGCCGCAGAGACCGACTCTCACATACTTGGGAGATGAACTGGACTCTCAGTGAGTTAGAGACCTTGGCTGAGCGTTGGGTGTTAGTGTTTAGAATTTATTTAGAACAGCTGACGATGGCGTGCACGTGGCGCAAACGCTCGGGGCTTCTTTCTCCTGTTCCCAGTCCCTCGGTTCCTCTTTCCAGAGCCTGTACTGTTCATCGCCTAGAAACTTCCCCATACTTAATGTCAACTTTTTGATGATGTAGTTGATGAACATTTCATAAAAATATGTATCCTGTTCCCAGGAGTAAAACTTCACAGAGAGCCGGGCGATGGTGGCGCACGCCTTTAATCCCAGCACTCAGGAGGCAGAGGCAGGCGGATCTCTGTGAGTTCGAGACCAGCCTGGTCTACAGAGCTAGTTCCAGGACAGGCTCCAAAGCCACAGAGAAACCCTGTCTCGAAAAACCAAAAAAAAAAAAAAAAAAAAAAAAAACTTCACAGAGAAGGGGGCTGAGTCAAGCAGGACGAAACCAGCCTTTCTGGTCTGTTTTCTCGAGCAAGCACCCCTAGTGCTGTTTGCTCCCGGATGTATGCTCACACCCTGATTGGAAGATCAGTGACTATGCAGCCAGCCCTTTGAGACCAGTGCTGAAGATTTCAGACTCCACAGCTCTTTAATCTCCATAGCCACACTGTGGCCCGTCCTTCTTATAGCCGAAGAAGCCCGAACTCAGGCTTAGTAAACTCGTATAGGCCTCCTAGCAAGTAGGGTGTAAAGCTGACTTCCTCGCCAGATCCTTCCTCACTTGCTAGTCATGGGACCTTGGATGAGTGCCTGTAAAGTTAGGACTAACTAACACACTTGCTCTACGTCTTCAGTGAACCCACGGGCCCAGAGCACTTAGGAAGTGGCCAGTCCAAAGTCAACGCACTGGGCATGGTGGTCTGTCTCAGCCCCACGCCATTTCAGAGCTCTCCTTCCTTTTCCTAGACCCGCAGTGCGGGGTCTGGGGCTCTTCCATCTTGGGACCTTGAAGGAGAGGCGGAGGGCAGTGGATCGAGTAAGATGCTCACCGTGATCCCTGCTGCTTGTGTGACTGCCTTAGCGGGACAGAAGCCAGCCGTTTCATGCCCTCTCTTGATGCCTTAGGGGGTATCTCATTACGTACCTTTAAGATTCCTCTTTTTTTCCTGTTTTTTTTTCTTCTAAATTTTTCATGGGAGGGGGATTATTGTTGTTCTTAAAAATAATGGGGGGGGGGGGTGTTCCCCACCCGGCGGGCTCACAGAGCAGCAGCAAACTCCAGCGGGGCTCCAAGCGGTGCCAGGCGCAGGCTTCAGAGTCCGGCGCCCAGCGGGAGGGCATGCGCCGCGCGGGCGGTGGCGGAGAGGAACAGACACATAAACACAGGAAATAGCCATAAGTATTTATTAAGGAAGAGGAAAAAGAAAAGAGAAAAGAGAAAAAAGGAGAGAAAAGAAATAAAAGGAGAGAGAGAGGAAACGCGTGCGCACGTCAAGGAAGCAGAAAGGGAAGAGACCAAGATGGCGAGGGGCAGGTCAGAGGTAATGGGAGTGGGCGTGGCTAGGGCAGGTACCAAAAGAATAACAATTATAACAATTTTTCTTCCTGATTATGGAACTCTTTGTATGAATTTGTGTATGTGTGTGTTTTCTTTTTGGTTGACAAGAAATGTCATTAAAATATTTTAAAAATTACCTTTCTCTCCTAGTGTTTTTATGTCAGAGAAAATTATCCTTATGCAATCTAAGTTTCTGTGAGCTGTTAAGGAGTTGAATACTTCACTAAATGAAAGCCGTCCATTTAATCTTGATTATTTGAGAAATAATCCCTATTGGGGAAATTAAAAAGTTTCTCCAATTTAGAAGTTCCGAATTGCATTTTTCCCTGGTAAGTTGGGATAGAACTGAGTGAACATTTAATTGTGAGCATAATTGCAATTCAGAAATGTAAAAAAAAAAGTCTAAGGTCCATCACAGAGGGTAAGGACAGGCTACATTTTTTTCTTTTTCTGAGTCAGGGTCCCATTGTGTAGTTCACTGTAGACCAGGCTGACATCAAACTCAGAGATCCACCTGCCTCTGCTTCCCGGATGCTGGGATCATAAGTGTATGCCACCATGCTAGGTCTAAGGCTGGATAACTTTTAGAATTCCTGGTTGATTCATGTTCTTGTTGTACCTGAAGACAAACGCTGTTTGGCACAACTTGCCCTCGACTCAGGGAGCAAAGAACTGGATCAGTTATTTAGCAAGGTCACGGGAGAATTGCTGGTTTTGTTTTCCATTAATAGAGACTAGTAGATAGTGGTCTCCCAGTGGGTTTGGACAGCACTTTACAGTTACATTTGTCCCTGCAAGGGCATGGCTCACTTAGCCCTCCGTGAAGGAGGCAGCGGCAGTGCTCTTAACCTATTCTACAGATTACGAAACAGACCCAAGAAGTTTATCTGAGGCCATGTAATTCCCGAAGCAGCATTTTCCCCAGTAAACACCAATTTGCTTAGTGCCTCGCAGTGATCTCTGCTTTGCAGCCCCGTGAGGGGGGAAGAGAGTGAGCAGGCTCCTCCCGGTGTGCTGCCTCTACAGTACAGGGTTCCAAAATTGAAAGCGCAACTCCACTCAACACTCGTGCCTGGGAACATGGGTGTTTGTCAGCTTCGGGTCTGTGACAGTCGCAAGGAGGGCTGGGTTCACTCGCTTGGCCTGTGGTTCTGCCCCCATGGTAGCGCGGTACCTCACTGGGAGAGCGCATGAAGCAAGCCAGTTCACCTCATGGTTGCGGGGGAAGCAAAAGAGAGGAAAAAAGGGGGTAGGGGCCTGACACCCCTCTCCCAGGGCTCACCCTGACCTTCTTCCCACTAAACTCCATCTCGTAATAGCCCTGCCACCTCTTCGTAGTGACAGGAACAATCTGGGAACACTCCAGATCCAAACTGTAACTTGGGCTCAGCGTTGTCAGTTCTCTTAAAATTTGCTTACGTTCTATTAGCGTTCCTTGAAAAAAAAAACCATCAATAGGAACACAGGTTCGAAGCAAGAATTATGGAGAAAACGCCTGTCATGGACTGGCAGCTTCTTTTCTGTCATGTATGATTTTGGCAGAAGCTCCGGTTTAGATCGGGAGCCCCAGCAGGCAGTCCTCGGAGACACAGCGAGAACCACTAGCAGGATTATTATAAAAGTGATTGAAATTGATCCGGTGAGCACTAATATAGGTTTTTAAATTCATTGTGAAGGGAAACATTATGCTAGGAACCTGATCTCTGAGAGATGGCTGGTAAATTTGGAAAACTCACTACGTCTCTGCTTTGCTTGCCGACTTTGGTCCACTTTACTAAGCCTCTGCGTCGTTTTGAGACCTTTTCCGTAAGCCTTCTCTAAATGCATCAAAGGCTTGGGTGGTGCCGGGCTGTGCCTTCTGTTTGCCATGCCACACCTCAGCCCAACCACAGTGTCTTTTCGTTCATATAATGTACAACCCCGTAACAATCGGAATGTAACGGGCCATTTGGTGTAAAGACATGGCTATTCTGATTAAAACGCAAGCGAGAATGCCCTCAGTCGGTCACCTGAAGCAGAAAGCTGCTCTGGCGTTCCCCACTGGGCTGGCGTTTGGTGTGGCTTTTTCTGGCTGCTGTGTCCTTGTCCCTGTATTGACTCAGCAGAGTTCCCTACACTCTCTACTTCTTAGTCTCCCATTGGCTCTGGTTAAAACGAAGTTCCGGGTAAAACTTGTTCTGATGAGGATTTTTGTTGTTGTTGTTCTTATTCATTCCCAATTAACCCCACCCCCAACCTCTGCCACCACCAGGAGACCCGTGATTTGGGTGTTAGTGGTATCAACTGTCCTTGCTGAGAAAAGTGCCAGGAAAGCAGGGAACTTGTTTGGTTCCTCCCCAGGTCCATCCTTGCATTTGAGGCAGTACCTGGAGCACTGAGAGGAAGGCTTTCTGCTTAAGAGATTGAAACTCCCTGTGGGGGAGTTGGAGATGTCTGTGTCAAGGATTTGTGGTTGCAGCTAACTCATCCTAGGTTGATCCTGGACTTATTCCCATGTTTCTCTTCTGCTTGTGCGTGCCTAGCTAGACACAGGGCCTGGTTGCTTCCGTCTGAGCCCAGGCAGAAAGTCATTGCCTATGCTTTTCAAAATGTTCAGTCTCACATTCCTCAGAGGTCTGATTTTCCTCCCGCTTTTCTGTCATTCTGTAATTTGTGTAAATGAGCCCAGCGAGCTTCTTTGTGATTTCTTCACACGCTTTGTCTTCCAGAGATTGGAAGTGAAGCTAACAAATGGCCCCTGTTCTTTACTGCTGATAAGCCTTAATCCAAGCCTCTTCCTGTGTGCTACGCCTTCCCTGCCATCCTCGGTCGTACTCTGTGTTTCCTCAGAGTGTTGCCAGCAGGTTGTGCTATGATGCCTTGCATTTGTTTGTCGTATGATGGATACATTTGTTCCCTTACCCTCGATGTTCTGCACTTGTCAAGCTGATACTTATTGAAGCTGACTCCGTGTTAGGCCCCATGTGTTAGGTCCCGTGCTCCGGGCTTTAGAGCAGAGAGGATTCCTGCTGATTCCCCAAGCTGTTTTTGTGTTAGGCACCAGTCTCCTTGTTTCATAGGCTAACTGCCAGTTTTGAGCGAGGAGCCATGGGTAACTCGCAGAGCTGGGGTTGAATGCTTTGTGGAAGGACAGGGTCTCATTCTGGAGCCCAGGATGGCAATCAAGCTCGCAACCCTTCTGAGTCAGCCCCACGAGTGCTGGGATTACAGGGCACACACCGCCTGCTCAGCTTGGAGGTTGAATACTGACCTAGTTAGTTGTGGTGGTTTGAATAGGAATGGCCCCTATAGGCCCATGTAGTGGGGTGCTTACTTGGTCATTAGGGAATGGTGCTACTTGAGAAGGATTAGGATGTGTGGCCTTACTGGAGTAGGTGTAGCCTTACTGGAGTAGGTGTGGCCTTGTTGGGGTAGGTGTGGCCTTACTGGAGTAGGTGTGGCCTTGTTGGGGTAGGTATGGCCTTGTTGGAGTAGGTGTGGCCTTACTGGAGTAGGTGTGGCCTT
>JABTXL010005037.1:9373519-9383660 GCA_025134845.1 Neodon shergylaensis | reverse complement strand
TAGGTGTGGCCTTACTGGAGTAGGTGTGGCCTTGTTGGAGTAGGTGTCACCTTGGAGGAAGTCTGTCACTGGGATTGTTGGCTTTAAGGTTTCAAGGGCCCAAACCAAGCCCGGCGTCTCTCTCTTTTCCTGCTGTTTGCAGGCTGGATGTAGAACTCTTAGCCACCATGCTTGTCTGCACGCCGCCACGCTCTCTGCACTGTGAGGATAACGAGCTGAACCTCCGGAACCGTAAACAGCCCCCAGTTGAATGCTTTCTTTTTATCCAAGTTGCCACCGTCCTAGTGTGTGTTCATAGCAGCAGAACATGGACTAAGACGTTAGTTTTCGTAGATCATCATATTTCACATCCTCTTAAAGGAAATAAAGGTTCATGGTTCCTGCTTTGAGCAGCCACCACCGTTCCTCAAGAATACATCAGAGAGAGCCAGGCAGGCATTGTGGCTCACGCCGTCAGTGGCTCACGCTCTCTGAAGGCAGAGGCAGGCAGGCGAATCTTTCCTAGTTGAGGCCAATCTGGCCTACATAGCAAGTGCCAGGCTAGGCATGGCTACATAGTGAGACCTTGTCTGGAGATCTGATGAAGGAAATGTCATAAAGAGATCCTGGAATAAGCTTTATTTTTATTTTTATTTTTTTTAGTTGTTGAAAAAAATTTCCGCCTCCTCCCTGTTTCCCATTTCCCTCCCCTGTGGAATAAGCTTTCGATAGACTTGAAGTAATGTTTTTTTTTTTTTTTGACAAGATTTTATTACATAATCCTAACTGGCTTAGAATTAAGAGATCTGTCTGTCTCTGCCTCCTGAGTGTGGGGATTAATCACGCCCAGTTTGAAATGATGCATTCGTATATAATACAAGTCCTCTGAGCAAACGCACACCCAAGCAAATCAAAGTTAACATCATCACAAACGTTTTCAGCAGAATAAACAATTGTTGACGTTTGCGTCTGTCCTTTAGATAAGTTACTATCACATTTGCTTTTCTTTGTGTCTTGTGCATGTTTATGTGTGTGTGGGTATATGTGTGGCGTGGCGTGTTTGTGGAGGGCAGAGGACAGCCTGCAGGAGTGCATTCTCTCCTTCCACCGTGTAGGCTCTGAGCATGGACTCATTTTCAGACTTGGTGTAAGCACCTCCACCCATTTTACCATCCTGCTGCCCTCACGCCTTCCGTAGTTGTAATGCAAAGAATCGAGTGTTTACATTAGGAGAACCCCAAGGCTAAATAAACTCTGTTAACAGATTCTTAATGTAGCCAACGCTGTGCACTTATTAGGCGTTAGTTTTTCCTCCTGTTTATTCTAATTGAACTTATTATTATAATTATAAAGTCTAATTAAACAGTACATAAACCTTTGGAATACAGCTATAGAGATGGAGCCGTTGCTTCTGCTAAAATAAAGTCAGATGCTTCAGGAAAATGTGATAACGATGACGTTTTAAAGCAATCACTCCAAGTCGGAGTGGGTGGAATAATTGTGCAAAATTCGAGAGGAAATATTAAAAGTCATGAAGGATTCAGCATTCCTATTGCTTCACGCATTTAAATTTTTGTTCCACATTAAAGGAACTAAAACCAAAAGTGGAGCAGAAGATGAAATATGAATATGATTTATGCAGATATTGTAGAGTCTCCAGTGCTAAGTCAAAATAGCCACAGTAGGTGGTTTTCAAATTATTTTAAAAATGAATCTCTTACTTTACTAGCTTTTGAAATTAAGCAATTTCTGGGCCCGTTTTAAATAAAAATGTTTGCTCCATGTATAGCTTGGGAGTATTATGTAACTTACTGTCTATTTTTGCTTAGTATTTTATGGACACGTTTAAAGTCAATAAATATGGATTAAAAAATGCTTTATAGCCTGTGTTGGCTGGTTTTATGTCAACTTGAGCGAGCTGGAGTTATTTTGGAAGTGGGGACTTCAATTGAAAAGTGGCTCCAGCAGATTGGACAAGGGACAAGCCTGTGCTGCGTTTTCTTGACATGGGAGGGCCCATCTGATGGAGGGTGGGGCCCCGCCTGGGCGCCGCATCGCTGAGCAAGCCCTGTGATCAAGCCAGTCAGCAGCGCCCTCCCTGGCCTCCGCATCAGTTTCCACTTTGAGGTTTCTGCCCTGTTTGAGCGCCTGCTCAAGTCCTCCAGTGACAGAGTGTGACTTGAGGGTGGTCAGCTGAGATGAACCTCCTCGCGCTGCTTTCGGTCATGGTGTTTATCGCGGCAGAAAAATAGAATTGTAACGAATACATAGTCATATGACATACTCGCAGAAAAGTGCCCAGCTCGCAAGTGTTCATTAAATTGTTAACTTGAGATATCTGAAATTACTGATAATGACATGAACACATCTGAGTCTAACAATAAACAAAACTGAAAATAAGCAAAAAACATTTCTTGTACTGTCAGGAAAAGAAATGTCCTCCATGGCTTCATCTTTCCCACTAGAGAAACCTAGCATTGTAGTATCTGCTTTTGAATTTTGTGTGGGTGAAATACCGTGATTTGGTTTTGGCTTTCTGTATTTAGCATCGTTTGTGAGAGCCATACATTTTCCATGCATCGTCTCTGCTGCCTGTTACTTCCCTGAGAGAGCGCGTCGTCATAGTTACTCCTCCTGATGATAGCCATTGAGGTTGTTTGGAGTCCAAGGCTGCTTGTAAAATGTTCTTGTACCCACTCTTGTGTTTGTGCTGTGGTTTGCACATGCAGATTTGAAACCTGTGTTTGTTTAGATGCTCTGTGGTGGCGGTGAAGTCTTGTTACCCCGCTAAGGTGACTGACCTGGATTCCTGTCACCATAAGCATCTGTGGACATATCTGGAATCGCAACAACTTCCACAATGCTGACGCGGTCACCATATTGATGTTGATCCAGGCTGTTGGCGTGTTGTATCTTGTGAGTTGCATTTTCTTTTTCCTGATAGCTAGTGAAATGGAGTCCTTTTAAAATACCTATATGGGCCCCTCGCTGTCTTTGAGGGGAGTCTGATGTGCTAAGTCTCTAGCCTGCTTTCCTGAACAGACCTCTCCTTAAATGCACATACTCTGGATGCTGGTTCATTGTTAGAAATACCCTGTCCTACACGGTGGCAGTGGCACTCACCTTTAATCCCAGCACTCGGGAGACAGAGTATAGCAGGTCTCTGTGAGTTCAAGGCCAGCCTGGTCTACAGAGCGAGTTCCAGCACAGCCAGGGCTACACAGAGAAACCCTGTCTTGAAAACATAAAAGATAAACCCTGTCCTTCTTCTGGGGAAACAGAGGTTTAAAAATTTAAGGCCCAACCTAACAATTCATTATTTCTATTGCTGGCACATATCGGTTTTGCGAAGTCTACCAATTTCCAAGGCCATGAAGACCTCCCTGCAGTATCTCCTACCAACTTTATTGTTTCAACCTTTCCCACATACATCTGCAATTCATATACAATTAATTAGTGGATATGATGAGACGTTAGGGTTAAGTTTCATCTTATTTCATACTGGTATCTAATTGATGAAGAATCCTTTAGCACAAAGACAACTCATCTCTCATTGCTTTGCCGGTCGATCCTTTTCATAAGCCCAGTATCTGCTAACACTAGTCTCTAACTTTGGACTTGCGTTTCTTTCCTTGGAGTAATAAATGCTTTGCTTACTGTGCTTTAGTAGGCTGGAGACTAGACCCACTTTTCTTTTTTTTAATAAATTGTGTGAACATGCCCATGCATGCACGTGTGTTTGCGTACACGTGTCCACAGAGGCCGGAAGAGGGCACTGGATTTCCTGGCGCTGGAGTCACAGGTGCTTGTGAGTGGCCCAGTGTTGACGCGGTTATCAAATCCAGGTCCTTTCGAAGAGCAGCAAGTGCCCTCGACAGCTGAGCCCTCTCTCCAGCCCCAAGTGAATCTCGTTTATTTTTTAACTCTTTGATTCTCTTAATAAAGCTCAACACACACACAGATCCACGCAGAGTTGCCAAGATTCTGTCTGAGTTTATTTAGATTTACATCTGTTGCTTTTAATGGTCCTAGAGAGGAGAATCCGCATCTGTGAAACTTTGAACTCTCTCATTCAAGGAATAACTTTTCCATTTATTTCGGTCTAATTTACCTAGTGTATATTAGTCATTTAGTTTCAATGTAATTCTTTTCAGTGGCTGCAGAATATTATATGAGTGTCATCTCAGTTTATTTGATCCACCCATATGTGGTTTTATTTCACTAGTGTGAACTGTGTGATCTTGAACATCATACACTCACATCTCAGTACCTTTCTGTCTTCCCAGAATTCACTTGTGACATTGGACTCGGGAGTCACACAGCCTGCGCCTCTTCCTCTTTCCCTATGAATTGTGGTTTTTCCCCACTTAATTATAAATGAAATAAGCCCCCCTCCTAAGAATTCTATTTTATGACTTTCCAATTTGATAGGAAAAGAAATAACTCATTTTAATTTAATTTGGTTCTTTTGGTTTTGTTTTTTCTTGCTTGAGACAGGGTCTTATGTAGCCCAAACTTACCTCGAACTCTTGATCCTTGTGCCTCTGCCTCCCCAGTACTGGAATTACAGGCATGTGCTACTGTGCTTGAATTTTGAGTATTTTATTGCTCGTGAGATTAAGCAAATTTTCAATCTGCCAATAACTTTCATGGGATCAGTATATTTATCCCATTTTCTTATTGATAGTGTTTCTTATATATCATAGATAATAATCACGTGTCACATATATTTACAGAACATAAGTCTGTATAGTAGATTAACCAGTATTCTTTTATTATTGGAGTAGGCCTGTTTTTTGTGGGGAAATGAGAGGAGGAAGAGGAGAAGGGTGGGGAGAGAGAATGTTGCCAGTTTGTTCCCAATTAATGCCTTTAGATCATTTAACAATATCATATCAATAACATACTTAGTATGTTAATAACTAGATGAGCTAAAAGGAAGAGTGGGAAGATCATTGGCATTGATCTGGAAGGTGGTTCTAGACATAACTCCATCACTTTTTACCACGGTGATACTGAATAGCACACATGTTCTTTTAGACCCTTTATTTCCTCATCTACACCGTAGATAGACTTATGTCCATCCTCTCAGGGCTAAGTGAGATCGTCTGAAAAATGGTTGCTAGGGCTGGGGATGTGTCTCAGTTGGTAAAGTGCTTGCCTGGCATTTCCAGGGTTCCGGGGTTCAGTCTCTAGCACTGTCTAAAACCAGGTGTGGTGGTATTCACTTGTAATCCCAGCACTTGGGAAGTAGAGGCAGGGGGATCAGGACTTCAGGGTCATCCTCAGCTACACATTTGAGGCTAGCTTGGGCTGTATGAGACCCTGTCTCAAAAACAGATAAGAAAAAAGATGGCAACGGTAACTGCTACATAATATAAATTATAATGCTAATGACTATGTTCTAAGCATAGCTAGTATAGAATGTATTTTTTTTTCTGAAAATATCTTCTCAGGTAGCCTCATTTATAAAATAGTCTTAACAAATATCTTTCTCGCTTTGTGGTTTTGGGGGTTGCACCCATTTGAATGGCTCTTTCAGAAAGAAATGGTTTATTGCTTTAAAAATAAAAAAGTTCAAGCTGATGTTCTTTTCTGCCATGTGGAGGGTGTTTGTGGCTTTATTGGCTTTTAGGGCAGTAGGCTGTCGGCGGTATTGACAGTCCTTATGAGCTTGTTAGCCACTGTTCTGGTAAAAGTCATTTTGATCTGGGATGGAGGCCCAGCATTAAAGGAGTATTGAGTTGGAAATCTGTATTTTGGGCCTTTCATTAAAATGCACCCTTCACAAAAGAGGCAGTGTGGATTTGCATTGCAAAGGGGAGCTTATTTCCTTCTGGAACTCTTGAAGCTAAGTAATTTAATTATGTCTCTGCTATAGCCTTTTATCTCCCCCTGCAAAGGGACTTTCTCTCCTCTGACAGTTCATATTGGAAGCTGGTCTTCTTATCCCTAGAATTAATTAACATGCAAATACTTGTTGAGAGACGCGGGAACACAGCTTTTTCAATTAGCTTTTAAATGTCACTCTTAATGATGGTAGATTGTCTCTTTAAGAGAAGATTAAATTGGTGCGGCCGTCTCCTGCTTTTTCCTAGTGAATACCATTATTGATTTTTCTGGTGATTGGTGGGCTCTTTATGTTTTCACCGTTAGAGACTAGCAGGTTTGGGTGGGACTTGATTGCAGCAGTGCCTGGTTCTGTGCCTCCTGAGTGCCGGGATTCCAGGGGTGCTCCGGCGCACCTGGCCCTAGAAGGGGAGCTTTGAATCCCGTGTTAGAGAATGAGTGGCAGTTGCTTAGGAAATTGGTCTGCTCTGAAACATGGACACACAGACACACAGACACATGTGCACAAACACACTTGATTGATGTAACTAACCCTAGCTTTTGTTTTCAAATCAAACCACCCATGGCAGATTATCATTTAGTCTTCACAGACTGCTATTCATGTATCATTTTGTCAAGTTTTGACTGGTGAACAATTCCATGAAGTGTAACCATTTGCATGCAGGTCAGTCACCATTGAGTAGCTCCTTGAGCCAGTCAGTAGCTTTTTGACAAGACCCATTCATCTAGGCTCAATAATCATGGTTTTTAGGTAGGGAACGCCCCTATGAAGGATTTGAAAAGGCAGAAATAAGAAGCACGGAATCCCAGTGAGCCACGAATTATGTGAGGGAATAAACACATGGTGCCTCGAGGAGGGACCTCTCTTCGAAAGGTTTCTGTTAGGTGCTGTGTTGAGCTTAGTTTCTCTAGGTTGATGGAAGTATTTGGTATCTCCAATGCAGCTGTCAAACAACAACGAAAGCCTATGGGTTGCCTGTAGACTGGCAACTAGGACTTTTGGGGATGGAAGATTTGGATGAGAGTTCCATTAGTAAGTGGCAGAGCCTGGCCTACTAGAACAGGGCTTCTCTGATGTGTGAGCATCTCCCATAGTGGCATACTACCTTCTGAGAATGTAGGTTGAATTAAGAATTTGGTCTTTATGATCAAAGTTGTTAGAGATCAGTAAGTAACAGGAATGCTTGCTTCAGCAACCCCAGGTCCTTTTTGGTACTTGACATTCATTTTCTCATAACTTCCGTCATTTATGTGTGTTGGCAGGGAATGCTTATTTGTTCCTGGCTGCTTGGATGTGAATTATTATGCAGCAACTGTATTATTTGCAACACTGTTTGGCCAATAGCTTATGTATATTTCTAGTTAACTCTGACATCTTAAATTAACCCATTTCTATTAATCTGTGGATCACCACGAGGTTGTGGCCTACCAGTAAGGTTCTGACTGGTGACTGACATCTCTCTCCTTCAGCAGCTACATGCTGTCTCTCTGACTCTTTCTGATTATCTCTATTCAAATTTCCCACCTGGCTTTGCTCTACTAAGCCATTGGCTAAAACAGCTTCTTTAATAACCAATGGTAATAAAATATATTCATAGCGTGCAGAGGGAATCCCACACCATCTCCCCTTTTCTGTCTAAATAAAAAGGAAGGTTTTACCTTTAACATAGAAAAACTACATATATCAAAACAGTCATTAAGCAAGAATTATAATTACAATATTTAGTCCATTTACATTTGGCAGATTAAGGAAAATATTCTTATCTATCCTATATATGTGAGTCTAAAGTTTTACATCTAATTATCTTTTATCATAACTAAGGAAAACTGTAACTTCTTCAACTCTATCAAAGACTCTAGAAGGATCTATTATCCAAATAAACAGAAAGTGCATTGTAAGCAACTTTCAAAACTCTATAATTGACAGAGACATCTTGCTGCCTGTACAGTGACCCAAAGTTCTTTTGTAATGTTGGGCCATTCATCTTCAGCCTATAGGCCCATAGTATCTGGCAGATTTTTCCATGAAGCAGGAAATTTGAAGATCTGTTTTGCCTTGTACCGGCAAAGTTCATCAGTTGCTTTCTTCTGTGTCCTGCAGAATGTCTGGCAGTTTTCTCTGTGAAGTAGGAATCCTGAAGGAATCCCATCTTTTGGAGTATTTAGCATTCACTTCTCTGTGGGTCCTACATGTTTAGTTCATACAGCATACCATAAGGCAGTCCAGGCAAAAGCAGCTTCTTGCCCAAATGGCTAGCCTTACCACATTGGAGGCAAATTCCATAATAAATTTCCTCAATGCCAATCAACCTCTCTGAAGTAGTTGGTGCTGCCAGAAGCAGACATGTCTCACTGTCGAGAAAAGTCAAAGTTCTTAAAACATTTTAAATGCCATATTCTGTAGGTCTTTGAAAGGGTTGAATAATATGTATCCATCTGAAACATCTCTGTATATTTAAAGCTATATCTAATAGCTTATGCATATTTCTAGCTAACTCTTACATCTTAAATTATAGACTTCTCTGCAGTGTTGAGAACGGCGGCTCCTGAGAGGTAGAGTGGGCTCGTGGCAGAAGGGGTAGGCGCTTGGGAACTGGCTGCTAACTGGCACATTGTTTCCTTTTTTCTGATAAAAGGAAAAAAAAAGTTACCGCCTCCTCCCAGCCTCCCATTTCCCTCCCCCTCCTTCCGCCCCTCTCCCCCTCCCCCCACTCCTCTCCCCTTCCCTCTCCAGTCCGAAGAGCAGTCAGGGTTCGCTGCCCTGTGGAAAGTCCAAGGTCCTCCCGCCTCCATCCAGGTCTAGGAAGGTGAACATCCAAACTGGCTAGGCTCTCACAAAGCCAGAACATGAAGTAGGATCAAACCCTAGTGCCATTGTCCTTGGCTTCTCATCAGCCCTCATTGTTCACCATGTTCAGAGAGTCCGGTTTTATCCCATGCTTTTTCAGTCACAGTCCAGCTGGCCTTGGTGAGCTCCCAATAGATCAGCCCCACTGTCTCAGTGGGAGGGTGCACCCCTCGTGGTCCTGACATCCTTGCTCATGTTCTCCCTCCTTCCGCTCCTCATTGGGACCTTGGGAGCTCAGTCCAGTGCTCCAGTGTGGGTCTCCATTGTTTCCTTTGAGGCCATGGAAATGCCCTAAAATTAGATTGTGATGATAGTTGCGCAACTCCAAATATACGGAAACCCTGTGAATCGCGGATTTTAAATGGGTTGAGTTTTATGATGTGTGAATTTTAAACCATTCTAGTGACTAAGAGAAAAATTAAAGTAAGTGGTACCCCAAGCGCGGATGGGACAAAAGATGAGGGTGCACACTTCACCACGGGCTTCTGGGCCAGGCAGAAAGGCAGTCATAACCAGTGTGGCCGGGAGTGTGTGGGAGGCGTGCATTCACTTGGGCTAATGACAGCCAGCTGTTGGGGGTGCATTGTGCAGACTTAGAATCAGTGTCCTTCAGGGTTAGAAAAGAGGCCAGCACCCTGAATCACTGCCCTGTACGCGGTCTGTCCCTCACATACACAGGCGGCCCTGTTCTCCTGGAAGGCGGCTGTACTCCAGCCATTGGAAAGGCCAGGTCGGGTGAGAGGGGAGCTGGAGGAGCTGAGCTCAGCTGCTGAGTCAAGGGAAGCCAGAGGAAGACCTGAGGTCACAGACGGAGCTGAGGCCCTCATTCTCAGCGAATAAGTACAGTCGGCTGGAGAGTTAGCAGTTCAGCTTTTTCCTGCATGGTGGTCGGCGCCGCGCCGTTCTTCTGGAAGTGTTTGCCAGTGAATAGCATGATAAGGATGTTTGAAAGGAAGTTAGCATTTTAAGTGGCTCCCAGTTAGGTTGATAGATAACATCTAGCTCAAGAAAAGGTGATTAATTAACAGTACACATCAGCAGTTAAAGGAGAAGCAACAGATCCCTCCCCCAAGCCCATGGCTCCTTGTCTCTCTCTCCTTTGAATACTGGCTGCTTCTCACCCTGACCTGTGCATAAATTGGATTAAACTACAACATCCCAAGCCCTTTTAATTATGTTCAAATTTGAATTTTTCAACGCAGGAAGAATGGGGGTTCCTATGCATCATTCGAAGGCTGTTTATCTTTAGGTAGCCCTGCTGGTCTAATGAGTTTACCAGGGACCGCGCATGTGTGGGTCAGTGTTGACCCAATAACCAAGCCACTCTGCACTAGGCAGAAGTCCTTTTCTTTGTCACTGCTTTTAGTCACTCTGTGTTTTTGGGTTTATTTTGTGTTTTTTTTTTCTTTTCACCTTTTTCCTTCCTTCCTTCCTTCCTTCCTTCCTTCCTTCCTTCCTTCCTTC
>JABTXL010005037.1:9354908-9373509 GCA_025134845.1 Neodon shergylaensis | reverse complement strand
TTCCTTCCTTCCTTCCTTCCTTCCTTCCTTCCTTCCTTCCTTCCTTCCTTCCTTTTTTTTTCAGTTAAACTGAAGACTAGTCTTTGGAGAGCTGGAGCCATAGTGCTCTGGTGGAGCACTTTCCCTACACATACAGCACTGTATATGTGCTATCCCCAGCCCTCTCTTTAAGACAAACAAACAAACACAACCCTTAAAATTAGTCTTTGTGCTTGGTTAGTGGATGTACGGGAATCTCAGCTACTTTAAAAACTGTCTAGTCATTTTTTTTGTTTATTTTTTTTCTTTGCTTCCAATCTTATTGTGAATTACTACAGAAACTTCAGCAGCAAGGAAATGTGGTTAGTGACTCAGTGTGAGGAAGGGGAAGAGAGTGTTGCCTGCCTAGGCACGCGGGCTGAATGGGGACTGGGGAATGTTTCTGTTTGCATTTATTGCTATTTTTAGTTTAAGGCTGTGGCTGACTAGGGAGAAACTCAGCTTAGTTATGCTCCTGACACACCGAACTTTCTCTTGAAGTCCAGGAAGTCTCACTCTCTGGGAGAAGCCAATCTTCCCTGATGGTTGGAGTGCAGTCCCTCTCTGATGTAACCTCCTCATAGTCAATAAATGAAGAATAGCGTTTTGACAAGTAAACTAAAAAATAATGTAAATTATTCTTTCTGTTAGTCAAATGCGAACCACTGCACATAACCATACAGGGTTTTTGTTTCCTAAATGTAATTTCGAAGCCAACTAGCGATGGCATACAGTAGGATTCCTTTTAGGTCTTGTGTTGGTTTATTGGAAATAGCTATGAATTCACAGGACTCGTGAATACAAGAGCAGAGCATCTCCACCATGTTCTGAGTTGGGGATAAATTTTCATCCTTGGCCAGCCCCGTAGAGACTGACTGTGAACAGCTCCCACTTAACTTCAAAGCACAGCCTGTTCTTTTGCCATTGGCACTGAAGCGTCTTAGTTATGCTTGGACAGCTATTGCTAGTATAGACAAGCGAGTAAGGATTTCCCTTTGTTGGTTTATATTGCTGCTTTGTGTGATACTCTATGAGCCTAAGCTCACCCAGTTGTCACAGTTGCCACATGCAATATACAGTCATGGAAGGATACTTTTAATTCTTCAGTGATGGATGGATGTCCCACGCAATGTTTCTTGTCATGGTATCTTCGTAAGCCACAGACTTAGAAATACACTCTTGGGCTGGAGAGATGGCTCAACGGTTAAGAGCACTGGCTGCTCTTCCAGAGGACCCGGGTTTAATTCCCAGCACATGGCAGCTCACAACTGCCTGTAGCTTCAGCTCCCTGGAAGCTGACACCTTTACACCAATGCACATAAAATAAAGTTAAAATAAATTAAAAAAAAAAAGAAATATACTCTTAACATGATTCTGAAGTGAGATTGGCTAAAATCCTTGGGCGGGAGTAAGCATGGTATTGTTTGCTGACTGCAAAGGAGGGAAGTGGATGTAATCAGTTTTACTAACTGTGATTTCAGGAGCATGTACTTAAAGAAAGACAGGTGCTTTTCATGTCCACGTGCTTGCAAAGATGCTTCCAAAATAAGGAAAAGAAAGAAAGGAAAATCCAGGCAGCAAAAGCACAATATTTTAGATAGGGAGGAAAAATGGAGGGAACCATTTGAAGAGCAAGAATCTCTTGTTGTGTTTGGATCTCAAGAGAACACATACAGAAGACTCGAGGAAGCACAGACAAGCACAAAATCAGAAGAGCAGTGTAAACCAGCAGCGAAATCTCCACAGAGCTTAAGCTCAGACCTCACTAGGTCTGGAGAGAGTGCCGAACCCAACAGAAGACATCTTGACAACGGTGTCCAGAGTGAGAATAAGTAGGGATTAAGCTCATGACTTGAGGCAGAGCCACTCAGATGTTTGGCTTCTCTCTTCTGTCAAGGAGAGTGATCTTCAAATGGGAACGTGCAGCGTAAACACGGTTGAGAATAAACTGAGTGTGCGAGACAGGTAATAGTAACAGACACAGCAGTTTGCTGAGTTTCTGTTCAGGACTGAGCACCGTGAAAGGGTTTTTTTTTTATTTTGTCTTAGTTAGGGTTTCTGTTGCTTTGAAAGGATACCATGACTTCAACTCTTAAAGAGGAAAACATTTAATTGTGATGTCTCACAGTTCAGAGGTTTAGTCCATTCCCATCATGGCAGGACATGGTGGCATGCAGGCAGACATGGTACTGCAGAGGTAGCTGAGAGTCCTCCATCTTGTGCAGGCAACAGGAAGTAGTCTGACCCACTGGGCGTGGCTTAAGTATATATGAGACCACAAAGCCCAAATCCACAGTGACATAGTTCTTCCAGCAAAGCCACACCTCCTAATAGTGCCTCTCCTCTTGGGCACATTTTCTTTTCAAACCCCCACAACCTCTACCCTACTTTCATACTTTCTTTTGTTTTTTTTGGACTCACTGGATTTAATTAGGGCAGCTTGTATTATCATGGGTAGAACTTATTTACTGGAGCACGGGCAACTTCCCAGGGTGATACCACTGGAGAAAATGAATGGCTGCTTCTTTTCTTCAGTAAGCACCCCAACTCTCATGCCTACTAGCACCAAACCTTTAAACTAGATTGCATGTTCCAGTTTAAATTATATTGTCAGACAGACAAATAAACAAGATAAACCCAATAGGTGGCATTGAAGAGCCATACAAGGCAATGGAATGCCAAGATTATAATGAACAAGGCTCATCTGCACAGTGCTTGCCTACTCTGGGCAGGGCCCCGAGCTTGATCTGTGGCACTGTAAGCAGACTGTCTTGATTTATTCTTAAAGGTTCACTTTAGGCTTTTTGAGCCAAAAATTTTTATATTGATTCTTGGCAAATCAGATATTGCGTCAGGGAGTTGGTCTGTGAAGTTCCAAGCGAAAGAAGGGAACTTCAGGAGATAGCCTATATGTTCACAAAGCATGCTGCGTTGGGGTCTCCAACCCACGATCCTTTTGATGGAAGATTTCATAGGGGTTTATAAACAAGGGGATTCATCTGGGCTCCATACGGTAGATCCATATTTGATTTAACTTCTTTTGTGGAATATTGATTTTCAACACGTTTTATTAAAATAAGATTGTGATTATGTTATTCCTCTGGAGCATCAGAATAGTAACTCTTACCTGATGTGGGAGGTCCTTCTGTCTGTGTGTTGCTTTTATTGGTTAATGAATAAAGAACTGCTTTGAGCCTATGGCAGGGGAGAACAGAACTAGGTAGGGAAAGCTAGGCTGAATACACAGCCCATGACCTACACATGTGTCCTGTGGCATGTACACATATCATGTGCGTTCTTATCATATACCAAATAAATACATAAATACATAATTGAAAACCTTGCGAGCGGAAGGCCATTTTATTATGGTCCCATTATTAGCCAGGAAACTTGTGTGTCATCTCAAGTTCCCAAAAGTTGCTGGCCTGATGACTCATGGGGACAGTAGTTGGGAAATGGGTCTATTTTAGCAACCTTTCAGTTTATTGCAGCTATTATGAGACTGTTCGTGGCTCAGGCGTAAGATGGTTGGCTGTCACCAAGCCCTTATTGTACGTCGCTTTCTTTTTATAATGCTCATTAAAGAGGAGATATAAAGGTCCATCAAGAACCTGTTGGCATAAACACTGTGCTGAGGTCTCAACTTCACAGAAGTTTGAATTAAAAGGAAATGAATCTTGCTTACAGATGGACTGGAAGCAATGCTGCCATTGGTGTTTAGTTTTTCCAAACAAGCAATTTGAAAACAGCTAATTTTCCTATAGTAGCAAATAAATTACAGAGTGTTGGGATTAGCGGGACTAGGTTTCATTAGCAGGACCAGACTTTGCCAGCACACAGGGCTGGTATTCGGGACTGGACTGGGATGAACTCCATGGCTGTGTTTGCATCTGGGAGACCACAGGGAACAGCTCTAAATGCTCACAGCACCACCCGCCCTTAATAGTACGATGGGAGTGAAGGGCCCCAGACCTCACTGCTGGTGAGGGCATGTGAGAGTAGAGCCTGCGCAGCTCTCAGAGGCCTTGTCCAAACCTGAGAACCTCAGTGACCACGGCGGGCATTTGTCTGCTGCCAGGCCCATTCTTGCCTCTGCTCCTGAGCTCTGAGCCTGTCGTGTTGTGGACATGTGTTCAGGTGCCCGGCTTGCCTGATGGCCTGAGCTCTGATCCTGCCACATCTGCTCAGTACCCGGCTTGCCTGATGGCCTGAGCTCTGATCCTGCCACATCTGCTCAGGTGCCGGCTTGCCCAGTGACCAGAAGCTTTCAAAACCAGTCACCGACTGACACTGTTGCATGAACTTGATGTGGACTGCTGACGCAGCCCCAGATCCAGGATCACACCGCTCTGGGGGCTCTTGCACCATGGTGGCCCCATCCTCCCTGCATCTTAGCTTTGAGGTCTTTGCAGTTGAGTCTGGGGCTGCAACACATGCTTGTTGAAGGAATAATAAACTGCAAACTTTTGTGTGTGTGAGTATGTGAGACAAAGTCTCACTATGTAGCTATGGCTGTCCTAGAACTCACCCTTGTAGACCAGGCTGGCCTCAAACTCACAGAGATCCTCCTGCCTCTGCCTCTTGAGTGCTGGGATTAAAGGCATGTGCACCACCACCCTGACTGCAAACTTTTTATCCACCCCTGAACTTATAGAACTTTCTGAAAGAGGAACCCGACAACAGAGACACTGGTATCTGCTTGTGTGATGATTTGAGTAAGAATGGACCCCTTAGGGCTTTATGTCTGGATGCCTGGTCATTAGGAAGTAGCGCGACTTGAGAAGCATTAAGAGCGTGGCCTTGTTGGAGAAAGACTAGGGGTGGGCTTTGGGGTTTCGAAAGCCCCAGCCAGGACCATTGTCTCTTTTCCTGCTGCCTGTGGATCTGAATGTAAGTACTCTCAGCTGCTTCTCCAGCATCATATCTGCCTGCATGCTGCTATGTTTCCTGCTATGATGGCATGAACTAAACCCGTGAAACTATATGCACGTCCCAATTAAATGCTTTCCTAAGAGTTGCCGCAATCATAGCATCTCCTCGCAGCGACAGAACACTGACTAAGACAGGCTGTGTGTATGCAAGCATGGCATGCAAGCATTGGCTGTTGACTAACACAGACACTGGGATCCAGTTGTGTGTGTGTGTAGGCAAGGCATGCAAAAATTCCTCCTCTCTACCCCTTCAGTTTTCCCTTCTGCTCTGGAAGCTTCCATTTTTACCTCACATATTATGTATCTAGACCTTGTACTGAAGGTCTTGTGTAAAAGGCAGACTTTTTCAGTTAGATCATAGAGACTTTCTCAACTATAGTTCTCAAAAAAGTCCACTGAATAGTGCATATTTCTTCTACTTTAGAAAAATTATGAAAAAATTATGGTAGTTTTGGCTGTCATTTGAAAAATGACCACACTCCACAACACTCTGAATTGATTGGCTTTCCAGAGCCAGACTGAAGGTACACCGTGCACCAGATGATGGCAGAACACATCCTTCCTTAGGACATTTATGATGGGCTGGGCTTCTCTTTTTTTCTGTCTGTGTGTGTCTCATTATTGGCAATGATTTCTGAAGCATCAGGCTTTTTTTCCACCTCTGTGTGAAGTTAATCAAAGGCACCTTCTCTGTGGCCTTGAGCTGTTCTGTGTTGAATCCGATCCTTGTCATGACGACTCTGTACACAGAGATGAGGTTCACTGGAGAGCAGTGCATGGCACGTGCTGTCCCAAATGCCTTTTGACTAATAACAACGTCTTTTCTAAAAACTGTATCAAAGGGATCAGAATGAATAAAAGCAGGGGTTTGGTTTGTTGTCGGTAGGCATCATTTGTGTGTGTGGTTTGTGTGTATGTGTGTGGTGTGTGTGTATGTGTGTGGTGTGTGTATGTGTGTGGTGTGTGTATGTATGTGTGTGGTATGTGTGTATGTGTGTTGTGTGTGTGTATGTGTGTGGTGTGTGTGTATGTGTGTCGTGTGTGTGTATGTGTGTCGTGTGTGTATGTGTGTGCTCTATGACTGTGGGCTTACATGCCGTGGTGCGCATGTGGCAGTCAGAGGACAGCTTTGTGGGTGTGTTCTGGTAGTAGAATTTAGGCTGTCATGTTTGCACCACCGTGTGGCAAGTACCCCTATTCATCTCCCCAGGGCCTTTCTTTTGCCTTTAAGATCGAATGTAGAAGGAGGATATTTGTTTCGGACAAGCTGGGGTTTTGCTTGAGCATGCTGCTCTTTCCGTTGTCAGATGCTAGCTTTTAATCTTGTTTGAACTTCCCAGCAATCTCATTGCAGAAATGACAAGTTCCAGAGCAGCAATTGGCTGGGGCTCAGCATCCAGTGTGGTATCAGGCAGCGGCCGCAGTGGAACCTTGGCCCAGGGTGAATGCTGACTCTGCCTTCTGGAGAGTGTTTGCTGTTCAGCCGGGGTGGTTGGTTGGGATAAAATGGTGGAGATCCAAAATATTTTAAACTCATCATATATAATAGTACACACACACACACACACACGCACGCACGCACATGCTCATGCACTCGCGCATGTACACACATATGTATTATGAATTTTCAAACTTGGTTCTGCAGTGTGAGTGTATTCAGCAGCATTTCTGACAGTTTTCTTCAGAAAGGAGGAAGTTAAAGGACATTCACAGGTCTTGTAACCCAGAGAGTCGAAAAACTGAGGAGCTGACCCGCGAGCTGCTGCTTGCGTTGTTGGCAATTGAACACAGCACAGCCGACATGAAGGGCTTCTCTCGTAATGCTTTCCCCTGGGCGTATCAAGAGAGTTCTTTGCTTGTCAAAAGTGAAAAACATTGGTTGCAACGTATCTCTCTGTTTTCATTTGAACCTCACCGTATAGATTTTTCTTTTTTAGGGAAAACAAAGGGTTGGAAGGCATTATCTATAGGACAGGGAGTGGGGAGGAAGCTGAACATCTCTGTGGTCTAATGTCTTATAGTTTGGGTCTTGAGCCTACGTAAATGTCTTTTTATATAAAAAGTGAGAAGAAAAGCAAGTTCCTCGGAAAACAGTGCAAGAAATGAATATAACTGTGTACCACAGAGAATCCGAAATATTTTGACTCTGCCTCTGTTGTGGAAAACAGCTTAAGGCAAAATGAAAATGATCACAAGGAATACTTAAACTGGGTCCAGTATCCTTAGTGTTCATTTACTGTTAGTTAGAGATGAGTAATTGGTACAGCTAGGAGCTAAGTTCTGTGTAAGCAACAAGGCTCAGGTATACACTCCAAAGAGCAACAGAGCAGTTACCTTTCATTGGAACAGGAGATCTCAGTATAGATGCGTGACTTACTCCCTGAGATGTGCAGTGGCATCCAGTAGCATTTAATACCTGTGGTACCCAGATTGTGGTGGCCTCCAGATGGTCTTTCTCACTAGTAAGCATTAGGACTCCTTGCCGAAACAGCTCGTTCCAGGTCTGGAATGTGGAACATATAGAGTGTTCTTAGGGCATCTAAACACTGAAAACCAGCAAAGAGAGAGGTGGGATAATGCCAGAATGGCTCAGAAGCCAGCCTCGAGGGGCTCTGGGGACAAAAGATGGGACAGTGAACATGAAAAGGATTGAAATGCATAAAAATGCTTGAGTTTATCATCATACTTAGAAAACAAAACATAATGAAAGCCTGCTTGTCTGTCCCATTTAAATCTGCGAAGTGGCAGGTGATGGTTCTGAGGGTAGATTAAGGAGGAGCAGGGAAATCTGGCGTGCATCCCCACTGTGCTTGTGGGCAAATCCCTCACAGAGTGAAAAAGGAGGCTGGAAAAAGCTGTGGCTTGATACCCTCTAGTGACGTGAGGGAGGTGGGAAACAGCCGGGAAGGGCGTTAAAACCGGAAGACAAGGCTGACAGTACTTGAACCCACAGATCCGTGTCCATCAAAAACGGGCCAACCAGACGCTATGTTGCGCAGAAACAGCAGCACCTGAGAAGTTTTCTGGTCCACACTCTTGTCATCCAATGAACTTGAACCAAATGTGATAAACATACATGTCTAATTACAGTGGATCTCCACTTACCCATGGAGATATATTCCAGATTCCCCCCCCCCCACACACACACACAGTCTATGAACTGTATGGTGTACTAATCTGGCATCCATGCTAGTTTCTTTCTGTATATACGTGTGATAAAGATAAATTTGTAAATTAGAGAAAGTAGTTAGATTTACAGTAAGAACTAACAATGACCTAGAGCGGTTACAATACCCATAAATAATGGTTACGCAATTGTCAGCCTCTCAAAAAGTCCTGTTGTCTGTACTCAGACCTCTCGGTGACCAGTGACAGTTTTCTTTCCCTTTTTGTGTTGCCGGAGATCAGACCCCCGGCCGGTAGACAAGCATTGATCACCATGCTGCCTCTGTCACCAGTTTCTTCTTTGTTCACGCTCTCAGAAGAGTCCCTGCTGTAGATCCTAGCGACCCCTGCACACCTAAAAAACTCAGTTGGAAACATTAACTCTTTCACTGAAAGGAAGCCTTTATGGCTTCTGTTTTGAATATCCACATTTTCAGCATTACTTCTCCTGCACTTTGGGTTATTATTCTGCCAAATAAAAGCCACTGGAACCCGAACACTGAGATACCACGGCAGTCAGTCGGTTAACCAGTATGGCTTCTGACAGATAGGCCGGTGGCACATTTGTTTGGGATCCCCCTCCCCCCAGCAGAATGAGTGGACCATCCGGGACCTTTATCACGCTACTACTCACAGTGGCGTGCAGTTGAAAACGTTTGAATTGTTTGTGTCTGGATTTTCCACTTAATATTTACAAACTTTGGTTAATCGGAGGCAATGGCTCCTAATAAAGGCATTCGCTAGAATAGTTTATAGGAAATACAGGGGCCAGGGGAACATGTTCAACACCCCAGGTGTTAAAGTAGTCCGTGCCCGAATATAGAAGTTCTACCCAACGAGTGGGTTCATTGCTTCAGCAAATAAATGTTACAGAAGAAAGTGGCAGAGGGGCCCTAAGCCAGGGCCAGAGACCTCTTAGCCAGTTTCAGATCCCAGCCTGTTTGGAACTGAAGGCATACCGCCCGGACATAAGATATCTTCCTTTAAAACAACAGGAGAAAATGGAATGCCGCTTGTGTGCTGTTAAGGGATCCTTGATAATTCTTGATAATTTCACTGAGTGTTGTCGATACTGAGGTGCTCCGTAACAGTCCTTATCTATCGGACAGACTTACAGATGAATTTAAATGATGTCGGAGATTTTCTGTAGACATAGTCCATCTTGAGGTCGAAGACACATTGTAAAGACATAAAACTGTCAAAATATAAACACAAGATAAAAGAAAGGGAAACATTGTCTCAAAGGAAACAGGTCTGCATAAGGCCATAGATAAAATTGGAGCGGTTGAATGAACTACTAGTGTTTGGTAATGAGGACAGGAAGCTCTTTATGGCTTCTCTCCACTTTATTGTATATGAGAATTGTACAGGGTAAAAACAATTATATTTTGTTGTCCGAGAGGCAGAACCCGGCAAGAGGCCTGACTCTGACTAGAATGCTCACTGCTGTCCTCGCCATTTCTCTCCTTTCTTTTTACGTCCTTTCTATTTCTTCAGAAGACATTTGCTGAGCCACATTTGTGCCCGTTACTCTGGTTTCACAGATGAAGAAAACAAAGCTTAAAGATCATCCTGCCCACTGAAGAGCCACCGTGGCAAAAGTACTTGATACGATGGTCATTTGGCCCTCATTCAGGAACCATGGGGCTGCAGGATAACAGGCTTCTCACATCTCAGCCTTCCAGATTCTTAGCTAAACCACAATGTCCAGCTTCCCGCTTGTCTGTCCCAAATCCAAGTTCATATTCATTGTTTGCCTTCAGAAGCATCAAGGTTGTTCTTCCTTTGTTTGTGGGTTAACTTTGAACAGCTGAATAAGCACAAGTCAAGTGGGCCAGCGCCTGTATTTCTTGGGAGAGGGTGCAGGCCTCCTCCCTGCTGTAGCAGTTGTGAAGACCTCGTCAGAGGGAGGCTATGACGATATATCGCAACTTACATCACGTTCATAATAGGATAAAACCCTGCAAATCAAAAAATAACATTTGTTTGTACTTAGTCTCCAGTGAGATGTGTTCAGTAATTGTTTTCCTTGAATAAGACCTAAGGTAAAAATAGATGATTTGAGTTTGTGTGATTGAAACATTTTTAGGACTATTGTAATAATAATAATAATAAATAATAATAATACCCTCTAAAAATGTCAAAACAATCATACAAAGAAAAGAAAGTCCTGAACTTCTTCCATGCCGTGATTTGCCTTGTTTTCTAGCAAAATTATTTTGTCTTTTGTAAAGCCCCGGGGGTGCCTGAGGGCGTGTACCGAGCTTGCTGTCATCCGCCATGTTTCACACTCGAGATGTCAAGAGAGGCAGCCATCCGTCAGGAAAGGGGAGTGAGCTGCCTCGTTGAGTTCTTGCTGTGGGCTGTGTAAGATCCCTGCCTTCTGCTCCACAAGATCCAGTGCGAAGTGAAAATCCCCTCAAACACGGCGCTTCACGGCTGGGCTCGCAGCGAGATCCGTGATGTCTGACGGGGCCTGTGGAAACCGTACTACCGCTTCTAACATGGTCGCGTCCTTCAGAAATCAAGGCTCTAAATATAGTCAAGATGAATGAGAAAGTTTTATTCACATTCCGGGACGAGTGGGAATGTAAAGAGTAGAAGAATAAATATCAGCAATATGCGTTGAGCCTAATGGCATGCCAGATGCGGTGCCGAGTCTTATAAATACACAATCCCGTGCAGCCCTCCCAGTAATCCTATTTTACAGCCGAGCTGGTCAGTGGCCTGCCTGGGGTTAGAATGAGACAGAGATGGGTTCTAGGTGCACTCCAGCTAATCCCAGAGGCTTTGCTCTCTATCCGTGTGCGGTCTCGGTGGCAGCGGAAGGTGGCAGACCCACAGTAACACATCCGGTACTGAGTTAGTCCTTCACCACCTTTGCTCCGCTCCTTCCCTTTGTGGCTCTCTGGAGGCTAATACAGGGGTGGAGGGCTGATGATGCGTGGAACTCTGCAGAGCCCGTGGCAGACCACTGCGTGCAGGCCGACTCACTGTCCAGACTGAGAGCCATGTGGCCTGGCTCTCCTGCAAGGCAGTTAAAGGCCATCGGGATGGATAGTCATTGCAGCTATGAGGGAGAAAGATCAGACATGGCAAAGAAATGCCATTTAACTGTAAATACCAAAATAACATCTGCCTTTACTCATAAGGCTATGTCTGTTCTTTTCCAATTGACTAGAAAAGCACAGTGACTCTCTCCTTTGAAATCCCAGCCTCCTTCAGGCACAGCCCAGTGGGACACACTTGTCCCAAAAGAGTGAGACTTTGACAACTGTAGTGTCTAGCCTCAGTCACATATAGAAACAGTAGGAGCACAACACAACATTTTATTGTGTGTAGAAGGATGGGAACTATATTTGAAAATATATATGCCCGGGCACCTCTAAAAGTTATTTTCGATTAGCAAATTGTTGTGGGTGCCTTTCCCTTGTCTGTGAGGAGTTTTAAAATGCGTATTTGATAAGCTTGGTATTTTTAGGAGTAAAGAGGATATATATTTACAAGCTTACATTAGTGGGATACGCTTTGCTACTTCTGTAATAATTGACACTGACTCAGGCTAATTTTCTCTAACATCAAAACAAAGATGAAAATCCTGTCCACTCTGGCAGGTGGTGAGTGTGAGCCCTGCTGCATTCTGAGTAGTCTGCGGGTCACGTGATCTCCAGCTCCCTCCCTCTCCAGGTGTGCTAGACTTCAAGATGTGCCCCTTCCTGGTCCCAGCTCTCTCACTGCAGTCGCTTGACACCTTCCAAGGTGTCCTCCTTGTGTGTGTGTGCGTGTGTGTGTGTGTGTGTGTGTGTGTGTGTGTGTGTGAACTGAAAGCCTCAAAGCCAGAGATATCTGGGAAGAAGAACCATGATTAAGAAAATTGCGTCAGCTGGGTCGTGGTGGTGCATGCCTTTAATCCCAGCACTTGGGAAGAAGAGGCAGGTCTGGTTGGTTAATGGAGTGAGTTCCAGGATGATCAAGGTTACAGGGAGAAACCCTGTCTCCAAAAAAAAAAAAAAAAGGAAAAAGAAACTGTTCTATTAGATTGGCCTGTGCGAAAGTGGGAAAGTCCGTGGGGATATTTTATTGATTCATGATCAGTGTGGGAATGTGGGAAGGCCTGGCTCACTTTGGGTGATGACACTTTGTGCAGGTGGTCCTGAGTTCTACAAAAAAGCAGGCTGAGCAAGCCAGTGAGCAGAACTCCCTCGTGACTTCCGCCTCAGTTCCTGCCTCCAGGTTCTTGCCCAGACCTCCCTCTGTGATGGAGTGTGACCTGAGACTTACAAGTTGAGGCCAACCCTTTCCTCCCCAGACTGCTTTGGCCGCGGTGTTTGCTTACAGCCATAGAAACCCTAAGACCACAAGGGAAACGCACGTCACCATTTTACTCATAGCGTCGCGTGTGCCCTCAGCGGAGTCAGGATGTTTGAGAGCATTTGGGGGCCTCAAGATAATGAAGCCTCCCTTCTCGTGACCTCCTGCTACAGCATATTCCACAGCTAGGATGAGGGTGGGGGATAGCAGGAGGGATGGGAGAGAGACCAGCGTGGAGTTGGTCAGGAGAGCTGTGTGGGTTTCCTTAGCCAGCGTGGTGTAAAGTGGCGGTGTTAGATTGCCCACGTTTACTACGTGTCGGACACCTCCGTGAACTTGGCTTAAAAGCTGCACCTTCAACATCCTAAACAGGAAGAAATTTAGAAAAAGAGATGTTTATAGAAAATATTGTTCTAGAGAGACCAAGGCAAACACAGCCCAAGTTATTTTGTGGTTTTGAAAATTTCCCCACAATCCTTTGTATGGGGCTAATTGGAGATCTCACAGGACATAAAAGCGGTTTAGAAGGACCGTCCCGAGCCTGAGCCGCCTCTGTAGGTTAAGTCAAGCCTCTCCCAGGGCTCAGTGGATCTGGCCTGTAATGGAGTGTTTGAGCAGCCCTAAGCAGCTGGAGTTATGGTGGAGAGGGGGGGTGTCAGTGATGCTGAATGGAGGCCACAGAGTTGTGGCCCATTTGAAGAGCATCCCGTGGCTCCAGCTCAGGTAGGACTTCTCTGGTTGGGCACAGCTCACAGAGCTCCTCCCAGGAACTGTGCTGAGTGCAGCTCCTTTCTCTTTCCTGTCTGCCAGAACCAAAGAGGTATGAGGGTACAGCTGTGCTAGGCATGGCCTGTAGTTGAACTTTTTTTGTCGGGACCGCTGTCTCCCCAGTAATGACACAAAGACTTATTATTAATTATAAAAGCTCAGACACTAGCTTAGGCTTGATTCTAACCAGTTCTTATAACATAAATTAACTCATATCTTTTAACCCATTTTTTTTTTAAAACATGGCTTAGCAAAACATTTGCTTGCTCTGCATCCCCGGTGTCTCCTCACGACTCTGATCTTCTTCCCAGCATCCTCTGTGCCTGAAACTCCTGTCTAGCTGTTAGATGTTCAGCTTTTTATTAAACCAAACTGAGTGACCCTTTTCCACAGTGTTCAGAAAGTTTGTGCCACAATGGCCTGCTCGCTGCTGGTGGCTTTCCCTCACCTGGACTCTCCATCTTGTCGTTCTATGACTTTGAGTTCCTATTTCTTGGTGAATAGTGAGGGTTTCAAGCCTCCCCACCCCTAATTCTTCTTGTGGTGATTCAGAAATTGAAATCCATGGTTTAGTTCCTAGACTGTCCCTTGGGCAAGAGACCTTTTCACTAGGAAAAGTCAAATGTATGAGAAATTTGAAACCCAGTGTGATTTGTCAGGTCTAGTCGGGGTCTTTAACTTTTCCCTGATTATAGAAATTAACTTTTAGGTTCCAAATTTTGGGCAGAAGTTAATTTCTTATGATAAGAATAATATTTCACATGAATAGGGCAAAGGAAAGAGGTAGTGTTAGCTCCTCGAATAAAAAACACTGGATACATTCTATGTACATCCATGTGCATGCCCTTCCTAGTCCTACATTCTATGTGCATCAATGCACACACCCTTCCTAGTTCTATATTCTATGGGCATCAATGCACACGCCCTTCCTAGTCTTACATTATATATATGAATTATATTGTTATTTTCTATTAATAAGAAAATGAATATTATGTTATGTCAAAATAGAAACAGGGAAGAAAGTAATGCAGATAGGTTTTTCTGTCTCAAGTCTAACTTTCAGAAAAGTATGGTGACACAGACTGGTTGAATTTTTTCACTTATCTTTGTTTCTCTGAATTAATTTGTAATAGTTTGAGATTCTGATAAAAATTTTAAGATTATAAATACTTCTGAGAATCCTAAGATGTTATGAACCACATGTAAATTGCCATAATCTTTCAAAGCATTTTTTGCTTTGCTCGTCTCTGGAAAGGCTTGGAGGATACAATGTGTTTGAAGAATAGACTTCCGGAGGGGTAGTCTGGTATTGCAATGAAAGATTCAGGCTAAATCCAGAATTCAGGAACCTAGGGCTTAGAAATCATGGGGCTAGAACGTCAGAGAAGCTCGCAGGAAGAAGGGAAGAAGATGCTGGCGGCTCTTCCCCCTATGTTTACCTTTGCCTCAGCTGGACGCCTTACGGGGAAGATTTGTCTCATTGCTTTCCACGCTAAATGGTTTATGACCGCCAAGTCCAGCTCATGCTTACAGTGCGTACTTTGAGTACACGGTGAGTTAAATAAGTTTTAGTAGAAAACTGCCCACCGTTGATATTATTAAATCTGCTATTTAAGGACGTTTAAAGTTGGACACTAGGGACTTCCAAGGTCATTATGAACTGTTGTAGTTAGAGCAGTTGCAGTAGCAATATTTCCTATAAGAAAGAATAGAATGTAATATATGGGAGATACTGATCTGCTTACGGGACAGTTGTTCGTTTACATAATTGAAGTGGATGCCGTCATCCTCAATTACAAGTGAAGAAACTAAGAAATGAGACCATTAATCCCTTCCCAAAGGGGCATGGGTGGTAAGTGGCAAAGCTTTGACCTGAGCCCGGGTACGTCAAGGTCCAATTTCTGTTCTGAATTGCTAGACTGTCTCAGCAGGACTGAGATTTGCATAGCTAAAACAAAATTAACAAGTTAACAATAGATAGGATTTTCTAGATTAGAAAAATTCCTCCCTCAAATCTTTGTCCTCACAATTATCTCAGAGATAATTGTGAATTAATAAGTTACAAGTTAATTATACAAATTAATTAACACAATTAATTGACTTAAATTTGCATCACCACTACTGAGGATTTAGCCAGATAATCCCAAATAAACTACATTGTTGCTAAAGAAAATAAGTCATTTGTGTCCAAAAAGCAAGAAAGAGTAAAGGGGCCAAGAAAATGAATTTCTCCTTGAGGAAAGTGTTTCCCATGCAAACACTCAGACCTGTTCAGTCCCCAGAACTCACTTTTGAAAACCCCACACAGTGCACACCTATAAACCCAGCACTGGGAGAGAGGAGGGCCCTGGGATTTGCTGGCCAGCCAGTCCAGCTCAATCTGTAAGCTTCAAAGAGGGAGCCTGTCTCAAAGAATATTGCAGAGCGAATTGAAGAAGACACCCAACTTCAATTCCAACTCACATGTGCACACTCGAAACAGCAGACATAAGTAATTAAAAGCTTGGTGTCACAGGATCACCACCCTTGGGAGGTGGAGACAGAAGGTCAGGAGTTCAAGGCCAGCTAGGACTACGTGAGAGCCTATCTCAGAAAATGAAGTGGAGGGGCGAGAATAGGAGAGAGTGTCCAACTATAGTTTGCTCAGCACACATGGGTGATAGGGAGCCTTTCCCGAGTTTCCAGGAATTCCCACCGCCTGGCTGTTCTGCAGCAAGCCAGGCTGTGAGGCCTTCCGTCGTCTTAGCATAATTTTGATTAGGCATCAGCCACAAACTCTAGGAATGTTCCAGTTTTAGTAATCTCAAGTGATTCCTCAGTAAGATTGTCACCTCATCATCCACAGATCGAAAACTAAACCAAAACAAAACAAGAGCAACCTGGCAAAAGCCTCTAAAGGAGGCCTTCGTCCACTGCTTGGAACGAGGGTGTTTCCCCACCCAATCAGCCTCTTCCGCGACAGTGATTCTGACCCCTTCCCTTCTTCAGAAAAACAGCCCGGTGCTTGCCTCTGGCTCCGCTGTTTCTCTCCTTTCCTCTCACTTATTAGAGAGCTGGCTTCTCATTTAACTCCAGCCACGGCGCCTCCCCAGAAAGATTTTCCCTGGCCACTTTGCATGGTGTCCATGCTGCTCTAGGCACCATCCTAACCTGTGGTCTATTTTATTTGAGTTTATACAAGAAAGGCGCGTGCGCGCACACACACACACACAGGCACAAAGCAATATGTGAAGCATGAAAGTTAAGTATCTAGTTATTAAGTATCTATTTTGCTCTTTACCTATAAACCCAGAAGAGTGGGTCCTGTTCAGTGCTGCCTCCCTGGTGCCTAGAATAATACATAGAACATTCAGGAGATGAATATTTATTACATGCATGACCAAAGGAATGAATTTTGTTGTGGCTGAAGGCATGGAAATTTGCACCTAAAGCCATCTGTGCGCCTTCGCTCCAGCCTAATTTTCTCTTCCACAAACTCTGTCTGTAGTGGAAAGGCTTGTTCGATGTGGTCAATAGATTTGAAGAAACACTATACTGTGGTGTTTTGCTGTTGTCTGTTTTTGTTGTCTTCAACTGTCACATTCCATCCTGGAGACCAGCCAGAGGCATCTCATTCAGCTCCTTTGAAAGTTAGCAACTCCATGACCGCACAGAACACAGCACGCTGCAGGTCCACTTGTTCCTTTTACCTTCCCCTGCCTGTATTTAGTGGTCACTCTGCTCCTTCCTATCCCTTCTATGCTTCTTTTCCTATATTAGAAACAAAACAACAACGAAAGACCAGCCCTGGCCAGGTATGATGGCACACACCTTTAATCCCAGCACTTGGGAGGCAGAGGCAAGCGGATCTCTGTGAGTTTGAGGGCCAGCCTGGTCTACAAAGCAAGTTTCAGAACAGCCAGGGCTACACAGAGAAACCATCTTGAAAAACAAAAACAAACAAAAACAAAACAAACAAACAAACAAACAAAACCCCAATCTTACACATTTCTAGTTCAGCACCGTCAGTTCATAGAGAACCTATTTCCCGAGTTTGTGTAGAAAGCCCAAGGCTACGCTCACATCTGGACTTGAATGTGATACCAGAGCAGCTTTCCTGGAAGCAGCTGCAGTAACGGCAAGGCTGTAAGTGTGACCACTGGACTGAAGTGGGTTTGCGATGCCTCAGTATTGTAATGGTGACGTAGTTCCTGATAGACTAGACTCTTGGCCACTTCTCCAAGCAGGTCCTCCTTCAAGAATGTTCATGTAGATTGTGGATGTTGTGGAAGAACCGACTACGATCTCCTTATCCCGTGGGCACGATCATAGCTCTGCTTCTGCACTTAATGGATTGGCGGGAGTGGGGGGCGGGCAGGATTGTTCTCTTTTCTTTCTTCCCCCGCCCCTAGGATTTTTGTCCCCAAAGAATTAAAGAATTTTATCTTGAAAACTCATGCAGAACACTGAGCCATTGGGAGTTTGGTTTTGGTTTTCTGTCACAGTGAACAGTTTTGCGCGTAGGTGATATCCTTTTGCAGGGTACAGACAGAGTTCTATTCTTTGAGCAGTGTCCTTTTTAGATCAGTAGAAATCGTTATAAGGGTGATCACTTTCCTTGCCATGGTCATCTTTTAAGGTTTTTATTGGAAGTCCCTATTTCCTAAGGCCCAGGGCAAGAGAGTCTGTTTCTTGATCAGGGTTTTCATTTTGTGGTCCCTTTGGCCTGTGCTCTGGTAAGAGTCTGGCTTCTGGCAAATCTCTTTCCTCCCCTTGGCCGTGTTTCCTGGTGCTCACACTCGGGCCTGAGGTCACCTGCTACCTCCGTGTGTTACCCGCCCTGGCTGCCTGCTGCAGCATCTGCTTCCCCTGGGGTGAGCCCCTCCACTTACACATGAGCGTCAGGAGTCGGGGGCCCGAGCATGCTGCTGCTGGAACATCTGGCATCAGACTTAAAGGAAGTGATCTTAGGAAAAACATCTTGATGAGGGAAGATGATGAAGCCCCAGAGGCCTGGACCTTGGCACAGTTACTCTGTATGAGTCAAGGGGAAACATTTATTGGTTGTTGAGAGATGAGGGGAACTTGTGCTATAATAAAAGGCGAGGGAGGAGGCGGGACACAGTGGAAGGAGGCCCTGAACATGTAACCCTACCAAATGTTGAGAAGGCCGTGGGTTTATAGAAGCCTTAGAGCCAGCGGGGGTTTTTAGCTATCTTTTCTTACATCTCAAGGGCAGTGAGTGTCAAGCTAACATCTGGGCTGTATCTTGGTGGTTCTTGATATATCTTATCAATTCTTACTGACCCTATGAATGTACGCAAATAGTGTGTGCCATTTTCAGTCTTAAAACTTGGGGCCTGTGGGATGGTTCCGCAGGGAATGGTTCCGCAGGGGATGGTTCCGCAGGGGATGGTTCCGCAGGGGAT
>JABTXL010005037.1:9296201-9347003 GCA_025134845.1 Neodon shergylaensis | reverse complement strand
GTGTCGTCTGTGCTGTCTGTAGGGATAGGAGCTGGGAATGGGGATTTTTGTCGTCTGTGCTGTCTGTCAAGAATGCAAATAAAGAAGCGACTGCACTTGCATCAGGATGGAGACAAGTTGAGAGGAAGGGACAAGACTGGTGAATACGAAAACGGGCTGAATTAGCAGAGGTCTCATGCCTGCATGCTTAACTTTCAATGAAGAGCTATGTTTAGTTCATTTTCACCTACATTGAAAAGACGAAGAATGACGCTGACATAATGCCGAACAAACGTGTTCTATTGAGTAATAAAAATATTGGCGCTGGGAGGCACGGCTCAGTAGTAGAGCACTTGCCTACTGTGCCGAAGGCCCCCCCCCCCCCCGGTTCAATCTCAGAACTTAAAAAAAAGCCGGGTGTAGTGGTTTACGCCCTGCTCTCAGGAGCTGGTGGAAAGGGATTGCTACAAGCTTGAGGCCAGCCTGGGCTACATAGTGAGTTCTTGGCTGGCTAGGACTCCACAGTGAGACTCTATCTGGAATCAATTAACAGCAATGATTTAAAAAAAAAAAGCTTTACTATAATTGTGTGGCAGTAATGGGGGTGAAGACCACGTCTTCATAGGGCAGCCAAAGACACGCCGTCATGTAGCCCCCTTCAGCTCCAGCTGGAAAGTCGCTTACACCCCGAAAGCAATGGCATGGCTGTCAGCTCTGCACGTCGCTTCTCGGCCGTCCAGATTGCTATGCAAAGCGTGCTTCCTCAATTAACCACTCGGTTTTGCCCTGAGACTAAACATTGCTCCTTCCCTTAAGCTTCTTCAGCCACCTCTCCAGGCTGTACCCAGCTGTGCTTCTTGAAGCAAGATGCTCTGTGCTTGTTTGAAAGCTCGTATGACCACTGTAATAGAAGAACCCCCAAAAGAGAGGGTGGGCATGGACTGTGCACACTGTGCACCTTAAGGATGCAGAATTGCAGCGGGACCCTCAACAGACACGTTATAGCTGAGACATGGATCGTGACCGGGTAGATGGCCGAGTCCACATCATGCCCAAAGTCATACAACGTACGTGTCGGAGCTGGTCTTAAATAGTGTTGGACTCAGACTGGCCATCCTCACCCGATGGCTGCCTAGCTCCTGGACTGTGTGCCAAGGGACAGTTGTCTTGGGTTCAGAATAAGGACTGGCTGGGACCATGCCTCAAAGGCGCAAGGCTGAGCTCCCTTGTCTCAAGCTGTAAATATTCCTAAGTGACTTAAGTTCTGTATAGGTTCAAATCTTTGGTCCCCTTTTCCTTTTTCTCAGCTGGGAATAGAATCCAAGGCCTTATGCATTCTAGGGGCTGAGCTACAAAACAATGAGCAAGGGCTCCTCTGACACCCATTCTAGAGTAAGGAGACGGGAGTGGCCCTCTTTTTAAATCTCCCATCCTAGAACTGCTGCCGCTAAAACCCTGGATTCCTAAGCCTGTTCCTGGGACTTTTACTTAGAGAGACAATTCTGGTTCCACTTAAGATCTCTGGCCTTTCTGATGGTGCAAAAGCAACACCCATTTAGTAGAAACTATTTACATCTGAACTTCGCTCTTCCCCTGGGCTAGCGATGTTGTGCATATGGTCTCTTGCAGCGTTGGGCGGCGGCAGCAAGCTGCAGCTCACCACAAACCTGTCGAGAGGAAACAGCTGGCCTGCATCTAGCCTGCTGCTGAGCTAGCATATGCAGTCCGTTGGGGGCATTCAATGCCTTCCTTTGTGATGGCAGCTTAATTTAAGATATGTTTATCAGGATATAGCTCCGTTCTAGCTTAAGGGCCCATATGCGCATCAATAAAGGTGACGTATGGAGTGATTAGGCAAAATTTGATCGACAGCAGGCTGCCCAAAGCTAGAGTTACATTGAGGTGTGGCTGCCTCTAATGCCTGTCACCTTCCAGACCCATGGTGCCTTGCAAACCTTGCCTTGGGGGTTTTAGCCAAGGGGGAGAGGAAGGGTTTCTGGTTTAGGGAGGGAGAGAAAGCAAAGTGATTCAAAGTAGGACATCTCCTTACTGCTTGTGTTGACTAAGGACAGGAACGTGTATCTATGAGGCAAGGTTGATTTCACGCACCTGCACCATTGGAGAATCTACCCTGAGCACCGAGGTGGCTCAGGGGCAGGACAGTGACGCTGAGAAATCACCAGCCCCTAAAGCCAAATCACCCCGAATTTGGACCCCAACATTCGTCTTCACACTGCTGTGTGATTCGAAGCTAGTTTCCTGACTCCATAGAGTCTCAGGTTTGTTTTTTTTTCTTTTTTCATCCGAGAAGCAAGGATAAAATACACACATTGAGGGCTACCAAAAGGCTCGGCAAAAGGAGGGGGCATGAGAGACACCTAGGGAGTTCAGCCGTTTCCTCTTGAGCTAGACGAAGTTTACCGCGTGAGCCAGTTGTGTTCCCAGCTGTTTACCCAAATGCTCAAAAACATACAGGAATGTTCACAGTAGGCTGTTAGCAGCCAAGACACTTGAGTAGCTGTCATGAACTAGTGTGCATCTGTATGGGGAAATATTATTGGGCAACAATAAAGAAACAAGCTAGAGAATCGTGAAGAGACACTGACTGCGTGTTGGTCGGTATAACACGTCAGTATGAAAAGTCTACGTACTGTGACCCCCAACGTTACTACCTTTGCTCTAGGTTTTCATTGCTGTGACTGTGTCTGAGTGAATGGGGTGAAAGTTTGGGGAAGTGGATTCTTGGGCTCCCAATTTCAGAGGATACAGCCCATGGTCACTTGTCTCCATTGCTGTTGGATCTGAGGCAAGGCCGACGTAGCATGGCAGTGGGAAGATGGGGCGGAGGTTGCTTACCTCTTGGCAGCCGGGAAGGGTGCAGCACAAGGCACAGCTTTCATACAGATGCTCCGTAATTCCTGCCAATAGGCCCATCACCTCCCGGCGGTGCTGTTCAATTCTGAGTCCACCAGTCCACAAATCCATGAAGTTAGAGCTCAGAGAATCCAGTTATTTCTCCCAAACTCCCTATTTCCGAATTCTGTTACATGGAAAGCCAGGCCCTCATGCATAAACCTTCTGGAGGGATGCCTCCTATCGAGAGCTGTGGCTGGCATTCTGGGAAAAGCAAAAGAACAGAAATAGTAAAAAGGCTAATGGTTGCCCAGCATCCAGGAAGAAATGGGGGTGTGGAGGTGGGGATAAAGGATGCTTAGGTGAAGTACCGGATACTTAGAGCCGGGGGAGCTGTTCTGTGTAACCCGGTAGTAGACACATAACACTGTTTATGTCAAAAAACGTACAGTATGCAACAAAGAATGACCTTTGTATACTCTGGATACGCAAGTCAGTTTTCTAAAAGAGTAAATGGGATAAGTATACAATAGACTTCTTACCTAACACATGGTGGGTGCCAGTGAATGGTGAGTTTTGTTTGTTTTACTTCATTCTTATTCCATTGTTTTTTTTTTAAATATTTATTTAGTATGGATACAATATTCTTTTTATGTGTATGCCTGCAGGCCAGAAGAGGGCACCAGACCCCATTACAGATGGTTGTGAGCCACCATGTGGTTGCTGGGAATTGAACTCAGGACTTTTGGAAGAGCAGGCAATGCTCTTAACCGCTGAGCCATCTCTCCAGCCTTCCATTGTTATTTGAGCATAGTTTCTATTTGTGTTTTTTTTTTTTTTGGCCTTGAGGTTGTTTTTTATTTATTTATTTATTTATTTATTTATTAAAGATTTCTGTCTCTTCCCCACCGCCGCCTCCCCTTTCCCTCCCCCTCCCCCAATCAAGTTCCCCTCCCTCGTCAGCCCAAAGAGCAATCAGGGTTCCCTGCCCTGTGGGAAGTCCAAGGACCACCCATCTCCATCCAGGTCTAGTAAGGTGAGCATCCGAGCAAGGAACTCAGGACCGCGAGGGGTGCACCCACACACTGAGACAATTGGGATGTTCTATCGGGAACTCACCAACGCTAGCTGGCCTGGGTCTGAATAAGCCTGGGTTAAAACTGGTCTCGCTGAACATAGCGGACAATGAGGTCTATTTGTGTTTTAAAACTGTAGTGCTACTACTAAATGAGAACTGGCTATGCTTTACAATGATAGACGGGTATAAGAGGGTGAGGTGTTCTCTCCCTTGCTCCACATCTTAGTTAGACCCATGTAGCATGTGCGCTACAGGATGGTATGTGAGCTGGCAACTAAGCTGGAGACTTAAACAGAGAGAGAGAGAGAGAGAGAGAGAGAGAGAGAGAGAGACAGAGAGACAGAGAGACAGAGACACATGGGTCATCCTTGATACAAGAATGCCAACTTTATTGTGCTCCAGGGACCCTTAACTGATAGCCACGCCCCAGCTCTCGGGATCTTTCAGCTGCGGGCCTCATCAGAACCCACTCCCCTGCTATCAAGGTCTCGTGCTCAGAGCAGCTGCAGGCACAGGTGTTTTGCTCCGTTCACTCCAGCAGGCAAAGGGTCTGAGGCAGGCGAAGAAAGTCAAAGGGGCCAGGGATTTGCAGCCCCCAACAGACCAAGTTAATGATAATCCGTTGCCAAAACCAAGGAAAGGAAACTGGCGTATGCAGACGTTCTGATTCAGGCACAATGATTTGTAGTTGATGTGAAGTCTGAGTCTGGACTTAGTTTGTCTCCGTGCACTTTCAGTAGACTGCATCTTGAGTTGATTTCCCCAGATCCTGCATTGTTACGTAAAATGCTCATTTTAATCAAAAGATGGTCCAAATGCACTACCCTTCTGTGTCCTGCATGAAGTCTCTCCTCTTTTGTTTCAGAGAGCTTTCGTGAGTGTCGTTTGTTTCCTTGTTCTTTTTTTTTTTTTTGAGTGGCAGAGAAAAGGCAAATAATGTAAGTTTGAATGAACTGCTAAATCATACAGGAATTAGAAAGCATTAAAATGGTACATAGGAAACTTCGCCAACGCGTAATGGAGGGCAAGAGTCTATAGTTAGAAAGCAGCCTATTTTATGACTGGAACGCTTCTTGCCAGAGTCTCCTTCCTCCTGAGATGCTAAGAAACCTTCCAACATGACCCCGTCCAACGAAACCTTGAATCCATGCAGCAGTGTGGAATTTGTCAAGAGCATATGATAAATAGACTCTGAATTTACAGTACACTTACAACGAAACGTTACATTCTCCACCTTCGCTCTTGGCAGCTCCTCTTGGCTCGTTCCAGAAACCTGGAATTATAATCAGAGAAAGTTGGGACAGAAACTGTGATATACACACTCTGTGTGTGTGCGTGTGTGTAGGTCAGAGAAACTGGCTCTCTCCTAATTGTTGTTGGAGTTTTTTCTGTTTATGTGTTGCTTTCGTTGGCTAATCAATAAAGAAGCTGCTTGGCCTGACAGGGCAGAACTTAGATAGGCAGAGAAGACAGAACTGAACACTGTGAAGAAGGGCAGAGTGGCAGACGCCATGGATCTCCTGCCCGAGACGGATGCTGGTTAAAATCTTGCTGGTAAGCCACAGTCGCGTGGCGATACACAGACTAATAGAAATGGGTTAAATTAAGATGTAAGAGTTAGCCAGTAAGAAACTAGAGCTAATGGGCCAAGCAGTAATTTAATTAATACAGTTTCTGTGTGGTTATTTCAGGTGTAAGCTAGCCGGGCGGCTGGGACAAAGGGCCACCCTCCTCATGAAACACCTAATAAATACCTTGTGAGTCCAAGCTACTGAACTCGGGTCATCAGGCTGGGTGGCAGGCGCCCTTAGCTGCTAAATCCCTTTCTTACACACCTGTGCCTGAGCATTCTCATTCATCCACATTGTATGTGCCTCCTGGAAACTCTAATGCCTGTTTCTCCGAGCCCGTCTTTTGTGTAACCTGTCACTATTATAAGTTAAGTTCTCTGGTTCCTGGATTGTGTGATGGATGATGATCTCAACGCCAAGGGACCCTCAGTGCTCCAAGTGTCAGCAGAGAGGCTTACATCATGAGATGTCCTTGGTCTAGGTTCTGTGGATCTTCAGGAATCGTTGGCCTGAGGAAGGTGTGGAGCTGAGCAGTGGAGAGAGACAGGTGAGCTTAGAGGGGCCCAGGCGAAGTCAAGAAGGTATCTGGGAGAATCTGGGAACAGCCTGGGCTGCTAGTATCCCAGGAGAGGGACCGATCGGGGCCAGAGGAGATTCCTCTGAGACAAAGCCCAGGCTGAGGGATGAGGCAGCGAAGGGCAAGTGAGGGCAGCAGGATTGGTCGTCCTAGGCTGGTGGCCTGAAGAGGTTTCTCAGCTGCCTGCTGAGTCCATGTTGAGGCAGTGCCAGCCGTGAAGCACAAGCCAGGCTTCAGTCCCGCCCGAAGACATATTGTTTTCCCATAACTACTGTGATTTAAACAGGATCCAATTTCTTGGCCTGACCAAGTTGTTCCCGCTGAGGACACACACTCCGCTGAGGGGCAAGGCAAGGCAAACCCTCTGTGGAGCTGGCCCATTCTGAAGCAAACAGTATTGGGGGAAGAGTGAGGCCTGGAGTCTACACCGCCCCCCAAACTACACAGGGTTTCCATGGAATTATGCAATGGGAATGCGTCGTGACTGTAACTTAACCTGTTTGGGGGATCTGAGCACTTCCTGTGAACCCTAGAATCCCGTGGCTCTGAGAGTGACCTCTGCCTTTCCCCCTGGGAGAGTTCCAAGGAATTCGGCTTCGGCTGTGACATCTGAATGACTGTAGATTGCTGCAGGAAGTGGACGCATAACGTGGAGCCTGTGCCAGGGGCCCAGCCTTCCCAGCTCGCCTGCCGCTCACTCCTGATGCCCCTGGACCTCAAGTGTCCGCTCCAGAGCCTTATCCCAAAAGACAAGTCTCTTTCATTTCGTGTTTGTTTCTGTGGCCTCTCCCCCAAGCACAGTGTCTCGGGTACCTTGACACAGGCTGTTGACTCAAGAGAGAGCTTATACAGCCATATTCAACAGTCCTAGTCAGTGTCTCTTTTTCTCCCTCCCTCCTTCCCCACAAGGTGTGTGTGTGTGTGTTAGACTAGACAACCTTGGGTGTCATTCTTGAAGTACATTCACCTTTAACTTACTGTTTCTCTCACCAGCCTGGAACTTAACAATTAGACCTGGCTGGCTGGCTATGGAGCCCCAGCCCCAGGGATTCATCTGTCTCTGCCTCCCTAGTGGCAGAACCACATGCAGGCACCATCACACGACTTTTTTTTTTTTTTTTACAAGGGTTCTGAGGACTAAACTAAGGCCCTAATCATTACAAAGCAGGCGCTTTGCCAACCAAACTCTCTCCAGCCCGGCATTGCTAGTCTTTCTCATGTGTTCTTGATGATGCGTTTCCAGCTCACGTCCTGCCTCAAGTCAGGTCGTCTTTATAAATCGTAATGCTAGGGCCAACCGGTTAGGTTCTTGTTAGAAATTTGAGTATTTAGCTGTGAGGAGGAGATGACAAAGTGGGCCCTGAACAAAACATTAGCCTCCCTTCAGTCTGCGGGGCAGTTCTCCCTCCTGATTCTCCTAGAAGGGGGCTGGAGGCCTCTGCTTGCTGAATTTGGGGGGGTTCCCTTACTCGGCCAGCTCTGTCTTGGCGTGTTTGTGGGCGGGAGGTGAGGAGGAATACTATCAGTGAGGAGTGTGAAGAAGGATCTGTTAGAGGGGACTGTGTGCAGGGGTTGGGACAGGGACCAGGAGCCGCCCGCTGATAGCAGAAAACTGGTCCCAGGCATGTGTCAGGGAGGACCCCTTCCAGGCTCTGGGGAACGGAAGACAAGAGCAGATACAGAGAGGAGCTCAGCTCCAGAGTACCCCCAAATGCAGTAAGGTGAGAGGTGGCCTGACTTCTAGGCAGCCTCACTGTCAATCAAGGTCAGTCGTGTCACAGGCAACAGCCAAGCAAGGTGCCTTCCAGATCCGACGCTGTGATCTAGAGACGGGGCTGGCAAAGATCTGCAAGGAGAAGGAACAATTAGCCAATTCATTATGTTGACATTTCTGGCCACCACAAGGCCAGTATTTTACAAAATAAGGCCTTTCCCTTAATTGGGGTTGTGACAGAGAAAAGTGTATCCCCAGCTGACTCATGGTATCCACGTGTCCAGACCTATTATCCCCCACTTGGCCTGCCCCGTCTGTGTAAGAGGGCGCACTCTGTGTGCCACCATTGGCAACACTGTAAAGGATTCAGAAGGAATAAATACGGGGCCTGCTTCCTGTTCTCCGTCCAGAAGAGAGGGCCCATTCAATACACAGACCAAGAAGAGCCAGCAAGCTTCGCTGGTTCAAGAGTGGGGAAAAGAAAGTGAGTGGCGGGGGGAGGGTCATCCAAAAGTCAGTTCATGTGAGGAAAGCCCCAACAAGAAGTCTAGAAACCAGTTCAGCTGAGGCAGAGCAAACAGCGCTGCAGGCATCACCTGAGATGCTCGGAGAGGCAGCAGAATCCAGTGTGTGCTGTTTCGAAGCACGACCAAGAAGCCAGGTTATCGGGTTCAACTTCTGGTTAGTCCACTTGAGGCAGTTCTGACCATGGCGAGTTAGTTCCTAACCGCTGTGCTTCCGTTTCCTGCTTAGCAGAGTGACCATCACGTGGTGTCTGTCTGGAGAGCCGTCAGGAGAATTGAGCGGCGATGGTTAGCTCGAATTGCCAGCTTGGCACGACCTTGTGTCACGTGGGGGAAAAGTCTCGGTGAGGAGTTGTCTTGATGAGGTTGGCCTGTGGGGATGTCTGCAGGGAAATATCTCGATGGAGAGCTGGAGCAAGCCTTTCCTCCCTTGGTTCTCTTCGCCAGGGCATCTTATCATGCAACAGAAATGAATACAGGACAAGCAGGCAAATACACGACAAACAGCACAATGCCTAGCAGGGTACACACAGTGTATTGGTGTTTATCGCTGTGTCTAGGAAGGTTATACAGCAGATAACCAGAGAAGATCCAGTGCTGGGCCGGAACATACAGCCTAACATCTTTAGTACTTACTGTCCCCAGAAAGTACCTTGAAAAGTCACGAGCTAAGAAAATGACAGAGTTGAATGGATTGTTCTGTAGCCCAGACCCATGTAGGTTCTGCCCCTTTCTAGCCACATGACTTTCGCACCCCCCAGGCATCTCCCACCGAACTATTCAAACACGTCTCAATCTCACTTCTACCGGCCCCCTGCGCGTGCATCTTTCTCTGTGTTTTCATTATGTGTGTGAGGGGGTCCCACCTTGAACATACAGAAGTCAGAGGACAGCTTTGGGGGGAGGGGTTGAACCCAGGTCATCCAGCTTGCTCAGGTAGCATTTCTACCTGCTGAGCCAGCTCCCTGGCCCAGCCTTCTCCATCTCGATTCTAGCGGTGACAGTCACCCAGTCACTTACACTAGAAACCTGGCAGCCTACTGTCTTGGACGACTCTCTTGTCTCGCCCCATATTTAACCCACCAGAGGACATCATTCCCTTTCTATATCACCACAGTCTGTCTGCTTTTCTCCATAGCCCCTGCTCCAGCTTGGGTCAAAAGCCATGATCAATTTTCCCCTACAGTGACTTTCTCACCATCCTTCTGGTTCTTCCCCTGCCTGTCTCAAGGCCGGAAAACCTCCAAGGAACCGTAGAATAGGAAAACTACTTCCACCCCCTCTGAGGCTTTGCAACCCTGGTTCATAGGGCAGCACCACGCTGTCCCTGCCCGGCATCCTGGTGCTTCGCTCAGCCGTACGTACTAGCCCTCTTTCCAGCGCCTTCTTCCAGGTACAGTCAGAGTCATTTTGCTGGCTAGAAACTGGGCCATGCCAGTCGCAACCTCATCCCCGGTCTTTCAAGGTTTCCTATGCTCTTGAGCTCCAAAGCAAATCCCCGCTTCACCCTGTCTGAAGCCCTGCGCTGTGTCGTTTCTGGCTTCATTATCAAATAGTCATTAATCAGGGCAGCGATTTTGCTGGAAAAACATGCCCTGGGACAGATCACAGAATGTAAGCTCTTAAAGAAAGCTTAGAGACACGGCCTGGTGCCGAGGCCACAGACTGAACCCTTAGGACTGCAGCCAGCCTACACATACGTTTTGCTTGGCTTACACAGCATTCTTAAATGTCTTTTTTTGTTGTTCATTGACACTATGTAAAACTAGGAGATTTTAGCCAAAGATGGGGGCACATGCCTGTTATCCTGGCACTTGGGAGGTGGAGGCAGGAAGATAAAGTATTCATGACCAGCTTAGTACATAGGAACTTCAGGGCCAGCCCGGGTTACATGAAACCATCTCTCAAAAAAAAAAAAAAAAATCCAGAAAGATTTTACCTAAAATCTGTGGCTTTTCTTCTCAAAGATGTGATGTAGAGACATCGGCTGCCTTGCCCAGGGCTACAGGTGACTCCTTCTGAACAGCAGCTGACCCCTCACTGGGGCATGGCCTTGTGGGTCTCCTCAGCCCCTCTGGATCATGTTTATACTGATTTATAGTCTCAATCACACCTTTGGGGATATTTGCACTTGCGGTCTCTGTAGCTGGTTCAGCCCTTTCATTTTACAGCTGTAGAAGGTGAGTCCAGTAGGTGTCACACCAGTCTCTAGGTCACGGACTAGCGCATCACCTATCACGTGGCTTCCCAGCTCCTAGGCCTCTGATCTCTGTATTGGACACGCTGTACAACTTGGTTTGCTAGTCTCCCTGCCGCGCCCGCTAGCTGATGTGCCCTTTGGCTGTTCTTGTTTGTCTCTGAAGTGAATGGAAGGCCAAGACGGCGTTCTAGAATGCCCCTGCTTTGTAGGAGACTGTAGCCCGAATAAGCAAAGGTGAGGAAACGGGAGAATTGAACATGGACCCCAGCCTCTTCTTGTGGTGTTGTAGGAAGGAAGGGAGAAAGCTGGGCTGCTCTCTTCCTGTTGATGGGCACATAAATGTGTAGACCGCTATCAGTCAGCGGCAGAAGGGTGGATTTCTGGCGACTGTGCCCTATACCATATTGTCACCTTGATACAATCACTGTGGACAGTGTCATTGCTAAGAAAAAGGAAGGCTTAAAATTTTCCTCAATGAACAATGGCCTTGGCCAGTTAAAAGGAACCAGAGTGACCTATATAGGTCTCAAAGCCTTAACTCTGACGAAAGACTTCCTCCCAGGGTCCTTTAGTGAAGGAGGCTACGTTCATCCTTGGGGAAATTAATCTCAACAAAGAGCCAGACCATCCCAGCTACTGTGTCCTCTTTGTATCCCACTGAATCGTTGCTCTGCAGCTAAAAGGCAGATGTGTTCATTAATTCCCTGATGCCGTGATACAACGCTCTGACCGAAAGCAATGTTAGGAAGAAGGTTTATTTTGGTTTGCAGTTCCAGAGGGATAGAGTCCGTCATGGCGGGGATGGCAGAGCATGGGATAGCAGCAGAAACAGGAAGCTGGCGGGTCACATCCTTATACATACGCAGGAGGCAGGCAATGAGGGGAAAGAGTGGGGTGTACCCTCAGAGACCTCCACAGCGACACACTTCCTCCAGCCAAGCTCCACCTTTTAAAGGTTCCCTAACCTCCCTAGTGTCACCAGCTGGGGCCAACTGTTCAAATCCATGGGCCTATGTGGGATATCTCATTCAAACCACCACACAAGGCTACCCCGTCATGACTGACTCTAGACTTTACCCTCAGGCCACCATATGCTTCTGTGTAAGCCCCAGAGGGGCAGGGCATTTATGAAGAGGGAAGGAGTAATGGGGCAAGTTCTCAGAGAAACTGTGTGTGTATGGGGGGTGGGCACGTGACATACACTCACCTTCTGGGGTCTGTTTCTAGAGGGCCTTTCTGTTTTCTTGACTGTTGGAATCCTGAAATACCTAGTGCTGTTTCACGGCGTTTCCAGCATTATGGTGGTGTAAGTTTGGAGTCAACCCTTGTGCAGGGGAGGTGCAGATAGGCAGGTTCCTGGGGCTTGCTGGCTACCTAGCCTAAAGTTCCCTTTATTTGTAGTTAAGTGCATGCAAGAACTTCTAAGACACAGACTCTCTAATGAGTAGGGAAATGTGAGTAGAATAATGTAGCATGAAGAGAATCATGGAACCAGAGAATCGTGGAACCAAGGGGATCGGTAGCCGAGTCAATAAAATGCTCACCATTGCAAGCCTAAGCACCCGAGTTTCACTCCTAGGACCCTGGTTTAAACAGCTGGCTACGGTGGTGTATGTTTGTGTCAATCTTTGCACAGGGGAGATGTAGAGAGGCAGATTCCTGGGCCTCACTGGCTACCCAGTCTAAACTAACTGGTAAAGTCCAGCTAGCGAGAGACTATGTCTCAAAAACAAGGTGGACAGCACCTGAGGATCAACACATGGCGTTGTCCTGTGCCTTATACACACATGTGCGTGCACACACACATGCACACAAACACGCATGCCCAACAGGTACACATATAGGCACACATGCACACATATATATGGGTCAGGAAAAGAGAGGGAGGAGAGAAATATGTTGTCCAGAACCAGGCATAGATGTAGAATCAAGTTAACTTTCAACCTTCTGAGTCATGGCTCAGAAATGGAAATCAGATTTATGATGCTGGGATGTCATCTCCTCCTAACAGTGGACTAATGAGACCAATGATTTATGCCCCGAAAGGGACTCGTGGATGAATAGGCTCTCATTGTTGCCATTTATTTCTAGAATCCCAGGGATTTTTATCTGTTTTTTTTTCCCCTTTAGAAAGTATACCTGAAGAGCGAGGTATAATAACTCACACCACCCGCTTCCACTCGTTTCCCTCAGACAGACAATAATAACTTTTTAATTGCTTCTGCTAATGTATTTAATTGGTTGGATCAGCGGAGATAGGAAGCACGGTTTTCTTCTTCTTCTTCTTTTTTAAGAATTCTCTGCCACTGAATTCTTTCAACCAAAGAATGTTGGCTCCTATCCATCCCTCTTCAGTTCAGGCTTTGTTTATTTGGGGTATGAATCCATTGCTGTTCTGGGCTCTGCCTGTCTTTTTAGATGGGAGGCCCTTTTTCTTGCTGGGCTGTGGCTCTTGCAGAAGTGGCCATAATGACTGAGCTAAGAGCGCAGGAGGAGGCTCCAAGGAGCTCCTGGAGGTGGGCCGGGCAGTAGGGAGTAGTCAGCTGGAGCACAGAGAAGAAGGGCTTTCTGAACAGCCTGGCTCTCAGAGCCCAGGCTGGAAAAAGCCAGCGGCAGCATCTGGGCAGTTAACAAACAGCAGAGTGTCCATCGTCAAAGCGGTTTGAGAGCAACCCTGCCACCGCAGTGGAACTGCCGAGCTGTGGAGGACACTGTGACCCCAGCTGACACAGTAATGAAAGCGGTGGCATTTCCCCACTGAGTGGAAAGTTGTTGTTTGTACCGTGTTGTTTGTACCGTGTTCCAAAACACTGGCTCCAGTCGAGTGCGTGCTCGGGTTGTGTTTGCGACGCTCTGCATTGCTGCTTCCTGGAAACTCTCCTTGGAGTCCTCGGTGGCAGCCGCATTCACTCACCTCCCTCCTGCTCACCCCCGTTTCACCTCAGGACTGCAGTTAGGACACACCCCCTCCTCGTGTCCAGGGCCGCAGCACACTCTCAAATGCTTCCAGCAAAACATGAAACCCAAAGCAGATGGGACCCATGTAGACGAGCTGTTGCTCGCCCATCCCTCTGGTTTCCTAAGTCCGCCAGACAGCACTTCCATTTTCTAACCATAAAAGCTGCCTCTGTGGTCTTTGGGACATCCACCCAGAATCCCACCAGGAAACGGACTAAAAGAATATGACAAGGGATTTTCTGTTTTGTTTCGTCTTCCTCCTTCTCTTCTTCTAGCACCTTCATGCTGGGGGAGGAAATTGAAAATATTACTTTGACCCAGCCTTTAACCTCAGCACTCAGGAGGCAGAGGCAGGTGGACCTCTTGAGTTTGAGGCCCACCTGGTCTACACAGTGAGTTACAGGACAGCCAAGGAGGTTATACAGAGAAATCCTGTATAACCTCAAAGGAAGGAAGGAAGGGAGGGAGGGAGGGAGGGAGGGAGGAAGGAAGGAAGGAAGGAAGGAAGAAAGGAGAGAAACTATTACTTTGAAGCCTGTGTTTTTCAGAGTTTGTGTTAATTATCTCTGTGGAACTGATTATGCTCAACTCACAGTGGGTTACGTCTTGGTAAAGCTATCCTAACCTGGAAATATCCCAAGTCACAAATGTGTTTTAACGTTTCTATCCTGCTGAGCACCGCTGCTTAGTAGCGCGGTTGATGATCGGGTTTCCCTGGGGTAGTGTGCCACTGCTGGTAGCTGCAGCCCAGCGCCACTGCCCAGCACCTCAAGAGAGAAACATGTCGCAAGTACCCGGACAAGATCCACATTCTTAACCTGAAATATGTTTTCTACTCAGTGGATCTCATTCTGCTGCGTGATAAAGGGGGCCATGTGGGTGGTCTGAACCCCGAAGGATGAGTTGGAGGATGTGAGAGCCGTATCCATGGCCCAGCCCCGCTAGCTCCCACTCTAGAAATAAAGCAAAGCACTCATTCACGTTCATTCACCAAGAGGAAGGTGCTGTCGGCTCCGTCCACATCCTCTGCGGTCAGGCAATGCCACTGACCTGTAGGAGGCAGAAGATGCCACTGAACACAATGAAGCAGGCTGGAAAGACATGAGCGAGCACTTTAGGTGTCTCTTTGGACCACTCCTCTTTGGGTCAATCACTGTTCACATTGTCTTTACAAGTAGATGTTTACCAGACGTGTCTTCCCAAGGGGTTTCTCCTAAGTCAGTCCTGCGAAGTATGTTCCTGTTGTCAGTACTGTTTGTTAGCGTGGATCCACCCCTAACTCCGTGACAGGAACGGTTTCCCTCTAGGATTCTATGGCTGCAACATGAATTATGGAAGTGTGTAAGAATCAACTTCTGCCTTCAGGCCATGTAGCATTCTTCTCCAGAGTTTTCGGGTTAGCCATCCAATAGATGTGTGTGTCTCCACCATTTAAGAATTGCACTCAAATAGTCGCAATGACTTTCTGGTCATTCTTTTTTTTTCTCTTGGGATTTGTGGGTGACATTCAGCTATATCTCATCAGCATCTTGGCAGCCTGTCTGGAAGAACCAGGCCTTCCGCCAGCCAGAGCGGGATTTAAATGGGTCTCAGGCACTCACTAGTCAGTATTTGGGGCATGTCATTCAGTGTCTCCTGATACTAACTGCTCTTTTTGAGAAGCCGATGGTACCTGTCTTCTGCCAGTGCCTCTGGGAGCACAAGTATTTCTTTCTCTCCCCTCATCCTCTTTTAAAAATGATATGAACATGGAGAGGGAGGGGGAGAGGAGTGGGGGGAGGGGGAGAAGGGTGGAAGGAGGGGGAGGGAAATGGGAGGCGGGGAGGCGGGGGAAACGTTTTTTTTTTTTTTCTCAATAAAAAATTAATAAAAAAAAAATGATATGAACAGAGAACACACTTGAATCAGAGCTCTCGGGGACCAGAAGGGACCATACCAGGACTCATTCCTAAATTTGGAGCACAGCAGCTGCTGTATTAGTCTACCCAGTCATGGAGGAAATTACTTCATTTTGCTTCCCTTTTCTTATCCCCCTAGCCGCGAGGAGGGAATTGTGGGTCTGGCTAGCCTAGGATAAGGGGCGACCCGGTGTCAAGGACGTGTTTCGCACAGCTCTTTCTCAGAAAAAGCCGCAGTACACGGCAGACCCTTCAATGCTAGGACGCCAGGGACCCCAGCCCCAGAGGGGAAGACACATCAGTGCTGTGTTCCCTCTGCTTTCTCCTTCCGCCTCCTTCATGGTTCTGGTTCTTCCGTTCATGAGCAAACACGACAGAAGCAATCCCAGAACCCGGCGAGTCGTTACAGAGCTCTGGTTCTGTGTTCTGTCTGCAAGATGCCCGAGGACAGCAACAGTGTCTTCAGCAGAATCGGAAGAACCTTACCAACATGCGGACCCCTGCCTCCGTGAGGAATGTCGGCCTCATTCTTCGTACCAGGGGCCCGTCTATCACTCACATCACCGATTCAGACGGTCTTTTTTCTTAAGCCAAGGCTGAGGCAACAGTCAATTTTGTGGAAAGTTCTCTTGAATAAGAAACGAATAAAACTATCAATACTAAATAAAGTAGACCACTGTGAAACTTGGGTTAAGTCCCACGGGGAAGGGTATGTGCGATTAACGCATTATGTAACAAGACCGCCTTTTAATAGCTGGTATGGTTCTTTTTGTTGTTCGAAGGGGAAAGTGGCCAAGGCCGAAGCCAGAGCACATGATATTATTTGAAAGCGCTGCAACCTCTGGAAATGTTCCTCTGAGAGATGTCCAGAATCAGGGTTCTCTGTGATTTACGGTTCTTCTAAATCTTTAATACTTTCGACGTTTTTCAAAGCTGTACCCGCTGCCTCCAGAAGCCTCTGGGTACGTTTCCGCTGCTTTGAAAGATACCTTTCAAGTGGAATGTTTTAGAACTATGCAAAAAAAAGAAGGTCCCGTCGTGCTTGATTCTGAGTGATCCCCAGGGGTGAAAGGGATGGGACTGGAAGGCATGGCCCACAGCCTCCCCCTCCCTCCCGCGCATGCGCATTGCTTGTGAGTACCAACAGCGGCTTCCCTGGAGCGCATGATCCCAGAGTGCCAGCTCCTTCTGTCAGCCAGAGAGTTGGGCCAGAGGCTCCCCAGACCTCTGAGAGCCTCCCCGCCAAGCTGTCATGTATAGGGGCAAGATGGAGGTTAAGACAAGGCCAACTCGCATTTCTTCCAGTCCGAAACAGAAGGGCAGTGGAAGTTGGGCGAGCACAATCTACAAAGATAACTAGATGGGAATCACACACATGGGTGAAGATGTGGTGGGGCCAGGATGTACCGCCGTGGGAGCGTCTGGGGAGGAGGCTCGAACACAGTGATGCGTTGGGGCCGAGACGGAAATGACACGTTTGGGTGCTCTAGAGGGAGCGAGTCAACTTCTTTGAAGTATAATCGGCATGAAATAAACTGTAAGGTTTAGTAAGCTATGCAGGATAGGGTGCTGCATACCTAGAATCCAGCACAGAAGGAGCCAGAGTCCAGGGCCAACCTCAGCTACCAGTACCAAGCAGGTCTGCGGCCAGCAGAGGCTGTGTGAGGCCCTGCCCCTAAAAACAATGGGATTGACAAGTTTTTGACACACGTATACACCATCTCCACAGTGGGATAATGATATGTATATATGTATGTATGTATGTATATATGTGTGTGCATGCGTGTGTGTGTATATATATACATACAAGTATATGTATATACTTGAAAACTTTTCTCATGGTCCTTTGTAATTCCCTAGGCCTGGTAAAACATGGATTGGCTTTCTGTTGTTATTCATGAGTTTTATTTTCTAGGTTCACATATATGGAGTCCTAGAGTCCCCACCCCCCACCTTCTTCCTCTCTTTTCTGGCTTTCACTTAGCGTAATTATTTTTAGACTCATTCAGGCTGACGCGTGTGTAGTATGTCATCGCTTTGTTAGACGGCCATAGCCCACTGCTCAGCTATCCCATAGATTGTTTCCTCATCCACACGTTGAAAGCCTTGTAAATCACGCTGCAGCTGCTACGAATGAAGCTGTGTGGATAGAGGTCACCTTTCTCTGTCGCAAGTGCCTAAAAGTGCAGTTGGAAGAACAAAGGCTCGCTCTATATTTAACTTGCTAAAAGCCTGTCAGGCTGTTTTCAGAGTACCCTTCCCATGTGATGATCCCCCAGCAGTGGGTGAGAGAGTTCAGTTGCTCCGTGACCCTGCCAACATTGTATAGAGTTCTCCTTAATTTCAACTTTTTTTCCCCGTTGGACTGTGGACACAACATGAGACAACACAATATGTCATCATTAACTAGACACAGTGCTGTATGACAGATGTGAGGGACCTAGTCATCTCACGTAGGTGAGACTGTACCTGACAAAGTCATTCCCTTTCCCACCCCCTGCTCCCAGCAAACATGACTCCACCTCTGGATGTGGCCATATCAGACGCTCATGCAATATCCCCCCTTCTTTGCCTGGCAGCCGTGTTCATCTGAGTTGGGTGGCATTTGACCTTCCCTAGTGATTGATTCACAATGCCTTTTTTTATATCTATTCTCCGTCCTGTATCTTCGTCACTGAAGTCTCTGGTCTAAACTTTTGTCCACTTTCAAAGTGGCGTGTCTTATACCACATACTTAGGACACGCGACTCAAGCTGGATCTGACCTGAAGGCCTCTTCCTTTCATTTGGTCTTTCATGGTTCCAGAAAATATTATGCAGATGACATCAGGGAGCTGACAAGCAAAGCCGCAAATACTGGATTTTATGAATTTCCTATCAGAGTCTCTGTAACTGAACTGCATAGGCCAAACAGAACTCATATGTGGCTGGATTTCATCCATTGACTCCTGGCAGCCTCTGATGGATGAACTCTTTTTATATGCTCACAGGGTCAGCTCTTACATCAGTTCCTTAGAGGGTTTCTTCCTTTGTTTGTTTAATAAATGTATTTATTTATTTATTTTACGTCCTGGCCACAGTTTCCCATCCCTCTCCTCCTAGTCTCTCTCCAATATCCCCAACTATTCCCACGCCCCAATCCATTCTCCTCCATTTCTGGTTAGGAAAGGGCAGGTCTCCCATTGAGTATTGACAAAACATGGCACATCAAGTTGCAGTAAGACTAAACACCCATTTCAACAATTGCTTATTGAGTACTCACCATATGCCAGAAAGCATTTGGGTAGGAAGCCATTCCTCTCCTGGGCCCTAGGACTCCTGCTCCAGTCGTGGGTGGGGGTGTCTCCGGTTTGGCAAAGCGAAGCATCTTGGTGGCACCTCCCCCCTCTCCCCCAAATCGGCTAATGATGGATGAGCTTCGGACCCTACCCTCTCCCCTAGCTCCCTGAATATACACTAGAGCAGGGCTAGGCAAACCTGCCTGCTGTCAGTTACTAGGATGCAAAATCAATTTCTCAGTTACTAAAACACGATTAAAATAAAGCAGGGCAACATATTGCGAAGGTGGTTTCTCTTTTCTGTTAAGCTCTTCTCACATTTATGCACTTGCTTATAATACATCCATATCTTTCGAGGTAAATTCTTGGTTAGAAGTATAGAAAAAGGGCGGGTGATGGTGATGGTGCACACCTTAATCCCAGCACTTGGGAGGCAGAGGCAGGTGGATCTCTTAGATCAAGGCCAGCTTAGTCTCCAGAGCGAGTTCTAAGACAGCCAGGGCTACACAGAGAAACTGTGTCTCAAAAACACTAAAACATATATACATATCTATATGTATATATATGTTTATATACACATATACGAGAGAGGGAGGAAGGCTGGAAGAAATTCCTATTTTAATGACTATTAAAGGAATTAACAGTAGTCACTGTTGCGCATGCGTTATTTCTGAGATCTGCAGAACGTGCACCAGAATTGCGACCTGGGCTGCTTCCTGCAGCTGTCATAGGCATGGGTGCCTGTTAGGACAGGACAGCACATGGCTCCGTGGCTGAACTTACGGCTGGAGTAAGCAAGTGGCTTCAGTACTCTTATTTCAGCTTCGCCGTGATACACGAGTTTGGCTAAACAGTGGTGCTCAAGCCACTTAAGACGGTCCCTAAGCAATTTTCATCATCGGCTCGATTCGCCTGGTGGTCTCTCGCCAGTGCCTCACAGGTGCTTAGCTGTGATGGTGGGCCTCTGTGAGAACTTGCATGATTAACGTATGTAGTCTTTGCATTTTACATGAAGTGAGCTGTGTACCCACGAGAGACAAAAATATCACTGATGTCATTTTGCTCACACCATTGAGACACTGCAAAGTCTAGAAAAGTACAAGCTTATCAAGAACCACAGAATTCCACAGCCAAGTGGTTTGCTCCAGTTTGCTTCACTCTCCTGGGCAACAGCATGCCCTGCGCCTTTTCAGGCCAGTCACACGTCACGTGAGACTCGAAGCCTGCAATTCTCGAATCCATTGCAGCTGCCCCAGAAATCAGTCCTTCCTGGAAGCAGCATGTAGCGGTCAGGGCAAGTTTCTCCATCTCCTTCTCTAGAGTGATGTGAAAATCCAGTGGTCTCAAGACCGGATGCTAGAAGACAAGCGCTTTTCTCATTCGTTTGGTTTCTTGTGACTTTACCATAAAAATTCTGCATGTGCTTTGGTGGAATCCAAGCCACATCTAAAAGGAAAAGGAAAAAAAAAACCCTCACCAAGTATCATCATCATTAAGGGAATATCTGTCTAAGCGTGGAACTGTGGGTAGATGGATGGATGGATGGATGGATAAAAAGAAAGGGGGGTGCTTCCAATAGAAGAACACCCAGGAGCTGTAGTTACAGACTACGGGAGATGTAGTTACAGACTACAGAAACTAGTTACAGACTATGGGGGATGTAGTTACAGACTATGGGAAATGTAGTTACAGACTATGGGAGATGTAGTTACAGACTGTGGGAGATGTAGTTATAGACTACAAGAGATGCTATTTTTAAAGTTTAAAAAATCACATTTAACTTTCCCAAACTTACCAAGTGTCTTAGTTTGGGTTACTGTTGCTGCAATGAATCACCATGACCAAAAGCAAGCTGGGGAGGGTAGGGTTTATTTGGCTTACACTTCCATATCTTTGGTCATCATTGAGGAAGTCAGGAGAGGAACTCAAACAGGGTAGGAACCTGGATGCAGGGGCTGATGCAGAGGCCATGGAGCGGTGCTGCTTACTGGCTTGTTCCTCATGGCTTACTCAGTTGGCTTCCTTGTAGAATCCAGGTCCCACCACAATGGGTTGGGCCCTCCTCAGCCATCAATCACAGTAAGAAATGCCTACAGCCCAACCTTATGGAGACATTTTCTCAATTGGACTCCCTCATCTCAGATGACTTTAGCTTGTGTCAAGTTGACATAAAACTAACCAGCATACCCAGAGCAAGAGGAAATTGAGAAAAGAATTCTGAATTTTAAGTAAACTTTTTTTCAAAGTAATAAATGCTGTTTATATCTCCTTATAAAACCAATGGGGGGGGTTAAAGAACTTTCTGTGTGGGCTTTGGGCATTGTATTTTTCTAGTTGTTTCTGTAGTAGATCTGGTGTTGCTGTTCACTTCTCTCCCTTCTGGAGTATTCAACAGACCCCCCCTTTTTTGTTTGCTACGTGCATGAATGTGTGCACTCAGTAGCACTGTAGCTGTACCGTAGAGAGCGGAGCTAAACGAGGGTTGTAATTGAGGTAGATCACCCTTTGTATTCTCTCCCTTATCCTGAATCATCAAGGGAAGGACTGCTGTATGCCAAGCCTTGCTCTGGGTACCCGGGTGTATCCGAGGGCAATGGGCAGAGCTCCCTGGTGGTGAGGCAATGACTGTGTTGTCAGGGACAGTAAGCAGGACCTGGGAGGGGGAAGCAGCAGCAACACATAAGTAGGGGATGAGAGGTTGAAGGTCATAGGTAGACAAAGGAATCAGAGTAAGTAGGGATTGAATTTGAGAATGGGCAGGTAGAATGGCTTGCTGAGACTTACACTTGACCAAAGATGTGTCCCACAGAGAGGGAACAGCTACCATACAGCTGTGGACAGAGGACAGAGTTCGGGGAAGGATAAACCACACACAGCCAGACCTGTGTCAGGCAGGTCCCTGTGAGGCTGTGGAAGAAGTAGCTTCACAAGAACTTCTAAAATGTTTTATATAGTTTTGGGGGAGAAACATCTATTGTACCAAATATTCTTTTCACTTTTATTTTTCTCTTCAGAAAGCATGGTGTCTTGACAAAAACAAAAATAATTAACTGAAATTCATTCTCAAAAGCTTGCAGGCCTGCTTCTGCTTTAACAGACACGCAAAGGGATAGAGAGGTAAATGGTCAGTCGTTGATTTAATGAGAACCCTAAATCACAGGCGAAAAATAATTGAGTCGCTTCTGAGAGATAGTACTACATTACACCTAATGACGCCTTGAGCACCGTCTGGTTTTATCTTTTATAAAAGAACCATCTGGGAAGCGCTAAGTGACTTAGCCAAGCTACCTGGTTGTGCAGGACCGCTAACCCCAGACCCAGAGGGTGTCCACCCCACCTCCTTCCTGCCCAGCTCATTCAGTGAGAACTCAGTTGTTGCTGGCTGTCTCGTTGTTGGCCTTCCCAGACGTGACAGTCACAACAAGTTTCCCATCACAGTAAGCAGGGTGCGTTTGTGTTTTGCAGCGTGATCTTCATCTTTGGCGTAGACTGGAAATTGGCTTCAGGAAGCTCAAATAGCCGGTTTGATCTGTCTCTTTGGGAACGCAGGGTGTTCTTTGTGACTGTCTGTCAGAATGAAGGTTTCTAATTGGTTTGCTTTTCAAGGTGCTTCGCTTTCCTCTCCCAGAAGTCAGTTCCTCAGCCAAAAGATGTTTCCACAGTCTTTGTTTTCAAGGACCGGAGTTCACACAGATCCTTAGAGGTGGCCACTTGCCAGCCGAAACGTCCCCAGCCCAGCCCACCCACTACAGATAACATCCCACATGGTCCTTGCCAGGAGAGACACAAGATGACTGCTAGGTGGTGTGGGTCTTCTTGGTCTGCCCTTCTCCCTTCCTCCCCCTCTCTTCCTTCCTCTCTTCCTGCTCTACCCAAGCCTGTCCTGTTCTCCACAGTCATCCACTTCTGTGTGTTACACTGTATTTTATTCGCTGATCTGAGAAGCTTTTTGCCCTTCATTTCTCCTCACTTCTGTTCTCTCTTAAAGGAGTCGTGTGGGATAGAAACTTTGGTCTACAGGATTGGAATCCTGTGGTGTAAGGTCAGGCTCTCCGAGCCCTCTCTATGACTGGGATGGTGAGACCATTCAAATGGCCTCTGCTCTCCTCTCCCATCAACTCTTGTCTCTATGGCTTGTTTTTTCATAGCAGGGGTAGGGATGGGGAGGGGACACTTTCTCCTTGTGCAGGGGAGAGGAGCTGCTGCTTTGGCCTTGACCCCCCCCCCCGCCCCAGCTGGAGCCCCTTCTGCAGGGGGAGCAGGACTTGCAGCTTGGAGCATCACCCCCCTGGCCCTCAGGCTGGTACCCAGGGAAGTGTGGCCTTCAGCCAGAGCTCCTGGTGTGGCTTCTGACAAGAGATGGGACTCAAAAAAAGTTTATGAACAAAACAGCCTGTCCGTGGGCATGATCCGTGTTTGTGTGTATACACAAGGAAGCGGAAATAAGTGGCCATCCGTGGATTTCTCTGCTCTGCAGCTTTTCTCGGATCTTCTGCAGCGAACACTTTCAGGGATGCTAAACGGCACTTTCAGCCCACTGCACCAAGCAGTACCGGAAGACCAGGAGTAGCTGCCTATCTGGCCCATCTCCTCCGTTCCCAAGCCTTCCCCATCTGAGGTGCTTGCACATCTCATTCACCTTCCTGTCCCTTCCTCCTCAGGTGACTGGACGGCGGGAATCCCTTCACACATCCTCAACAGCTCCCCGTCAGACCGGCAGATCAACCAGCTGGCCCAGAAGCTAGGTCCGGAGTGGGAACCCATAGTGCTGTCTCTGGGACTGTCCCAGACCGACATCTACCGCTGCAAGGCCAACCACCCCCACAACGTGCAGTCGCAGGTGGTGGAGGCGTTTGTCCGCTGGCGCCAGCGCTATGGGAAACAGGCCACCTTCCTAAGTTTGCACAAGGGCCTCCAGGCGGTGGAGGCAGACCCCTCGCTGCTCCAGCACATGCTGGAGTGACCCTGCTCCTGCCACTTGCTGGGGCGTGGGCCCCCAAGTCATACAGGCTGAATCGGACTTCACCCAGCAGGTGGCTTCGCTCTGGGTAATTTTTTTTTCTTTTCAGTGAGCCTTAGGCAGAAGGAGAACACCTGTAGTCTACCAGCTCGATAATCCAATGGCCTTAATTGCTTGAAGATTGCATTGTTGTGACCGCAGTTTTGAACTGCGTGGTTGCCTTTTAACAGAGGTCCAGAAGGAAAACAAAACAAAACCAAAAAAGCCCCCATGCTACCGCATTGCACGCAGGTGTCCTACATACGAAGGAAGCATCTGCTCTTACGTTGCCTGGAAACTGGACTGTGGACTTAGCTCTTCATAATGATGATGATAATAAAAACTGAATTGTGTAATAGAATGTGCCTCTTTCATGAGAAAGTATATCCCCCCCCCCATTCTTCTGCTGCATAGTTTGAAGGTGTAAAATTGTGGGTGTGGAGTGAGTCTGATAGCGACTGGGAAATAGTGGGGATAAGTAGCTCAGACAGAATGAATGGATTAAGCACGAGACACCAAAGCTCCCTGCAGAAGCCAGGAAGAGAACTGAAGCCCCCTCATCCTAATGGATTGCATAAGAAATCTCTGTCCATTCTTTAAAGGGAATTGGGTCTGAGACAAAGGGCGCTCAGGTGTTGCACTCCTGAGGAAGGTCATGGATTGTCGTCCAGCCTTTTGTTGACAGCAGTGTTAACCAGACAGGTATACATGTCTGTGACCCCAGCTCTTAAATGACGGACACGGGATAATCCCCTCAAGGCCTAGCCTGGGCTATGGCTACACAGTGTTCCAGATCCGTTTCAGCCATTAGCAAGACCCTGTCTCAAAGCAAATAAACAAAAACTGACCATGCAGGGCTTCTCAAATGCTCTTTTTCAGGGCTTGTTCACTCGTGTGTTCTTGTCTGGGCCTCTCAGCAAGCCTGTGAGGCCCGTATAAAAGGGTGGTTCGCCCCTCCTTCAGAGGTGGCAGAACCCGCGTAGGCTAACTAAGCCAGAATGTGGTTAGCCTCGGCATGAATGGATTAGAGGAAGACAGGATGCTTTCTAAGAGCTACATAAAAGGCTCTCATAGGGGCTGTGGGTGTAGCTCAGTAGGTAGGGTCCTTGCCCAGCATGCTCAAAGCCCTGAGTTCCAGCCCAGCACCTCATGAACTCAGTGTGGTGGGGAAAGCCACAATCTCAATAGGAACTTGAGGCAGGAGGGGCAGAAGCTCAGTGTCATCCTTGTTTACAGAGTGAACTCAAGCCCAGCGTAAGCTACGTCTCAAGGGGAGGAGGAGGACAGGAAGACAGTTCGTTCATCTTTCACAGTGACTGGAGAGCCCAGTTTTTAATTCTGTAGAATTCTCAAGGGGAGAAAAAGGTATTCTGCTTAGCCCCCTCCACCCAAGGAGAAGACTAGAAAGAGGAACATGAAGCAGATGCTCAGAAAGGTGGCAGTGGTGTCTCAATGTCCTTCCAGGTATCTGGGACCCTCTTTCCCTCCGCCAAAAAGACCAACTGCTCCCCAGTTCACACAATCCCCAAAGCCTTGTGTCCTGGCCATACCCGCTCGAAATTTCCATCCTGTGGTTCAGTCAATACTGCATTATTCTCTAAAGCTCGTTCTTTCGGCCACGTCACTGTCTGCACTGATAGATCGTTCTTCCGTAGAGTCGTCAATAAACCACCTATCATTCTGAACTCTCTCTTTGCTGCTCTATCATGTCCCCTTGGGAGTCCCAACAGTGAGTTGCTTTGCCTGTTGTTCTCACTATTCAGTCCTAGGCTCTGCCGCAGCGAGCTGGTGTAGACCCAACGACTAGCTGACTAGCTGCATTGTCCCTCCTGTCCTTTGCAATGAATCTGTCCTGTGCAAGGACACGTCTGTGCTGTCAGTCGTGGGGGGTAGTGGAGAATGAGGCTGTGAAGGACTGATGGTGGAGGCAGTCATCAGAGCTCCGATCACTGCCTTTAGTAAGCAGGGCGGTGCCACTGCCAAATGACAAGGGCCTCTCCTTGTCCCTGCTCACTTCCTGCAGAAGCTCTTTGGAGTAGAGCCAGGCAGCCGCATCCTGGCCTGTCTTTCCCTCTGCGGAGTGATGCTAGGTCTCATCTGTCCGCTTCCCAGGAGGCGAGAGGAAACCCACAAGGATTCCATGTGTTTTTGCACAGAAGAGTCTCTGGGTTCAGAGACCTGCTGCCCCAAAGAAAATTCTGCATGCATACAGTGGGGGCAGAAGGACCTCTGAGGCACTAAAAGCTGCAAAACCATGTCCTGTCTTTCTCTCTTTGTATGTCTGTCTGTCTCTCTGTGTGTGTGTGTGTGTGTGTGTGTGTGTATTAGGCAGAGCATGTATGTACTTGAGTATATCTTTTAACATTTTAAAACGTGTAGCTTCTATTAAATTTTCTCAATGCGCATGAAATGCATGTCTGTTGTGTTGTGTCATTTTGGAAAACTAACAATGAATAAAAAGGAAAAGTAAGAGTGTTGTGTGTCCGTCCCCCGTTCGTCTGTGTCCGTCTCCCCCCCCATCTGCCCCCACATCACCACAGCCTGCCTATTCCTCATGCAGCAGGAGCCTGACTGTCCTGTAAAGCCCTTTTACACTTGGCTTCCTCGACTTAACACACAGCGATTGTCGTAGTACCATTAAGGATTTTACAACATCCTTAGCTCTTAGAGCACACTTGTAAGTGCAGTAGTCTCAGCAGCACCTTTGAAGAGATGAAAGGCACTTAGTGGCAGAGTATACCAACAGCTTCCCCCATAAGGACCTTCACTGGCATTACCCTTCTCCCTTGATCCCCCTCCCATCCTGTGCCGTCCCCCCCACCCCACCCCGTCCCTCACCCCACCACCATGTTACAGTTTGAATCATTCACTGCCCCCACTATGCATTTTACATCCCCCAGAAGCAAAGCTTAGCATGTCTGGATGCTCAGCTTTTCCCATGTCCCAAGATTTCCCCTCCATTGTTCTGTATCTAGTCACCACTGGGTTCTGTGCCTTTTTCTGCAAGAGGATATTGGGCGGGGTGGGGTGGGCAGTAAACTTAACATTCCCTGCTGATCAGAATTTGGCAGTGTGCTTTAAAGGTCAGCAGGCCTGTGAGTGGCTACAGTTCAACCCTTTTCCAGTGTGTGCAAAGCCACCATTGTTAACCACCTTGGTTTTAGATGGGGCTTTAAGTGCTTTCATCATTACAAACAATGAAGGGGAGTCCCCACTGTCCCCATTGTGGAATCTCCTTTCACCAGAGGTTACCATGAACGGTATCTATTATATTTAGCTTTAAATGTATTTTAATTTGTTGTCAGTTTTTTTTTTATCTATTGCAAACCATTCCAACATGCATAAACATAGAAAAAGAAATGTACCAGCCTAAAACATTTCTGTGAGCCGGGGGGATGTCGCTGTCTGGGCCAACTCTGCTGACTTCAGCTGGGCTCATTTGTGTCACCTCACAGGCTCACCAAAGCGGGTAGGCTAGCTGACCTTCTGTAGTGGGCTTGCCCACCCCTCTTCACCTGACAGTGCCAGCATGAGTCACACAATAAGAAGGTAAGCCCATGTTGTCCACGCCTGCATTTCTGCTGCTAACATTCTGTTGCCTAGAGCCAGTCACGTGACCAGTTTAGAGCCAGTGTCATCAAAAGACATGGAGCAAGGAGGAGAATAACTGGTCCCCTGTATGCACAAGATTCTAGATTCAATATTCGGCATCACATTGCAGGGGATGGGGATGGGGGTGGGATGGGGGCAGGGGCAGGAAGCCTACCTTCTCTTTGGCGACATGAAGATTTGGATTTCTATGCTACTTGGCCCCACTAGGCTTCCGTAGCCCACTGAAAATGGGTGTTGGGAGTGTGCACACTCCACACTCCAGCCAATCCGAGACAGCAGGAAGACATCCTCATCTATTGCTGGGCTTCCCTGGACTCGACAGTTCTGACTGAGGGGCGAGGGATCACCCTCTGTTGTGGAATGCTGTGGTCATTTCTGCCTTGAAATCAAAGCAGCCATGACTATCCATGTTTGACTGTCATAGGACTGGCCCACTGACAGTCCCTCATGGGAGTGAGGCTCCCAGAATGTTGGAGGGAGGTCTCTTGTTGGTTCCTGGCTGCCCTGCTAGCTTAGACCCGAAATAACCACACAGAAACTGTATTAATTAAATCACTGCTTGGCCCATTAGCTCTAGCTTCTTATTGGCTAACTCTTATATTTTTTTTAAATCTATTTCCATTAATCTGTGTATCGCCACGTGGCTGTGGCTTACTGGCTAAAGTTTCAGCATGTCTGACTGGTGGTGGCTCCATGGCGTCTCTCTGACTCCGACTTCTTCCTCGCAGCATACAGCCTAGCTTTTCCCACCTAGTTCTGTTCTTCCCTGCCATAGGCTCAAAGCAGTTCTTTATTCATTCACCAATAAAAGCAACCTCCGACACCAACAGAAGCTGCACCTGGCCCCGCCCCTTCCTGAGAACATGTAAGCAGTTGACAGTAGTTGGAGGGGAGAGACTGTTGGGTGGTGTAGTTGTCAGCTGTGAGTTGCCCGTGTCCCTGTAGGTAACTCCTCACTGCTGTTCCATTGTTCCTTGTAAATGGCTCCAGTAAAACCCTCATTGTACCAGGCTAGATTTGGTGGCGTGGTTTCTTTGGGCTGTCACCGATGTGCGGTCTGAGGAGAATCGACATGTGCTCATCTCTCAGGAAAAGGCAGTGCCGTGCTCTTGAGAGGCTAACTCGTCTCTGTTGATTGAGGACATGAACAGCTGACCAATAAAGATGCAGTCCCTTCTCTCTTGGGCTCACTGCCAAACGAGACAGCCTCTGAGGTCTAGTCACAATGTGGTGGGATTAAATCTACACTCGAGTACTGAGTCCGTGGGAACAGAGAAATGACCCCCTCTGCATTGCTCCTTGGGACAAGGGAGGCCTGAAGAGCAACAAGCTCCATCACTCGGGCAAGTCCCTCCACCTTCTTGGGTAGGTTTATTCACCTGTGCACAGAAACTGGCCTACAGGTGCCAAGACCTTCCTGAGGTAAAAAGAGACACTGTGCCTACGATGGATTCTGTCACAGGATATGTCTGTTTTTTTTTTTTTGTTTTTGTTTTTTAGTAACATTCTTTACCCAGCCAGGGACTGAAAAATGCTAGGCCAAGGCCTCTCCTCCTTCTGGGGCTTGGGGCAGCAGGGAGTATGTGGTTCTTCCATTCATCCCTAGGGACACAAAAAGCAAGGCAGTGTGATCTGCTGGCACACGGTGGAGCATGGTTAGAATCTGGGTGGGAGTCTGGTCTAACACTTGGCTCCCATTAAATGAATCCCTACAGTCATTGGCACAAATTCTTGCTGGTTACACAGCATTCCAAGTGACTGGAGATCCAGAGATAAATAAGACATAGTCTCTGCCCAGCAGGATCCCAGCCCATCGGGATGGCAGACATAACAGCCAGCAACTATGACACTCTTTGGCCTGCACAGGAAAGGGAACAATTAAATTGGCCGCAGAGGAGGTGAACCCTTGTAAGCCCTGCCCAAGTTAGTGCAATGGTCCCCTTAGGGGGATCTTAGGAGACACAAGAATTCCATTTCATGTATTTGACATCCAGCTTGACAAATGGCACGCCTGCCAGCTGTCTGCAAGATGAATATGCCTCCAGAACGCTATCTCAAAGCCATTAGGAAGTAAACACATCGACAAATCCCATCCTGCTCCGCACCTCAAGACAGCAAAAGCATGTTCAGCCACAGCAGAAGCAGGATCAGCCTTCAAGGTATCAGGCAAATTTGAGGGTGCTTTTCTCTACCACCCCTCTCTTTTTCTCCTCTAACATTTGCCCAAACTCCTATTAGATGTTGCTGCCTGCCAGGCGTGTCTTGTTTACGTCTTTGAACTCTAAACAGCTGAGAGGAGCAGGGATGTCTGTCTCGTTGGCATTTACTGTTCTTACAGGAAAATGAAAGTCTCTCAAAGACACAGTTCAGCGAGCCAATTAAACCTCGCCTGTGCTTTGTTAAACTCGCACAAAACATATGGCCACGATTCCGATAGCTATTGTTCATCCCCGGCTCAGCTATGAAACCCAGGTTTGAGTGCTTGGGGAGAAGAAAACAGATCCAGCATCTTGGCAATAGGCGTGTGTCTCCGTTTTATTTTCATATTTTATCTCCAGCCAGTGCTGCTTTGGGCATCACACTGCATTCTTGGTGGAAAATGTGAAATACGGGTTGGATTTCACGAAATAATTACTCTTCGTGCTTTTGGTGACACTTAGCACCCCAGTTTCTAGGAGACAATGGGTGTTGTGAGGACCTTGCTGTGCCAGTGTCTCTGAGGTGACTAAGCTCATTGCTCACCCCTGGGATGAGGCTGGATGCCTCCTCATGGCTACAGATGGAAGCAGATGGCAGTGAACTTGAGTCTCTGGAACACGCCTGGACCAAGGATGAGGCATCTGCTTAGGAGATATTTCTTTGAAGAAACATATGCAGGAGAAAGTGATTTGTTTCCATTTAAGGGCACAGATTTCTTCCTGGATGAATATTAGAAATTGGTAGAAACTTCCTTCAGAAAAAAATACATATAAGGCACTTGCACACTCATGTGCACACACAGACATGTACCTCCGCTGACATGGAATTTTGAGGGAATTTTCAGTACATCTGACTCCAACTCCCAAGAACCCCACGTATTCACATGATCCCTGGTCCTGCAGCGCCAAACTCTTCTACCAAGAATATTTTTTGTTTTAAGTGCTATTGGGAGGCCTTGTGTTCAGTGGACTTGGAGCTCTTTGTACTGGATTACACACGAGTATAAATCAGGATGAAGGTACTGGAATGAAGGTAGAGTCATTTGTCTAAGTCCAGGTCTTTATATAACTGATCACAGACCTTTTCCCTTGTGGGAGTCTGGCCTGAAAGTTCTCCCGGACCCACCTTTTGGCAAAGAAGAATTTGCAGCCATGCCGTGTGTGGCAGTCTCTGCCCCTGAAGGACTTCCTGCCTTCACCTCATCTCTTTAGAGCCAGGGTTCCTCAGCGAGGGGGAAATGAGTGTCTTATGCATCGCACACTGAGAATGGTTGGTTTCATGGGGGAGATCAGAGAAAACAGAGCCCCCATTTACTTCACACACTAGGAAATTGTCCCTAACAATATCTTTTTGTGTGGCCATCTGCCTGAATCTCATTTCTGCCGGCTTCTGGAAGCAGTTATTTTCCACCCAGGGACTAAGCTCCCTGCTGGTGTTTTGCTGAGGGAGTGGACCCTTTGGCTGTCTGTCGTCAAGACCTTTTGTCACTCGATACTGTCATCTCCTGCTTTCCAGCGGACATCTTATGCTAATGGCTATAAATAAAATCTCCCAACGCACCCTTTCTGAAAGTGTGAATGACAAAATATACCAGTCAGCCAGGGTAAGATCTTACCAGGGCACAGACGGAGTAAGAATGTTCATTGATGAGGAATGGAGGAGCTGGTGTTTTGGAGGACATCACCTATGTGTAAATATGCTTATGTTTCCCCGGATGATCAGACCCAAATAATCACACAAAAACGATATTAACTGCAATACTGCTTGGCTGATGTCTTAGGCATATTCCTAGCTAGCTCTTACATTGTAAATTAACCCATTTCTCTTCATCTGTATATCACCACAAGGCTGTGGCCTACTGGTAAGGTTCTGGCATCTTTCTCCTTCAGCAATAACATGGCATCTCCGACTCCACCTTTTTTCCTCCCTATGCCTTCCCCCCACCAGCTCTATTCTGCCCTGTCACTGGTCAAAGCAGCTTCTTTGTTAACCAGTGGTAATCAAACATACTCAGAATACAGAAAGGAATCCCACATCACCTATGGGTTTCCTGGGAGCCAGAAAGAAGGACGAGGCAGGTTTTAGACTCTGCAAAGATTGGATGGTCCTTTGCAGTTAGTCAGTTCCTACAGCTAAAAAGGATGAAGCATAGCTTAGCCATCCCCGCTTTCCCAGAACAGGGGGTTTAAGTTCAATACTGTCAGGCCTCATTTCTGTTTGAAATGAGTGTCACGGTGGTCACAGTGGCTAATGAAATGCGCTTGATTGCGTACCTCCTGAGGACTGCTTACGTTTGTGCAGTTCCTGGGGATCCGGAGGAGATCACACACTGACACCAAATGGTGACAGGCAGTGTGCCCTGGATAAGGCTGTGGTTTTTTCCAGGCTGCTGTAGTAGGGAGGAATCTTGGTAACAAGGGAAGGCTCAAGGAAAAGTATCTTAGAGCTTTGTAGGGAAACAAAGTGAGCAAAGGAACTATCATGGTGTCCTCTGAGAAAGCATGGAGATGTGTCTTAGAACGGTCAAGGGGTGGGTTGTAATTCACAGTGGTTAGCGGACTGTTCTTTTTTTTTTTAATTACAGTGTGAACACAATAAAGGATCTTACTCTTTTGGTTTGTCACGCGTTTGTACCGATCATGGAATTAGCGTATCCAACGCCTGACACTTTGTTTTTCTTTAATTGTCCTTGTTCTCGGGGAACACAAGATAAAACTGACAGTGTTAAAAGTCAGACTATTGTTTTTAACTTTTAAGGCCTGGTGTAGTGTGGGTGCCATTTGTCCCTAAGGGTTCATTTGTGGGTAACTTTGTCCTCACTGTGGTGATGTGGGAGATGGAGTCTTTAAGGGGCAGGGGATCTAGTGGAAGGTCGTTAGGACTTTGAGAGCTCTTCACTCAAAAGAAATTACAAACCTTCTAGTGGGATCCTGGGTTAGCTCTTTAGAGTGAGAATCGTTATAGGATCAAGAGTGACCCCTAAATTTATCTCTGTATTGATTTCCTGTTTGAATGTGGTCTTTCCCATACACAGGCTCCCCTGCCATGAAGCTCAGCTCTGCCAATAGGCCCTCACCAGAGACAAATCAATGAGGTCACCCAATCTTGGACTTTCTATCTTGAAAGCTGCAGTCTAAACAAACTCCTTTCATTATGAAGCTGGCCTTCTTTATTTAATGACTAAATATAAGAGCCTAAAACAAATTTGAAAGAAAAAAATCAGTTCTGTAAGATTTGAATATGAGACAAATCAGAATCATGGCATTTTGAAGGCCCGTTTTCTAACAGACACTTGTCCACTTCCTGAGCAACTTCAGGGGCCCGGGCAGGAACTTTGTGATATGGTACTCGATGCAACAACAGTCCAAAGCTGCTCCCTGGGATGAGCTCCCTGCTCCGGAGAAAGCCTAACCTAACAAAGAGACTGTGAGAGCCAGGGGAAGGAGAATACTTCAAAGTGTCAGAGAAAGCCTGGCAAGAAGGCAGCTTGAAGCCGAGCAGCGGTGACACACGCCTTTAGTTCCAGTACTCAGGAGGCAGAGGCAGGAGGAGCTCTGTGAGATCTGTGGAGCCAATTCCAGGACAGCCAGGGCTACACAGAGAAACCCTCTTGAGGCCGAGGGTAACCTTTGGTGCATTTACGAGGAAACACTGCAAGCAGTATTTTTCTACAAAACCTTTCAAATACATAGAAGAGTAGAACAGTATAGCTCCCGCGTAGAAATGAAAAGAGCGGTTCATGGACCAAGTATCCCACACACCCACGGTATCCCACACACTCGGGGCATCCTACACACTCAGCATCCCACACACCCAGAGCGTCCCCTGCACCCAGAGAGTCCCACACACCCAGAGCTTAATGCCAAAGGAAACCTGAAGTAATACAATGAATGGCATGGCACTAACAGATAGAGATCTGATAAAAACTCCCAGTAAAGAGCAAGCTCACTGTGCAGAAGAGTAATTGAGATGGCTCTTGAACTGGCGCGTGGCAGAAGTCTGGGATAAGTGAAAATGTTCAGAAAGGGTTAGTGGAAGTTAGGCCTGAGGAACATTGCCTGCAGCCCCAGTATTCAAGAGTCTGAAGGAGGTGTGGGTCACAAGTCACAATCCAGTGAGTCCAAGGTTAAATCTGTCTCAAAACCATACAAGTGTTAGCAGACGGAAGAGGAAGGCAAGGTTCGGCCCAACGTGAAGATACATGCTAGAAACGCCTGTGTGGAGCTGGCTTGCCTGTCCCCTGACAAAAATAAAAATAAAAAAATAAAAACTATCTCGAATAAGGTAGGGCAGGTCCACTGGTTTGGATCACACCTTCCAGATCACAAATGCAAGAGAAGAAATCGCAAAACTTTCAGATAGCCGTGTGCACCTGCTACCCACGGTGGAAACGGGCGCTCCTTCCCACGCTTACTTACCACTGGAATCTTCTTTCGATGATACCACTTGTTTATACCTGGGAAATATTTGTTCCTCAGACACACTGAGGTAGAGAGCACCCAACCTTGGAGTGCACTGGGAAAACTGGTAGCTCACTGCTACCAAAAATAGCCAAGACTTTTTAAAGGTCGTGGATAGTATTCAAGTGATATTTCAGTAATATTAATTTATTCTCCTTCCCCCCAAATTCATCTTCACCCATGTAACGCGTCGCATTGCAGAGCACTTGCCGAGAGACATATGGTTCTGTGAATCTTCCGCCCCTCCTTTAGTGATGGATAAATCTGTGCGTTTTCCACTCTGTGACTCTGATATCCTTGCAGATTTCCTCCTTGGCTTTTTCTACTCTGCATTCAATCTAAGCCATCACTGTCACTTGTTCTGCTTGCCCTTCGGCAGCCAGCGGACTCTCTCTCGGGTCGTCATCAGTGGTCAGGCGTGGCACACATACTTCAAGCAGAAAGGAACTGGGGTTTCCCCATCAAAAGCTGTCCATGCCAGCAAAGTTGCCTGTGGCTCTAGGCATTTCCTGTCTATTCCCATTCCTGCCATGTCTTTACTGTCTTCTCGTTTGCATTCTCTTTTGCTCTCCTGGTGCCTCCGCCACCGAGCCCCGAAATAACTGGACTTGACTTTCATCTTCCCTGTGTGTATTTGTGTTTCTGGTGCAGTGTCCATTAAGCCTCCACTTCAGCAATGTATGCCTAGTTAGGATCCAAATCCCCCAGTGCTCCAGTCCATGGCATTTGGAAACCGTTAGAGGTTTTTTTCCTTTTTGCAGTGAGAGTTGTCACCCTGCATGTGGGGGATTGGGGTGGCAGAATCTAGGGCTATCAAGTATCCTATAGATAACTGTACATGATAAAGAGTTGACCTACCTTCAGTGTTGGTGACACCATATATTAGCTACTGTGTTGGTCCTTTCTAACCAGTTCCACTTGACAAATAACTTAAGAGGAGAAAGGTTTATTTCAGCTCATGGTTTCAGGGGACACAGCCCTTCATGGAGGGACATGTGTCCTGGCGGCCATCTGTGGCAGTGGAGCCTGGAGCAACAGCCCTTCATATCACAGTAGACCAGGAAGCAGAGAATAGACCAGAGGTAGACCTAGATTCTAATCTTCAAGGCATGTCCCCAGTGACTTATTGCCTGCTTGAGGGCCATGTCACAGGTTCCATGACTTCCCCAAACAGTGCCCCAGCTGAGGACTAAGGAATCCAATACACGAACCCTGGGGGGGGGGGGGCATTTCACATTCAAACTGTCACCACGGCCGCAGCTTCAGGAAAGTACATTGCTGCGCACCGGGCCCCCGTCTGCGGGCGGTGGGTGCGCTATTACCCAGTTCGTGAGCTTCGGGCAAGGGAGCTGGAGGTTAAAATACACAAACACACACAGACAGAGAGACAGAAACACGGGTCATTCTTGAATTCCCCAAGAATGCCCCCTTTATTGTGTTCAGGGCCAGAAACCACTCTCCTGCCATCAGGAACTCCTGAAGGTCTCGTGCTCAGAGCAGCTGTAGGCACTCAGATCAGGGGAAAACACGAAATTCAGGATCTGGGGTCTCACTGCTCTCAACAGTATGTATTGGTAATATTCAGCTTCTAAAATACTACCCATGCCGGCATTCATTTACTACTTTTCTGGACCCATATTTTGATTCCATATCCTTTGGAGTTTGGTGGGAATATCAGCCTAATAAAAGCTTTCTCTTCTGAACCATGAAGGTCTAAACAATCACTGTGGAGACTCCTCGGTATGCACATTATAAAAGCATCAGAGTTTGGTGACCCATAAACATATTCTGTTTTATATAAAAATGTCTGTCCGCTAGCAAGAACGGTACCCATGACTCCAGCCAGCCATCTCTTCGCTGGTTCCAAAATCAAGCATAAAAACAAGGCTCAACTGTCATTTCCCCTCTGCATATAGGCTCAGTGAAGGGTGTTCTGGTGTCTTCAGACTCTATCTAACCTAATCCAGAGTCTGCCATACAGTCCTGATTACAAGTCTTCATGAAAGAATAAAACCATGAACACATGTAGGTGGTACCGTCCTTCCAGTTCTCAACACAGAGGAACACACATGGCCTTCACTCTCCCAGAACTCACAGGAACTCTCTTAGTAGTTATCTCGAGCAACACTAGGACATAGCCAATTAGCTAAATTCCTGTCTTTGCAGGAATGAAATGTGTGTGTGTGTGTGTGTGTGTGTGTGTGTGTGTGTGTGTGTAAAAACCAAATATATACAGAGGGTTTAACTGTGTAGCCTTGGCTGTCCTGGAACTTGCTCTGTAGACCAGGCTGGCCTCGAACTCAGAGATCCTCCTGCCTCTGCCTTCCAAGTGCTGGGATTAAAGGCGTGTGCCACCACCGCCCAGCTTTAGGGGTGAAATGTTCCTGTACAATGAGTAACAGAGGGGCAGAGGGGCAGGGGGAAAGATGAGTTGCCGTAGGACTCCTGGTAGGCACTCCTGGTCTTTGGGAGGGATTCTAAGCAAGCATGAGTGTCCTCTCATAACAAGGACTCAGAAATTCTGGTTGATTACAAAAACACCAACTTCTCTTGACAGGCCGCTAAATGCAGAGTAAGTCTCAGTGATTCTGCCTTTATCCTGTGCCCATTTCCTTGACTCTGGGTCAGATTCTTACTGAATTTGCCACCTAGACATGTTAATCACTAAGGGGTATCTGTCTAAAACCGGGTGACACTGGTTGATTGGTTTTGAATTACCTCACCCCCTTTCAAAGCTGCAAGTACAAAGATTAAAATAACTAAGTTATTTTAGTATCATTTTTACAACATCCTGTTCCAGATGCCACCCGCCCCCCAAAGTGACCCAAAATCTCCCGTCCTGCAGTCACGTTAATTCCAGAAATGCTGGAACCTCATAGGCTGATCACCCCAGAGGGGATGGCAGAAGTAATTACCCGAGAAGGAGAGCTGGATCTGCCTGCATACCCAGGAGGGACCAGTCATCTCATGGGAACTGGATTTGTCCCTCAACTTCAATAAGAACTTCCTTGAAGCTACTTTTTAGAACCAGAGCTTAGGTAATAATGAGATGTGCCCCAGTTTGACAGAGTCTGCTTAGTTATACCCCTTCTCATCCTCACCTCCTTTCTTCCTCTACTTAGAAAAGCTCTTATCTGCACCCCAAAGATAGGGTGAGTTATTCAGTCTCCATCTTTGTGACATAGCCTTACTGCTAAAATCCCTCCATCTTTTTCTTTCTTTGGGAGGATAAGTATGTGTATATAGTATCTGTGCACATATGTGTGTTTGGGAGGCCAGAGGCTGAGGTTAGGTGTTTTTCTTGACTACTATTCACCTTATATATTGAGATATGATCTCTTGGTTGAACCCAGAACTTACTGATTTGGCTAGTCTAGCTAGGCGCCTTGCTCTGGGGATCCCCCATGCCTTCCTTCCAAGTTCTGGGGTTATAAGCAGGCTACTACACCCAACTGGCATTTCTATTAGTGCTGGAGATTCGAACTCTGGTCCTCATATTTGTATGCCAAGCACTGTACCCACTAATCCATCTCCCCAGCCACCTCCCACTCCTTGGTCTGCTTCCCTGGAGACAGTAGCTGGATATGACTGGTCACCCTTGCGGTCAAGGACTCCAGTTACAGCTCAATCCTCTGATATTCTTAGGAGTCAGGGTGTGAACCCTGTTTGCCTTTATTTTACAGACTGGAGAAATTGATGCCCAGGAGGAGTTAACCGCTGTCTGAGTTGGTTTTTGTAACCCCTGCCATGCTCTCAGGAGGGCACCCCAGAGACTCTATCAGCAACATTGAGTACAGGCCACAGGTCACATCTTCACATCTTCACGTCTTCCCAACACAGTCTGTGTGTGTGTACGTGTGTGTGTATACCACCATCAGGTCATGTGACACAGTGGAGTAGAGAGGAGCTGAAGTTGGTTGTCCCAGGGGATTTAGGATTAGTAAACAGTCAAGATCACGTGTCTGAGCAAATGTGGGGACAGGTGCAGCCTGGGGTTCTGACCACGGGACTTGTCTCAAGGCTATAGGAAAAGCGCTCCATTGGTGACCTTGAATAGACAGCTCTTTGCAACGAGAGGGTATAGGAGAAGCCGGCAGTGTGTTTCTGAGAAAGGGTTCTGCTCCGTCCCACCCCCCCACCCCACCCCACAGCCTCGAGTGGATCCTACATCCCACCGCTAGCAATACTGTTTTTTTTGATAAATGGTTTAATTTCCCCTTCTCCTACTATTCTAGGGAAGATACAGTGACGACACCTCAGCGTGCGAGCCAAGGAGTGTTGTGGCTTTTGCCAGCCGGCCACACGCAATGTCCTCCTCTCCTCCAAGGAACCTTCTTTGCCCTCTGTCTCCACTCTAAGCCCTCTCTTTTGTCCCCGTGGAGCCCATGCCAAAGCTATTTCCAAATTGAAATGTCATTTGCCTCCTCTACCCCCGGAGGAATAATCCTCCTGCCCTTTAGCCATGTCTGCCGCCGCATCCTGCTTTCCACATAGCTGATCTCATTAAGCCAGCAACAGGATTGGGAAATGGCCTATCTTCCGAATTTGTTAATTCCAGCAAAGATTATCTAAGGTCGCTGTTGGTCAATCTAAAGTTCGGGTTCCTAAGAAAAAGCCAGAGGATTCTCCTCCTAGCTCCATGAACAGCTTTACCACCGAGGGTGCCCTCCCCGGAAACTGCAGGGCACTAATGTTCCCTAAGCCACCGAACAGGCCAACTTGCCCTTTGCAAACTGTCTTGTGCAAATCGGCCTCTTTTGCTTTCCTTCCCTTTGCCTGATGTTGAAAATTCTACAGAAAGGGCACACCTGCCTGTTTATGATATTAAATGCCAGAGTCGTCTAAACCAGGAGCAAGGAATGACAAGAAAAAAAAAGAAAGACCCACTAGGTCATGAAGCCTTTTAGTCAGTAACCTTCCTTCTAATTTACAGAACTCAGAAAATGGGTGATTTTTCAGATAAACACCAGAATGTGCATCAAAGAAATGGGCCACTGTAGGAGTGAAGTTGTGCCTAGCCATCTGTAAAATGCTACTTTGAATTTACTGTGTAAGTTTTTCCCTTACGGTTGTTTGTGAGTTTGCCCTGGACAGGAATCTACCATCTTCAGCTTGCTACTTTGTTGCTGGTAGAGGTTCTCTAGTTTCCTGTTGCTCCGTTTCTCAAGTGCCCGGTTTTCTCCGGTGGCTGCAGAAACAGGCTTCTCACAGTTAGAGCCCCAGTGTTTAGGACTCACAGTGGGTGCCTGCAAACATGCCCGAGTGGAATTTCCGAGCACAGGCGAAACTTGGCTCTTCCTCCCCGTGTCCAGACCGTTAGCACTGTGGCAGAGGAAAGACAGATGGCATAATTTACTCTCTACCCATTGGCAGTTCTTAGTCAGAATGGTCCCGTATAATAACAGAGATCAACAAGAGAACAGGAAACCGAAGTTTAACAACATGCATGTATAGTAATAGGGAAAGGGGGGTAAGTGTCGGCTGCATTGCCTGTGGACTGCTGACTGCCATCCATTCCTAGAACAGAGACGGGAGGATGAGGGGCTCTGCTGAATCCTGGCAGGATGCTCAGGACACACATGAATGTCCCGTGAGTGGGTCTGTGCCATCCCTTCTCCGTTGTGCTGTGTTTCTAAGGACTTAGTCTCATTTCCTTCTTGGTGCAAATGAAGAGCCCTTGGTAGATGGAGATTCCTCCTACAGAAGGCTTTCTTCCCATGTGTTCTCAGCTTCTGTGGCTGCAGCTTCCTACATGCAGTTCAAAATGCTCCTCACACCAAAGAGCCACTTTTGGATGGCTTATTCCAGACGCCCACAGCCGTACTTTGCAGTAGCAGGTTCTGGGTTCTAAACCTCTCGTATCTCACATCAAGCTGCCAGTGTTTCTTCTTTTCAGCTCATGACATGGTTTTGGAGCCTATATTTCTCTGGCTTCTGTAAACATCCTTGCTCTCAGTTGGTTCACTTAGTCTTTTAGCAAACACATTTTTCTTAGTGTCTCCAGTGGACCATACAAGGTATACTTAGGCTGTGGAAATACAAACAACAAAAACAAGCATTTAAAAAAAAAAACAGGCCCTGTCCTAATAGAGCTTACAATCTACTCTAAAATTATAACTATAGAAAATGATCAGAAGCAAGTTATGAAGCCTGGAGAGATGGCTCAGTGGTTAAGCTATACCTCTAGAGGACCCAGGTTCAATTTCCAACACCTACATGGCAGCTCACAATGATCTGTAGCTCCAGTTCCAGGGGATCCAATGCCCTCTTCTGGTCTCTGGGGTACGGTGTACATATATGTACATGCATACATACATGCAGGCAAAATACTCATATATGTAAATAAAAACTAAGTATAAGGAAGCAAGCTATGGGAGCATACTGAAAGGAGAGTTTCTCAGGGAGGGGTCACAGGCTGCAGATCTGGATCTGGGTTCCTCTTATCTGTCTGTCTTCCATTTCGGCAGCTCATTTGGATGCTTATTTAATCTGTTGGTGTTGAGTTTTACCATCTCCAGTCCCATGAGTCCTCACAGATTCTGTTCAGCTGCTCATACCAGTGTACTAACTGAAGAGGAAAATTCCACATTAAAGACCTCAAATAACTAAGAATAGAAAGTATGGGTGTTACAGATGTAATTCTCTTGTCACCATTCCATACACACAATAGTATAACTGTTGATGCAATGTTCACATTGCATTGGTTATTAACAATGATTATTAACAGTTATTAAATCTTGAGATGATTTAGCATATTAGCGAGCATGTATGTAGGTTTTTTTTTTTTTTTGCAAATACTATCCAATGCCCATAAGGATCTTGTGTGCCCACATGTTTTGGTACCGACAAGGAAAGTTCTAGAACCAATTCCCTGTGCATAGCAACAGATGACTGTATCCATTAAAATTTTGAATGTGGGTTTGTTTTGCTTCCACAGTTTAATTTCTACAATTATAGAATTATAGAGAATTATAGAGAAGACTGAAGAGGAATGTACAAAACCTGTTTATTGCACCATTGCTTGTAGGGCAAACTGGAAACAGAAAAATACATACTATGAGAATCCATGGTGCTGTCAATGCACATGTAGCTCATGTCTTATAATCTTTCCAAGGGGACACATTCGCAATAAACTAATTTAGTCCCTTTCAACGAACATTGAAAGAACTCAAGTTCAAAACTCATAGCTCTACTTAACGATTTATATTTCTGAGGCCTTATTGTTAAATATTTCAAGCATTGCCAATCACGGAATAGACACAAGGTTAATTAATTAGTATCAATCAACATGAAACGATATAGGAAATGTATTGTATATTAAAATCGTCATTATAAAATAGAATATATATCATAACATTATAACCGCTTATGTTTAAATTTATACAAATTTATATAATCTTAAATTTATATAAATTTATACAGTAGTTCATATCAGACTAAATTTCCCATTAATAATGATAAATGATATATATATATATATATATATGCCTAAATATGCAGAGTTCTAAAGATAGATTCAAAAGCAGGCGCGAACTGAATGGGGGCATAATTGCACTTTAACCCCTCTCCCCCGCAGACATTCACACATCTGCAGGAAGCAGGTTTCCTCAGCTAAGGAACTCTGAGGGAATTTGTCCAGAAGGTTGGTCCAGTGAAAAAGGAGAGCCCAGATGTATATACAAAATCTTGGCAGAAGTTTTAGGTGGGAATGTCCAGGGCAAAATTCCAAAGATCACAGCAGCTGGAATGCCAAGTGGAGCTCTCAGCAGCTGCTCGGCACGGGGGAGAGAGTCTGGAGTTAACATCCTACCAACTCAGAAGAGCTTGACCGGCATCTCGAGAATTCCGTCTGTAACACACACGCGGCATGGCTTAGCTATACCAGGGCATTCCTAGAGGATGAGCTGTATCACAGGGCAAAATTAAACAGGACCAGCTTAGTGAGGCTTAGGAAAACGACTCCATTGCATTCGGGTTATCCACAAGAAACTTAACTTCCAGGGGCATAAAACCAGTCTCAGTTAAAGCAATGATTCTCAACCTTCCTAATGCTCCAACCCCTTGATACAGTTCCTCAGGTTGTGCTGACCGCTCCCAACCACAGATCATATTTGTTGCAGCTTCATAACTGTAGTTTTGCTACTATCGTGAATCATAATGTAAATATCTGATACGCAGGATAGCTCATACAAGCCCAACGGAGTCCCAGCCCCCAAGGTGAGAACCACCGCGTTAAAGGACAATAACATACGTTCTGGTTTCTACAATGTCCAGCGTAAAACCAGAATTACCAGATGTGCAAAGAAGTAGAAACATGTGGCCGGGACACAGAAAATGACTCATCTCAGCAAATAATGAGGCCCCCCACGAAGCAGGCACGTGTTAGAATCAGCAAAAACAGAATTTAAAATGACTACTAAATTTTACCAGAACAGATGAATATATTGTATAATGTAGGGATTGCAGGAAAAATAGAAAAACTCTTAAGGAAAACAAATGGAAATTTTAGAACCAACACACAGTGTTACAACTAAAAAAAATAAAATATCTGAAATTAAAAAAAACATATAATTGAAAACATGGTAGGTGAGAATTCCAAAACATTGGTTTGGAAAGGGCAGAAGAAAAGATTGGGATATTTGAGAAGTAGTCACTAAGAAAAAAAAATTATCAAATTGATGAGAGCAAATGTCTGAAGAGAAATGAACAGAGCTTCAGTTACCTAAAGAAAAATATCCATAAATATGCACTATTTGTAGAGAAGAGAGAATTGATGAGGCTAGAGATATTTAAAGAGATTTGGTTTAATAACTTTCTACATTTGATTACTAATTTAGATAATTATTATTAGAAAAAATGATTTTTAAATCTATGAAAACAAGAAAAAAAATAGAAGAAAACTCCTATGTGGAAATACTCTTACCAGATGACTGAGAACGACCATTGAAGAAAAAAACCTGTAACAGATAGATAAAAAGGCACCCATATAGGAGACAGAGAATAAGGTTGCCAAAGATTTTCATCAGAAATAACTAAGGGCACAGACAGGCAAGGACTGGGCGTGGCAGTATCCAGCTCCAAAGCAAGGTTAAACCCAGCCTGAGCTACATGAGATCCTGTCACAAAGAAAAAGATCTTAGTCTGTCCTCCTAGTGACACAACATCCCCCCCCCCTTTATTTTCCTTTGGTTTTTCAAAACAGGGTTCCTCTGTGTAGCGGTTCCTGGCTGTCCTGGGATTTGCTTTGTAGACCAGGCTGGTCTCAAACTCAAAGATCTGCCTACCTCTGCCCCGCAAGTGCTGGGATTAAGGATGTGACCCACAATTCCCTGCAACATCCCTCCTTTTATAAGAGGCTTGCCGCGTAGCCTAGGAGTACCTGAACCCTGAGATCCTCCTGCTATAGTCTCTCAAATACTGGTTTTATAGTCAGGTATCTTCTTCTTAATTCATTCCAAGTCTTTGAAATTGTACTAAAGGATTACGGTAGGCCACTAACGGAGAAGTAGGTACCCAAGAAAACCTACACCTCGGTAAACGCCTGTGGTTCCTGAGCCATGGCCACTCGCAGCTCTACCCTGAGCTTGGGGAATTAAGACATCAAGGGAGGCCTTTCCTCTCTCCTTACCCCCAATTGGGGCTACAGTCTCACCCTTTCAGGGATAGATCGTCGGCAGTTTTCATGTTCTGTTACTCCATGTTGTGGGAGCTATATTCCAGGTAGACACAACCAACAGCTCCCTTCTACTTCCGAGCCTTGCCCATACTGGAGAAGCTGGTCTGTCTCAGCTGCGGTAGACAGTGGTACCGCAGAACTGGGTAGTACCCTACTACTCTGAACACTTCCACCGTGGACCAGCCAGAGAGTGACATCTCCACACTGGGCCCGGGGGCATGACTGTTCCTGGGAACTCCATTTCTCTTCATCTCAGACACAGGTGTCTTAGTCACTGTTTTCTGTGAAGAGTCACTATGACCTAGCCAACTCTTATAAAAGAAAGAGTTTAATTGGGGACTTGCTTACAGTTTCAGAGGCTTAGTCCATTATTATCATGGTGGGAAGCGTGGTGGCATGCAGGCAGACATGGTGCTGGAGTAGTAGCTTCAGAGTTCTATGCCCTGACGTAGACAGCAAGTAGAGAGAAAATTTCAAAGCCCACCCCCAAGTGACACACTTCCTTCAACAAGGCCAGACCTCCTAATCCTTCTAATCGGATCAAAGGGTTCCATTTCCTGGTGACTAAGCATTCAAATAGATGAACCTATGGGGGCCGTTCTTATTCAACCTCCACGGAGGGCAAAGACAGACCAAAGAATTAATTCCAGCCCAGCATAGTAGTGAATCAATGAACTTGCTAGAATTACTTCCAGTAGATGAGGAGTTACTTCTAGGGGCAAGGTTAATGTGGGTAGCTGGGTCACTGAGAAGCTCACCCCAGTGTGGCAACAACCCAAGAAAGCTTCATCATGGCAGCTCCCTGCACAGTCTGTAGGTGGGTATTAGAGGAAAGGGTTTTTCTTCTCCAGCAATTGTTTAACACTTATAAAACCCCAGGAAGAGCCACGTGGGACTTTTAAGTTTCTCTCTTTCTCTCTCTCTTTCTCTCTCTTGTTTTTTGAGACAGGGTTTTCCTATAGCTCTGGAGCCTATTCTGGAAATTAGCTCTTGTAGACCAGGCTGGCCTCGAACTCACAGAGATCCACCTGCCTCTGCCTCCCGAGTGCTGGGATTAAAGGTGTGCGCCAACAACACCTGGCTTTCTTTCTCCTTTTGTGTTTTGATTTTAATTTTGTTTTATGTGTATGTGTGCTTCTTCTGCCGATCTGTGCACCGCATGTGTGTCGTGCCCTCAGAGGCCAGAAGAGAGAACTGGATCTGCTGGGACTAGAGCAACACGGTTGTTAGCCACCATAGGGGTGTGAGTTCTCTGGAAGAGCAGCAAGTGGGTGTAACTGCTGAGCCATCTCACCAACCCTGGGTCATGTAAGTCTGCCCAGGCTTTGTAAGATGCTTTTGAGTTTCAGGAACTTCCTAACCTGCCTTTTCAGCGGCTCTGGGTGAAAACTTGATTAGCTTAGGAGCTTTGTCCTTGAGGGAAGAAAGGGGAAGGCGTATATCGACAGCGCAGATTTCCTGGGCGCCTGGCCCAGCGTTAGCTCACTTCTGAGAATCCAGACTTAGGAGACAAACAATGTCAGGCTGTCCTCTGTGGGTTTTTTTAATTAATTTATTTATTTTTTATTCTCCTGCTTCTTAGAGGACTTCTTGGCCTTCAGAATCAACATTTCAGTCTTAGGAGACTTCAGAAATGAGTGAAAACAGACCCAACGGCAACAGTAAGGGAGTTGGAATGATTGTGCCTTGGGGGCCAAAAATGTCAGCTTAATAGAGCATAATTTTATTAACCTTGAATGTAACTTAACTGGGCATAAGAGAAAGCAGATGACGTCACCTTATGGTGCACGCGGAACTGAACTGTGAGGGCAAATTCGGAGACCAATTTGGAAACCCTCTGTAAAACAAGAGAGTTTTCATTTTGTCTTTTGTTTCTACATATGCTTTCTTATTCAGCCCCTGAAATTCAAATCGCCACATTTAGCTTTTTCCTGAAAAAAATTAAAGCAACTCTCTAAACATTGAAAATAGGAAGTATGAATAGAAGCTATGTACAAAACGATGCTTTTTAAAAAAAAAATTGAAAATTGAGCACAGGTGCCAGCTACAATGCTAGACACTGAGGATTCGAAGCAAGACACAGCTCATTCCCAGCAAAAGAAAATCAGACAAGGAGGAGAACGCTCCAGAAGGGCAGTCACAGGTGTCTCCCTGTATCAGGCTTGTCCCGCTACAGGGACTGGCTTCCCCCATTACAGTGATCCAATTAAGAGATCAGCCATGGCAGGGACTTCGGGACCTTGTGTAGCTTACCTTGAAGATGTCATGTCATTTCTTGTGCCAACTTCCTATTGGTCAGGCAGCCTCCCCTCAGTACAAAGGAGTGTGGGTTTGTCGGGAATCACCTGGGAGGCCGGCGATCGTAGCTCCCCAGGGACAGGCAGAGGGCATGAGTCCACAGAGACAGTACTGCTTTTAATGAATAGAGTCATCAGCTCAAGTCTTAATTGTGGATTAACAGAAGGGTAGACTTGATGGCACACACCTGTGATCCCCGCAACCCAAAGGCTGAGCAGACGGACTGCAAGTTAAGACCAGCCTGGGCTGTACGGTGAGGCTGTTTCAAATAAAAGCAGAATTTCTCCAGGATCCCTAAGTCTGGAGAGTAGGCCATGGTACTTTCTAGAAGGGATGCGTGGGAGGAAGGTGACAGAAGGACAGAGAAAGTCACCTCCTGAGGCTCCTGCAGGGCAGACGCCAATGCTGAAAAACCAACCGCACAGAACCTCAGAGAAAGAGCACCGAGCCTCTGGAGGGCAGCCTTGCCTGCCCCCTGACTGCAAGGCCCTGTCCCTGTCCCAGACACTCACCAACCAGATTAACAACCTCATCTCTTTGTGTTGGAGAAGAGGGGAGAACGAGTTCAAAACGCTTTCCTCCTGTCCAGAAGGCGTTATCATCCTTGCTTTTCCAGTGAGGAAGCCGAGCTGCGAGACAGCTTTGTTATCATGAGGGTCAGTCACAAGAGGCCAAAGACGTAATTCCAGCTGCGTGTGTAATGAACTCCAGATTATCTTTTAGATGTTCCTTTTCTGCCACAGCCAGTTGTGTTGTAAAGTCAGTGCTATGGACTCACTTCAGGACACAGAAGCGCAGGGGAGGACGTGGATGCATGTGTCGCGCTGGCTGCCCTGTGCCCAGTGAGAAAGCCGTCATCTCTGGGGCTAATAGTTGGGAATAGGACCCAGACTCTTTTGGTCTTTACATCCCAGTTTGGCTTTGTCCTCTATGGCACTGACAAGAGCTCCCAAGCACATACTCCCTTTGAGGTTGACCGGAATATTGTCCTCCTCCAACTGTGTGAGAGGGGGAGAGAGTGACTTGGGAAGGACCCCAAACTTAGAGCGCAGTCTTCAGTTCAATCCAGCTCCATCTTGCACAGGCCGGTGTGACTTGGGTATGCCCCTCAGCTGCTTCTTCTGAAAAATGAGTATGATAACAGGCACCAGCTTCTCAAGCTAAAAGGGGATACCAGCTGTGAAACGTGTCTGTAGGATCAAAGGCATTGGGCAACATAGGGAAGGAACCAGTCTTTGGTCATGTAAATCTGTAAGCAATCTAACTGCCCAACTAAGATGGCCAGGTCCCTGGCCTCTTACCTTGGTCTAAAGAGGGTGTTAGCTCTCTACCCTTGGGTATTTCACTCCCTCCTCTCCACATGACTTTGTTTCCCCTTCTCCACTGGAGTTTTGAGTCCCTCTCTATGATTACAAGGAAGAGCGCCACTCTCGAGAGCAGAGAGTAGACAATCTTGTCATTTGCCAGGAATCTCCAAAGCTTTCACTGCCCCCACGAGTGTGGACACCAAGGCTGATTAGCAACCGCAATTCACAGCGAAGATTTGTTCTCATAGAAAGTGTTCTCCGTCCAGGGGGCTTCTGTGGGGACTGTCGTGTGGCTACGGTATAATGAATAGCAGAAGGTCTGGAGAAGGACATTAGCACTGTTCAGTGCTTGTCACACTCAAGGCAGAAAGAGAGAGAGAGAGAGAGAGAGAGAGAGAGAGAGAGAGAGATGGGTGAGAGGCCGGTGTCTTTCTGACTCTGGAAGCTCTGGAAAGCTCTGGAAGGTCAAGTGGGTCAAGAGCTTCTGCGTGGAAGAATTAACATTTGAATCCATAGCCTCTGTGTTTCCCGTAACTTCATGCCAAGGGGCATCCAATCTAGTCACTTAGATTTTGTAAATAAGAGCAAATACGCGGGGCACCACAATAATTCTGCCGCCTTAATCAAAAGCTTAGATCCACAGAGGCCTTTAGTTTTTGACTTTGGGTAAAAGCAAGGCCAAGCTGTTGATTTAAAGTGAAAGAGAAAATTCCTGTTTCTCCTCTTAATGCCAGGTGCAGACGTGCTTTTTAACAACACTCTCCCTTCCAAACATACCCTCAGGAGATTTCCAGGCCGGGCAGGGCTGCTAAGGAGTAAAGGGCGAGGGTCATGCTACGATACAGTGGCCCTAAAAACGAGGTTATGAAACCGTATCTGTCTGGCAAGGAGAAATGAAAGGAAACACAGAATGTTCTCAAATACATAGAAAGGGATTCGTTTCACAACTTCTCCAAACAAATTCTAAAATATGTGTACTTCTAGGAAGCCGGGCCGCTCGCAAATGCCCAGCTGCTCACAGCCAGTTCGTAGCCTTGTCAGAGAGCATGGCCTGACCCGCGCCTCTGCCTTTCCCGAGCAAACACGCGCTTTCCTGGTAGTGACCCTTAATGTAGCTGCTAGAAGGTGACTCATGCCGTTGGTGCTCTGAGCACTTTAGCTGGAAAAATAGATCTCATTGAGCACATAGTCAGCTGCGACCAGATCACGAAGGCTACACTCGGAGCCCCGTGGCAGCTCTCGCAGGGCTTGTAGCCAGACGGGGAAAGGGTCATGGCTTGTATATTACGGTGAGAGTTGAAATAAAAGTAGCCAAGGTAGGTATGGGAGTTCAATAAAGGGTATCTAAGTGTTGGAAGGTCAGGAAAAGACTCCTGCCTCGACTGTTATCTCAGTGAGGTCCCAGAGATGAGAATGAATAGGGTGTATTCTCTGCAGGAGGGAGGACATATGGAAAGGAGCAGAAGGGAACAGGTCTGTTGGGGAAACTGGAGGAGGTTCAGTGTGGCTAATCAAGACAGCTGAATACTGATATAATACTGATTCCAAGTCCAGCCAAGGTGACCGTGAAGCTTAGTCATCACAAGTCCAATTTGGGAAGCGATGCTGGCAAAGTGATGTGGAGCAACCAGATGAAGGTTTTCCACGAGACTGTTGGTCCATCTACCATCAGCATGCCTTAGAGGATGCCGCGACTCCGTGGGTTCAAATGTCTGACCATTTGTGTGCTGAAAACCATGGCTCAATTATAGTCATAGGTACAGAAGTAACAGCAGTATGCAGAGGTGTCTGCTTAGAGGGGCCTCGATGGGAGGGTGAGGCCATTCTCCTGCTGATACAAGGAGTTAGTCCCGTGGAGAGTGTAGCTCACTGGTACTTGGGACCTTGCTCTGTTTTTGCTTCTGAGCTGGGGAACCCTCTTTATAAAAGAATAACTGAATGAGATTTCAACCCCCACAATCCCCGATTAAATGGTGGCTTGACCTTCTATTTTTCTACTCTATTATGATTATGGAGAAGCAATATCTGTGCAGCTAAGAAAAACTTAAAACTAAATTTTCAACGTGCATCCTTGGGTCAGTGGTAAAGGTGTGAGCCTCTGTTGCTGCTGTGCAGAGGCAGCGATCGCCAACTCCCAGTCAGTCAGACAGTCTGAGGGGTGCCCTTGACGCTCTTCAGCGGTGGTTCTCAACCCATTGCCTGAGACCACTAGAAAAAACACAGATATGTACATTAGGAGTCATATAAGTAGCAAAATAACAGTTATGAAGTAGCAACGAAAATGATCTTATGGTTTGGGGGTCACTACTACATGAGGAACTGTATTAAGGGGTTGCAGCACTAGGTTGAGAAGCTCCGGTCTACAGTGAACTGTGTCTAAGCTGTGAGACTCCACAGTGGAGATGTATTATAGTAGGTATGCTAAGCCCGTAAGTCAGGAGCATCTATATATACAATAGTTAGAAAAGAGATGTGATGATTAATGTTGACTTTCAACATTAGTTGAAACAATTTAGTATCACCTAGGAATCTACCTTCTGGGCGTGTCTACACATACGGCTGGTTCTGGAGACAGTTCACTAAGATAGGATGATCCAGGTGTAGGCCGCACCATTCAGTACACTGGAGTTGCAGACTGAGTCCAAAGGAGAAAGCAATGGAACCTGTCTGTTCTCCACTTCAGGGCTCTGGTGCCATGTGATTAACTACCAAGGTGCCTAGAGGCCACTCCAGAGTTGGTGAATGGGGTCACAGACCGCATCTCAAGCTCTCAGTCAAAACTGGCAGCGCCATCCACACAATACTGGTTTTACAGGCAGCAAAAACTGCAAGAGTTATGGGAGTCATGGGGGCTTACAACTGAGGCCAGGCAGGGTCAGATTCCATGCAAGGAGGCCCCAAGAGGCCATGGCACGAAGCTCTGAAAGTGGGGTCTTAAGAACTAGGGAAACCCAGATGCTGGAGATGCCAAACCATGGGACGTTAGCAAAGAAAGCCATAGGCACCCAGTAAAACCTTTCTCGATGGCCCAACTTAAGAATAAGACCAGCCCAAGAGAGAGTCTACATGCGCTGGGCTGGCACGGCAGGCAGAATGTGGTCACCGAAGCCCTATGGTTCCATCACATGCTTGACGTGACGCTACGATATTTGGTGTTTGCCGTGTTGGGTTTGGGGACTTGCTTTGGTCCCAACTTTCCTTGTTATATCTCCATCTCTCCCTTTTGAAATGTAAGTGTTTATTTAGTGTGTGTCATTGTTTGCTGGAAGTATCTAAGTTGATTCTGGTGTTACAGGGGCTCAACAGTTAAGAGACTACCCGGGTCTCAGAATAGACTCTGCTCAGATATATACACATACATTATATATAGATATGCATTATATATGTGAAAAATTTGGGACTATTAAGACTCTGAGGACTCTTATATGTGGACTAAGTATGTTTTACATTATAAGATGAGCACGAGACTTTAGGGAATGGGAGTACATACAACGATACCATTCAAAAGTGATGTGTTCTGGTGTCAGGTTGACAAGCAGTGGTCTTGCAAGGATTAATCTTGATTGTCATTGATGGGACTTAGACTCCCATAGGACATATTTCTGGGCATGTCTGTGAGGGT
>JABTXL010005037.1:9256398-9296191 GCA_025134845.1 Neodon shergylaensis | reverse complement strand
CGGAATGTCATTCAAAATCAATACCTCTGGAAGGTAGTTCATCATGGAATCAACAAAGCAACAAAACGAAAGTGAACAGGAGAGAGAAAAACAACAAAAGGACAAGAAAATGAGAGAGATGGAGGGAGGGAGAGAGAGAGAGGGAGGGAGAGAGAGAGAGGGAGGGAAGGAGAGAGAGCTGTTTGACAGAAGCAGGAGCCTGGGAGCCAAGCCAGCCTCTGAGGGTGCGGGGTGGGAACCTGTCTCCCTCCTGTGTACACACCCAGGGCCATTAGAGCTTCCTAGAACTCTCTGATAGCCTGTAAACTCAGTCCACACCTCCCAGGATGGAAGTGGGCCAGGTTGTTTCTTAGCCAAGAGATTTGGGGAGCATTGTTTGTTTTCCGAGCTTCAGATTTACCCTCTGTAGGTGAGAGTAATGAGTGCAGAATTGTGAGGCTTGAAAGACACAAATCCCTAAAAGCCTTGAACTCTGCTAAGAGGTAATGTGTTATCAGTAAATGGGAATGATTATTATTGTTCCTTTTGCTAGTTGTCAAATACAGCAGATAGAGAAAAATGGAATGTTTTTAATCATTTGCTAAACATATTTTTCAAGTCAAGGTGAATATTCTAGTTTTTAAAGATGAGTTAAAATGTACTCGCACACACACACACACACATACACAGTATGAGATAAATAAGATACCTTTTCATAGTCAGCTTGGGACCTTGGTGTGCATCCACAGAGGGATGAGGCTGGAATGTTCTCGATGGGGAGGAACAGGCACTTAGAAAAGAGGGTTCCAGGCTATGCCTGGTCCTTCTAGCCCTTTGCAGGAGCTTGTAAGTTTGATAGTCGTGGAGACCCTGTCGTCCAGATATGGAGCAGATACCATTTTCTGAAGGAGTGGGGGACCGTGTTTTCCCTGACCTGCTGAGATGGTACCAGGTTTTCCCGCACTAAAGGCCTTCGATCTGATGGGGTGGGCAAGATGGCTTAGCTGCTGTAGGTACTTGCCACCAAGGCTGATGACCTGTGTTCCATCAGAACCCACATGTCAAAGGAGGAGAACCAATAATCTTAAGTTGTCATCTGTGCCCCACACACATGCTGCAGCAACATATATATGGGTTGTATATATGTATGTATGTACTTATATGCATATTCACGACAAATAAATATAAAAAAGCTTTGAAACAAAACAAAACAAAGGCCCCTGATTGTAGCACTTCCCAGCTGCACTGAATGAGTTTTCTGCATAGATTTTGTCTTTATTTTAAAATTCATATTTCATAGAATATTCATTCCACAATATTGTGGATTTTTGCAGTACTTTTTTCCCCCTTAAAGCATTGCATCACTTACCGTGATTACTGATTTTTTTTTTTTTGGTGTCCTATCAAGGCCTAGACCCCAGCCCACATGTCCTGGACTGACAGGTTAACCCTGCACCGGGCTGCCTGAGGAGGCCAGTCCAGCCTCTCTGCAGCCTCCTCACAGCTGCCAGAGGGGCGACAGTAACTCCTCTGAAGCAGGTGGGTGCTCGCAGAATGCGGACCAATTTGTGTAGCCAAAGCAAACAATCTCTAAGAAACAAATCTACCAGGGGAGGAGGAGTGCATTCCAAAGACGGTCAGGAATTATCTCTAGAATATTTATTCTTTTACGTTCTTGGCACTCCCTTCTCCAACGTACAGGCTGGCTTCCAGGGGATCATCTTTCAGTTGCTGCCCTCCCTGCGTGAGGACAGGACAGTGTTGCCTCTTTGTTCTGCCCTGAAAGGCGCAGGGAACCCATTCAAAGTAGTTCTGCCTTGGAGGAGAAACTGTTTTCCCTGAAGTAGCTCTGCACTGGGGCTTTGGATGATGGCAGAGCTGGTGCCAGGCATCTGCCTGCTGCTCACCCCAGAATTCCGCTTGTTCTTAAACCAAAGGGCAAGGTTGGAGGTTTGGCGGACTCAGTGAATAGGGAGAAAAAGGATTTCTCTGTTTCTTTATCTGAGAAACTAAAACTTCATTGATACAATAGAAGTCTTCTCAAGTGGTATGAATAAAATGTCAGCCTTTGGGAGGACAGATGAAAAGGGCAGAGTGTTCTAGAATACTCAAGAAGAACAACTGAATCAGAGACCTGTGTATCAGCAGAGGGAAACATCAAATTTATCATCGGGCTTGATTCTTTTCAAGCCTATTTCCAGGGAAACTCGGGCTGACTTGCTGTCTAAACATCCTGAATCCAGGATGGTGTCTGAGTTAGTCCCCTTCCTTTCCTTGGTCCTCTTCTCCGTTCCTCCAGTATCTGTGAATGTCCTTCCCTAGCTCTCCAGTTCTGCTCTCCCCATCTCTCCAGTGTGTGTGTGTATGCGCGCGCGTGCATGTGCGCTTATGCCATGGACCACACTAGGTTTGTGCAGACAATACTCAGGACATCCCATTATTCCATCTCCCTCTCCCCCACATGAAGATTAGATAAACTGAGGCTTATAGCATTTGGAAGATGAATGGAGGCTCTGTCCATTATGAAGAGCCGAGCTGAAGCCCCAGGGTGGTGCAGGAGAATTGTCTGTATTCTGCCAACCAGGGCAGGCCAGCCTCTTCCCACACACGTGTTTCTCCACACATCTTCCCTTGCATCTCTCTCCACAACTCCTCAACCTGCCTTTTCTTTCCTACTCTCCAAGACCATCTCATCTGCCCGGCCACTGCCGGCATTGCTACATTTTGTGATGCGCTCCATGACTGCCCTTGGCTATGGTTTATCAAACGCTAGAACTTGATCTTCACAATCCCCTGATGGAGATGTGGCCAGGCTTAAGCCTAGGGGAGCAATCTAAGAGGTTGAAAGTGAGTTTGCACCCTCATGGGGTTCACTGCTCTTCTGTTTCAAAATTCAGGGCTCTTTGGGTATTCGCATTGCACAGAGCTCCTTTGTAGGGACTTTCCAATGTCAAAGTCAAGAGTCTGCGACCGCTGGGAGCGTCCCCTACCTGCGAAAGTGCATTCTGATACTATGAACGTTAGAGATTGTGTTCAGTGTGGATTTTTGAAAACTAATCCTTATTTAAACAAATTATATTGAAATATTATTTATTTGAGCTCTGCGTGTACCCAGGTGGTACCTCTTTTGCCTCTGTCTCACTACCTACAGCAAGAACCTCCTGCAGGGTCAGCCTGTGTGAGCTGGCCACAGGACTCCCAGCTGCCTACCTTCTCTGATCCTCGTTCTCACTGGTTTGGTTCGGCCCCAGATCTTCCAGAAAACCTGCCTGATCAGAAGGGCCCCGGGAGAGCCGGTGAGCATCTGAGTGGGTACGAGGGGGGTGGGGAGGACAAGACCTCACTTGCTTTTTGCCAGAGGGGCCGACGATGCTGCTGCAGACGTGTTGCCACCCGGCTGCTTTGAGGGAATTAGCATAACGAAGCCCTTTTCTGGGAAGGGGGACTCTTCAGGACCCGACTTCCATGGATTCCCCTCCTCTTTGGCCTTTAGGAAAAGAGAAGGAACATTTCGATCAAGGTTTTTCTTAGAAAAGCCCTCCGTGGACCTGTTATGGGAAACGAAGCTGGTTTTGTTTTCTTTGATTAATCACAGTGTCCTGTTTCCAAAAGCAAAAGTGGCCTTGGAGCCTCCAAAAGATCACAGTCTGTGCTGTGAAGGAGTCCCCGGGGCAGCGCCGGTCCTCTCCCGGTGCCACCGGTACCTGCCAGGGAGTTCAGGTTGCTCCCCATTTCCCTTTGTGCTTTCTGCCGGTAGGAGCCAGGAGAGGTCTTTCACGCTTTCTTTACAATTCCTTGAAAGCTAGAGGGAGGACGCCAGCATGGAATTATATAACGGAAAAGCCGTTTTAAAGCCACAGCGGCTTCCTATGGGCATGGGATAGTTCCCGGCCAGTTTCTGTTTCTGACTAGACAGGAAAATGTACACATTCTCTGAAGAAGATCAAGGAGACCCCACCCGCCCTCCGACCCCTGCCCTCCCCTCTAGCTACTTCCTGTTCTTTCCAGGATGCTGATGGGGTGGGGAGGGGGGAAGAGGAGGTGGGTAACGACAGTGGACAGCAGTAACAACAAAAATCTTCCAGAGCCCTTTCTGAAGAAATCTTGTTCGCTAATCTTGGGGGCACAGCACTGTTATTCTGTGAGAAAGTGGAAGAGGGGGAGAAACAGTTTAAAGCATGTGGAAATCTTATAAATAACCAGCCCGGCTTTTTCTTTTCAGGGGAGCCCCACCTTTTAAGCTCTGCATAAACCCGGCTGTTTTCTTTTATCTGTAAACTAAACAGCCCTGAAAGTGTGTCACGTGCAGCCTCCATAGCCCCTTGGTTCCACCTTCTCTTTGTTCCCATTTTAGAGATGAGGAAACTGAGACCCATGGATTCCATGGCTTGCCTGGTATCCCAGCTCACCAAATTGTCAGCTAGTATTGCTGGCATCACCCCAGGAACCCAGCTCCTTGCCTCTGGGTAGTGATTTTCACCTAAGGGCAATCTTGCCTTGAGGGGGGGACTTTCAGCAACATCTAGAGCATGTGTGTGTGTCCATCCATGTCCTTGTTCATCCATTTGTCCATCTGTCTGCGTCATGTTTCCAAAAGCAAACATGGCCCTTGGATTTCCCGAAGGAGAGGGCTTGAAGCAGTCCCACACAGCCCTGGCCTCAGGGACTAGCTCTTCGGCCTGTCGCTTCCAGAGAGCTCAGGCTACTCTTGTGTGTTATTCCGCCAGTAGGGGCCTACAGCTGACACGGTAGTAGAAGGAGACTAGGGATACTTACACATGACCCCCACCATGCAGACAAGCCCCCAAAATGCACCCCACAAGGATCCCAAGAAGCCTTGGTCCCTACTGTACTAGACAACTGAGGGAAACTCTCAGCTTTGAGGGTTGCTAAGAGCTGTTCTGCCTCGCAGCAGGATTGGCCTCTCTCCAAAGACTGCCCCAAGAGTCAAAGCTGCCGTCCTGAATGCCCTCTGGCTATGGTCAAGTGTTTCCTCCCCCCCCCCCCCACCACCAAGTTGACTGCAGGGACACACAGCAAGCTCATCCGCTGGATCCGACGTTTTGTAATTTATAGTCACAGGGCGCCTGTCTTCATTTAGCAGCAAGTTGGCTGGCATCCATCCTGCCAGGGAGCAAAAAGCAGTTACAGAAGAGGCCCTGAGGTCCAGGCCAGCTGACAGCCCATGGTATTCGGGGATGGCTGGTGCTCAGAGGCACCTGGGAATAGGCCCGGCCTAGATGGCGCTGAGCACGCGGTACCCCTTCAGACTCATCTGTCAGCAGCGGGCCTTGCCAGAGGATGGCCTATTGAACATTTCCAGGAATAGCGCTGCCAACCCTGTCAACTGCTTTCTTGGAAATACACTCAATAAGGATGGCTGTCCTCCAGCAGGCAGAGCAGAAAGCCCGGCCTGGACCACAGCACCAAGAAACGGCAGCGCCTGGAGGCAGGCTTCCTTGGGACTTTGGGAATGGGGTCCGTTCTCGTGGGGCTCCTTGGGGGACTTCCAGCAGTTTCTGGAATCACTCAGGGTGGAAGGAGATGCGAGATGGCCTGCAGAGCCCTTGGTACCGATTTCTTCAGACAACTTGGTGTCCTTCACATACAGAAGCTGTTTTTTTTTTCCCAAATAGCAGCAGGCAGGAGAGTGACCGACTAGACGGCCAAGTCCCTCAGCAGGGAGCTCACATGACCAGGCAGTGTTTGCCAGCACACCTTTTCTTGTATTTCACTCTCAAGGACGACCAAAGGAGCCCCAGAAAGGGAAATGCTTTCTTCTGAGAATATATCAAATACAAGACAAAAAGGAAAGGAAAAAGCTTATAATTTAATTGCCTTACTCCAACTATATGCAAATTTAACCTTTTCTTTCACGGAGGCCTGATATGCCTGTTGTCTGAGCTAGGGAGCCACACAGCCAGAAACTGTAGGATTCCCAGTTTGATTTAAATTTTGGCTAAACAAGAACTTACCTTTTGACATATGTCCAAAATATTTGTTGTGTATTCAAAATTCAGATGAACTGGGCAGCATTTGTTTCATTAAATGATCAGTTTGTTAAATTATGACAGGAAATATCAACACAGAATCAATTAAAAAAAAATTCCAGACAAGCAAGGGGAAGGAAAAGAATGGAGCTCAGGAAGAAAGAAAGAGAAAGACCGGAAAGAAACAGAGGCAGGCTGAGGAAAGAGGCGGAGATGAGAACCTCTCTGGAGGATACGAACGGTCTGGAAAATGGTGACCTTTGCAGAGGGCCATCCCTGGGAGATGCTGTTGGGTTGGCTCGGCATCTTCTGATGTGTCTTGTGTGGTGAAGCCCACAGCTGCCGCTAGAGAGAGATGAATCTCCAAGCTGTGACTGCATCATGTACGTTGACATTACCACAGATGGGTTTTTTTTTTTTCCAGAGACTGACCTCCTGTATTAGAACCCTAGGCACCAGGCCAAACCTGAAATGGTACCCCTGTGCTAGGCTAGGTGAGCAAGCTGACCTCTGGAAGCAGTCAGCTTTCCCTAAAATATGGAGAGTCATAGCAATGGATAGGTAGAGTTTCGGTCTGTCTGGGCTGGCATGATTAGGTCCCTGTTTTTCCCGCAAGGAAAGTGACTTTGAATGACAGTCACTGTTAGTCTTGGTCTGTGTTCCTGAAGCCCACTGACTGCCTACACTTCTCGCTGGAGCCCTTTCTATGGAGACACTCACCCCCCCCCCAAGAGTCCCCGATAAAAACCTGTGTGACTTTTAAACGCCTCTTGTCAAATACTGCTCTTTGATAGGGTGAGACCAGATCTTAGACCCGATCCAACGGCAGGACAGGCTCCTTTTTCCTCTCCCCACCTCTCCCTACACAGCGTGGTCACTTTTTAAAGAACTGTAATCTGAACAGTCGAATGGACTCGGTTGCCACAATTCCGTGGAACATTTTTTTGTTGTTGAAGATGACTCAAGATCCTCCAGCAGCTTCTGCTCCAGGGCCATCGTCTTGAGGAGCAGAAGTCCTGGCGTCCAACAGCAGGCGCTTCTTGAGTTCCTAGCACCCTTCTCTTTTACCCACAGATGGAGGTCAGGGTGGCCTAACCCGGAGACGAAGGCTTGGCAGGCTTCTGAGGGTGGAGATGGGAACTGGGCCTTCTGACAAAAAAGCCTGCACAGGCTGAGCCTGCCAGCTGCTGTGCGTCCCGAGAAGTTTGAAAAGAGGCTGCCTTCGGTTAACCCTTGCCATTTGGATGTTAAATGCCTACCCTCCCAGGTCCTTGAGGACCTGCCCTTAAAAGAGACTGGTAGACCTTCAGTCTCTGTGTCCTGCATCCCCCACACCCCCAGCACTCTGTGTGTGTGTCTTAAGTATTATTTTTCAGGGTCTCATCCACTATTTTTTGTTTTGTTTTGACACAAGATCTTCCACTGGCCTAGAACTTGACAAGTGGGCTAAATTAGCTGGTCAACAAACCCTACGGAACCCCTTGTTTCTGCTCCCCAGCCCTCGGATTACAAGTATTTACCATGTCCAGCTTCTTAAAGTGGATCCTGGCATCCAGTTCTGGCCCTCATGTTGGCAAGGCAAGCAATTTACCAACTGAGCTGTCTCTTCGATCCCTGCTTTTTTCTTTTCTTCCTCTGCTTCCTAGCCAGGGGCTGAGCAGTTTGCTCCGCCATCCGCACACCTCCTTTGCAAACCAGAAGCGGCACAACCCAAGGCCTAACAGCACTGGGTCTTTCTGATAATGGTCTAAAACCGTGAGCCGAAACAAAACTCTTGGCTTGAGGAGTGATTTGTTACAGTGATGGAAGACTGACTCTCGTGCTGGACTGAGAAGCAGGTCCCACTGTAAATCCCAGGGGAGAGCAGAAGAGACACGCGGAATGTCCCCCTGTGCCAAGACTCTATTGAGGGCACTGGGGACATTCAGGGCAGCCACATAGGACAGTACCAGGAAACAGCCAACGTTTACTGAGAAGCTGTTCTGACTGTGCATGAACAGTATCCCAATCAATCTTCAACACCTCCTTCAGGGAGCTGACAACATCACTGCTCGTTAGTATTATTGAGAATGATAAGAACATCAGTATCAGTAGGAATGAATACTTATTGCCACAGAATCTCTGAGACAGAGAAGTAATGGCTTCAGCGATCAAGCTGTTGCCTGGAAAATCAGTTGATCACAGAGTGTGAGGGTTGAGACTCATTTCGGGACTCTTTTAGCGCTGGACCCGGCGCCTTCTGTACCCTTTGTATCATACTTGAGGACCTGAAGCCCGGCTGCTTTGCCCACCACTACATGATGCTGGGCTAGTGACTTCACGCCCCTGTGCTTTCTCATCGCGTGTGGAGAGGGGGTAGAAACAGCGCCTCACTCACGGAGCTGTGTCGAATCAGTGAGCTTACGTTAGCGATTGTTACCACTGCTGTTGATACTCTTTAATTTTAGTTATTCCAAAGGCGCTGGTTGGGCATGCCAGCTGTCAGTGTTGTCTGTCTGGAGGGCACAGAGGACGCAGTCCTTCCTTTCCAGTCTTCAGCCTTTCCGTTCGCTGGTGAGTAGTTATTTGGTCCTGAGGTAGACATTCCGAGATGGCTGCCTCTAAGCCAGGAGGACCGTATGCGGAACACCAGTCATAGAAGACTGTGTTCTTCCTTTGTGTCCATTCAGGTTCTGCCAGTTGAAGTGCTATTCAATAATAATGACAACAGATCACATCCTCTAAGGCATTACAGGGTCCCTTTCTGTATTTTGGGTCACCTGATCACCACAAACAAGATTAGGAAGTAGTTAATGGAACCATCTTTACATCCAGCTAAAGAACTCAGGCCCAGAGGTGCAAATTGACATGTTCAAGGTCAAAAGGTGGGTTTGCTGAAGTCCAAACCTCAGCAGAAGGCGTCCCAAAGCACATTTGTGTGCTCTGTGCTTACTTCCCAATCTCTGTGGCTTCTGTGTGACACATTGTCTGGGCAGTACCCATTTATACTTCCAGTTGTGAATAAGGTGCCTGTAAGCCACAGAAAGCGTTACTGTGAAGAGCGGATTTCTCTAAGTTTATTCTCTCTGTCTGTCGGTGATGGGTACTAGTCAGGGTCTGTCCGTGAGACAAACATGGTGCTGTAACAAATACGCCCCCAGAGCTAAGTGGTCTATCACAGTGAAGATTTCCTCCCAGAAAAGCGGAAGGAAGCCTTCCTTCAGGCACTCATTCTGGCTGTTTCCACCTTGTGCCTTGTCCCTTTGTTTCCATGGTCACAACCAAATGAGATGGAAAAAAAAAAAGAAGAAATGCCCTGGCCTGCATCACACATACCTTCAGTTTCCTCATTGGCCAGAAGAGTGGTGTGGCTCCAACCACAGCAGGTAAGAAAGTAAAGGAGCATGCGGCCTTTTCTTCCCAGATCCTCCGTGAGCACTCCCTCAGTGAGCAAGCCTCAGTTATAGCCCCAGGTCAGGAACAAACACTAGTGACTTTACAAACCCCATGAAAGAACCTTCTTCTTATCAATTATGGTCACATATTTATTTGATGGAGGCACCTTTAATCTGTCTTCATCCAATAAATATTTTTTCTAATGTTCCCTCTCTCCCAGGCATTTTATTTCTGGGGATATCAGTGAATGAAACAGGAAAATACCACCCGCTGAGAGAGTTAGCCTTCTCTTAGCAAATAGGGAAGACAGACAATAAACATAGAAAATAAGGAAGGAGAAGGATGGCTTGTGAGATGTTGGGTGAAAAGGTGGAACACAAAACAGAGAAAGAACCAATATGCGTGTAAGTATACATGTGTAACTCTGTATGTTCGTTTACGTGTGTGTTAATGACTATGTGTTTGAGTATGTGCAACTGTTTGTGATTGTGATTATGTGCATATATGTATACGTGTATGAAAGGGTTATGGTTGTGTAAATGTGTATAAGGGCATGTATGTATGTAGTGTTTCTGTAATAGACAGTGAGCTTATAAAGTGTGTATGAATGTGTATGTGTGCACATGCGTGTAAGACTGTATAAGTGTGTGTATATATAAGCATGTATATGAAATATTTGTATAAGAGTGTGGGCCTGTGAATGTATGTATGTGTGTGTTTGTATGTATGTGTTACTGTATGTACTCATGAGTGTGTAAGACTGTAAAAGTGTGCATGGATGTGTGCATGTGTAAGTGTGTATTTAAGTGTGTGCATATTTGTAAGATGTGTATATGTGCAAGTGTATTTGTGTGTGAGAGAGATATTTAACTGTATGTGTATGTGAGTGTGTATGTGTGTATAACTGTATAAGTGAATATTTACGTGTGAGTATATGCATGTAAATGCATATGTATGTGTGTTAGTGCGTGTAAGCATGTGTGAATATGGATGTGTGTGTGTGTGTGTGTGTGTGTGTAGGGGAGCAGTTTTAAACACGATGGGCTAGGGCAGGCTTTCTGGGTCGGGTCACTCTGACTTGGGGCTCCATTCTGAGAGCCACTGCTCTGGGAGATAAGTGCCATCTTTTCAATGAGAATCTTTGTTTATGTTTTCACGATGCTGGAGCTGAATGAACCCCAGTGCCCTGTGCGTGCTAACTAAGTGCTCTGCCTCTCAGCCCCGCTTCCGGTTTCCTCCTCATGTTAGACCTTCCCACTCCCCCAGGACCACCTGCCCTAATTCCTCACACAGCAGCCACACAAATTACAAGGCCTAACGCAAAACCACAGGTTCTCGCTCAGAAAAACAGAGGAGAAAGGGGCAATTACTGAACTGTAAACATTGCCATTGAAAACTATTTTACTATCAAAAGTTGATAAGTGTAATAACATTAAGTAGCTACTTAATGGAAAAGATTCTTAATGGAAAAGAAATATTATGAGGTCATGATTTTGTGTAATAAGCAACACTTTACATTGTGTTGGCCTGGCAAGTCATAAGCTGTCTCAGGTTTGTTCTCTTGCCTGTTCACTCAAATGGTGACGACCATGCGTTCAGCAAATTCATTTTCAAATGACGCCATCGAAAACCATGCCAGTTGCTGTTGGCCCAGGGAAAACCAAATACTTTCAGATAAATTTAACTTTGATAATAAAATCCAATACAGGCATTCCTGGAACAGGTGTCACAACTCTGTAGGCCGATGACGTCAGGGTAGAGTTCTGAAGAATGACTTGAAATGTGAATTTTAGTAAACCTTGCGGTGATAACATGTGTGGGACTACCTTTCTGAAAGATTTAGCTCTTCTTACAGTTCAGCTTCAAATATTTCAGTATTAATTATTACGTTTTCTGATAGATCCTGAGATGTGTGTAACTCAGGGTCGTCATGGTTTGTATATAATTTGGGATTTTTTTTGTGTGTTCTCAGTGGCTGTATATCTTCAGGCACCAAGAAAATTAATTCAAAGGAGATTTAGTCAGTAACTGCTAGTTCATCGGAAACTCTGTATGACATTGGCGTTTCATTGTGTCAGACAGAACGATCTTCATATTTGAATTCTATTTCCAGGCCTGTCGAAGTGTGGCTTGTGATGCGCCACCCGTTCTCAAAACCAGAGGTCCTAAACAGTGGAAAATAACCGCAACAGGTCTCACTATGTAGCTGAGACTGTCTGGAAACTCACAATCCTCCTGCCTCTGCTCAGTGAGTCCTGGGGTTATTTATGGGTGTGTGCCACCACACCCCTAGTATCCTTTACTGGCATGTGCCTGGAACATTCTTATTTTATATTTTACTGAGAGACTTTCTGCCTGGGCATCAGCAGCCACTGTCCCGGTGTTGACTGAAGAGTTACTATTTGTCTAGATACCAGAGGGAAAGGCATGAATGGGCAGAGAAGCTGTGTCCATCATGTTCCCCATGCTGCCCTCAGAGGATGCTCTCCTCCTTCCCACAGCTGTTACTGCTGCTGACCCTGCATCTGCTACTCCGGTTGGTACAATCACCTTAGACTCACTCAGGCCCCGCCTGTCAATCTTTCAGCTTACACGTGGGTCCTACCATTGTTATATTCACAAGCTGAGCTTGCACGTGGATGGTAGCTTTCTGTTACTATAACAAAATGTCCCCCGGTGATTAATTCAGGAAGAGAGAAAAGTTCGTTTCAACCCCCAGGTTTGGAGTTTCTTCCCCATAACTGGTTGACCCCCTTACGTTGGGCCTGTGATCACGGTGGAAGCGTGTGATGGAGTAGTTACACTTTCGCATACAATATCCACAGTAAAGCGTCTACTTCAGTCCAGGGAGTCTAACGTACCCCACCTCTCACTGGATGGGTATGTGACATGAAGACATCAAAGACTGCTCTCTCAGCAAATATCCGGGGTGTGGACTCTGTTATCATTCATTACAGTTTTCACACTGCACTTTAAGTTGCTCAGCTCCTTCATCCTGCAATAGTGCGGCCTCATATGGTTTGGCCAGTGTCTTCTTGTTTCCTGCTTCCTCTGCTAACCATAGATTTGCTGTGTCTTTGCTTTCCCCTTTGCCTGCCTTGTAATTCTGTTTTTATGGAAGCATCATTGTTCATGTGTTGCATACTGTCTGTCTGTGTCTGTTGGTGTTGTGGCAGTAGGAATGCTTGGCTCACGAGGCCTACAACACTTGCAGCCTGGGATTTTATACGTTAGATTTAAAATTTTATTTATTATGTATACAGTGTCCTGCCTGCAGGCCAGAAGAGGGCACCAGATCTCACTACAGATGGTTATGAGCCACGATGTGGTTGTTGGGAATTGAACTCAGGACCTCTGGAAGAGCAGACAGTGTTCTTAACCTCTGAGCCATCTCTCCAGCCCTTGCACTACTATTTCTGAAGTTATTTATTTTCCTAAAACAAGTCACGTAAAGCTTATGTTTGACCACACTTTAAAATGCCTGTATAAAAAGGATGTTTGGGATGACTTACCTCACTGCGAAACTGACTCTTTAGGAAAGCGGCAGGTGTTTGTCCTGTGCCTTCACACGTCATCGGGCACATTGCCCCCACCCTGGTCTGCAGAGGCAGTTCATGGAATACATGTCATTATCACTCAATACTTATAGAGCAGACCAGGGGCCACCAGGTGTGAGACTGGAGGTGGCAATGACACTACCACGTCTGACCCATCAGAACAAACAGAGCCGGAAAGTCAATGGGAAACAGACTCGATTCATAACATAGGCAAGTACAGATCCAGAATGGCCTGAGGAAGGGTGTCAGGTACAACGGGGAAGACCCGGAGGTGCGCTGTGGCTGTTCCAAACCAGCACATATTCCTCTTGACTGTAGGGTCAGAAAAAGCTGCTGCCCAGACCCTGTCTGGTCTCAGATCCCAGATAAGGCTTAGAAAGGTAGTCCGTAAAAGGAGTATTACCAATCCTGCTTTAAGAAATTTTATTATGGAGAATTGATAAAACCAGAAGAATGGATCAAGAGACTAGCAGAAGATTAGAAAAAAAATTAAAGAATTAGAAAGGTGTGATCCAAAGCACACATACACAACACTTGAGAAAGAACAGATAAGGTCAAGATTAAGAATCTTCTGTAGGCAATGGTGTTAGGATCTCTCCAGTTTGGAAAACCATGAGATACTCAGGGCACGTCAACGGGAATGGGGAGGGAGCAGATTTTCAATTGGAAAGTACATACAACATACATGGAGAAAGTGGCAAGAAAGTCATCTCACCTGGTACACACTCAGGTCTTACGAAGAGCTGGAGCCCTGCTTAGGTCACCTGACCAATCACCTTGGGCTTCATTCATATTGGATGCCTTTGGCTTGGGGTAATTGGTATGGCCAGGACAACAGTGGTACAGGAAGCAAAATGGCAAGGCCACCATTCCCAGAAGTTGCCGAGGAGCCAATAGGTTCCATAGTGGGCCTGATGGGAACACTTTGACACTAAGAATAAAGATTGGGTTGTAGGCTGAGGAAGCCTTGGGAACACCTGGTTACCGCCAATTTCAAACATCCCATGTGAGTTTATTTATTATATAAGATCAACAATCGACCCTGGGTTTTTTAAGGCAAAGAAGCCAGAGATTATTTACGACCGAATTTTCCAACAAGTCCCAGAAAGTCGATTCACAGAATAGCTGCTGTTCATTTTTTTTTATTGCTGTCTTTCGTGGGGACTTTGCTCAACTCTTAGAGGAACAATTTTGTGATTAGCCTGAGAGAGGGTTTCTTGTGGTGAGGTTGGGGTTTCCTGCCTGCCCTGAGAGTCAAATGCTCTCCTTGCTGAGGAAAACAAGCAGAACAGCCCAACCCTCCGTGACTCTTTCCAGAACCCTCTGTGGACAACACATGTCCTAGAATTGCAGAGGCCTGGAGCTTGCAACACATATTCCAGGGATAAGTTGGTACAGCTCAGCTGTGGGAGCCTCTGTGTGTGTGTGTGTGTGTGTGAGAGAGAGAGAGAGACAGACAGAGAGACAGACAGAGAAGGTACATAGAGCTTTCTAAGCTGATACTTGGAAAATCTATTGATGGAGCAGAAGTCTAAGGGACACACTGATATTTGCTTTTCAAGTCCTTGCTGGAGACAAACGGGGCACCCTCTGCAGCTCTACCCAAGAAAAACTGACTATGTCTATTTTTCATTTAACCCTTAGGGGAGAAGCACCTCAACACCCAATAAATCTTCTTAACCTTATTTAAATGGAAAGTAATAAAGTAGACATCCGTAAATGAAAGAGAAGTAGCCTTTTCTCTGACAGTCCTCGCATAGAACACAAGTTGCAGTTTTTATGTATTGGTCTTTAAAAAATATTTTTTTAATATTTATTTATTTATTATGTATACAATATTATGTCTGTGTGTATGTCTGCAGGCCAGAAGAGGGCACCAGACCCCATTACAGATGGTTGTGAGCCACCATGTGGTTGCTGGGAATTGAACTCAGGACCTTTGGAAGAGCAGGCAGTGCTCTTAACCTCTGAGCCATCTCTCCAGCCCTAAAAAATATTTTTTAATGACTTGTTTTTTTAATCTTATGTGTATTGGTGTTTTACCTGCACATATGCCTTTGTGGGGATGTTGAGTTCCCTGGAACTGGATATATATAGTTGCAAACTGCCATGTGGGTGCTAATAATTGAACCTGGGTCCTCTGGAAGAGCAGCCAGTGCTCCTAACCACTGAGCAATCTCTCCAGCCCCTATAACAGCCTTCTGACAGCCCCCCAACTCCCGCCAGCTCACTATACAGACCCATAAGATTGGAATGCTGACTCTGGCACCTGGCACCTGTGGGATCTGGCAAGCTTCCTAGATTCTATAGGCTTCCATTATCCCATCTGAGAAATTAAGATAATAATAGTACCTATTTAAAGATTAAATGGGAACATCTATGGAGTGGCTAGCTCAACGCCTGGCACGCACTGGGGCAGCTGTAACTGTTAGGATCATTTATCACGAAAATAAGGGAGCTGGGGGTTAGAGAGATGGCTCAGCAGCTAGGAGAACTTGCTGTTCTTACAGAGAACCTCAAATGGATTCCTAGTACCCCTCCCTACCCCCTGCAAACACTCCACTTCTCCTGTGGTAGCTCACGACCATCTGTAACTCCAATGCCCTCTTCTGACTTCCTCAGTCATAGCATGCATATGGTATGCTTACACACGCACGCACACACACACACACACACACACACACACACATATGCTACCCACAGTGACCTATTTCTGCTAAGTAGACCAAAGCTTCCACAGCTTCCTAATAGTTCAAACCTTAGTAAGACCTGTGTGGAAATGGGTGGGGACAGAGGGAGGAAGGAAGAAGGAGGAAGGAAGAAGGAAGAGGAGGCAGTATGAGCAACAGGTAAATGTCTCTACTTAATCTGGTGACAGCACAATACTTGATTGGAAACATCTTTAAGTGGCTGCATGTGTTCCTGTGTATAGAAACTTTTAAAACTGGAGATCACACCAATACATATAGTTTATGACCTTACCTATTAATATCTTCTGAAAATTACTTTTTTTTTTGGAGACTCGCTGTGTAGTCTTAGCTGACCTAGAGCTTGCAACGTAGACTAAACTGGCCTTGAACTCACAGAGAGCCACCTGCCCCTGCCACCCACGTGTTGGGCCTAAAGGATGTGGTACCACGCCCCGTGACACGTTATTCTAAAGGTTAGTTAATAAATAGCCTTCGGTTGTGAATCATAGTCATTTATTTAACTAACCCCAGCTGTAGTTCAGCTTAGCACTCCTGTTCCACCCTCCGTCCTCCGGATGTTGGTCTCTGTTATTCCCCAGTACGAGAGCGAAAAGGAAAACGTCTACAAGATAATTTCGAGGAGACCTTATAGTGTTTCTGCTTTCCCGTGGATAGAATTGGGCTGTGGAGGGGAAGTTTGGGGAAATGAGCTGAATTCATTTTTTTTCCTTTTCTTCTTTTATTTGTTTATTTATTTTTGATGGTAGAAGACTCTCCTGGAGACTGAATTTAGGGGCCTCATGCATTCAATTCAAAGAAAGCACTCTACGCCAAACTACAGCCCCAGCCCTGAAATGATCTGAGTTCAAATCCCAGTTCTCTTCTTCCCAGAAATCTTAGGACATGCTACCTAATATCTCCATGCCTCAGTCTCCTCATCTGGAACATAGGGGTGAAATAAAACGTACACAAAGTCACCGAAAGACCGACGAGTTGTGAAGCCTTCGTACAGGGTATGTGTTCATACAGAGTATGTGATCACTGGTTTTAGCCATTGTTAGTATTATGAATAAATACGAAGCAGTTTTTGAGGCCCAAAGAAAAAGACAGCAAGTAGGTGAGCCCTTTTCCTGAGAGGGGAAAGTCCCCTCTCCTGGTGGCAGGAGTCATTATGATGGAAAGAACATTTCGCAAGGACTCATGACATTTTAATCTCTGAGTAATAGATTCCATTGCCTACAGAGCCATGGCATTTCCATTTATTGCTTTTTCCTCTTCTCTCTCAGACCTGGAGTCTGTTCTCCCTCCGGCCACCAGGCGCTGTTCCTGGACCAGACTCACTGCTATGCCAGGTCTTACTCTGGCAAGGGGGCCTGAAGACCCAGCAAGGGATGTGGAGAGCCCTTAATCCCCCTTCTGTCCTTACATGTTCTTCCAGTGGTATGACCAAATGATGTTGGGTATAACTTTAAGGTCATTATATTGGTGTCAATATTTCACAATGTTGTCCAAGGCACTATACTGTAATTGCGACCATAACCTTAGTGTTCCAGAACATGGCCCCCCTGACACATTCAGAGACTGCAGTCTGTATGTTTCAATGGTGTTTTATTTAACTAAACTGAGGAAGCAAACTTCTCAGTGGGGGAACATGAGTAAAGATGAGGGGATTGGGCGTAACCCAGTCTTCACAGTCTTAGGGTTCCTATTGCTTCGATGAAATACCACTACCTAAAGCAAGTTGAGGAGGAAAGAGTTTATTTGGCTTACACGTCACATTACTGTTCATCATCCAAGGAACGGGCAGGAACTCAAACAGGGCAGTAACCTGGCATGCAAAGGCTATGGAGGATACTGCTTACTGGCTTGCTTCCCACGGCTTGCTCAGCCTGATTTCTTGTAGAACCCAGGATCACCCACCCTGAGAAGGCACCACCCCCAATGACCTGGACCCTCCCCCATCAATCATTAATTAAGAAACTGTCCTACAGGCTTGCCTACAGCCCAATCTTATGGAGGCATTTTCTTAATTGAGGTTCCCTTCTCTCAAATGACCATAGCTTGTGTCAAGTTGACATTAAAGTATCCACCACCAACGCCTATTACACACTTGCTGGGAATCTCACACTGTGACTCAAGGCGTGCTGAGTGAGAGGGTGTGGGCAGTTTTCCTTTAAACTGTGGGTAATTATTCCCCTGATCCCCGTAGATCTCCGTTTCGAGGTTCTAACTGGTCTCATTCTCCTCTCCTATCGTCAAGCCCTGGCTCTTTGTATTCATCTGCTCTGAACCCCTTCTGCCCAGGTCAGGCATGGCAGAGCAACACAGAAAAGCGATGATCTCCTCACCCAAGGGTGCAGCATGAAGGTGGGAAAAAGAAACCCTTGGTGGCATTTTTTTTTTACCTCCAGCTGTGAACATGACTTGGTTACCCAAGGAGCTGTGGAATCTCTCTTTTCTTCTTCCACAAGGCCTGCTGTCCCCAGCAGTCTACAGGCCTGGTTTAATCACCATAAGCTTCACGTGATGGAGAAAAATAAACTTACATCAAAGTTTCTACTTCAGTCCTGGAGAAAACAGCTGTCGGCACACCTTCAGTGTCAAGGTCGCTGCTTAGCTTATCAGTAAAAATACCATAAAACAATGTGTGTGTGGCGGGGACCTTGACTCATATTCGGAACAATCTCCATAACCTGGAGGGTAAAGATAAAAGTAATTATTTCTTTTCCAGGAAATAGGGTGGTGCTTGGGCAAGGAGTGAGGAAGAGGATCACACCCCAACTTCTGTAAGCATGGTAGGGACATGTCAAGAAAACAGACATGGGAGGGGGTGTTGTGGAATATTGTTTTAATTGGGCAAAGATGTGTTACGATTGTTTATGCCGCAGAATATTACTTTAACTGTGTAATGGTGCATGACTCTTGTTTATCCTGCCTTTGTTTATCGATGCAAGGACGTGTGTTTAATTATGTAAAGATGTGTTGCATCTGTTGCACCTTGCCTGCCTAAGGCACCTGATTGGTCTAATAAAACGCTGACCGGTCAATATCTAGGCTCGTGATAGGTGGGGCTGCCAGGCAGAAAGAATAAATAAGAGAAATCTGGCTAGAAAAAAAAAGGAGGAGGGGGAGGAGGAGGAAGAGGAGTGGGAGGAGGAGGAGGAGTGGGAGGAGAGAAAAAGGAGGAGTGGGAGGAGGAGGAGAGGGAGGAGGAGGAGGAGGAGTGGGAGGAGGAGGAGGAGGAGGAGGAGGAGGAAGAGGAACATGCCTGGGGCTAGTCAGGCAGCCACTATTCAGCCAGACAAAGAGAGGCCATGAAAGAAAGAGACACAGAAGTAAGCAAGGTAGTAAGCCCTGAGGCAAAAGGTAGATAAAAAGAAACAAGTTAATTTAAACTAAAAAGAGCTAGCCAGAAACATGCCTAAACTAGGCCCAGCATTCAAAACTAATAGGAAATCTCTGTGTCATGATTTGGGAACTGGTTGGTGGCCCAAACAAAAAAAGCAGTGGCCTTTGTGTGGTGACCTGCCAACTCCAACTCCTTCCTGGATTCAGGGTCAGAGAAGCCATGTCATGTGGTAGTTTGTTTCTAGAACGCCACAGAATTTTCCAAGGTGGTTTCTGATATTCGGCAAAACTTGGAAATTTTGAATCCCCCTCCATCACAGAAAGAAGAGCTTTTCTTCCCCCAATGTTTGGGGTCAAACTAAGAACCTTGCGCATGTTAGGCAAGTACTCTGTCAGTGAGTTACACTGATTCCTGCCCCTATTGTCTTTTCTTCCTACTATTAAAACATACCAAGAAAAATGGTTTTCCCACAATTAAAAAAATTACCACTCCAAACATACATACACATGGAAAAAATTAAGAAATTAAGACGAATTTGTAATTTTACCGAAAGACACCAGCCTTACTTCATCCTGAGCTGGTCCCCCTTTTTCCAGAAACCATTTCTCTGAATTATAAAGTTTCAAATTTCCTGATGGTTAGCTCCACAGTGATTAAAAAAATGCTATACAGACTTTTGTGGCTTATATTTATCCTTTATACACTGACTTCCTGTTCAAGTGAGTTTCACCCTTTCTCTCTTCCAAGCTCCCCTGCCCTTTACAGTACATATCATTAGCTTCCGTGCATGGCTTTTATAAAACCCTACCATGGAGTTTCTATTGATCTTATCATGTATTATATTTTGAAAGCAGTTTCTGTTAACTTAAAGAAAAATCAATACCGAGTGGAGGAACAGAGTGAGAGGCGTGGTACCCACTACATGCCTATAATTCGATCGCTTGTGAAGCTGGGGCTGGAGAATCAAGACTTGAGGCCAGACTAGGCTACAAAAACAAGCTCTGGACCAACCTGGGCTACATAGTGAGATGCTCAAAAAAAAAAAAAGCACCCATTTGGAGCCTGTAATTTAGAGGTCACAATAAAACAGCATTGGCTCTTGTTCCCCTAAGTGCTGTTCATTGGGAGATGGAAAAGATTGTCCTTGCTTATCTCCTCCCTTCTTGTGGGGAAGCAGAGCAATGGCGAGATAGTCCTCATGTGACTTGCTTGCTTAAGTCCAGGTAAAATGATTGCTCTTCTCTGAGTAGGAGGACAGACAACAGACAAAGCTCTCCTCCTTCATCCATGTCCTGAGTGGTGTGTGTTGCTGCAGAGAGTGAGGGTGTGTTACAGGGAGGCTGGAACACGCCTGCGCTTAGGCCGGTTTCTCTACATTGGTCTTACTGGGAGTTGCTTGGCTTTGTGTCTTAGGCCCTAACCAGATCACTTGGTGGGGGCCGATGGTCACACAACAAGCCGATTTAAAGTCAGCAGCCACATATGAGTCCACGGTCCACCTGGCTGAGATTCCTGTTTGTCTTTTTTAAAAAATTGTTACTCTTTGAGATGATAATACATTTGAACTTTCAATTCACAAATGACTTGAAAGACAAGGCCCTCCCTCATTCGCCTTTGACACAGCCCTTCATCTCTCTGTCTTCCTGCCAAGAACTGGTGCTATCACATGGTTCCCTGAAGTCTTGGGAACTAGTGGAGAGCAAGTGGCAAGGGTAAGCCAAAGGCGCAAATCCCAGGTTCCCGGACTCAGCTGAAAAATTGAGTTTTTAGAGATGTCCTTGCTGAAACATTCTGTAACCCCTTCTGCAGCCTCAGCAATACAGTTAGCATTCCCAGGGCGCTGCTCTAAGTGTCTGTGGTTGTACTGAACTTCTGCATTCTCCTCCCCTTTCAGCTTCACCCTGAACAACACCCTGACATGGATACTCTTATTGCCAGTTGGAGTGATAAACTTGTAAGTGGTAAATTGTTCAAGCCGAGTCATCTAGCTACTGGGAGAGCCAAGGTTGGTGAGCGAGCACCACAGGCAAAATGCGAGCCACTCTGCCCCTCTGTCTCCCTTGCAGAGTTAGCTTTGGTTTTGTTACTTGGCCATTAACCTGTGAAACAGAACATGGGAAAAAAGCACTATTTAGTTGAGCCAAAGGTTTATATTTTGACCGAAACGTAGTCGAATCGGTTTTGTGTGCAGGCACTCAGAGAAGGAAGTTTTGAACTTTCTCTGATTGGTCTGACAGGCATGCAAATAGTGACACTGGTGGCTCTGAAATAATTTGGATTAGAACAATTAGTGAAAGAAAAAACTGATGAATTTCCTTATTGCTTAAAATGTCTTATTGTGTTTATTTATTGGTAGAGGCATGCCAGGGTCAGAGGACAGCTTGCAGGAGATGGTTCTCTCAATCATGTGGGGCCGGGAGAGCAAACCCAGATCACCTGACTTGAATGGGAAATGCCTTTACCCACTGAGCCATCTCACCAATTCAAAGGTTGATTGAATATTGTGAATTTACTCTGTTACCATGATGCTGCGTTATCTTATGATATTCCTAGATTTCCTATTATTTTTGCTACCATATACACATGTTTGGTAGAATGTCACATATAAATGTAGACGTCTTATACCATATATACTCTGGAAATATATATCTGAAAGATATTTCAGTTCCCAAAAGCACATAACATTTCCCCAAGGATATCTTTCAGACATGCCCATGACCCATCTTCCTTCCCACTCAGCTGCAAAAATCGCAGAGTTCGGCCAAGCCCCTGCTATCTGCTTTCACTAAGTCTCTGCCAGCCAACTGCTGGCCGCAAAAGGGTATATCTTAAAGGAGATGGGAGTTAGGAAAGATTCAAGTTTACTCAAAACCCACAAGCTTGGGAATAAAGAGGGGTTACTGACTTAACTCTCCACCGGGGTTGGGGGGGGGGCTCAGGAGCACAAAGGGCTTTGGAGGGCAGAAGAAAGACCCAGGGTAGATCTGTGTTCTCTTCTCTGAAACTCTGCGGTGAGTTATCCTCGGGGGCCAGTTCCTGCAATTCTCCTTTTGAATCCTTGTGCTTTGTGTTAGTTGAGACATAGAGCCAAACAATGAATTTCTGTGAATCTGAAAAAAAAAAACAACTTAACTGTAAGCGTCTTACCCATCTCCGAGGGACCTTTCTTCAGAATTGAGACTGCCCAGTAAAAAGGAAGGGGGACATGGAAGGAAGGGGCAGTGAGGAGGGCGAGAGGAGGGGGAAGTCAAGGACAGCTCCAAAGGGGTGGCCCCTGGTAAAACTGGGCTCTGGATGCAGCCCCAAGGAGGGGAGCTGCTTTGATTTCCAAGAGGTTTGTGTGTGTGTATGTGTGTGTGTGATGTGTATGTGATGTGTGTGTATGTGAGTGTGTATATGTGAGCATATATGTGTGTGTATATGTGAGGGTGTGTATCTGTGTGTATGTATGTGAGTGTCTGTATGTGATGTGTATGCATGTGAATGTGTATGTATGTGAGGTTGTGCATACGTGTATGTGTGTGTGTGTGAGAGAGAGAGAGACAGACAGAGAGAGACAGAGAGAGACAGAGAGAGAGAGGGAGTGTGCATGCGAGTTTCTTCTTCCTTATTTCTGCTGCCCAAGCTTTCACCCATCTGGATGCAAACACAGAAGCTTCCTGACCCCTCAGACTTGACCTTTTGAGCCCGGACCAAAGAAGAATCAAGTCGTCTTGCAGCTGCCCTCACACTTGCTGTGGGATGGAGGCAAAAGGGGAAGGAGAAGAATTTCCCTGGAGGGCGATGCTTTCCTGGAGAGAAACCCACTTCCTAAAAGCATCGTAAGCATGATTTATGCAATGCCCGCCCGGCAGTCAGGCTCCTTTCATTTCTCTCCAGCTCTGAAACACAGGCTGGAGGCTCCTGCTTATCTTCCATCCCAGAAGGAGGCTCTGATCCTTGGAGGAGGACTTGGTATGATGCCAGGATCTGAATTAGAAACCACAGCCTTGAGATGAGGCCAAGTGGGCCAATTAAGAAGGTGTTGACGACGCTTCCCAGGAACGAGTTTCTAGATATTTTAACTTTGATGGAAAAGTTTAAGCTTCTAAAAATCCCCCCAAGAACCTCATATTTTCCAGGGAATAGTGCCTGGGCTCTTAAAAGCTTCCAAGAAAACAGGATTCTCGGAAGGTCTTCCGACCTCCAGGCTCACTGGTCCAATCAAGAGATGTATGGAAAAACAAAAGCAAAACAAACTGCCTTCTCACACACCCTGAGAGATCTGAGATAAGTCTTTAAGGAGTTTGCTGCAAATCAGGACAGTGCACTGGCTTTGGGAAATAATCTCCCTCCTGTTCTCCCCGTTTTTTGGTTGCTGGGCACAGCAGGGTTGGCCAGCAACCATGTCATGTCAGAATAAGGGGTTCAGATTAACACTTTCCCCACCTGGATTTCTCTCTGAATCCTGGCACACCTACTAATCTCCAAAACTGGCACAAACTGGTTATTACAATCTAAAGTATAAGGGCCCATGAAACCTGTGTTCCTACTGCAAGCCCTGCAAGGTAGTCTGTCTGTAGATGAGAAAGCTAAGTCTCGGGAGGAACCAAGACATTCAGGGGAAGTTCCGTTGCAGGCGTGACTGAGACAGGCTCAAACTTACCTTTCCAATCTAACTTGGGAATTCCTAAGAACAGGTGAGAGCAAGGTCATGGCCAGGGAGGTTTGGAGAGTCTGGCTGCTCCCCGTGTTAACCCTTCAGCTCCCGGACCCTGGTGGTGTTTCTGGAGTCCTACAAGAGAGGCCTGACTCTAGCGGGAAGGGATTCCAACAAAATAATAATAATAAAATATCCAGATAATGGAAGAAGAAATGGTGGAAAACAACAGAGAAATTTAATCAGTATAGCTATGCTAGCAAGACAAAGGAGAGCAGTTCCCTTAGTTCTGTCCTGAGGAACACTGGCATGAGCTCCCAGGTTATAGAGGAAAGGGAGAGAGCATGAGACAAGAAAATTACACATACTCAGTCCCTGTCAAACGGTGGTTCCACTGGTCATTATCTCTCAACACTGGTTAGGAAGAGCTTTGTCGCAACAAGAAAGCCTTTGCTTCCTGGACTCTTGTCGCAAGATGTACTGAACCCTGAGGTAAGTGCAAAAGAGAACACCTCAAAGCAAAAGTGGCATATGCAGAATGGTGCCAGAGATGCCAAGGTTTTCTGCTTTGGGTTGTCCATTGGGCGTTTTGGGGCCAGGTGGGGAAGAGTTGATGCTGTGAACAAAGGTAGCCTCTAAGCCAGTGGTTCTCAACTTGTGGGTCACGACCCCTTCGCAGAGTTGCCTGAGACCATCAGAAAACAGATATTCACACTGCGATTCCTAACAGTATCGAAGTTACAGTCATGAAGTCGCCACAAGGATAATCTTATGGCTGGAGGTCACCACAGCATGAGGAACTGTACTAAAGGATCAAAGCATTAGGAGGGTTGAGAAACACTGCTCTGAGTTCCTGTTCCCCTGGAGCAGCAGGAAGAAAGCCCCCTTTTTTTTATTAAACTATTATTTTAATAATCATAAAGCCAACACAGCCAGCTGAAGACTGGAAACGAGTCCCAGACACAGGTGGATTAAGGCAGGGGTCAGCTCTGCTTTTGGGGCAGAGGGGAAGCATAACAGGATGGGCCACTAGGAGTGTCTGGGGTGGGGGAAGAATGCGCAAATGCTGGGGGCATCAATCCGCAGGCCTGCAACTCATTTACTGTAGCTGATTGAGGGGTGAGGTTTGGAGCTGGGAAGTGGGAGAGCACCATGACAGAAGGGAAGAGAAGGGCACAGAGAATGGGGCACTGGAAAGACACATAAACTGGGAAGTTGGATAAAATCAGCTTAGGCTTTGGACATACGAATATGGATGGGTTTTAAAAATCCTAAAATATAAATGATCCAACTTTCAAATAAAAATGTTAAGCAAGGGGGCTGGAGAGATGGCTCAGAGGTTAAGAGCACTGACTGCTCTTTCTGAGGTCCTGAGTTCAATTCCCAGCAACACATGGTGGCTCACAACCATCTGTAAGTTGGTGCCCTCTTCTGGCTTGCAGGCGTGGAAGCTGAACATTGTGTACATAATAAATAAATAAATCTTTAAAAAACAATGTTAAGCAAGTATTGCATGTAGCAGACGCTTTCCTTACACCGCTGAGCTGAAACTCATGCGCTGGCTTGCCTGCCCTCTGAGACAGTCACATCACCATTCCCTCGTGACTCCATGTTGGCCTTGCATCACAACTGCATTTTATCTTCTAACAATTTTGCAAGAACTGGATCTTAAAAAAAAAAACCATTACACTGCTTAGGCAAGTGCTTGCCTTCTGCCTATATCTCCCCAGGAGTCTTCCCTGGGGCGGGATGTTGTTTCTCTTTTTTGGAGATTGGTTGTGGATTTGCTGAGAATGAAACCATCCCTCAGAATCACAGCACAATCCCCTCCCCCTGCCACCCCCCCCACACTGCCTGTGGTACCTCCTGACACCTGGAGTCCCAATTGCCCCTGCTGAGCCGAGGACTGAGCTCATTTATATACCCACGGCCACCTGCAGTCAATCGAGAGCCATAAAATGTTGCTATTCCCTCCGAGGTCAGCACTCCAGCTCAGCAAATTCCTTTAGCCCTTCATTCCTGTCCCACATAATCCCAAAGCCCCAAGTCTCTGGATCTCTTGTTAATGCAGATTTATTATGATTGGTATACGAGCCTCACGAAGCCACAGCAATAAGGGCAAGTGACCAGAAGTCATACTTACCAGTGCCAAACGTCCAACTCTCAACACAAATATTTGGAGAGTTTTGTTCTTCTCTAATTTGATTGCTTTTGGAGGAGAGACTCCATAGTGTTTCATAGTTTACAACCCAGGTGGGACCCATTTTCAGAGATCTGATCAGGTGAGTGCGTGTGTGCGTGTGTGTTTGTATCTCTGCGTGCACAAGAGTTCCGCTCACTTCTAACTGGAGTGACCTAGGTTTGTTTCAAAGAGGAAATTAGGAGCAATGGAAGAAGCCGTTGGCTGGGTATCTTGAAGTTTGAATTCTAGCCCTAGCTATGTGCTCCCTAAACAACCCGGTTCCTCAATCTTCCATTTCGTCCAGTGCTAGACCTGTCTCTGTCTCAGCCTGGAGGGCTGGCTTAGTGAACTCCCAGAGGTGGTGGTTCTCATTCCCTGTGCTTGGGGCACATTTTTAGTAAATAGTGAAGCACAGTTAAATGTTCAAGGACTGTAACAACACTGGAGATGTCAGCCACCCTTAAGTGCATTCCTTACTACAACAGAGCTGTACCTCCCAATTCCCGTAAAGTCACCCACAGTTTGTGGCTCCATATCCGGTCAGCAAGTTCTTCCTGTAAGTTGCCCCCCACTCATTGTATTCCCTAAATAACCCAGAACAGCAGGTTTCTCTCTGTATCTTTTCATCATCTCCATCCCTAGCATACCCATGCCTCCAGCGCATACTCGTCTCAAGTCTGTCTAGACCGCTTAGTGTTCCATCGGATATATGAGCATGCGCAACAGAGCGCTCAACTATAACCGAAACTGATTTGTAAGTAAGCTGGGCTAAATATTAAGAATAACTATGTCTGAGGGTCACACTTGCTAGAAAGTCCTGTAGCTTTTCTCAGTGAGAACAAAACACGTTGAGGAAAGAGCTGACTGGGCTGGTTCTGTAGGCTGAGTATGTTCGGGAAAGGCTCAGCTACCAGAGGACTGGTCCTCACCGTTCCTGTGCCGAGCGTACTGAGATGGCCCCTCGGGAAGAAGTTAAGGTAGGTCTCAAGAGACTTCTGTTATTGCCTTCAAGGGTGAGATGCCCTAACAGGGTGAGCCTGATGTTTCTCTTGGTCCCTGAGTTTCGTTTCATCCTCTCAACGCCCCCCCCCAACTTCCAACATGATGCCACCCACCATGGTGTGAAGGAGCCAAGGGAACTCCCAACAGAGGCTGAACCAAGAAGGCCACCTGATCTCGGCCTCTCGGCCTCTAACTCCGTGAGACAAATAAAACCCCCTTCTTTAAAAAAAATATGGAGCTTCAGATTTTCTATTGTAACAACTAAAAATAGATTAATATATGTAGAGTGTTTAATAAGTCTATGTTAGTTGGAGAAAGGATTCCTTATTGAAGAGAAAGAGAACTGAGAAGCCTCTGCAAGGCCCCCCGCGTCTGCAGAGCTTCGGGAACATTGTCGGAAGAGCGAATGGAACGAAGAGCGAATGGAACGGCTCACACGGACAGTGAGCAGCAACGGGGCAGAATGGTTTTTTAAGTACTCAAAGACAGGTCGTAAAGGGCACCAAAGCCTCAGCTCCGCTAGCTTCCTGTAAATCCTCTTCGCTTCCTCCAATGCCTTTTCCAAACTTTGGCTGGTTTGCTGTTCTAGGCAGAGAAAATGGCAACCGGCTCAGTGGCCGCTCAATAGCGATTCATGTCGTCAAGAAACGGCGAAGATCAAGGCTTTTCAGAGGCCGGTGGCAAGTGGATCAAAGGAAGTCTTTATCATGTGTCTGGTGGGGTGTGACTTTAAACACCAGAAAATTGGCCTTTGGAGCCCACGTATTTATCATTAACGTGTGTCTTATTTCTAGGGAAACAAGGTCCTCAGCTCCCAGTCCACATTTTTTTTTAAACCAGGAAATGAGTAGCTAACAGTCCTGTGATCTTCCCTTTCTTCTCTAATGAGACTCAGGCATTAGAGTAGGTGAACAACACTTCAGGTGCAGAAGCGGCTGAGGCCCCCGCCCTCCTGGAGACTGCGGGGAAGCTGGGCAGTTATGGGAGGTACCCCCAACCTGTTCTGGCTGATGCGAAGCGAGGAGCACAAACCTGGGCTCCAACCTGCAGGAAGCCCGTGTGATTGAGGTGGGGCAGTGCACCAGTGTGTATGGTTTCTAGAGGAAAAAAGGGTTGCTACGGTCAGATTAGAGTCCAGAATGTAGAGGGAAACCGCCAAGGCGCTAGGACCCAGAACGGTCAACTTACACTCAGCCCTGGAAGCCATGCTAGAATTTATTAAGAAGAATGGGGGAAAAAAAATCTCTGGAAGATTCTGGGTAGGAGATTAAGATTAGCAACTCTACACATGTGTAAGAGGAGCCAGGAAAGGCCTCTTGCTAGTGATCGGGGACTGATGGTCTCAGCAGGTTTTGAGAGAGTTGCCCAGAGCCGGCTGCTTCTGTGAGCTGTGCGCACGTGGGTGTATTGTTGGAACTACATCCTGCAGAGTGTCTACAGGATGGCTGTGCCCTGAGACAGGCCCTTGGAGGAGATTCCATACTCTTCTACTTTCCCCTTTCCCCCATCCCGATCCGGTGAGGCCACCAACTCCCAACCGGATGCTTCCTGTCATATTTTTTTTTTTTATCTCGGGTTGAGCTGCTACCGGAAGTCCGCTTTTCTTTTTCTTAGTGTGGCGGGTTGAACTTTTGAGTCTATGTTAAGTGTACTGTATCCCGTCGAGCGACATTCCCAGCGACATCTTCAAAGATGACTGGGAATTTTTCTTCCTCTTCATCTAGTTGCCGTTCTCCCTCCTGTTCATTCCCATTGGGGTTGGATAAAAACAAGAGCTGACAGCAACTGCACTGTACACGCCCTGTTATCTCGTGGGACGGCAGTGAAGACTTTGATGTGTGTGGACTCACAGGGTTGAACTGGTGCTGCTGCCCTCCAGAATCCCATTTTGTACAGATTTAAGCAAAGTTTCTGGGAGGATCAGGGTTGGGACATGGAGTTGGAGCCAATTTGCATCCCACATTAAAAAAAAAAAAGACTATTAAGAATGACTCATGAGCACCCACTGAAAGTAAATGCTAGTGGCTTACTGGAAGACTTTATGCATGAATGAATGACCACAGCCCACAATGCATCTGCAGGCATGAAGTAGAGCCAGGCTAAAACTTCAAGACCCCAGCCCAGCCTCATCCATGAGTGTCAGTTCCAAACAAGAGAGATTGTCTCAAAACTCAAGGTGGAAAATGACTGGGGGATGACCTCTGACCTCCACACACCTGCGTGGAAACACACATATGCACAGATACGCGTGCGCACACACACCCACACACATACACACATGTACCACACAATCTGTACTTACAAAGGTGTTTCCTCACTGGACGCAGAAGGGCGATTCTAACTCTCTGTGGTCTCAATGGAGAAAGTGATCACTTAAATCTGTCCCAGAACCAGACACAGTGGCACATACTTGCCAACCCACAGGCCAGTCTGGACTGCATACAGTGTGAGACTGTACTTGCTACTTTGATGCCATTTTAACACAAGAGTCATTGGAGAGCAGGGGACCTCAACTGAGAAAACGTCTCTATAAGACTGGGTTGCAGGCCAGACTATAGGGCATTTTCTTAGTGATTGATGTGAGAGGGCCCAGCCCATTTGGGCGGTGCCATCCCTAAGCCAGCAGTCCTGGGTTCTATAAGAAAGCAAACTGAATGAGCCATGAGGAGCAAGCCGGTAAGAAGCATCCTCCATGGCCTCTGCATCAGTTCCTGCCTCCAGGTTCCTGCCCCGTTTGAATTCCTGTCTTGACTTCCTTGGATGGTGAACTGGGATATGGAAGTGTAAGCCAAATAAACCCTCGCCTCCCCAACTTTGCTTTTTTCAGTCATGATGTTTCCTTACAGCAATAGTAGCCCTAAGACAGAGACATGTCTCAAAAAAAAAAAACCTGCACAAAACTCCTCCATATTCAAAGCGCCTTCTCGACAGCCCCCCCCCCCACCAAGTGGATACCCCGTCCCCTCATCCACTTTTGTTTTAGGAGACATAACATTTAAGTCTAAAGTCAAAGCTACCATTTTGACATTTACTTAGAATCTTGGCATTATTTCCTGGCTATTTCCCACCAATACATGACGTACACTTCACTCAATATTTTTTTTCTGGTTAATATAACTTTTTATTACAGAGCTTTTAAATTTTACTCCTCTCTCTTGTAGTTTGGATCTTAAATGTCCCCCCAAAGACCATGAGTTAAAGGTTTGGTCCTCATCCACTATGGGAAGATGGTAAGTTAGGTCATCGGGAGAGTGTCTTTAAAGGGGATAGTGACCTCAGTCCCTTTATGTCTCTCCTTTCCCATCCCTACTGCTAGGACGGGAGCAGCTTTTCTCTATGACACGACCACCTTGATGCCTCTCCATGGGCCTAAAGCCACTTGCCCAACACTAACAGACACATCTGGCTTATCCAGAAGACCCCCCCTCCATCCTCTTCACACTGTTCTGTGTGGTCATTTCTCCAAAAAGATGGAGAACCGCCACACTCCACCAGTGATGATCAGCCCTGCATGGCGTCTGCCCCAGCAGTACAGTACTTGAGACGCTCATCTTGTCAGTACAGGGTTGACGTCACTGAGAAGAGCTTGTTGCCCGGTATGTATAGAAACCAGTGCTTTGAGCCTGGGTTTTACAAAAAAGAAAAGGCTTTCTTGTACAGCCGACTGGCAGGAGCTATAAACTCAGATCTGATTCTCCAATCTGTTAGAAGTCAGAGAGGGGAGCTAGCCAGAGGTAAAAAAAAAAAAAAAGAGGTATACTGCTTGTTGGTTGGACGACAAGCTCAAGGCAAGCTGGTGAATATTATTTCAAGGTGTGTTGCTTTTGTTTATGCTGCATTTGTTCAACTCTGTGAAGCTGTGATTTCTTGCCTGTCTAAAACACCTGACGGTCTAATAAAGAGGTGAATGGCCAGTAGTGAGGCAGGAGCAGGAATAGGTAGGGGCTGGCAGGCAGAGAGTATAAACAAAAGGAGAAATGAGGAAGAGGAGGAACAATGAGAGAACAAGGGGAGGAGGAAATCATAGGGCCAGCCACCCAGTCAACCACGGAGTAAGAGTGAAGCGAAGATATACAGAGGTAAGAAGAGGAAAAGCCCAGAGGCAAAAGGTAGTGGGGATAATTTAAGAAAAGCTGGCAATAAACAAGCTGAGCTAAGGCTGGGCATTCATAACTAAGAATAAGAATGTGTCCCTGTAAGTGTGATTTATTTGGGAGCTGGGGGACACCCCCCCCAAAAGTCAAAAGAGTAAAACATAACACAACAAAAGACCCATCCTTGGTAGGGGAGGTCCTTCTGTCTATGTGTTGCTTTTATTGGTTAATGAATAAAGAAACTGCTTTGAGCCTAATAGCAAGGCAGAACTTAGCTAGGTGGGGAAAACTAAACTGAATGCTGGGAGAAAGAAGGTGGAGTCAGTGAGAAGCCATGGAGCCCCTGCCTGAGACAGATGCTGGAACTTTACCCAGTAAACCACAGCCTCGTGGCAATACACAGATTAATAGAGAGGGTTAATTTAAGATATGAGTTATCCAGAAATATGCTTACACTAGTGGCCAAACAGTATTACAAATAATATAGTTTCTGTATGATTATTTCAGGGCTGAGCAGCCAGAACAAGTAAGTGGCCTCCTACAACACATCTTTTTCTTTCTTTCTTTCTTTCTTTCTTTCTTTCTTTCTTTCTTTCTTTCTTTCTTTCTTTCTTTCTTTTTTGTAGGGTATGTGTGATGCTAAGCTCTCTGCACCAGGGGCTTTTGAGTTCATAAAAATCATTGCCCAGACAACCTAAGTTCTCATGGCCATTCCTAAAGAGCTGGCCTCAAACTATACACACCGTTAGCAAAAAGCCTGGCGGCTTGGCCTGGGAAACCACTTAAGGAATTTATGCCCACGTGTGTCCAGGCCTCATGTGCTTTCACTCACGGTCCCGCAGTGGAGGCTGTCATCTTGTCACCGGCAGCTGGGCAGCACGGGGTGAGGTAGGGGCTACTGTTCCTGCCTGCCTGCCTCCAGCCTTCCTCTCTTCCCGCCTTCGAGCCCTTTCATGGTTAATTCTTTAAATCCGATCCTTTCACTGAGGAATGAGCTAGCGTGGGTTTCTTTGTCCTCAAAGGGTTGGCATTAGGCTGTGAGGACCTTCAAACAGAATTCTATCCTCCTTTAAAGATGAAAAAAAAAATCGATTCCTCTTTTATAAATTATGAAGATATTTAGCTAACCACGTTGAAGATGTACGTTATTAGGATTATCCGCAGGATGGCAGTGGCAGATGAATGTCTGTGGGGTAAAGGGAGGGTTATTCTCATAGCCTCTTCGTTGCTCTAAGTGCACTAGGAAAGTAGGATTTCTTCAGGGCTTTACATGTTTTAGAACTATATGTACTTGAGGGAAAGGAACTCTCTTCTTAACCCTCCCCAGTGTGCTTCTCAAGGGCTCACAAGGGTGTTGTTGCTTAGGCAGCTTCACTGTGATTCCTTTGTCTAACAGAGATCAAAAGCTATGTGGCCACAGCAAAAGAAAAAAACCAACCTCACTTGACTGACTGCTTTGAGGCGAGCATCCACAGAGGATGTAAAATTCAGTTTCCAAGCTGGTGAGATGGCTAGATAGGTAAAGGTGCTTGCCACCACCGAGTCTGACAACCCGGGTTGGATCTGCAGGTCCTGCACGGCTCAAACAGGCAGGGAATGCATGGTGGCAGGAACTGCTCTAGCCCGTGGCTCCAAGGAGGCGGTACCATTGTGTTTGAGCATAGGGAGCTGAGAGAGGTTGAATGCTGGTGCCCAACTCAACTTTTCCTTTTCCTGGTTTCATTTGGTTCAGGAAACCCAAGCCTGTGGGATAGAGTCATCCATATTCGGGGTGAATCCTCTTCTTCAGTTAGCCCTACCCCCACCCCTAATTCGATCATGAATACACCCAGACATGTGTCTTCTGGTTGGTTCTAAATCCAGTGAAGTTGAGGACGGGAAGGAAGCACCACAGGTCACTCGCTGTCTTCTCTATAATTCAGTGAAATTTCTCTGCAAAATCAAGCCACACCATTGACAAAACGCAAGTGTGTAGGAGCCATGCCCAGTGTAAGAGGAATTGGCCTGAAGCTGCTTTGTCTAATCCTTCATCTCATCAATAATCATTCTGCTACAATGCCAAATGGACAGAAAGCTGTTTTCTTGGGATTTCATGCAGGAGTGATGATCATATCATACTCAGACTACTTCTTTGTAACCTTTCTTCTTTGATGGCTGCTTTTTTTCTTTAAAAAAAGATTTAGTTTACATGCATGGGTGTTTTACCTGTGTATATCTGTGCACCCCATGTATACAATGCCATAAGAGGCCGGCCAGAAGGTGGTGTTGGATCCCTTAGAATTGGAGTTACAGCCGGGCGGTGGTGGCGCACGCCTTTAATCCCAGCACTCGGGAGGCAGAGGCAGGCGGATCTCTGGGAGTTCGAGGCCAGCCTGGTCTACAAGAGCTAGTGCCAGGACAGGCTCCAAAGCTACAGAGAAACCCTGTCTCGAAAAACTAAAAAAAAAAAAAAAAAGAATTGGAGTTACAGGTGGTCGTGAGCTGCCATGTGGGTGCTGGGCACCAAACGTGTCCTCTCCAGGAGCGACCCGTGCCCTCACCAGCCCCTTTCTTTTCTTTTTGGTTGGCTGAGTAGGGATGAAGTTCAGCCAGGCGAATGGTCTACACCTCCAGTATAACTGTTGTTCTGAAATGTCTTCAGTGTTGAAATTTTGGAACCTAGATATTTGGGCTTCTTTCTCTTGCCTTCCCAGCCACCCCCTGACCACTCCCACCACTCAAGGATTTGCAGAATTCCTAGGGTCCTACAGAAAAGCTAAAACTTACTGGGTACAACATCCAATTTCAGTCATGATGGAAAATCGACTTTCCATAATCTCACACTTGTAATGTATGCGGAAATGACTTGCAGGCATTAGACAACATGCCATCACATGTAACGATCCGCGAAGAAAGGAATCTATACACAGTGAGCTTTACGGTCAGCCCTGCAGACAACGTCATCATCGAGAAAAAGAAGTTGCCTCGGGCACACCACAAATAGAAGCACAGAGACATGGAGCCCAAGGAGAATGCGATGGTTTTCTAGGCAGAGAAGGGCGGATCCCAGTTCAGAAACTCCAAGGCTGCCTGGAATCTTCAGGATGGGACGCCTGAGAGGAAAAAGGCCCCAAGTTATGAGGCGAGGTCTCCTTGAGTCACTGACTGGGAACTAAACTGAACACGTTCAGGGTGAGACGCCAGGAGGGCTGACAGGGATTAATGAGTGCCAAAGCAGGAGATGAGTGACAAACCTGTAATGATTCTTTTTCTGTCCCGCCAGCCAGCTCCCAAAGAATGACATCTTGTGAATTAGGAAAGCTCAGCGTATAGCTTAGGATGTTCCTAACTAGCTCCTAGAACTTGAGCCATTTATGTTAATCTACATTTTATCATATGGCACTACCTCTCTTCCATCTTGCACCTCCTGTTTCATCTCTGTGTCTCTCACATACCTAGATTCCTCCTCCTCTTCCTTTCTCCCCAGAAATCCAGCCCCTACCTCCTGCCTAGCTATTGGCAGTTCAGTTTTTATTACACCAAATCACAGCAATACACCTTCACACAATGCACAATATCCCATAACAAAATATACCACATTTCCCAAAATGCCTTTATGTTCTAGAACATAAAGACCTTAAGAAAAAAATTTCAATGAACAGCAATTAGTAGAGTCTAGAAGAGCAGATGTGAGGAGTAGGGGCAGATGTATCCATATTTGAACTCTGTCATAGTTTGTTGTCATAACCACTCTCATTCATTTTTGTTGAGCTCTTGCTGGCCTGATTTAGAAATTATACTTTATCCCAGGTAGATATGCATAGGAAAATGCAGTGTAGGTAACTCCCAAGGTCCACTAGTGTTGGGAGCTGTAGATCCTGGCCCCTTGGCTTTCTTTGCCTGCAGCTGCTCTGAGCACGAGACCTTGATGGCAGGCTGGTGGTCTGCAGCTGAAAGATCCCGAGAGCTGGGTGTGGCTAAGGATTCCTAGGTAAGCTGCCTCTGAGCACAATAAAGTTTGGTATTCTTGTATCAAGGATGACCCGTGTCCGTGTCTCTCTCTCTGTTTGTCTCTCTCTGTATGTTTTTAAGTCTCCAGCTCAGTTCCCAGCTCACGTACTGTCTTGTAGTGGTAAGGGGGCTACAGGACAGGCTCAGGAACTTGCGGCTTTTACACACTGGGTTCTTGAAATGTATCCCCTTACAGGTAAAGGGGGAGGAACTACTGTAGAAAATACTTGTCAGTATCTGTCATACATAATTGAGTACGTGAACTAACTGACTTTGTGTACATTAGGAAATTAAAGTAAAAACTGTTGCCTTTCCCATTCTGCAGGACTGCTCCATAGCAGAGTTGCCCTTAATAGCTCTTATCCAGACTCCATATCATTGAATTTTCTAGAGATTGCCAACTATTATTCTCCATGTAACTATGAGCCAGATGCTGTTTGTTTGTCTTCCCTGATGGGGTGCTACACATGTTGACATTATAAGAATTTCCAGAAAAGGAATGGAGGGCAGAAGACAAGACTCTTTAAATATTGTGATGGTTGATGTTGTTGTCAATTTGAGGGGATGTGGGATAAGCAGAGGAACAACCCCTTAAGTATGTCTTTGAGGAAGCTTTAGATTGAGTTAATTGAAGTAGTCAGAATCGCCCTAAATTTGAGTGGCACCACTCCAGTCCTGGACTGACTGAGAAGGAGAAAGTGTCTCCACCGGGCTGGAGAAGACATGCTGCTCTCACAGAGGACCTGAGTTTAGATCCTAACACTGGAATCAGGCTGCTCACAACAACCTGCAACTCTAGCTGCAAGGGATTTAGAGCTTCTGGCCTCTACAAGCAACTGTACATATGGACGCATGCACGCATACACACACCCGCCTGTACTATGGGATGGTACGTGAGCCGTGGAAGGGTCTGGAGATTTAAACACATATACACACAGAGACACGGGGACATGGGTCATCCTTGAAACAAGAATGCCAACTTTATTGTGCTCCAGGGAAGCTTACACAGGGATCCTTAACTGATAGCCACGCCCCAGCTCTTGGGATTTCCAGCTGTAAAACCCACCAGAAGCCATTCCCCTGCCATCAGGAACTCATGAAGGCCTCGTGCTCAGAGCAGCTGCAGGCACAGGAAAACAAGTTTTGTTCAGTTCACTCCAGCAGGCAAAGCATCTGAGGCAGGCAAAGAAAGTCAGGGTTCTGCAGCCCCCAACACGCACACACACACCTCTTATATACAATTCAAAGTAAACTGAATCTTTTTAAAAAGGGGAGAGACAGAGACTCTGATTTCTGATTGTAGACACGATGTTAGGCGACCTGACCCGAGTTCCTGCTTGAACGCAGAGCCAGCAGCAACTTTTCCTTCCTTCACTTGCTTCTGTCAAGGATGTCAACACGGCACCACTTAAGGCAATTCGTGCAAATACTGACTTTTAAGCGTCTGTAATCTACTTCTCAACCCTGCATGTGCCAGTGTCAATGAGGCCCATAGGATGAGTCCGTCTTCTTGTGGGAGATAAGGGAGCTGGCCTTTCATAGTCCTGCAGGGCTTGCAACAGTGCCTTCCTGTAACGCCTGTGATGCTGCAACATAGTTGCTGTTGCTTAAAGAGCCTCCACACCGATTGCCAGGCGCTATGGTAAGTTCTTGGCTTTCAATTCTCTTACTCCTCATTACAGCCTTTCAAGTACTGTCATTTCCCACTCTCATAGGGTAGAAGACCCAGGCTTGGAGTTAAGTTACTTGTTTGAGTCACATATTGAAAACTATACAAGTAGGACTCCACCCTAAACCTCTGGGACCTCAGCCCATGGACTCATGGGAGTGTTTCTTTTCCGACATACTTTTCAATTGCGTCTCATTTTTTTATTTGAATTTCTTGAAAGTACTGTACATGTTAATTAAATAAAAATGTAAAAGAAGTTGGGTGGTGGTGGCGCACGCCTTTAATCCCAGCACTCGGGAGGCAGAGGCAGGCAGATATCTCTGGGAGTTCGAGGCCAGCCTGGTCTACAAGAGCTAGTTCCCGGGATGGGCACCAAAGCTACAGAGCAACCCTGTCTCGAAAAACCAAAAAAAAAAAAAAGTAAAAGAAAACAAAAACTGAAGTTTAATTCTTACGTTATAAAAGAAAAAGAAAAATGGGGCTGGAGAGATGGCTCGTTAGTTAAGAGCACTTATTGCTCTTCTAGAGGACCTGAGTTTAGTTCCCAGCACCCACGTCAATGCAGCTCACAATTGCTTATAACTCCAGCTCCAGGGGATCCAATGCCTCTGGCCTCATCAGGCATTTGAATTCATCTGTGTGTGCCCACATACACACACCACGTAATCTCAAATAATAAAAATAATTTTTAAAAGCAAATGATCAAATCCATCCCTACATTCCCCATGCCCGCCCACCATTATTTCCTCCCAACTTAATTTGCTTTAAAAAAAAACAAAACAAAACAAAACAAAACAAAACAAAAAGTCACTGAATGCACTTGTATGTGCTCGTCTGTCTGTGCATGGGTATAGGTCCATTTACTGAGGCATGGGTAGTTGCTTAGGGGTCACATCCATTCCAATAGTTTCTCAGCGGAGTGGAACATCGTGACTCCCTCCCCAATTTGTACACAGATCTTGTCTGGCTTGGTTTGGGTAGGTCCTCTGCACATCGTCATCACAGCTGTGAGCTCAGGCCACCGCCATCCCGTGTCCCCCAGACACTCTTTCACTGTGGTCACCAACTACCTCTGCAGACACAAACGTCCCTGGCTCTTACGGTCTTGCCACCCACTCTTCCACAACGTCCCCTGAGCCCGTGGGGGAAGGGGAGTGATACAGATATCTTGTTTAGGTTTGATCACTTTCATTCTGCATATTTTTTTAATATCACCAAATGCCTTCCCTCTTGTTATCCATGGTTTTTCTGGCATAAATGTGAGAAGATCCAGTCTGTATAAGAGCTTTCCTGGAGGGTTTCTGAATTGTGCGATTTGGACAGGATGATGAATTTAAGGCTGTGCCTTCCTAGATTATATGATGTCATAAACTCGTAACTTCATAGATGAAAATTGCTCTCTATACTTAAATGCCTTTTCATAGTTTTCTCTCGCAGTTTGGGACGTTAACAACTTATCACCCATAGTGAGCAGTCATCACCCATAGGCAACCACCTATGAAGGAGGCTGAAAATACAACTTCTGCCCCAGCTGCGGGTGGCAGATCCATCCTGGGTAGGGTCTCACCTGGCAATTTTACCTTCCTGAGTTTCCTTAGCCTCTTCCATGGTGCATCCAGAGGCCTTGGCTTCAAGGCCATTTGGTCTTCACTATCAACCCATCCTCCAAATTACCTAAATCTGAGACATGCTGGTTGACCTCTGTCGTCACAATGCAGCCACAGCTGGAGACGAAACCTTTTGCTGCAATTACATTGGGCTCCTAGACAACGCGGGTAGAGCTTCCTCCAGAAGGGCTCAGGGAAGATAAATGCATGCCAAGCTGGGCCAGTGCAGACCTCAGCTCTTTAATCTCAGTCTGTTCCCAGGGACAGTGTATTTATTAGAACCCCATAACCGTTACTCTTATTTTTGTGGATTACAGAGCAGGTACGGAATTCCTGTCGTAGCTACTGGAGCATTGGGATGGGATCACGAGTCTTTCCTTGTTCCGGCTGTTGGTCCTTTTTTTCCCCTGCTGTAATCTTTTGATTTTTGATAGGGATATCCTAACAATCAGTATGCTCATATTTTCCAAGGGAAGTCAACGGAAGTCAGGTTTGCTCATTTGGGGAGTCAAGTGCTCCCCAAATACGGGTTGAACTGCCATACTTGTTTACTTCTGCAGAATTCAGCTATATTCAACTCTAGGCACAGCCAAGGTTCTGGCTCATTCTTTAGTCACTCTGTGACTGGACCATTTTGAGACCCCTGGCTGCCCTTCCCACTCATCTGCAAGGGTCAACTTGCCAAAACTCTGTGGCCTGCTTTAAGGATTTTTTTCCCCCTCTCAATTTCCCTAAGCTTGTTGCTAACCTGTTATGTGATCGGTTTCACCAATTCTCTTCAACCTGAAGACGGTCATTTTTAAAGCTGTGACTTAGAGGAAGATTTTGGGACATCCCTTTTGATATGGAGGATTCAGGCTTGGCACTTGCGGTCTGTTTCTCATCACCCCCCCCCCCCAATCTATTTCCCCTTCCCTCGGTGGCCTTCTCAGCTGACATCATCTTTTGGCCGGGTGCCTTGAGAAACGGGAGAGGCTGGGTGTGACCGCGCGGAGCAAGCACCCCTCAGACACGTTGAGTCGCAGAGTAACCGAATCGCAAGGCTGGATGTACACCAGGAGATTGGTTAGTTCCATATCCCTCCCCACACAAGAATTTGCTCTCTCAATATCCAGTCCCGTCCTGTGCTAGAATTCTTCCAAGCAGAGAGCTCATTAGTTGGCTGGGCAAACTGTCTGTGTTTCAAGTTCTAATTGCTGGAGTCATTCATCAAGCTGAACGCTGCTGTTTTTCCCGTTCGTTCTAGATCTACCCTTGGGAGTGATGCAGGCTAAACGAGCTGATTTCTTAATAAGACCACAGTAATTGCTGTTGTGTGCCGAGTTCTCACTCGGGTCGCTATCAACTTTCTTACTCTTAGCAATGGGCACCAACCCTGCCTAGCTATTTTTTTTTTTAGTTATTTTGGCCAAATAAGAACTACCGAAACTTGGTGCCTTAAAGAAACACTCATTACTTCACAGTTGCTCTAGGCCAGGAATCCAGAAGCAACTTACTAGACGGTTCTGGACCACAGCTTCCCTTCTGGTTTCAGCCAAAATGTCATCCTGTTGCAGGCATCAGAAGGCTTGACCCAGGGTGTGGGTCCACTTTGGAGCGCTCCAACATTGTTGATGACAGTAGGTTCCAGCATCTTTCTGGCCATTGGCCAGAGCCATCCCTTTTTTTTT
>JABTXL010005037.1:9219315-9233818 GCA_025134845.1 Neodon shergylaensis | reverse complement strand
GAGAGAGAGAGAGAGAGAGAGAGAGAGAGAGAGAGAGAGAGAGAGAGAATAAGAGTGTATAAGTACAGGAGCCTGAAAAGACCAAAAGAGAGCAGTGCTCCCTTTAAGACTAGAGTTACATGCTGGGAACAGAACTTGAGTCCTTTACAAGAATAGTGCCTGCTCTTAACTACTGAGCCATCTCTCCAGTTCCCAGGTACAGCATTCAAAAAAGCACATTTTTTTTTGGTGAGATTTTTTAAATGTACACTGTTCACAAGTTCTTGATCTTCCCGCCTCTGTCTCTTTGACATAGCCTCCTGGCACACTTACCCCACGGTCATCAAGGTCATTTAGAGGAGAACCCATTCCTAACCCACAACATCATTCCTGACTTGTTTACGTTATCCTTCCCCTTCTGTAGTTATCTCCATCTTGATGTCCCCCTCTATCGATGTGCCTATCTCCCCCAGTTTCTTGGATGCCCCTGCCCTAAATGGAGTCTTCTCTTCATCTCCCTTTTTTAGCTTCATTTTAAATTTCTTTCTAGAAACATCTGTCACGTTCCTCATTCCAGACACAGGTTATTCTAGCTGTAGTGAGCTGGACCATGACGCGACTATCCAGTAGAGACGATATGTAAGCTTGGAAGTTTTCATGAAGGGTACAATTCAGAAAGAGGCAAATTAGTTATTGATAGATAAACGATACCGTACATCCTTATTTGGAAACGACATACTGAGGCCATTTCTGTTGATAAAATCAGGCATCTTTTGAAGATTTGCCATCACATTAGCATAAAAAAGCCCTGAGAAGTTATGGAGAAACAAAGAAGTCTACTTCTTTCATTTCATTTAATATTTCCCCGAATGGATCTCAGAATGAATTCTTTTGATCACAACCTCCGCCCCCCCATCTTCTCACACACAAAAGCACCCACGGAACACAATTTGAGCAAAATGACTTTAAATAGTAAAAGAGATAACAAAAGTAATTGAAGGTACCTATCAAATACACAAGTGGCTGGCTGGTTTCCCAGGGACAGCAGCAACTTGAAGGTGGTCTGTATTTTCTACATATAATGCAAGCAGTCACATTTCCCCCTTTGTCTTATAGTTGCAGCATGAGGTAGCAGGGAAAATGGCCACTGACCAAGGGTGTGGTTCTATTTAGAGAGGCCATTCCAACTGCTTTGGAGAGCAGTTGTCCTTGAGTTGGGTTTTCCTGAGGCATTTTCTGTTACTGCATCTCAAGAACCGATGCTTGGAGCGCCATGTGCGCATGCAGCAATCCAAAACCTCACAGATTCCAGGTCAGAGGCAACAACCAGGGAATAATTCGCACACTCTTACGTTTCAGATGGGTCTGATAAGATTGGGCATGTTCCACAAGGTTCCACATCAACAGACAGATAGCCTATAAGAAGATTTTAGGTAATAAATGAAACACTGAAACTTTTGATTAGTGGTGTCTAATTTACTTTGAACTATCAGTATGTGGGTATCACCTACTGATGTCAGTGATGCTGTGTGTCTTTTGTCTAAGATCAAGGGCTGAGTCTGGAATTTATAATTTTTTCAAAGTTTATTTCAACATGAACTAGCATTTCTACCTAAAGATGCTAAACTCGCAGGAAAAAAATATATGTGCCTAAAAATAAATTTCAGTTTTTATGTTATATCCAAAGGCGGCAATCATTAGCCACAGAACATTTCCAGTTCTCCGTCTGGATAAAGCTAAGGTTGCAATGCTCCTTCTGCCTTATGGTAACTGGAGCCACGTGACTAACTTTGGCTAAGGAACGTGAAAGGGAAAACCTCATGACTTACAGGCAAAAGTCTTAAGGACAAATACATAATTTTCCATCGACTGAGCAAAAAGTTAAAAATTATTATTTCATGTCACCCAGGCTTGGGAATGCTTGTTACTGCAGCTTTTGCTAACTTGTTCTGATTGGTTTATCACAATGGAACATTGATAGTCCCTGAACATCCTATGGTGGAAAATTAGATAATAAGACATACAGATGACATGTCAGATATGCATTTAAAGTATTGCTTAATCATTGGGAAACTGTGAAACAGGGTTATCTGGGGGGGGGTATAGTGAACCTTCAGAACTTTAAAATTGGGGATAATAATTGAAAAGAGAATATTTCAACGCAAAATGTGACATAGTCACACCATGGAATATTACTCAGCCTTAAGAAGAAAGGACACGTTGACATATGCTGTAGCATATGAAGACATTATGCTATGTGAAATAAGTCAGTCAGAAAAATATAAACGCTGTGTAGTGAAATTAATCAGAATAGTCAAAGTCACGGAGACAGAAGACAGACCTGTGGGTGTCAGAATCTGGGAGAGGGAACGGCGAATGCTTCTTGGGTATAAAGTTTCAGTTTTAAAAGGTCATAAGGAAATGTAGAGATGTATATGTGTTCAGAACTGAGCACTCATGTTGCATGAAACAATAAAAATGATAGAATAAGAGGTCATGAATTGAGAGGGATGGGTGTAGGCAAGCTTTATTTATTAAAACATAAAGTATCACTACAGATGGGGGTGTGGGAGAAAATGGAGAAGGAGGGAGAAATTATGTAAATACTGTGGTCATATATGAAATTCTGAACAAAATGGTATGGAGATGAATGATAAGGATAGTTGGACAATATACTTCTAAATACATGAACTACCACTGAACTGCTTACATTTAAATAGGTAAGATGGTAAACTTTATGTTATGTGCATTTTGCCGAGAAAAATCAAGGGGATGGTTTTGTGGAAGGAGACCAAATAGTCCATTTTCCCTGGAGGAGCTGAGTCATGCCCTCTTTCTGAGCTTGCAGAGGACCTCAAGTCTCACCTTTGAGAAATGGAGAAAGCAAGGCATTCCTGGTGTCTAGAACAACATTTACTTTGTCTGCAAGAGGTCGCCGGATGGCCAGATGGAAGACATCCTCGTTCAACTGCCTCTAAGCAAAACTGTGCTCTCGAAGTTGTGGGGTTTATGTCGCAGTTTGAGGGAATAATACATCCCTTTCTGTTTCCCCCTGTGGAGCCGAGGTCTTGTCAGAGCAAAGATAAGCCTTCAAGAAACCACACAGAGAGGGTTCTGGGTGACAACATCCCGCAGGGTCCTAGTCCCCGGAACTTGGCTGGCAGTGTGGTTCATTGGTAAGTGCTTGCCCCTCGGGCAGAGACCCTGGACTTGATCCTCAGTACCAGTCAATAGAGAGGCGCATAAATCAAAGCTCGAAAACTCCCAAGGAAATACCATATGGCGCACCCAGCTTCCTGAGCAGGTGTCTTCATCTCTCCTGACAAGGTGGCACCTGTGATCCCTCTCCTACTCTTCTTGGGGACAAAAGAAGGTGACAAGGAAGGAAGGCTCCCCACAGGGAGCTGTTCTCTGAGACTGCAATCTTCTCAACAGGGCAGGAAAGAGCACAATTATCCACCAAGGCTGTAATTAGTAGCGTCAGATTTAGCCTTTGTTCCTCTGTGAGAGTCCAAGGCACCACGTCATCACCTAAGCCCTAGTGCTCTGTCTGTGACAAAGGTTTTGTCCCTCGGTGCTGCGGAAGTCGGGGCTTACGACATCCCGTGCCTTTGCCCCCCCCGAAAGGACTCATCTCATTCCAAGACAGCATGCAATGCCTCTAGAAGGAAGCGGGAGTCGATGGCGCTGCCGGCTAACTCTTACCAAATCAATCCCCTTTTGGGCCGCCTCTCAAGAACCTCCTGCCAGATTTTGATGAGAGCGCCACTTCTGGAGTTCACGAGAAAAGCGTGGGGGATAATTCACTTAGAGCTCCACTGTGGAGCAAAACCTTCGGAACGCAAGTGAGAAAATCCACCCGCATATCACGCTCAGGCAAGCGGAGACGGTGGAGATGTACAGGCGCTACACGCACATGCACACACACTCAGGTCCTCGCGGGTGTGCGAGTTTAGCTGGGAAAACTTCATAGAGGACAGCAACACAGCAGCCTGGAGCATTTGTGTGTCGGGGCAGAAGTGGAACCCACATTTTAGCAATGCTCCCCCCCCCCCCCTTGCTTCATAGTCAACTGCCATTTCCTTTGAAGCATCTGTTCTGGGAGCCCAAGGGGGAGGGGCATCCACCATCAGTAAGTAAGTGGTAAGTGCTTGGGAAGGGAGCTCTGGAGAAACACGCCCCACTTAACTCCTCTTGGCTCTGCGAGTGATTACAGGGTCTGGGCTATTTCTGGCCACATCTCCTTGTCTGTGAAAAGTGGAAGTCAAGTCATTAAGGAGAATGGGCATCTGCGCGTTTAGTAATTCGCCTTGAGTCAGAAAGTCTAGACACTCCCCCGGGGCTGTGAAACACGCAGTGTGTTTCTGTGACCTTCAAGACTCTTTTGTAACCCAAAAGGTATTAAGTAACCAGATCTCAAAGGCAATGGGCACCGGGGCTCCTGGCCAGGACACGGGCAGCATAGGGAAAGTGTATTGAGCTGGTGGCTCAACGCAGGCAGATTGCACACTCTCTCATCTCTACCTCAGTGGCACAGAAGTGGGCAGTGTGCTACGCTCAGTGGGGAAACTGAGGCTCAGGTGGATTAAATAGCTCACCCAACTAGAAAGCAGTAGAACTAGAATTGGAATCCACACAATTTCTGGAGTGGACTTTCTTGAAAGGATTCAGACTTACTGGATTTGTTAATGAAACTCATTGTTTTGCATAATTGCTGTATGCTAACTAAAAAGGCAGGGTAGGGTGGGTTTGCAAACTTACTAGGGTTTGCAATCCAGTTTGTTCTTGTGACTTCCTGTGCCTTGGCTTTTGCAACCCATTAAATGGTGACAATAATCAGTCACTAATCCACAGGATTATAATGGGAGCTAAACAATTCTAAAATCATGCCTGACATATCTGGAAATTCTCCATTAAAATTTAGCTGTGGTTTTAACTTTCACGTATTTTTGGAGAAAGGCAACTAGGAAAAAAGTCTAACAAAAGAAGGTGTTAAATAGCATATCTGATTGGCCCTAAAATTATCTTGATGTCGGAGAAGTGCTTGAAGATTTAATTTTATTCTATCTCTTCAAAACCAAGAGATCAAGTAAAATGAAATGGGAGAATACTGTGACAGTGGCTAACAGAGGGGTAGGGACAGGAGGGAAAGACCCTGGGGCAGTGACATCTGGGGCTGGCCTGAGCAAAGGGACTGTTTGAGGAGATAGGAATAAGGTGTTATGCAAAGGTCAGCCAGAGCAATTGAAGAAGTTGTGCTCCAGACAACAATAACAGAACTGGGGACCAGCATAGAAACATCATTTTCAATTTCCAGGTCCTGATTCCTTCTGAAACTGTGGAATGAATTCAGTAGGTCACAGCCAGTATCTATGAAATGCCAAAGGAGAGACAAGAAGCAAGTGGACACAAGGCAGGTAGAAGACAGCACCCAGGACCTATGTAAGGGAGAGGCGAGAGGCAGGTAGACACAAAGGAAAACATCAGACAGCACCCAGAGTGTAAGGAAGAAGGACAAACATTGTTTCGTGGAATTCGGGGTTTCAGTTGTGGGAGTAGAAATCTAGATGTCATCGTGGTTTTCTGTCTTCTGGTCCTGAGATTGTTTCAATACCCTAAGGCTGTGCCTTATTTTGGCTCAGCCACTTTGGCTTAAATGCAACTCCTGTCCCTCCCTCCCACATCCTTCCAGATGTCATGCCCTAGGTCTGACCTTCCTCAGGATGCAAGCCAGCTGGAAATTCCACACAGGATGTCTGGTCACCTCAGGAAGCCAAGCTGTCCTCTTAGGTTTTTGTGTTTCTGAAATATAAACGACAGAGAGGAGTCAAGCGGTGGACAAGTCACACTCCGTGGTGCTCGTACAAATCAAACCCACTTGGGACCTGACTAAGCAGTTTGATTTCACGCTCAGATCAAGACTCAGGTGGAGGAGAGGATCCAAGAGAGCAAGCTCCATTTCTGCTTCTGCACAAAGACCTGGGGTGACCAAGGAATGCCTGTGTTTTCGGGGAACTGACTCCTGAAGGTGAGTGCTAGAACTCAGCAAGGACGTGTGCCTCTAAGCCATGGAGAGGGTGGTCTAAAGACACAGAGAACTGCAGCAGAGCCCCTGATTTCCTGCTCTTACATCTCCAGATGCAGGCAAGCAGGAAAGCCCAGGTCCTTGCCATCACCACCTGAGAATACGACAGTCCCCACGGACTCTAAACTCAATCTGTCTGCACAGCTGTGTTGCTCCACGGAAGGAACACATATTGAGTCTCCAGTCACCAGAGCCCAATTTGCCAGAGCACAGTGCCCTGCTAATGGAATGGAACCGTTGCTAGATTCCATCTTGCCCTAGATCAGGAGATGGCCTTTGCATCCCAGCAGCTGCTATCTGAATCCCAGAGCCTTAAGCAGTCTCCTTGCACAGGCGCATCTGCCCCTTTGCAAAGCACAGCCCCAGGCTCATGGCTTCCACTGGGTCTCTGGGCCCAAGGACAGGTGCTTGCACAGTCTCTGGCATTTGCAAAGCTGTGGTGCAATAGGCTGGCACTGGTATAAAATCGTACAGACAAATGGAACGGCAAGGAGTACCCAGAAATTAACATGCCTACATACAGCCAAGTGATTTTCAACAAAATAGAAGACGCATGGAAGGAAGGGTGGTCTCTTGGATCAGTGACTGTGGGGCACTAGATATACATCCACAAGAGAATGAAATTCAATTACTAACCCCTAGCCATATACTGTTGTGTGATATTTTGATCACATTCTGACATTAAAGTTTGCTTTGAATCAGAGGGTTGAGCTAGCTACTAGCTGACCGTAATTAACAACAGAGGTCTTGGAGGGCTGAGGACAGATAGGGAGACAGGAAGTTGTAGGGTGGGGCTTAGAGATGATCTTAGTCCTTTTGGATAGAGGAACAGAAGAGATAGGAGGTCACTGGTTACTTCTCTGCTGGTTTCTCTGATCATTCAGGTTCTTACACCGATATCTGAGTCTTGATTTTTTATTGATAAAGAATGATTAGATAAATGCAGCAATATTTAAAAAAAACACAACTCAAAGTGAACTAAAGACTATTGGATCAAGACTACGAAGCTACTAGAAGAAAACGTGGGGGAAATGCTGCAAGCCATCAGTGCAGAAGGCGGACCCCTGTAGCAAGAGTAATTGAAGTGAGAAGAAGCAACTGGAATTGAATCCAACGAAGACGTTTCTGGTCCATAAACAAAACCATGAGTAGAATGGAGGGACAGGAGGAACAGGCGAAAATATCCACAAAGCATCCACGCGGCAAAGGATTAATATCCAGAATATATAATTATCCGATTTAAACGCTGGGCAAGTGATCTCCATCTCATTCATGTTTCAAAAGAAGACATAGAAACAGGCAAGAAAAGTATGAAAGAAAAATACTCATTATCACTAGGCATCAGGGAAATGCAAATCAAGGCCATGATGATGTACTGATTTCACCCTAATTAGAACTGCTATCATCAATAGTCAACAACAACAAAAATAACAAACGCTTGTAGGGGTAGAGAGAGGGCAGCTGGTATGGGCTGTTGGTGGGAATGTAAATTAGTACAGTCACTATGACAACCAGTGTGGGGGGGTTCTTCCAGGAACTAAAAATAGCCTACTGTGTGACTCAGCAGTCCCAGTACTGGTTTTATACCCAAGGGAAATGAAATCGGTAAGTCTAAGAGATCTTTGGACTCCCAAGTTAATTGCAGCTCTATCTGTAGTAGCCAAGACATGGGATTCTCCAAAGTGTCTGTCAACAGAGGAACAAACAAAACACAGCAAGTATACACCATATGCCTGTGCATTTAAAAAATTAAATATTTTCATTTGCGGCAATATGGATGGAATCAGACACGCCATGTTAAGTGAAAGAAGCCAGGCAAATAAGGCAAGTTCTGAGTGTTTTAATTCACTGGTGGAAGCTAAAAAAAAAAAAGTGACTGCATAGAAAAGAGAGAATGGAATTCTAATTATTAGAGAGGGAGAGAGGGCAAAGGGAAGATAGAGACTAGGTAGCATGCACCAGCACACAGCTAGATGGGAGGGATTAAATCTGATACACAGTATGTTAACCATCATCTACAAATTGTATTTCAAAAGAACGAGAAGTGTTTGAAGAGATAGAAATGATGATTATCCTGATTTGATTAGTATAAACTACATGACGCACCAAATTCTATACTGTACAAATATGCATTATAAAATAGTATATAACATTAATTTTTTTTCCTGCACTTACATGAACCTAACTACTGAGTGAATTCAGAAATGAATCCTGTCCTTACATATTATCAGGAAACCTAGGTAGAACTCAGCAGGCGGTAGAAAGAAAGATTGGCCTGGGGTCTAGCCATCCCCAGCATAAGGCTGTCCCCTAGAGATAAGCCAGGCTGAGGCCTGGTTCCCTTGCCAGCCATTCTTCAAAAGCAGTCTCCAATTCCTCATTTGTGAGCCCCTCCGGGGCTTGCAACACTCACTCTGTGTGGGGCTTGCTTGGAGGTAGGTAGCATTCTGCTTTATGAGGAGCCCGGGAGTCAGCTGCCGTCAGATCTAATCTATCAGAGCAAATGTTTGAAAACCACACTGAGGGTTTGAAAGGGGTAGCAGCTCTTTCTCCTCCAGTTCATAAGCAGTCTCTACAGGAGTGATTATATCAGTTCATTAAGGAAATAGTGACAGGGGGACAATCAAGGAATCTTAATGGCATGCAGCTATGATTAGAGCTAATAAAGTTGACAATGTTTGACTTTAAAGTTAAAAAAGAGAAAAAAAAATGAGGGTTCAACTCTGTGCCCTCTAATAGAGCTCAATTCTGGACGATCCAAGAATTTGGAGAGAAGAATTAAAAGCTACAAGATTTCTTTGGGAGGCGGCCCCTTTTTGTGGCTGTTTCCTCTCCAGCCTCAGGATTGAAGAATCAGCTAACAACGGAGGAGGTCATGGGACAATGGGTCATGGGAAAGAAGAGGAATAGCCAGTCCTTTCTTCATGTAAGTCAGAGGTACAAGAGACAAGGAAATAAAACCACCTGTAATCCTGCTACCAAAGCATAAACATCTCAGCAGAATATAGAGGTGTACCCCTTTAACCTCTCACTTCGAAGGCAGAGGCAAGTGGATCTCTGTGTTAGAGGCCAGCCGTGTCTATATAGGGAATTTGAGGATAGCCAAGACTTCATGGTGAGACATTGTCTCAAAAGGGGAAAAAAAAACTTAAAAAAGGAAAAACATCTCTAATATATTAATATATGTCGGTGTATCAACTTCAGAATGTTTATATGTAAGTTGTATGCATAAATATATATTTGCATATGCACAGAGTTATGCACTCATAAAACAAAATATATTTTCCTTCCAAATAGTATACTATAGATTCTTTAGAATAGTTTTGTTTTTTCTCAACAAGAAATGAACAAGAATGTCACATGTTGATAAGTGTATTTCATTATTTTAAATTGCTACTTGATAGTATTTTCATGATGGACCATAATGTATTAGCCAACGCCTAATTTTAGGCCTTTATACTTCAACAGGCTCTTGTGACTTTGGAGTAATGCTGAGATATCCCTGCCTAGGCTTTCATCTTCTCTCCGACGTCTTCTCTCCCCACAGTGATGCAAGCCTTGTTTCTCTAGAGGTGAAGCCTTTGGTTGGAAGATAGCACCTCCTAATTGGGATTAGTGGCTTTATAAAAGAGCTATCAGAAGGTTTAACATCTCCCTGTGCCCTGAGAAGAAGCAGAAAAAAGACAAGAGGAGAAGCAGAAAAGTGGACTGACTGTGATCAAGCATGTAGGTCCTTGCCTGAGCACACTCTGTCACCTTGACCTTGGACGTCCTCATCTTTAGAATAGTGAGGTGTAAACTTCTAGAGCTTACCAGCTAGTCAGTGTGTGGCTTTCTGTTATGGTATCTAAGATGCTCCTGATATCAACTGACCATGTTCATTGCAGATAACTAATATATTAAGGGGAGAAAGTCCCAGGAAAGAGTAACTAAGTGATGATTCTTTCATATAGCTATATAATATGTATGAATAGGTATAAGAGCTTGTATACATGTAATAAATGTATGCACACACATATACAAAGTTTAATGATGTATTTATTTTGTTTCAAGTAGGGTGGGTTATAGATTTATTAAGGGATACCGAGAAAGAACTCATGAGGATGGGAGGGGTCCCAAGGAAGAAACACCCTTAAAAACATACTTTTAAAGGGGTCGGTGATATATTCGTATCTTCACAATATGTGACAGAAATCACTCCAGCTCAACTAATATAGGTCATTAATATTTAATTCCTACTCAGTACTCTATCCTGAGGATTGTCATAATTCATCCAGGTCTTCTTTTATTAATGGATTTGGTTTCCTATCAACTTTCAATTATTAAAACTAAGGTTGCAATGGTCATCCTAGTACATGTATTCTTGTACACTAGGGGTTTAATTTCTGTAGTTTAGGCTCCCAGGAGTGGAACTCTGGGTAGAATTGCATGTGCACATACATTTTTAATGGAGGTCATAAATCATTTTTACATGTCTCTCCAGTGATACATAATCTGCCCTCGCCCAGATTCCCATTCCTGGTAGTAATAGGGACATTTACTCTTTTATAAAGCTTGCCACAGTGGCTGGGTATCTTCACGGACATTCTAATTTCCATTTCTCTGCCCATCAGGAAAAGCTGAACATTTCTCTCTTACTCTTGTTCTTCTGACAATTGCCTTTTTATATCTCCAACCCGTTTTACTATTGGTTTGGCTATCCTCATTGTTTTTTAAATTGTAAAAGAGCTATTCTTAAATTATAGATATGAATGTATCATTTGAATTTAAAGTTATTTTCTCCAACTTATTTGCCTAGGGACTTTATACTTGTAATCTATGGATCTACAAATGATATCTGAGAATTTTATGCATATATACATGCAATATACACAATACCTATGTATTCTGGCAATAATTAAGAGCATTTCCCCCTGGGTCAGGGAGATGGCACAGCAGACAAAGGCACCTCCTGTCCAACTTCAAGACCTGAGTTCAATCCCTGGATCCCACACACAGGAGGGTAAGAACTGACTCTCACAAGTTGTCCTGACCTCCACACGTATATTACAGCACAAACTTGTGTTCACGTGCCTACACTCGCATCCCTTCTCCATGAATGAATGGATATAAATAAGTGAACAAAATCAGGCACCTAGCAGTTAGTGCCTCGGATGGCTCTTGCCATTAGCTTTGCTCTGCTTTCTTTCAGTCCTGGTACAACTCAAGATGACTGGTGGTCGGGCTAGGAAGGACTCCAGATAGGCCAAGCCAAGGCAGTTAGGTCTCACCTGACAAGCACTGGCTGGCAGTTGCTTGTGGACCATATTCGTGACTCTAACTATGGCATCGTGTAGTCATGGGGATCTGGGCGTCGCTGCTGTGGAGTATAGCGTATTCCTTCTAGATCACTGGTTCTCATCCTTCCTATCGCTGTGGCCCTTTAACACAGTTCATGAGGTGACCCCCAACCATAAAATTATTTTCGCTGCTACTTCATTACTGCAATCTTGCTACTGTTATGAATCATAATGTAAATGTCTGTGTTTTTCATGGCCTTAGGCACCCCCTGTGAAAGAGTCTGTTAACTCCCTAAAGGGGTCGTGACCCACAGGTTGAGAACCACTGTTCTGGAGTGTGTCTCTGGAAACAATTTAAATTGACCTAATCTAAAGGGCATGTGGGTCCTTAATCTCAGGACTCAGAACTCTACAGTTGGCCAGCGTTGGTGATTCCAGGGGACGGTACCTCTGTGAGAAATCACAGTTTTGAACTTTTAAAATTCTTTTTGAGTCGGTTGGGGGTTTAATTAGCCTTTCAACCAGTCAGATTATGAATTTCAAGTCTAAACCATATTTAAGTATGGCTTCAAGGACACTGTAGCTTCTGTGGATTTTGCTGGATTTGATTATTTGTAAAAACTGTTCGGATCATAATTGTGATACAGAAGTTATAGTAACAAACATTTGGTTTTATAGAGACATTCCATGTCATGGACAAGCTCAATAGAGGTCATGACTCACTCCCCCAACCTTCCTCTTCAAATACTATTTCTTCGATTCCCTATTTTTTTCTAAAATGATTATCTTATTTTTACCTCCAGGTGTCAGTCCATCAGGAATTTATGTTTGAAGCTAACATTAAACTTATGTCCTATCTGCAGAAGAACAGAATTTATTTTTCTTGGGGGGGAGAGGGATTTATTTGGTTTACACGTCTAGATCATATTCAATCACAGAAGGCACTCAGTGTAAAATCGAACAGAAGTTGGAGGCTGAACACACAGGGAAATGTGTTTCTGGCTTGCTCACGGGTTCATGCTTTGCTGGCTTTCTCATGCTGCTCAGAACCATCTGCCCAGGGAATGGTGTTGCCCAGAGTGGACAGGACTCTCCTGCATCAATTGAGGCATAAAAACAATCTTACACAGACATACTCACTGATTAGTTGATGTAGAAAATTCATCCACTGAAAATTCTTAGACCAATCTAGACTATGTCAAGTTGACAAAGCTAACTGGGACTAAGGGAATTAAAGCTTTTTTTTTTTTTAAATAAAATACAACTTTTGTAAATGCTTCTTCAGTAGTTCATACTATCTAATGTTTTAAATCACTCTTCTATAAAACTAGATAATATCTTGAGTAATTAGTCTTACTAGATGGTTTGGGGTGTTGCTGTGCTGTGGGTCTTGAGTCTGCGTCTCAATGTATACATGACTTAAGAGATTTCAGCAGAGAGTAGAAGATAAATGATGAACCAACGTAAGTTTTCATTTTGCTTAGTATGTAAAGCTTGCCATTTAATTACAAATTTCATCTGATGATTGGAGATCAGAATTTTTGTGATAATGAATATTCCCTGTCAGGAACATTGTGTAGATTCTTGTTTGTTCAGGTCATATTTTTGCCCCACAGTAGGAACACATTTTCATATATTTCTGATTTTTATCATTAATGTGTTTTGGATGGTTTTCTTATTTACATGTATAGGTAAATTTTGAGCATGTTAAAAAAAAACCTAATGGTTTTCTCTCTTTATTTTGGATCTACCCAGTTTATCAAATGATCTTTATCTTCTTTGTTTTTATTAGAGTTTCTTGGTGATGTCAGGTATAAAATTATATGACCAACAAAATGTTTCACCTCTTTCTTCCATATTTGTACTTTGCATATTTACAACGTATGTATTGTGTATGCAATTATTTCCTAAGATATGCCAGTCATATTAAATGAAATGGCAATACTATAAGTTCCTATCTTAGTCTTGATTTTGACAGGAACCTTTATTCTTAGAACTTGTGATATAGCCAAAGGTGACCTTGAATTTCTGATTCTCCTGCCTCCACTTTCTGAGTGGGATTTCAGGCGTAGTCACTACACCTGCTCTATGTGGCACTGAATATTGAACCCAGAGCCTCATGGATAAGAAGTAGGCACTTTGCCAACTAAGCCACAATGGAGCTCCAAAATTTCATTTTTAATAAAAATAACACCTCTTGAATCTTAGCTGTTGGTTACTCATACCTCTGTGCTGTTTTCTCGTTCTAGGATCCAGCTAAGCCCAGTTTTCTAGGGATCGTTGCCATTTTTATAACTGAGGAAGCTGCCATGGCCAGTTCATACAGTGGCCCTTAAACCTGAGCTCTGACATAGTATAGACCTGTTCCCCTTGTGTTTTGTTGGCCAAGACCGATACATGGTCAGATGACGGCCCCGTGGTGTGGTGATGTTGTGGAGAATTATAACTCTCCCACAGGCAAAGCACTAAGTAACCAACAACACAGTGCACTCTGCCTCTCTTCCCCTGCTACTGTGTTTGCTGCTGCTGCCTCGTGCTGACCTTCAGAGCCTTCATGAAGAGCGGAGCCCATTCCGTCTCTACCTATGGTGTTCGGTGTGCTTTAAGTAGGTGTCGCGTTAATCCTAATGCAGCACGATTCGTGGATGTGGTACAGTTGTCTGGAGCCTTTAGTTTGTTGATTCAATATAAGTGATTTCCTCATAATTGACTCTTGAGTTCCCAGAATAGCTGTATTCAGAGCTGTGAACTATTCCCTTGATAACCTAATGAATTCTAGCTCACAAAACAGAATTGTCTTTTCCCTCATTAGGGTAATTAGTTGATAATGATCTACTCTGACATAGTTTCAGGTCTGGCTTTTAGGTAATGCACATTTCATAAGGTGGATTTGGATGTTTTTAATTTTTATTTTCAGAAATTAGAATAATTTATTGGAGTTAGTTTGTGGAAATATTTCTTATTCAAACTTAGTTCTACATTGTTGGATTCTAATGCTTTTCTCCCTTCCTCCATCCCTTCCTCCGTCCCTCCGTCCTTCCCTCCCTCCCTCCCTCCCTCCCTCCCTCCCTCCCTCCCTTCTTTCCTTCTTCCTTCCTTCCTTATTTCCTTATTTCCTTCCTTCCTTCCTTCCTTCCTTCCTTCCTTCCTTCCTTCCTTC
>JABTXL010005037.1:9169723-9219305 GCA_025134845.1 Neodon shergylaensis | reverse complement strand
TTCCTTCCTTCCTTCCTTCCTTCCTTCCTTCCTTCCTTCCTTCCTTCCTTCTTTCCTCCTTCCTTCCTTCCTTCCTTCCTTCCTTCCTTCCTTCCTTCCTTTCTTTTTATTTTTGAGAGAGAAAGCCCAGGTTTGCCTCAGACTTAAGATCCTCCTGCCTCTGCTTCCCAATTACTGTGATTGCAAGGGTGTGTCTCCACTGAACAGCAATCAAGTGCCTTTTTTGTTTAATTATCTATTACCTATCCTCCACAGTATTTCAGTGGTAAACGATCTAATAAAGTTCTCTCTCTCTCTCCCTCCCTCCCTCTGTGTGTGTGTGTTTATTCACGTGGATATGTGCTTACATGCATGTAAATGCACATGAGTGAATAAACATGTATTTGGAGGCTAGAGGTGAGGTCAGGGTCATGCATCTCCCTCAATTACTCTACCTTTTTTTTTTTTGGAGAAAGTCTCTCATTAAATCTAGAGCCCACCAATTCAACTAGGCTAACTGCCTAAGAAGCTCCAGGGACCTATCTGTCTCTGCTTCCCCAGTGCTCGAATTATTGTGGGGTATTTACCAGAGAAGACTGCTCAGCAGGTTTAAGCCAATATAAAGTCTTTATTAGCTGGCCAGTGGCTACAGTAAGTGTTTGGGGTGAGCTTTTCAGCACAAAAACCATATTCTGGGTTGACATGCTTCAGTTAACAAGAACAGTTAGCCAGAAGCAAAGCTACAGAAGTTAAAAGAGGAGGTTAGTACATTTTGAGACTTTCCCAGAACTATATGGACTTTGATGGATTAGCCGTTTGTTTTAGTTTTGGTTGGTGGTGCTGTCTCTATGCTGAGTTTTACAGTCTGAGTGGTACTTCTGTCATGGAGTCCGTTGTGCTAAGGTCTAGGGCTCTGCAATGAAATTATGGATGCATATCACCCACCTGGCTTTTTACATGGATGCTGGAATCCTAACTCAGGTCCTCCTGTCTACACAACTGGGCCACCTCCCCGATCCCTAGCGTGTTCACCTTCCAAACTTAAATTCATATTAAAATCCTCCGTTTAGCAAAAGATTTTCAAATATATGGTAAGCCTGCCTTTATTATTATCTTCTATGCTTTGAATGTGTGTGATCATGTCTCTTAATTTATTCCAACCTTATCATTTTTTTCAAAAGCATGTATGATTTATAAATCTGTATCGCTGATCAAAAAGTAACTTTTAGCCTGGCTAGTGCTTGCCTGTGAGCATAAGGCTCTTAGCATGATGACCAGAACTGATGTAAGAGAGTCAGAGCCAGACATGGAGAGCCAGACATGGCAGTTCGGCTTGTCCAGGCAGACGGATGGCTAAGACTCACTGGACTATAGTGTCCTACGTGATGAATTCTAGGCTAGAGGGATAGAGTGGACAGTGACCAGGACACAACACCTGAGATTGTCCTTTGGCCTCTGCATGTATATGTACATAAATGCACATACACATGGACACACACACACAGTACTTTCAGATATTCAGAGGCTGAGGCAGGAGGATCACAGTTTTGAGGCCAGCCTGGGTTACATGGCAATACAATGCTTAAAAAAAAAAGAGGTAGCTTTTAAATTTTCTTTCCACTGTTATTTCATTTTCTGATTCGTTGCTTTCAACTTATTTATAAATTTCATTTTTAGTTTATTTTCTTGATCATTTTGTAATTTCTCAAGGGAACTACCAATGTTTTGCACTTTTTAATCATAAATAGTAGAGATATCCATAACTAATATTTATATCTATAACTATATCTTCGGCAGTCTTCATTTCTCACGGGATAGATTGACTCTCATTGCTTTCCAGGCGGTAGTGTACATTTTACCACAGCCCCACCCAAATTTTCTTCACACACTCAGATACTCATGTACCGTCTTTGTGGTTCATCTCCTCCCCTCCTATAGTTTATAAACTAATTGTTTCCAGATCTCCCCGAAGCTACAAGCTCAGATTCACACATTTCCTAATGCATACAACTAGCTCTGTGTGCTCCAACCTTGTCTACGTTTCTCCAAGTAAACAATAAATACATTTTTCTTTGTTATTTGTAGCATGATCACACCGTATAGAATGTTCAGATTTATCTTCCTTCTCTGCCTTGCCCTTCACATCCATTCTGTTCAAACACTAAATCTTGTTTGTTTTATCATACACTAAAATCACCTTCCTGTGTCTCTGTCTCGGCCATCGCCGCCTTGGCTTGTACACTCGCCATTTCTGGCAGGTTATCTCAAAGACACAAGACTTTGTTTCCATTTCCCTTCTCCCTGTCCCATTCTGTTCCAAACATAACCCCTAAGACCTCAGCAATGATCTCCCGAAGATGCGAGTGCCACTGTATAAAAGTTCTTAGGATTCTCTCTGATTCCAGAACAAACTCAGCACAGTCTGCACACCCGTTTCCTTCCCCATGGAAGAGATAAGGAAAAATAGCGTGACAGTTTTGATTTCACGAGCTTCTCTGTCAAGGTGCCTTTATCCTCAAAAAATATTGAGTGGAAAAAGGCGCTAACATTTACTCTTGTCTACTGTGAGCCAGGTCTTGTACTAGGATTTATCATTCTTTTATTCTCTTGTTATGAAATACATGGAATCTTTTTAGCTGTAAGTCTAACTATCTTATTGCTGGTGGCTTACACCAAAAACACAGTGTATTCTTTTGTTACAAGTCTCAAAGTGGACAGGGTTCCCAGACCTCGGTTTTCCATTTTGTTATACTTAGCTGATTGGCTCTTACGTGTGTATGCTTGCTTCATCAAGGAAGCAACATGACTGATGAAGGTCCAGATAAAAATGGGAGAAGGAAAATAGTTGATTGGGGGGGGGCTCTCTTAAGGAAGCTCAATCCCTCTACAAGGATGCAGACTTTGCCCCAGAACCCCCAAACAGGTCTCCATTTAGACCTCATTAGCCAGACACAGGCACCTGACTGACTTTTCCTATCTTCAAACAAATGGAGTTTACAGCCTCTGTAGGGGATGGATACAAGTGGGTGGGGGAAAGAAAGACCAAGAGATGGGCCTAGAACAGAGTCAGGGCATCTTTATAGAGTCTTCAGTTCATAAGCGAGACCAAAATCATCCAAAGTTACGCTCTTGGGAACTGGTGGACCTTGGATTGGGCAGGCACTGAGTCCTGTTTCCAGAGTTTCCCCATCTTCTCAACAGTACCCTAGTTTCTCCTATGCTCTGACAGGATTTCAGACAGGCATGATCGAGGGTCATTTTCCAATACCAGTTGCTTTTCTTGAAATCACACTGCATATATTCTCATGCACGGGGTAGTGTTACTTACAGTGTTCTCATCCTGACATCTCATGCAACCTGGTTTCCTTTTTTAAATGGAAACTTAGGCACCGCACTAAGGCTGTCCAGACTGGCTTTGAAGCACATTACATAGAAAGCGACCACATTCAACTACACGCTCTCTCTCTGACTGTCTCAATCCCCTGTTGGCGCTCCCTGCCAAGTTTCACCCTTTTGCTGTGAAGATGGTTTTCGACACAATCTTCCTGACCTCTGACCAGTTCACTTTGCCTAATGAATAGCTTGTAACTTGGGAAAGACAGTTAAACCTCCTCTAATATATCAAAGGAAAGAAATGAAATAACTACCTTGGGAGAAGGTTCATTTCGACAGCGATTTCCAAGGGAATGAAATATGCATATGAGACTCGGTGCTTTATGTTTCTTTCATCCTCCCTTTAATAAATCAGAGTCCACGGGGCAAGAGTCCAATTCTTTGCTGCAAAAAGAACTTAAACCTTGTATTAGCAACTGTGTGATATCTGTGATGCTACAAAGGAAACATGGTTTCAGGTGGTTAAGTGAAGGGAACACTTGTAAGTTGTAGGAAGCATTAAATGGTACTGATTCTAACCCCACCAGAATTCTTTCTCCCCTGACAATCATTTTCAGCTCCATCTGCTGCCAAATTCATTCTGTATAGAATTAAAGCTGTGGGCAGCTTAGCAGTCAGGGTTACAAATCAAGATTTGAGAAACGCGTAGATGAGGGAGGAGCTATCTATATTCTTCTCCTTTGGAAGCAATCCAAACTTAGCTCCTTAAATGGGCTGAAAAGGTTGCCTTCCCTCCCAAGAGGCTGGTAACCAAGAACACGCATGCCACCCTGAGAAACATTAGACCAAGAAATGTCCATATTGTTCCCGGCCGCCCTGGTGGTTTTAGTGATGCCTGTCTTTTTCTTTCCGGCTTAGACAGTGAGCTTTACTATAGTGGGAACATGGTAGTCCTGGAGATGGAAAACAACCCAGGTGGAAATTGTTGGCTTGGAAGAGGCAGGCGTTTTCTTGTACAAACATTTCAAACGCTCCCGAAAGACACGGGTTTCTGCTGTGACATAACTTCAAAGATGAGACAAATGCAAAATACACAACTGTAATGAGCAATTAGAGTATATAATATAGGTGATTTAGATATAATAGTATAGATGGCCCCTGACTCACAGCTGTTCGGAGTTTTGACTCTCTATGACAGTGCCATGTGTATAACGTAGAATGTTTCTACGTTCAGTAGAAACCATACTTCACATTTTGAATTTTGATTTTTTTTTTCCTCCTGAGCTGGTAACATGCATGATAGAATGCTATCTTGGCATGTTGGGTGGCAGAAACTGGGCAGGGATTCATCATCTATACAGCCAGCAGAATGGACAACCCACATACTACCATGCACTGCATTACTGGGTTATGGTTTTTGGTAGGTGCGCAACTTCAGGTATTTTCCAATCACAGTGTTTCTCAGACCACACCCCCGTGGTTAGGTGGGAGTGTATATGTATATAAACATCAATCTTGAGACCCTCCCCACTATAGGGAACAGAGATGGAATATGATAGACAGAGGCAAACCCAGCAAGGTTTTTCATACTTAGTGTCTGCCATAACTGTTGCCATGGAAACATTAAATCCTCAGCAGATTTCCTGGAAGTTAAGGATCTGCCTGCAGACTTCTTTCCAGATGCCAGCTTGCTTGCTTGTTAAATAAAACCTGGCATTTATCACACGGGAGATTTTATCTCAGCCCACACTGGATCCCTACCCTGGGTGTTAGGCACAGTACGCACGGGAGAAGGGTTTTGAGATAGCAGGGGAGTGTCACTGACTAGGTGTCTCGGGGTTTGAGATTCAAGGACCTGTCAACCTGATGGTTCTTCCCTTCCCTCATCAACACTTCCTGCAAAGAAACAAGTTGAAAATAGAATCCGCTGTTGGTGGCCAGATGATGGGAACTCACTCTGTCAATGAAGCTGTCTGCCCATGTTAAACAGCGTGGGTCTTTCTGGATACGAGTGAGAAAAATCACATTTTGCTGTAGACACCTCAGGTCGTCTCTTTAAGAGTAATTTCCCCCTAGCAATTAGACAGCAGTTTGCTCTCAGAAAGCAGACTAATTAATTAGGAAGCAGTTAAATGAGTTCTTTAAAAATGTCGGAACGTGTGCTTCTCTTCTTTCCTAATCCTCCTCAACTTAGCTAATAGCTTTTTTTTTTTGAAAGAATCCCCACCAATAACCAATGAATAACAATTATACTGCCACTCTTGCTTCCGGTCTTAGTTTAAGAAGTGACTTGAAATGATAACAAGGACTGCTGTGTGTACATCACCGGCTGTTGGTCCTAAGTTGCTTACCCCTGACACCATCCACAGCTCCAGCTCCCTCGTACCCTGTAACTGTGACTTTACTTGACTGTCACGGCCATCGTGAGAGAAACCCGGGCTATCTCCACATGGACGCTTTTGTGCTCTGGCTGTGACCTTGACCTTCTCCTGAGGTGTCTTCACGTCTTGCTAGCCTCTGCTCATCAATCAAATGATCTCCAAACTTTACTAAAAATATGGAGCTAGAATAAAGGGCATTCTCTCTTCTGCCCTCAAAGAGGCGGTAGAAAGGATGCCCTGGTTCATTACGTGGGCTGTTCATAGTGACCCCCTTCCAAAGAGAACCATGTGGAGGGATGGAGCAAAGGAGCGAGCTTACAGCACAGCACTCAGATGGCTACTGCCTCCTCCGCTTGAATCCGGCTCAGCCTCAGCAGTCATGGATCAAGCTGATGGTGTGTGCCCACAGTGGAAGTGATAAACGTGCCATTGCCCCTCTGTGATTCTCTGCCCCCAAATCTATACAATATAAACACCAAAAAACTACACCAGACAACCCAGGTAGTGAAACAGCTCAGGATGTACCTGACTGCTGTTCCTCAACTGTCGAGGTCATCAGAAGCAGGAAAAGTCTGATTCCCTGTCACAGCCAAGAGAGCCCAAATGAGACAGGAGAACCAAATGCAGCATAGTATCCTAGATGTGATCCCAAATTAGAAAGGGAATATTGCATAAACACTAAGAAAGCCCCAGTAAGCTGTGGGCTGTAGCATTGGTTGGTTCACAGTAGCATGCACACCTCAAGATGAGAACAAAAGGAAGCTATCTATGGCAACTCTGCAGCCAGCCGATTCATACTTTATTTAAATCTAAAAGTGCTGTAAAAACAAACAAACAAAAACCCTTCTTTTTTGTGTTTCTGAGAACAGGGTTTCCTGTAGTCTTTGGCCTCAAATTGCTGTATAGCTGAGCTGACCTTGAACTCCTGACCTTCTGGCCTCTAATTCAGGAATTACAAGCTTGCACCACTAGGCCCCTTTTACGCTGTGCCGAAGCTCAAACCCAGGGCTCCGTTCATACTGGGTAAACATTCTACCAACTGAGCTGCATTCCCAGGAATAAACTCCAGTGATAAAATGAAATTGATTAAAAGATCTCACAGTAGGACTCCCCTGAAACATGCCACATTGGCAAAAGGATTATTTTGAATTATAGCAAGTGAAAAGATGCAAAATAACTCTCTGGCTTCCCTCTTGCTAGACTCTTGTCAGCCTGGAGATGGCCTCAGAGGAAAACACATAGCAGACATTGAACGACCTTTTCCTCCATTACTGTCCCCCGTATAGAGACCTTCCTACATTCTCCCACCCATAAGAACAGGTGTATGTGCCCTTTTCTTTGTTTCATTACCTGTGCAAACCTGCTGTTCTTTGTTAGGATGCTGTATAAACCCAAGATGCATTCCCCTCTCGCTCGCTGGTCAGTTTCTCCCTGTGTGTGTAGACTGCCTCCCCCAGGCCATCTCTCCTGCCCTTTGTCATTCTAGTTTCCCGGGTCCCACACAGGGAACCAGGAGGTTAAAGGAAAGGGTGATATTTTTCCTTCCCTGGAGTAGGAAAGATGGAGGAGCATGATGACCAATGAAGAGTATGCCCTTGGTTCTGAGGATCAATGTGGGAGACTGGGGGGCGGGTATGGAACACCAAGATCTAATAGGGAGCTTGGGAGCCATGCTTTCCTCTCTGTTTTGGTACCTTCACCATGAGCCATGCCATTAATCAGGTCCTCACCAGGCTGCCTTTACTCTAAGTGCCTTTGCTGCATGCTCTTGGTGTGGGTGTTAACTCGGTTCTACAAAAGGCCTGGAGAAGTAACAGCTTATCCAACATCGGATGGCTAGCAAGTGGCAGAGCCAGGATTTGAACCCGCACAAAGGTTTAACTTTTGGGCGTTACGTTGTTGCGTGCCGCTACCGCAAGCACTGCGTAAGTGTGGGCAGAATGAGACTGAGCTATCTCTCCACATGCCACTTTTAGGGATGAATCGCTGCATTTGAGCGTTTGAAACCCCCCAAGCTGGGTTTGGCTGATCCCGTTTTTCCTCAGCACTGGGAGATTTACCGGTCTTAGATTTGACTGTGGGAAGAATCTCCTAAAAGCCTAAGATGCATAGCAATTTGCAAAGCCACTGGGACATGACCCAGACTCACCTACTAGCAGGGCCGGATGGCCAGATTCTAGATAATCACAGTGTGCTTTGAGAAGTCTGGTAGCAAACCCCATGTCGAAGCTGGGTGCTGGCTCTAACCTAGACTAAGCTGCCAGCAGGAAGACTGAGGAGGGTCCTGTTCGGTAGACAACATGAGTGATGCTAATGACAGCCATTCACGTGACACTCTTACCATCCCATCTCCCCAGCAGCCCCGCCCCCCAACATGGAGCACATATGTCACTAAACAGACATGAGCAGCATCCTTTCTGATAGGACGTCATGGTGATCCCAGGGCAATTCTAGCTTATGACTGTTGTCACCATACATGAGATTTGTGTTTCATACTCCCCAGCTGGATTAGAAAAGCCACCGTTGGTAAAGAACACTATATACCAGAAATAGGAATTATATTGGTAAGCTTCGTGTGCTGTTTAAGTCGACTGTGGAAGCAGAGAGACCCTCTCTTGATTCCTCCGATCTCCTCTTCCGCTCCCCACCCTGTCCTGGGTCAGGCTTGTCCCCTTGGCTTTGTGACCAGGAGAGAGATAAGGCAGCAGGCAGCTAAGCGTATTACAAACATGGCATCCTTGGGAACAGCTAGAGAACAAGCCATTTCCAATCGACGTCTCTGGTGTTTATCCCATGATATAAGCATAGCTGTGGTGGGAATGGGAAGCCAGATGCTCACCCATCAAGGGGAAACTCAATCAGAAACTCAAGCTGACTATCCCACAAACCTAGTGGATTTTTACTTAGATGTTTATAAGCCCCATTTGGATGATGTTACCTTGCCTTTTCTCTCTCAGTCAGACCACACTAGTCTGTGCTGGCTGCTGCAGACTTCCCGTTTCGTATTTTGCATCTTTGGCTGTTTCTATCTGTCACTTGCTATTCTTTTACTTTTGCTTGTAATACACTTAATAAACTCACCCATTCAAAACCAAAGACATAGCTATCATGGATCGTTCTCCAAACTGTAAAGGAATAATACTGGTACCATTGTTTCTTCTACACGTCCTGCTATGTTGTCATAAAACACCAAGAAAATCTGTCCTTCCGTGGTCCACCTTTCGGTGCCTCTGTTAATCCCAAAGATGAGAGGAGAAAGACCGCTGACCCAGATTATCGTGGCCAAATTAATTAAAGCAAGTTTTTTTTTTTAAAAAAAACTTCATGTATACAGGCTCCTCCCCCTTATGTGAGGGTCAGCATTGGATGTAAGGAAGCCGAAGATTTTTTAACTTGGGGGTAGGGGGTTTCCAAATGGGAGATTTGGTTGACAAAATAGGTGGGGTTACAGGAGCAGAACATGAGCAAACCAAGTTAGTCCCTCTTGAAACAATGACATGGTTGCAAGGTGGGCTTCACAAGGTAGTCACGGGTGGTCATGTAACCTTTTGAAACCGAGGTAGGATTGCAAGATGGTTATAAACAGCTTTTTGAGACAAAGACAATATTGCCATTCTAGCAACAGGCAGTAGAGAACCGTTTGTAGCTAAGGTTCCAGGTGAGGCATAGCCCAATCCTTGAGAGGCAGAGGTTTAATCATAAACAAGAATGGACCTAGTTTGTCTTCACTTAGATATACTTTTAATATATGTTGTATATTTGTATATGTTGGATGTTTATACACTATATATAGCATGGATATAGTGGAGCAAAGACTGACTCATGTTCCAAATAGAACAGGACTTAATGGTGTGAGATTTCACTGTACTGCCCCCAAACTGTAATTTATAACTTGCGGATTGAGGTCGAAAGATGTCTCGGTGGCTAAAGTATTCACTGCCTAAGCAAGAGGACCCAGTCTTTATCAGCAGCACCCATGTCAAAAGGCAAGCCTCTAGTTCAGAATTAGAAGACGGACATAGGGACTCAGGAAGACAGACATAGGGACTCAGGAGGCAGTCTAGCTAATTGGTGAGCTCTAGGTTCAATCAAAGACCCTGTCTCAAAAGTAAGAAAATAAACAAAGTGGAGAAAAACAAAGGAAGACGCCCACCATTGACTTTTGACCTCCACACTCAATGTAGACACACATAAATACAACATACACATGAACACAAATGAATAAATAAAAAGTGAAGCTTGCATAGACAAATAGGTAAAATTTGTAGATTTCTTGCTTTCAGAAATTTCCATTTGACATTTTTTTTAGACTAAAATTGGATTGGGGGACAGAGATAGTCGGGAGCAAAACCACTGAAAAGGGGGTGACTACGATTGTTGTTAGGGGTGCTGTACTTTGAGAAATAGCTTGGACAGTCACCATAACTGTGTCGTGGAGTCTTCTGATGCTCCAGGCTGAAGCCTCCAGGAACCACACCCACTGCTCTTCTAAGGTGTCAGGCTCTCTGAGAGAATAACTCGCTGTGAAGGACAAGGCGTTCTCCAGGAGTGTGACTGAGCACACACGCCACACGTGCCATTTCTCAGCTCAAGCAGTTTCAAGAATACGCCTTTTGCTGGGGACAGGGGCAACATTTAATCAGAACGGACCTCCGACAGGAACCTGTACTCTAAAAGCTAGATCTGTTGCCGTTAAGAAGTGACAGATGGTGTCTCTCTCTGTGAAACCTGTCAGCATGGTCTCATGAGATACCACACTGAGCATCCATAACTAGCCGGTTCGAGCAGGGCCTGGAGCAAGGAACGCTTTAGTTCAACCCTGACTTTCTTGTAGCCAGTGATTTACGGCAGTTCCCACCCTTGACAAGCGTCCTCAATGCCTTTTCTGCCCTAATAGATCTTGTTTTACATTAAGTCCATAAACTTCAGCAGTTCTGCCCTAAAACTCCTTGGCATTTCTCTTTCTAACTCAATTTTTCTTGTATTTAAAGTGAGCGCCACCACTATATATATATATTTTAAAGTCATTTACAAAGTTCATCCAGTCACAGAAGAATATGGAGTCTTCAGCCCCATCAGTAGTCAGCCATGGGTGGGGAAAGGGCTCACAGGCCTTCTAGCCCTCAATTGTTGAACTATTAGTAGACTACCCATAAAGTCTGGGGATGAGGGAGGCCATTGCCTTCCGTTACGTACCGCTGCAGAGTCTCCCAGGCACCAGTGGATGGTTGCTAACCTGTGCTCGCACAGACGGCCTGGCCAAACTTAGTGGATCACAAACAAAATGAAAAGACCTGAATGTGGGAAAGAGATTACAGGAAAGAAGAGGAACATCCAGGAGAGGGCGGGAGACGAGAGAGGCTGGGGGCGGCGAGAGCAATCAGAAGGCATTATATACATGGAATGGATTATGACATCGCCTAAAAATAATTTTTAAGAAAGAATATGGAGCCTTGCTTCCAAAAACCTCTTAAGCTAAGCACCAGCTGTTCATGTGATTGTTTTTGCTGATGAGTTCTATGATTTATTGCAAAATTCTCTTTTCCCAGGGTCACAAATCTCTAGCAGCTACCAAAAATTGCAAATATGCGCTCAAGTCTAAGCCTCTGCTAAGGCTGGTGATAAGATGTGGTCTTTCTGCCTTGCTGTGGCCAAACTAATTGTAAAATACATAGGCTAGATCAAGCCCTGGATAGAGACGGTGGCGAGGCTGCCCAGCAGTGTGAGCACACTCACGCTATTTCATTGTACATTCAGAATGGTTGGCAGTGAAGTTTATACAATGCACACTTTACCGTATTTTTTTTAATATATAGAACATAAAAATTAGAAGCACTAAGGGACAAGGACCATGAGGAGCGAGAGAGGGGGGGAGGGAGGGAGAGAGAGACTGCACTGCTTTTATAGATGTTGCAGGGTGTGACTAAAAGAAAACGGAAATAGCTAAAATTAAAGAGGGAGGTACAGCTTCTGGGGAAATTGTTTCCCATTTCAGACAGTCTAAAATGGATTTTCATGAGGATAGATATGGTGTGACCTTGCTCTCCAGCCAAAGAAACTGCATGGGAAAATTATCATGGAGCCTTCAAAGACAAAAGATTTCATTGTCATCCAAAATATGGAAATAAGTGGAAAATGTATTCATTTATTCAAGAAACAGCTACTGTACTCCTGATATCATATTTCATCAGACCCAATGCAATATGAATTATTAAATCAGCTATGGATTACAGGTGTGGTTATGGCATAATATTTTATTTTTGTATATCTAAAAAACTTAGCAATTTAAGAGCGCTAATATTCCCCTAAGTACCATCTGGGATGCTGTGCATTTACTTCATTTACACGAGACCCTGATAGCAATAGAGGCTAAAAGATCATGATGCTAAGACTGCAGAGATGCCTCACTGGTTAAGAGCATTCCAAAGGACTAGAGTTTGGTCCCCAGGACCCAGGTCAAGAGGTTCACAGCTGCTTGTAACACCAGATCCAACACCCTTTTCTGGTCTCCATGTGACTACACACAAAGACGACAAAATGCAGAAACTGTGGGAAACAACCGGAAGGAGGCTGGAGAGAGATCAGGTAGTTGTGGTTTAAACACACAATGAATGGTCACCTGGAAAAACCAAGATACCCAAATGACGGGCTGTTACTGTCCTAAGCTGCTATTCACAAGTGAGAAGCAATATCTTTCCTCGGCTTGTATCTCTCCTTACCTCTTCCCCATGGAGAAAAAAGAATCTGGTTGGCTACTTCCTGAGAGAGCCTGGGTCATTTACCGGTGTGCACATGGGCTCACTAGTATGCTGTCACGTGCACACACGTAGGGAGCCCAGTATGGTCAAAAGCTTCACTGCAGCACTGCAGCTTGCTCGGCCACTTACAGTCACGTGACCATGATTAACACGTGGAGTCTATTGCAACTTCTCTCTCCTCACTGTAAAACAGGGAAAACAATGGACATGAATCATAAATCGGCATGGACAAAAATTACATTATTTATGGGAAATGCTTAGCCGGGTAGCTGGCATCTGACATGCCTCTAATCAGAGCCAGTTACTGTCACCATCCAGGTCGTGTATAAGCAGGCCCATCCGGCCCACTCTTCTGCATTCTATTTCCTTGAACTCATGTCAGCCACGCACCTTACTTCCAACAACACAACGAGAACTGGGGTTCAGAGCCAAGAAAAAAACCTGACTGCACGGTCACGTCTACTCTCCTTAGTAGCTCCAGCCCTCTTTGCCCAGATACTCTCTAGCCAGAATGTCAGCTCTGGCCTCTTGTAGCAGGAATTGTCACATTTCCCCTTTTCGGTATATCTTCATCAAAAACAAACTTTCTGGGGTGCTGGGAAGATGGCTCACTCAGGAAAGGGCTTACACTGCTAGCGTGATAATGTAACTGTGACCCCCATCACCCATGAAAAAGCCCGGCTTGGTGGAGTGCACTTGCAGTCCCAACATACAGAGTCAGGAGCCTAATTTGCAAGTAACCAGTCCCCGTGGAACCCTCTATCTCAAATCAAACAAGACATATGGGTTCTGAGAGATGACAGCTGAGATTGACCTCTGGCCACCACGCAGATGTGTGCATGGTGGTACATACAAATGCACCTCTACATAGAACATACACATTAACACACACACACACACACACACACACACACAACCCTCTTTATAGGGTAGGCTAGAGATAGAAGAATGAGAATTCCCACATCCGTGACCTAAACACTATTTGTTTATTATGGTTTGAACATCACAGTGTAACTGTCATTGTTCTAGATACTGGGGTCCTGCTGAGAAGGACCAAATATGACCCCTTTCACCATCCTTGCTATATTAGGTTTTGACCATAGGTTTTCTTCTCTGTCTCCTCTGAGAAGTTGTGGAGTCTTAAGGTCCAGACCTCTAGCTCCTCTTAGTGTCAACTGAAGTGGCAAAGACAGATGCATAAAACCATCCACCAAGACCCTGCTCTACTGTGTGCGTTCCCTCTTCTCTGTGCCATGTTCTGCATCTCTTAGTGCTCTCTGTCTAAATCACCGATTCTCGCTCTAACAGCTGAATCTGCTATTAGCCCTTCCGCTGAGAATTTCATTCCTATCTGCCTTTCTTTTGTGTCTTTTCTGAAACTTTCTAGTCATCTTTGAGCATGTAAACTCATGTTATCTGAAGTCCGTGGAGAGTTGTACCACTTGATCCCGCTTCTAGTAACTTGCCCATATGTGTTTGTGTTTTGGGGTCTTGAGTCTAAACTCACATATATGGGACACTCAGAGGCCTACATTCAACATTTCTCCCTTCAGGGAGGAATCTTCCTCCTCTCACCAGTGCCTTAAAGTCAACTTTGCATTTGCTCCTTGCTTTGGAGTTTTCAGGGCTGTGTAAATGTTAGTTCAGGCCGATGTGCTAACAGGAGTGTGGTCACTACCTTTAAGGGAATGTTTTGCTCACTCAGAACCTTGGCTGTCACACACATTTCCATTATGAAGCACGTGTTTATCTAGACCATGTTTTCACTGAGTGTGAAACTTATTTTTACTATTTAAAATCTTTCTTAATTTTTGTTTTTACTATTTAAAATCTTTATTAATCTTTTTTCTTGTCAGTTATGTTTGGCTCAACCCTAGGGCTCTGAACTACCCAGTCTCTGGTTCCTGGGTATCTGGGCAGTATAGGGCATGGGCTCCCTTTTTTGAGGTGGGCCTCAACTTAAACCAAACATTGGTTGGCCATTCCCTCATGTTCTGTGCCACCATTGGCCCATTGCCTGCCACCTCTTGGAGGCTGGACAGATTGTAGGTCGAGAATTTTGTGGCTGGGTTGGTGTCTAGATTTCTCTTTCTGTAGCCTGCAGAACACCTTTTCCACAGCAAAGAGACTAGACTGTAGGGGTGAAGGCTTCTTGAAGGTACCAGCTCAACCTCTCTACGTTCAATGGGCCTAGTAGATGTTGTCTTTGGTGATGAGGCCCCATTATCACTTTTTAGAGGGTGACCTTCTATTCTAGCATCAGCCTAAGTTGTTTAGGGATCTCCACGAGACCTCCTTGCCAACAACTCAGCCAAATGTAACCCAGTCTCACCACTGGAAGCCTGGTTTGGCTACAGAAGATGTCCATTTCAGACTCCATATTCTTTATGACAAGAGTCCTCACTAGGGTCACCCTCATAGATTCCAGGAAGTTTCCACTGCACCAGGTTTCCATGCCGCCCCCCAATTCCAACCTTCTCTCCCCATACTTTCTCCCTCCATTCCCCCATCCTGATCCCTTCCTCTCCCGTCCTCATCTACCCCCAGTCCACCCAAAGAATCTATTCTGTTTCCCCTTTTCAGGGAGATCCCTGCTTCCTCCCTACAGCCCTGCCTAACCTAACCTCTCTGAGTCTGTGGATTGTAACATGATTATCATTTATTTAACAGCTAATATCCACTTAGAAGTGAATATATATATATATATATGTATATATATATATATGTATATAAAATGTTTGTCTTTCTGGATCTGGGTTACTTCAGGATGATAATTTTCTCATTGCATCCATTTGCTTGCAAGTTTCACAATGTTGTTGTTTTTTTTTTTTAAAAAAACCACTGAGTAATATTCCATTGTGTAAATGTATCACAATTTCTTTACCCATTCTTGGGTTGAGGGACCAGCTTACTTTTGCTTTTCTCCAGAGAACCATGAAAGTCATGTTTATTGATTACAAAATTGAAAAAAGACTTCAAAATTTAGATTTCTTCACTTGGGGTATGCCAAAACCCAACCTACTCGTGCCTCCCCACTCTCTCTCTTCACCTTGCATTTATGAAGATGCTTATTCTTCTGTGTATATGTGTGGACTGTATGTTTACATGTATGCGTTTGTGTGTGCATGTATACACATGCACTCAACACCCTTGAATATGCAGAAGCCAGAGGAAGCCATCACGCTTAGTAATCTCCACCTCATTCCCTGGAAACAGGGTCTCTTACTGAGCCTGGAGCGAGGCTTGTGACCCACAAGCCCCCGTGACCCTCTTCTCTCCACCGCACACTGTACTTGGGTTACATGAGTTCTGGGGATTTGAACTCATGTCCTCACCCTTTTACATAAAATGCTCTTATCTGCTAAGTCTTTCACGGGGGTCTCCCAAGACCATCAGAAAACACAGATATTTACATTATGGTTCATAACAGTAGCAAAATGACAAGTATGAAGTAGCAATAAAAATAATTTTATAGTTGGATGTTACCACAACATAAGAAACTGTATTAAAGGGTTGCAGCACGAGGAAGATTGAGAACCACTGAGCTAAGCCATTTCCCCGGCCTGAGAATATGTTTATTAAATTTTATTTACTGTTTCTAAGTATGTTCTATTGGGAAGGATTTCAGATTACTACTGCAGAACAGGTAACACAGAATGATAACGCTATTGGGAGGTACAGGAGCTTTTATTGTTGCTTTGAAAGGTCTATAATCTTTTGCAGCATTTATTTGGAAATACGTTTAGGGAGATATTTTTTTAAAAATATGTCTTTAGGGGCCGGAGAGAAAGTTCAACAGTTGAGAGCCCTTCCTGTTCCAATAGCAGACATGAATTCAGTTCCCAGCTCCTACACTGGGTGGCTAATGACTGTCTCTAATTCCAGATCCAGAGGATCCAACACCTGCTTCTGGAACTTTGCTTTTGTGCCCATATTCCCACACGGATGTACATATATACACAAAGTCTAAAATGAGAGAAAATATTTTACAAATTTTCCAAAATTCAATTCTCCTAAATGCTTCTCAGTTAAGATACCCACGACAGAGGTCATTGTTCTTGTTTATACAAGTTTTGCAGAAGGGCACACTGTGATTTGTTACCTAGGCTATGTGGACACAAAACTCAATGGAACAGCAAAAATGCTGTAAGGTGCATGTGAGAATTGGAGCGAAGAAGCCACCTAAGGCAGTGGCTCTCGACCTGCGGGGCATGACCCCTTTGGAGTTACATATCTGCATATTAGATATTTACATTGTGGGCTCATAACAGTAGCAAAATCACAGTTATGAAGTAGCAATGAAATAATTTTATGTTCCGCCATAATTAATTAATTAATCACCACAACTTAAGGAACAATATTAAAGAGTTGCAGCATTAGGAACATTGACAACCACTGCCCTAAGGGGATAAATCCTTTGAGAAGGGGAGGAGATACTTTTTAAACATCACTGGGACCGGGAGATATTAATTTCCTAACCACAGTAGGGGAATCCTGTTGAACCGTTGTACAAGGTAGACATCTAGTCAGTGGAGCCTCTCATGGTTGCCTGGTCAGTGAGCTGGGAATCCTATACAAAGCTTATTTGGAAAAGCGGGACTTGGAAGTTTTGTCCTGCGTTCTGATAGAGTTGTCTGAGATGGGATCAGGAAATCTGTGTTTTTAACAAGCATCCCTGGTGACTCTTAAGTACCCTGAAGTGGGGAAGCTCCAGCGCGTATTTTAATTTGAACAGAGTCTGTTGCCATAATTCCAGGAGCCCCGCTGGTTTGCACAGTTGGAATAAAAAGAGTCAAACAAAAATCTGTTTCAGCACTTGACAGGGAAAGTCTCCAGGATTCTGTTACACTAAGTCCTAGGATTTGAACCATGACAGAAAGACAATTGAGAGCGACAGTTTACCTGCTGTAGTTAGTCCAGCGGTCTTCACATAAACGCAAGCCTGTCTAAACTCCGTGACGCCCATACACACTCACCTTTAGGTGCAGAAGTGCCTAACAGGAGTGGTGAAATAGAACCATGACCATAAAAAAAGGTCTTCTAGAACCCGAGCGAAGCTGAAACTTCAGGCCATGTTTTCCCGGAGAAAAACCTTTCCCACTGACACCCAGGAAAGGGTCCTAACCAGTACCCAAATCACATTGTGTCTAAAGCCATGTGTTGCTAACTGTCATACCTATCATCTTTCATTTAGCCATTACTTAGTTGTAGCCATTTCCTCTCGTTTTGTGTGGTTAGCTCTTAATCCAGGAATTATCAAGTCCAGTCCAAGTTACAAGAATATGTTCAGGGGCTGGGGGCAGAGCTCAATAGTGGAGAACTTGCTAAACATGAGAAAGGGCAGGACAGAAGGAAGGACAGAAGGACGGGAGGGAGGGAAGAAGGAAGGAAGGAAGGAAGGACAGAAGGAAGGTAGGAAGGAAGGAAGGGAGGGAGGGAGGGAGGAAGGAAGGAAGGAAGGAAGGAAGGAAGGAAGGAGGAAAGGACAGGCAGAAGGAAGGTAGGAAGGAAGGGTGGACAGAAGGAAGGTAGGAAGGAAGGAAGGATGGACAGAAAGATGGGAGGGAGGAAGGGAGGGGGGAAGGAAGGAAGGAAAAAAGGAAGGAAGGAAGGAAGGCTACCTTTGGAAAACTTCATATAGTCACTAGAACTACTATAATTCTGCTGCCCAGGGTAGGTACAGGTCACATCTATTCAAAAGTAACTAAACAAGTACCACTAAAGCAAACACAAGAAAAACAACACTAGCTAATACACTAGGGATTGTGTGTGTGTGTGTGTGTGTGTGTGTGTGTGTGTGTGTGTTAGGGGGTGATATGTGGTTTATGGGGCTAGTAAGCTAAGTTAGTATTAGTAGTAGATTAGGCAGATCACAAGTGTAATGGTCCTGGCCCTTTAAGGCATGCTACGAAGAAGACAGAATGCTTTAAAGAATGCCATCCATTGGAATTTGGGGGGGGGGGTGGCGAATGGCACATACAGGAATTTCAAATAAAGAACTTTGCTGTAATTGTTTCTTTAAGCATCATTTTTGGTTTGCAAATTACACGCCATTTTATAGACAGCTAAAGAAACATGATCCAACTGTATTCTTCTGCTGTCCCGTGTCTGAGCGTTTCCATATGGCTAACATCAGCCTGGAGATTTCTTTAGAAGCAATTAAAGATCCTGCCAGATACATGAGAAGAAACCACGTGAGCGTGTTTTCCGCTTGCTGGTGACAGTCCCCTCCCAACCTTCCAGTCTCTGGCAAGTCACTCTGCCTGTTGGAGTAGGACCTCTCAATGGCTGGGAAGTGACAGCCCCTGTCTGGGACATCTCTTACCACAGCCCAGATTGGGCCTTAAGGAAACAGTAACACGGAATGCAGTCTGTTTTGTTTCTATGGCACCCACACGACAGCAGCAGGAAATGAAAACAGCTGGTGGGGCTTAACCCCCTCCAGGTAAAGGAGTTGACAGTAAATTAATGAATGAATGGGGTCCCATATGGGAGACGATTGCTGATCAACAAAAGTTAAGATGGAGAGAGGAGGTATCCATTTGAAAGTTTGGGTGGCTTATGGTCTCAAAGATGTATTTCTCACTCCTGTTGATGCTCAGGGTAGGAGTCAGCCTGCTTGGATACTCCTATTTCAGCCGTGGGGAAAGCAACAGAGGAAATCCCAGTTGGGATTGGGAGGTGAGAGACCCCTGCGGCCAACCTCCAGGGTCGGAGCAAACTCAGTGTAAGGCTGGTCAAGTGGCACCTGGAGAGACGGGCGATCTCCTGGGTATCCTCTCAACTGGAGGCTGGTTAGGACAGAGGGCATGTTAGTGAGAGGTAGATGGGGCCAAAGGAGCAGCCATGGCTCGTCTCCATCGGACTGAGCCTAGGGAGAGGCCATCAACTGGCAGATATTTGACACGCCCTACTGAACAAACAAGCCTGTGTTTGAAATGCAGGCTTTACCTTTCACCAGAGTTTCCGTGTAAACTCTTTCTATCCTACTGCCCCATAGACACACACACACACACCCCTACGTGGAGAGAAAGCAATGGAGACATCAAGTATCTCCTAAAATGTGCTGCTTTGGATAGGAAAAGGGGTTTTGTGAAGTACAGGGTGATAAAAAGATCCCCCGGCTGATCTATTTTTAGTTTAAATTGTGTGTATATGCATGTATCTGTGTGAGGGTAGGGACACACGATGCAGTTGCCTGCAGAGACCAGAAGAAGATGTTGGGTCTAGACAGTGTCTTCTTACTTTCTACCCTCCAGGGGGCAAGAGCAGAGATGATGGGTCCTGCTGATTCTTGCAGGTCCTCTGTCCACATCTGTCCCCTCTGTGGCTTGGGAATTAAAGCCACCTTCTAATTTAGAACTCTTTGGGTGTCGGTACTTTCTAATTTTCTCCCCTGTCAGGATATTTCCACCAGGCAAAGATTTATATAGCAATTTTCATCTGAGGGAGCTCAATTTTTTTTTTTAACAGAATGAGTATCTCAAATCACCACTCACTATCATAATAGCCCGTCAGGGTGAGTCAGGGGCGTATTGACTCAACCTGAATATCAGATCCCGAGGGGCCTTCAGGAGCCTCTGTGCTAGTGAGCATAAGAGATCGGGTAGCCCAAGAAGCCTAGAATAATCTTACTATCCTTTAGCTTAAAAATGTAAGGGTCCCAAATGACTGGTTCCTTTGGGGAATATGGAAAAGGGGGTTTCTCTTAGCTTCTTTGGTCGGCTTTAAAGTCAGTCAGTAGTGAACACTGAGAGCCAAACTTCCCAGTGGGCCTATTCTCAGAATAGCATCGCAAGCCCCCAAGTTCTCATCAATCTCTCTGTCTTTCTCTCTCCCCTCTCTCTTGTGTATTTAGTATGTATGGTACATGGGTGTTTGTGTGCGTGGCACATGTGTGTGCAGGTGTATGTGCACATGGCTGTGGTTGTTGGAGGTCTACACTCAGGCACCTTGATGGACTTCCACCTTAGTTTTCTAGACAGAGACTCTTCTCGAACCTGGAGCTCGTTGAATAGGCTTGACTGGCTGGCCAAAAAACTTTAAGGACCGATGTGGGAATTCCCTCTGTGTGCTGTGAATGTTTTATTGCCATTGGTTAGTAAAGAGGCTGCTTTGGCCTATGGCAGGGCAGAATATAGAAAGGCGGGAAATCCAAGCAGAGATAGAGGAGGAAAGGAGGCGGGATCACTGAGATGGCATGTAGCCACCCAGGAAGAAAGATGTAACAAACCACGAGCCTCATGGTAAAATATAAAATAATAGAAATGGGTTAACTTAAGATGTAAGAGCTAGTTAGGGATACACCTCAGCCACTAGCCAAACAGTGTTGTAGTTAATACAGTTTTGTGTGGTTATTTGGGTCTAAGTGGCCTGGGGAAGCAAAAAACCAGTCTCTGATGACAGAGAACCCCCTTGTCTCTACCTCCTCTGTGTTGGGATTATATGTGCCCCCCTGCCCAGCATTTTATGTGACAGGAGGGAAATCTGAGACTAGGTCCTTGTGTTTGGCAGCAATTTCTTTAACCAACAGAGTCATCTCCTTAGCTCCCCCCAGCCCCAGTTTTATCAGTCAGAATGGGCTCGTTTTTATTGCTGTCACAGCCCCCAAATCTTGCTGCATTAAGGCATAACAGGCTTATTTCCATCTGAGACCTCACGCCAGCATGTCTTAGCGGTGTCCTCTGCTTCATAGACCCCCGCTTGAGGACACGGGCTGTTGTCTCCAGCCTGACAGCAATAGAGAAAGAGCATGAGAAGTTGCATGAGAAGTTGCTGCTCCAAATAGACCCCCCCCACACACACACACATATACATCTCTGTTCACCTTCCCTTGGCTGGAGCAGCCAGCTACACTTAAATTCCCCAAACTCAAAGTGACTTGACTGTGAGTATCAAACAGGTGACGGCGGTTAAGGCAGTGATGTTTTACCACGCCCATTATGGCACACGCACTTTGAACGCCTTCCACCTTTGTTCTGTTTTATTAGGTTGGCTGTCGGCTTTTGGAACACGATGTAATTGTATTTCACTTGCTCTCTCCCAACTTGGCAGCAGCCCTAATATCATCTGAAATCCGTGGGCTGGAGCTCAGCTCTTCAACAGGACAAATTGGTTCCTCCCGGTTCTGGTATGCGCTAAAACAGTACCGTTGGTGTTGTCAGAAGTGAGCCCCGGTTTTCCTCCTGTGTTTTCTGCCTTTCCCCACCCCCCACCTGAGCCTAATTGTGAAAAGCATCTGCATGTTTTAAAGGCTCATTATGCAAATGTATCAGAGTCCATATCCATCAACAGATAATTAAGAAGACTATATACATATTTATGAGAGGGCTTAATATTGCTTTAATGAGGAGGTTTACTAGAAATATCAAATCAAGGAGGCAAAAAGAAAAATGATGGGAACAAAAAAAGGGTACCATCTTTCATCAGTTCTCGGTAGTTCTGAGTTGTCAGAACGTTGAGAGCTGTAGGAACGCGGGTTTCCGATTAGCCTACCATACATGGGAAGAAGCAGACAGGGAGGCAGGAGATAAACTCACTCCAGACGTCTTTGAAAGCGAAGCTTTCTTGTTCCAAACCAGAGACTTTTCAAGGAGCCGGCCTCATGTGCCCGCACCTGGGAAAGCATTCGCCGCAGGGAATGGCTACAGGTCTGACATGGTAGTCTCTAGCTGGTGCCAGAGAGAGGAGGGGATGTGCCCCCTTCTCAAGCAGGCAGAGCCCGCAGGCATGTACCTTAAGGGAAAGAAGAGGTGCTATCCAGACCCCTAAATGCTTCTTGTCCTGGAGCCAGGACACAGACAGGTGGGAACAGCGTGGATAAGAATTCTGCCTTCCTCACTCTGTGGGCCAGGCATCGCTGTGAAGCACACAGTGTGTGCAGTGCCAGCCCTGTCTAGAAACCCTAAGTTCTCTCCAGGAGCTAGCCTAAGAGCTGCACCCTCACTTTATCCAGCTCTGCGTCCCTTCTTTTTTGGCTACATGTCTTCTCAACCCCTTGGGGACACCCCTGCATCAATCACTCTATAGGCCGGTCTTTGGTCACAGTGTGTCTTGGTTAGGGTTTCTGCTGCTGTGAAGAGATACCACGACCTCAGTAACTCTCATAAAGGAGAACATCGAATTGGCTGGCTTACAGTTTCAGAGGTTTAGTCCATCTTCATCACGGTGGGGCACCACAGCTTGCAGGCAGTCATGGTGCTGGAGAAGGAGCTGAGAGTTCTACATCTGGCAGGCAATGGGAAATGAACGGAGACCCTGGATGTGGCTTGAACATTTATGAGACTTCAAAGCCCACCTTCACAGTGACACACTTCCTCCAGTGAGACCACACCTACTCCAACAAGACCACACCCCCTAATAGTGCCACTCCCTTTGGGGGGGGGCATTTGCTTTCAAACCTCCATACACTATGTCATCAAAATAGAGAAGTGCAAAGTATCACTTGCTAGGTGGTCAGGAACAAAAAGAGGCTAGATTTGTCCACCACGTAGCCTTGTGTCTGGCATAATCCACATATCTGGTCAATACCCATTTCTTGGTTCTCACAGCATCATGTCGACTGAGAAAACCAAAAGACCATCCAGTTACTTTATATAGCTCAGAGTCAAGGACCTCAGTGGTGTGGCCAGTCTTCGCCACTGTATTTGGACCAGCTTCCTTTGGTCCGTCCAGGAGACCTGTGAACTGGGAAATAAATTAGCACCCATCCTGACGCATCTACTGCTAAAAGGAAGCAGCTATCCCAAACAAAGGCTCCCATTTAAACAGAGGCATTATGGAAGAAATAACCCTTGTCCGCAGCAGTTCTGAAATGCTAGTTAAGTGGGAAGCTGTTGATTTTATCCAGAACATGTCCCTGAGACACAGCTCTGCCTGCCAACCTTCTTGGTGCTTCTCAGCTAGACATGGACAACAATGTTTCTTGGGAAGTGCCACAGCGCTGGGACCCTGGCTTTCTTCCTCGAGCAGACTTACAGGTAGGTGGAAGGTGGCTTTAGAACTTCACCAGTCCAAATGCCCCATTGTCGTTTAAATTCATGCTTGTGGTTCCCTAGGGTTGATCTGGTACCATATTGCTGCTCTCACCAACCTACCTCTCTGCTCTCTCTAATCTCCCTACCTCCCTTCATATATTCCCACAACCCGTGGCCCAGAATTCATTCACACAATCTCATGTGTGCTCTCGAAAAGGAAAAGAAACAGGGTTCAAACGCCTGCCATCTTTTGTCCCTCGCCTGCAGACCTCCACGGCCTGGTGTGTGAGTTGTCCCAACCCTAACCCACGACAAGCCCATCTTCAGAGTGAGGTAAGGCATTGTTTCCAGGAGAGACTTAAGATCCGCGGTTGACGAAACAGAAGATTCTAACTAGGAAAGAGGGCTGTCGTTGCCTCCATTATAAAAAGGAATTCATACCAGAATGTCCTTCTTAGCTTGGCTTAACTTCTATCAGACAATGATGGTCAAATACTTTGCACAATATCATGTAAGAGGAACTACTAGAACATCATGGAACGGAGAATAAATATGAGGCTGAGTTAAAAAACTCATCTATGTAAGAAATTGAACTTCATTTTTCCATATTGGAGTTTATTGTCTTTAAGCCATATCTTCCTCGCGGCAGAAGCTGGATCTCAGTCCATTCCCAGCCAAGGTCTGTGAGGCCAATTCAGCTCTAGGTACAAGGGGGGAGGGGGAGATGTCTTCTGGCCTTCTTTATTCCCTGCCCATTGAGATAGCCTTGGCTATTATTTGGTCCCTGGTTTGTGTGGATCACAGCTTGCCCCCACCACTGACCATCTGTGGGCCTGCAAATTCCACGCGCCGTATCTGGATGATTCCAGAGTACACAGGAAGTACCCTATGCATTGCTCAGATCACTCTGGAACGGTAGCATCCTCACTGAGGCCACCTTGGTCCTTTCTGTCTTGACTCTCTTCACACACATATGACTCCTGGTCTCACACCTCATTTGCCTGGGACCTAAGAGTCTTCCCAAGCCTTGACAATGCAGCTCAGGTGTGCTTTCGGTATTCCTTCATTTAACGTCAACCACCCCTTTCCTCCCAAGACTCTGCTGAATGAGAGAGTTCTCACAGCCTCAAAGACGGTGCTTTCCAGTCCCATGGGCGCTGGCCAAATGTGGCTATTCAAATGCAAAGGAAGGGAAAGTGTGTCCATGGAGCTGTACTGGCCGTATTTCCAGGGCTTCTTAGCCATGTGGGCAGAGGCTTGCATTTTCATTGCCCAGGGAGTTCGATTAGACGGCGCGCTGGCCTGAGGTTTCTTCCTTTGCCTTCTGTTCCTCCTCCCCTCGGAATCTTCACCGACCTGGGGAAGAAGGCCTGCCTGTACATGGATGGCCCTCCGATCCTATGGACCTTTTGCCTTGTGTTTGTACTTAGGTTTAGAAACCCACAGGCCAAGAAGGGACGTCTGTGTTTTCTGTGTTGTACTGGGTCTTTAGACACACTGAGAGTGGGGTGTCGTTATTGTAAGTAGGGTGACTGATTGTTCCATTTTGCAAGGTCAAGAGGCTTTGTGGGATGTGGAAGCTTTGAAGGAAGTCCCGGACAACTGTCCCAAGTCAGTCAGCCTAGCTGTGAAGAAGCATGGTTTATCAGTGTCCACAGCTGGCAGGGGTGGGGGTATATTTAATTTTCTTAAAATGCATCTGACTTCTGTAGTCATTATTAATTTGACAAAAATTACACCTTAACCTCCTAAATTAGACTAGGCTATTATATTTCTTCTCCTCTGCCTAGAAGTTTCCCTAAACCCCACTCTCCCACACCCTTCCTTCCCAGCCCTGGGACTTCCATAAATTCTGGTTGGTTCCTCTGGATATTAATAGTGCAGCATTCATATCACGCTTGCCTCTCACCCTCACTAGGGGAACAGTATCAGCTATTTCCACCTTCTCTTGGGGAAGAAGGATCAACCCTGGGTCACCTAGCCAGGGAGCCCCTGGTATGCCTTCTCCTGGACAAAGAGCAAGGGCTCAGTCCACAGAATCCCTATGGGCATTAAACACATCCCTTCCCCTTACGTGTGTTGTTAATAGCTGCCCTTTGCCCCATTTCCTACTGACACAGCGCCAGTTCCAAAGAGAACAGGACTGGAGAGAAGACACTGCCACTCCCCCCTCGGTCTTCCCTCTGACATCTCCCTGTCCTGGATGATTAAGTGTGTGAACCTCCTAAAAATATCTTCATAGAAGCAGCTTGAAGGGATGGGACAGAGGTTGAACTGTTGAACTGTTCATGAAGAAGACAAATGGTTCACTTCCACCCCAGGCCTTCCCTTGTGAGCTCCTTGGCTAGTAGCTACCATCCCTGTGTTCTCTTTCCCACGAACGTGATTCCTACTGCTCTGCTCCTGCGGGGTCCTCCTCCCTCTCTTAGCTTACCCTGCAGGGGTTATTGCAAATGTAGCCTCCTCTAGGAAACCACTCACGATTGATGTGGGTCAAACCATTGTCTTAACTGCCAACCTCACAGAAGATTCAAAAAACAAATTATGTATTTCCCACCAGACTTGAATCAGACTCTTGGGATGAAAGTTCTAAATGTATAGGCGATGCTAGGGACAGAGTCCGGGGCCTTGTGAAGGCTAGGTAGGCACTCTACCATTGAGTTGCACCCCCATCATGCCTTCCACTTTTTATTCTGAAGCAGAATCTCTCTAAATTGCCCAGCCTAGCCTTGACCTCATCCTGCAGCCCAGGAAGGCCTTGAACTTGTGATCCTTCTGTTTTGGCCTTCCAAGTACCTGTGTCATTGCATCTAAGCAGAAGGGTACAACACGTGGTCCTGCCTAGCTTCTGTCGTTTAGATGATTTTTAAAAGATTCATCTGCATTATAGTCTCATGGACCTTTCTCTCATTTCCTTTTCTGTCCAAATAATATCTCATTGTGCATACATGCCAGCTTTTATGTTCCTAGTCATTAGTCGCTATACATTTGGGTTGTGCCTGCTGTCGGCTATCATGAATAATGCCGCTATGAATATTCATGTACAAATTTTTGTGTGCACATATGCCTGGCTGTGTGCCCGGGAGGATAATTGCTGGCTCGTACATCAACTCGAAGTTTCTGAGGAACTGCTAGACTTTTCCACAGTGGCTTCCCCATTTTACATTCCCAGCAGCAGTGTGGAAGGGTTCTGGCTTCTCATTCCACAGTTCCTATTGCGTGGCTTTTATTGAAACCATTCCAGCAGCCCTGAAGGGGTATTTTATTGGTGCTTTGGTTTGCAAGGCTTTGATGGCTAATGAGGAGCTTTCTTATGCTCCTTGGAGTTTGGAATTCTTTGATATAATGTCCAAAGAACAATGACAATGGTACCTTGTTGACAGAGGTTTCTGTCCTACCAGGTCCCACAGCTGTTTCGTCCCAAGTAAACACACAGAGGTCTACATTAATCATAAACTGACTGGCCTAGTAGCTCAGGCTTCTTATTAACTCTTGTAACTTACATTAGCCCATAATTCTTGTCTGTGTTAGCCACGTGGCTTGGTACCTTTTTGGGTGAGACAGTCACATCTTGCTTGCTCTGTGTCTGGGTGATGACTGCAGACTGACTTTTTCCTCTTCCCAGAATTCTCCGGTTCTCCTTGCCCCACCTCTACTTCCTGTCTGGTTGCCCCACCTATACTCCCTGCATGGCTACTGGCCAATCAGCATTTTATTAAACAAGTACAAGAAACAAATCTTTACAGGGTAAAACCATTGTCCCACACAAGTACCTGCCTTGTGGTCCCTTCTCCATGGTCAGTTCCCAGGAGGCCCGGTGCAAACCATAGTCTTCTCTTAGTGATTTTCCAGTCCCAGCACTATTTATGTCACTCACCATAAATCAAATAATGAGTTGCCAGAACCTCCTTGCCTTTTCTAATCTGGATGGAGAAGCAACAACAGGAGCCAGCAACAAATGACTGGCAGGCCCTTTGTCTGGCTTCATGAAATACAGAAATCAGCTAAGCCCGGATACACAATTCAAGCCAAAGCTACCATTCAAAACCAGACTGAACTGCTCTTGTTATCCAGCCCATGAAGAAGAGCTTAGCAACTGGGGAAGGCTTGTATTATAGACACACAGGTTAAACCAATTAATTCAGTGAGCCCTCCCAGCTCTCTGAGGTGGGGCTGATGTCTTTTAACTATTGCAGAATGAAGAAAAGGTTAATAATTATCTAGAGCTATGTAATACAGAAAAGTGCAACCCACATTGAACTGAGGTTGCCCAGGGCCAGGCTGGACTGCCTCCTGTAATGCACATTGGGCAAGTAAAAGAGTGGGATAAAAACCCTACAAGGGGGAACCAATGGCTGAAAACCAACTTTCTAGAAGACCGAAGCAGGGAGCTTGAGGGGCCTTGTCTCTCTGGGTGACATCTTGACCCCTGATAAAATTCCAATTTCTGATATGGGTCTTGGGAAGTTTCAATGAGCTTGGGGTATTATTTACTTTCATTTTTAAAAAGGTTCATTCACATATATATATAGATAGGTAGATAGATAGATAGATAGATAGATAGATAGATAGATAGATAGAGAGATGTGTGTGTGTACCATGTGTGTGCTTGCTGCCCATGATTGTCAGGAGAGGGCACTGGATCTCCTGGAACTACCATGTGAGCTACCATGTGGGTGATGGGAATTGAACCTGGGTCTTTTTCATGAGCCACAAGTGCTCTTAGCCACTGAATCATCTCTCTAATCTAATTTTTTAAAAATGTCACAAAGCTGGGGCTGGAGAGATGGCTCAGAGGTTAAGAGCATTGCCTGCTCTTCCAAAGGTCCTGAGTTCAATTCCCAGCAACCACATGGTGGCTCACAACCATCTGTAATGAGGTCTGGTACCCTCTTCTGGCCAGCAGGCATACACACAGACAGAGTATTGTATACATAAAAAATAAATAAATATTTAAAAAAAATGTCACAAAGCCTGAGCCTCCATATCCATACCAGGAAATATTGTTGGTGGAAATGAAAACAGACTCATTGTGTGCAGGAGCAGGTCAGCACGTAGTCCCCAGACTTTGTGGGGGATGCCCTAGCAGTGAGAGAAGATGGAGGAAAAAAAGCCTCTGTGGCTCTGAACCAAGTTATTTCTTATTTGAGATCTCCTTGAGTTTAAGGCTGGTGGAGAGAAATCCTTCACTATAGCCTGCCAGTGTAGTGCTGTACAACTTCTGGTTCTGTGGGGGTTGCCCACGAAGGGGTGCATCTCTCTGAGAAGGACAGATGGCTTGGTGAGCTTTATGTCTTGGCTTAGTAGCTCTTGTAGTACCCAGAATAAGCCGATGTGGTATCCAGGAACTATCACCCTGAATTCCAAAGACTCAGTAATCGCCTTTTAATGACTAAGCGGTCCTGTCACTGGTGGAGAGAGGAATCTTGGCAATCAAGGAATGACTTGCCATAAATCTAAAAATGGATTGCCAAATGCTCCTTGTTCTTTATGCTCCAGATGAAGAAGCAACCACAGGAGCCAAAAACAAATGACTGAGAGGACCTTTGTCTGGCATCATGAGATGTAGAAGCCAGTGAAACCCAGACACACAATTCAAGCCAAAGCCACCATTCAAAAACAGACTCATTCATCTTGACATCAGTGTCTAATTCAGAAAAACCCGGATGCTTTGAGGCCTTGAAAAAGAGCAGAACAACAAGGAGAGTGGAGCCCTGCAACTTAGGAGCGCAGGCATCCTGATCACCCTGGACCTACAGCATCCCCAGCAGTACATACAACTTGGAAGGCAGGTGACAAAGCCATCAGGGACACTGGCTTTGGGAAGTGGCCTGTTAAGGTCCTGGACACCACTGCACAGTGCTTGCCTGTAGACAGGGAATAGAGCTGTAAGAAATACTCATTTGGCTTCCAGGGGACATGGTGACATGAAGCAATACCACATCTTGTTTGTGTCCCTTGAGTGCTGAGCCGAGTAATAGACAACAGTAAATGGTGTGTCATGGTGGTCATTTTCTCCGAGACTGTGGTCACAGACAGAGGATCAGTGTTGACAAAGAATAGGAGGATGGTCATAGAAGGGCAGAAAGGACAGAAACATATCACAGGCAGTATGTGTGCATGGCTAAGTCTCATCACACCAGTGTACTGATAAAACCACTAAGCTTCTAAATCTGCACCAGGGCTCTCCCCTATATCACCCCGCTTTCATCACTAAGCAACGCAACAGTCCTTGGGAATGGTGAATACTCGTGGAGCATCCTGAAGAGCTCTGAAGTACAGAGGAGAGAAACACCTTAGCAAAGTCCTCGCAGCTCCCACACAGTGGCGGAGCTGGGTCTCAAGCTCTGTGGTCTGACTCCAAAACCCCAAGTCCCAAGCACGACAAGGTACAATACTTTAATCCCAGAAGGACTATCAGTATGTAAAGATGAAGTGCTGAAGGATTTTTGGATCACCTATGTTGTCTATGAAGGCACAATGGATCTTTGAAATCATAAGTGTAAATGCTGGGCATGTTTCCCACCCATCTATGCATCAATACACATATATACATGTATTCAAGGAATATTTATTTAGCTCTGCTCTTTGTCTTCCTTGTTATACTTAATATCTCCAACAACTTCCAAGAATGAATTATGGCAGATAGGTTCTTAACACACCTACAACGATGCCTTTCATCTCTCTTGTCTTTGTGAGGGGAAGTGTGTGTGTGTATATGTGTGTGTGTGTGTAGGCAAAGGTCAACTCAGGGTCATTCCTCAGGCACTATGCATCTTTTTAAAATCAGGGTCCTCTCACTGGCCTGGAACTTGCCAAGTAGGCTGGATTCCCAGGGATCCACCTGTCTCTGCCTCCTCATAGGCTGTGGTGATTACCAACTGAGCTATCTCCTCAGCCCTCCCACCTTTGGCAGTAAGGACCTCCTCAGTTCTGTCATTAGGAGGTAGAATCTATGGATCCTCACTTTGACTTTGGCCTGTTTGTGAGTTGCATTGACTAATTGCAGGCAGGAAAAGATTGGTTGGTAGATTTGGTGGATGGTAGATAGATAGATGGATGATAGATAGATAGATAGATAGATAGATAGATAGATAGATAGACAGACAGACAGACAGGCAGGCAGGCAGATTTGCAGAGTGATATATAAGCAGATAGGCATATAGAGATAGGTAGATTTGCAGAGAGATTTAAGGAATTGTCCCACATGATTGCTGAGACTAGAAAGCCTAGAATCTGCTAATGTCTAACTAACTGGAGACTGGGGAAGTGTCAGTGTTCAACTCAAAAGTTCAATCCCAAAGAACTACTATCTACTGAAGAATTCTCTCTTGTTCAAGGGAAATCCTGTTGGTGAAAGTTTCCCTGTCCTAACTCCCTGCTCTCAAATAACTGGCAGCTGCTTCCCAAATAATTGACTCGGAGAATAATATAAATTATAAATGCTCGGCTGATAGCTCAGGCTTATTACCACCTAACTCTTGATTTAAATTAACCCACATTTCTTACGTGTGCTATGCTAATGTGACCCCACCCCTCGCCTGGCCAGCGAGAGAAATGGCTCTGCTGGTGTGGATGCGGGAGAGTTGGTGGGCTGAGCAACTCAATCACCACGCAGCCTGGATCCAGAACTTTGGATCAGCCCACCCTAACATCTACTCCACATCTGAGCAGCTAGAGCACAGAACCATAGTCATAGGATCTCCACAGCTCAGGGCAGCAGCAGGATATCAGAGAGTCTTTAGGAGGGTCCAGTATGGATGGGGTAGCAGAAGCCAAGAGGCCTTGAACTAAAACTAATGACTCAGTGCAATAAACGCTTGCAAGTAAAGTTATTTGGGGAAACAGATACACTGCATAACACTACACCTTCTGATGCCACTGCAATGAATGCATATGTGATGGACATAAAAAGACGGAGGAGCAGAATCGAACATGCGCAGAAGGCTGCGTTGATAGAGGAACAGGTCATTGCCTAGAGGAATTGGCACGATAGCTTTTATATTTTCTTTTTGGGGGGGTCACAAAGATGGAGGATAGATGTGGAAGGACTGGAAAATGAATGGGATTGGGTGCGTGGTGTGAAACTGTCAAAGAGTCAATGAAAAAATTATGTTTTTAAAAAAGAAGAATAGAATCATTTTCTCGGTGCCTTTACTACTTTACTCGGTGTCCTTTACACAGGACAGCGTTCCCTTGGCACAGGCAGACTGTCTCCTTTCCTAGGCTCTGACTCACAGGCAGCCATATCTGGACACATCACTGAGCTGTTCTCGGCCTGGATTTCTCCATCTGCGAGATGGGCGGGATTGCTCTGCCTCGCCCGCTCTGGTGGCGATGAGGAGAAAGAAAGAAAAAAGTGCGATGATTGCGGAAAAGTCCAGCACTCTGCTGTGTAATCAAATACCATTCCCGTAGGCCCCAAATGCAAAATCACTTTACCACGCAGTTCTGAAAAGGAGACATCTGGCCCAGGAAACCTAAAGGAAGCCACAACCTTTCTGACCAAAGCAATTTCATCTAATAGCTGGTCCCAGGAGTCTCCTCATGCCGCCCCAATTCACCCACCAACTCAAGTCCGCTTAGAAACACATCAGTTTTGCTTTGGCTCAACATCTGCAATGTCTATTTTTGCTTTTGGCCAGAATAGACAAGAAAGCCTTTTAAATACCCTAAATAGTAGCTATCTCCCCCTCACCAGACATTTCAGCAAAAAGTATAGAATGTCTTACTGAATTGTAGTCACAGCGCAAACCACTGTACATAATTGTGGGGAGATTTCAGACCCAGCCGCATTAGGCTACCGATAGTCTACGAGTGATGGAGCTCCCACCTGGAATCTGGGATAATCCCAGGAACCAAATCCACTTCCATCTAGGCTTTATTAAAAATTCTCCTGATAGCCCAAAGCCCCATGGGAATGCTGTGGGGGTCAATATTGATTGTCAACCGGGCAGGATTTGGAATCAGCCAGGAGTCAAGTCCCCTAAACACACCCATGAGGGGTTTTCTCGATTAGGTCATTTATTTGTAGTGGGAAGACCGTACCCTAAAAGTGTGGGGAGGGGGGCTCCTTCCACCAATGGCCCAGAAATAAGGAAGTCTAACCAAACATTTGTGCTTTTTGCTTGCTTGCTTGCTTGCTTGCTTGCTTTAGCTTCTCACTGCTGAGTTCATTGACTTTGTTGAAGAGTTCATCTACTTGGTTCTTTTGGTACTGTTACCATCCTTGCCTGCATACCACATACACACATGCGTGCACACACACACACACACACACACACAGGACCTTTGTAGAACCGCTGGATAAGCTGCTGGTGTCAGGTATGTAGCCATAGCAACAGGGAAAATAATAAACCCGAGGCACTGATGCTTAGGACTTCAAAACATGAGTCTTGGTGGCAGCAGGGGTAAGGGGTCAACCTTTATATGACCTTAGAATAAGAACTTCTTCTTCTGTAGTAGAAGAGGCGCTCATCAATCTTTGCCGAGCGAGTCAATATGCAAATGTCCACCATTTTATTACCAACTTCATTATCTCTAGCAACTGGAAATCTTTATCAGTTATTTCTGCACATCCACAGGTTACCGAGAGCTGATATTAGTAATGATATGGAAGGCTTCCGAGGGCCATTTGAGTAATTGGAAAAGATCATAGGAAGCTCAGTGTGATTTAATGCTGGGTGCGTGCTGCTGGGTTTCACTAATATAAAAGACAGTCATTGATAAATGGGATTTATGTTAATCACCAAATATTTACAAGGCTTCTTTCTACTCTGGTTCCAAAGAATGTGGGGGCTTAAGTCGAGTGCCCAAAATAGGATTTCAGTAGAGCAAGAATAAAAATGGGCAGAACAGAGCGAAGCAAAGAAAAGCACATGTGCTAACCGTGGGAGTCATCGCAGCTGCCCACTGTAGTATGAAATTGTATTTAAAATCACGTGGAACCCGACAGCAGATGAAACCAATACCTCAGAGGCTGGCTTATACCAGTTCAGAAGATAGAAGCACGTGCCTTAAATAAAATGCCGCCGTTTCCACACGGGCTGTCTGTAAGGCACAGTGGTCTGCTGTGTTGTTAGTCTTTTCCCAGTGTCTTCACCACGAGCTCTGATGGCTTCGGCACGCATCTTCCAGCCGGCATCAGAGAAGCCTGCCGGCACCATGGAGACATTGTTTAGGACAGGCTGTGGCTGAGGTGTGCTGTGCAAATGCCAAACTCACCACCTGAGAAAAGCATCAACTATCTGGTGGGGTACTTGGCTCCTGGGTCACCTTGGGCTCTCTCCATAGACCTCCTTTCTGTTCCACTGAGCCCTTTACAACAACAGGCTCCAGCATGGTGGGTAAAGGAGGCGGCTGTTTTGAATCCAAATCTCACCACCTCTCTAGACTGTGTGAGCCAGGACAATTTCTTATGTATAAAATATGAGGGATCTTAATATCTATTTCGTAGGTATGTGGCAAAAAAATTTTTTTCGTTTGAGACAGGATTTCTCTGTGTAACAGTCCTAGCTGTCCTGGAACTTGCTCTATAGACCAGGCTGGCTTCGAACTCACAGAGATCCACCTGCCTCTGCCTCCCGAGTGATGGGATTAAAGGTGTGCACCACCCATTTAAACAAGCCAAACAATTAGGCAAAGCTCGCAATGCAGTAACTGTTGCATCCGAGCATTTGGTAATATTAGTGATCATGAGTTGTAACATGCTTACGGATGTTGAGAGTGTTTGGTAGTGTGTGTGCACGGACCTGCTTGTGTATGAAACCGTGTGAGTGTGTGATAGAAGCCATGCAAACAAGGCCTCTTTTCAGAATGATGAAACGAAGATAATGAATCATGCCAGTTATTCATAGTGGCTCCATTGTTTGAGTTGGCACTCCATTGAGAATTAAAGATATAGTCTTTGTTTTGGCTTTGCCTTATAACCATAAGACGTGAATTGGTCCCCTTCCTTGACTAAAATCATCGTATGTTTCTTATGTGAGTCTATCCCCTGAATGTTGGTAGGACCTGTGGAGATGGTGGCTCCCACACTCTGTGGTCTCAGACTGCTCTGTCAGCCTGTTTGTCTGGGACTACTCTCTGTTCCTCGGCTGTCACTTGTCACATCTTACTGCTGATAACTTCTCCCCTCATAGAATAGTCAGTGGCTGGGGTCAAGGCCTGTGTGTGAGTCTCCATTCTTTTCTCCTTTGAGTAACGTACAACCACATCTCTATGGACCATTTTCTTTGAATTCAAAGTAAAGTTGAATGGCTGTCGTTTCTAGAAAGGCAATTCTGGAGAACTTTGTGATTTAAATTCCTGATGGTTTATCTACTGGACAAAAAATTCAGACACCAAAATTGTAAACTAATTTCACCAATAACTTTTTCCTTCAGTGATTAGGCTTCCAGAAAGTTCTTCTAGTAAACTGTCCATGGAACCAATCAGAACAAAGGAAATGGAGCTAGAGATTATGTTTCCTCTTCAGCTGGGATATGGATGCCACTCAGGTTCTCTGGGGAAACCCATTATCATAACATATCAGCCCTTACTGTTTTAGCAGAGGACCAGAGTTAGAATCCCAGTGCCCACACTGGGTAGCTACAAACCCCCGTAACTCCAGTGCCCAGAGATCTGACATCCCCTTATGGCCTCCATGGGCACACACACACACACACACACACACACACACACACACAAATAAAGTAAAATAAAATAATTTTGAAACTCCATTATTAACACTTGAGTGCTGCCAGAAGTCTCAGAATGAGCATCTATTAATCTACCGGGACCATTAAAACTGGAGATCCAGGGGCTCAAACAAGCCAAGGTGAAATGCACATGAAGTGGATTGCCCTCTCTAAAGGCAAGTCAAACAGTGGGAAAATTGTCTTTAGCAAAAGGCAAGATGTTGCAGTCTTCATAGGTTCATTTTTGTACACTCTTTTACAGCGAGTCTTTCTCTGTCCTTCCAGCCAGCTCCCAAATAATCACATGGAGATGTTTTATGAATTATGACAGCTTGGCTGATAGCTTAGGCTTGTTTCTAGGTAGCAACTTCTCTTATAACTTAAACTAACCAATTTCTATTAATTTAGATGCTGACATGTGGCTCATGGCTTGTTACCTCATCTCCTTCATGTCAGGCTTCCTCCACATCTTCTTGTGACTCCATCCTTCTCCCCAGCATCTTCTGTGCATGGAAATCCTGCTTAGCTATTGGCTATTCAGCTTTCCATCAAATCACCCAGCGTGGCACATCCTCACAGTGTACAAAAAAACCCCACTCTACAACACTCTTTTCTATTATTTTTATTGTATTTTATTTATTTGGATGCAGGGTTTGAGGCAGGCTGGTCTGGAACTCACTCTGTAGACCAGGCTGGCCTTGAACTCAGACATCTGCCTGCCTCTGCCTCCTGAGTTCTGGGATTAAAGACGTACACCACTGCCACCCGGTTTATTTTGTTGTTGTTGTTGTATTTTACAACTCTTTAGACTCTTTAGAAAATTATTAGCTCAAGAGACTATAGAAAATTGGTGCAAAATGGCCTGCAGCTGTTGCTTGTTGGTCCAAGTCTTGGGCCACTAAGATGTGTGTCCTGTTTTGCTCCCATGAGCTGAACAGAAATGAGCCAAGTCAGCATGCCCCGACTCAGGCTTGCCACCTGTAAAGCGAGACTCTGGGATCCATAATGCAGGTCTATTGGCTGGGCTGCTTCCTCACAGGGCAAATCCATGTCCACTGGAATCGGTACTTCCTGAGTCACCAGGGAGTCCCTGCTGCAACTTTCGCATTCCCTGTGCTCTTGCAAAGTCACATCAGTGTTAAGTCAAGATTGTTGTGGGAGTTGACCCATCCCTGTGGTGATACTTTGTTTGTGCTCTAGCAAATAAAGCTTGCCTGAAGATCAGAGTGCAGAGCTAGCCACACTTGTTAGCCATAGAGGTCAGGCAGTGGCGGCACACACCTTTAGTCCCAGTACTTGGGAGGCAGAGGCAGACAGATCTCTGTGAGTTCAAGGCCACCTTGGGCTACACAAGATTGAATCATTATAAGAGAGAAACAGCTTTTTTTGATCCCAGCACTTGGGACCACACACCTTTAGTCCCAGCAATAGGGAGGTGGAGCCAGGAGTGATACGGCCAGGTAGAGAGGAATATAGGCAGGAGGAGACAGGAGCTCAGAGCATTTAGTCTGAGGATTCCTAGAGACAGGATCGCTCAGGGGATTCAGTAGAGGTGAGAACTAGTGGCTGACTGCTCTGCTTCTCTGATATTTCAGTATTTACCCTGATATCTGACTTGAGGTTTTTTTTTTATTATTAAAACCAATTAGAATTTGCACAGCATACATCACAGTGAGGCCTGGAGAAACAAGGTAACCTTAGCGGGTGTACCCGAGTCTCTCCCATCAAATGGAAAAGGGGGTGCCTAGCATGAGAACTGTTCCTTTGCCGCACCACACAGCAGCTTCAGAGTCCTGTTACAAGGTTCCTGGAGGAGACGGGAGTTGGGGGCAGCTGGCCAGCCTCGGGATACTGCAGCACAAGCTTGTTTCGGAAATGAGCTCATCTCTGAGCAGAGTCGTAGGGGAAAGTTCACAGTGACGATATCATTGGCCAGAGACAGTCTGTAGAGAAGTCCGAGTGTGGGAGAAATGAGGCCTGGAGGGAAGGCGCCAGGAGGAAGACAGAGAGCCCAGACGGCTGCTGCCCCACAGCTTGGGTTTTTCTGAGGCTTCTTCCCCACTCGGAGGCTCTTTTTTTTTTGTAAAGATTTATTTATTAATTATGTATACAGGATTCTTCCTGCACATATCCCTGCAGGCCAGAAGAGGGCACCAGATCTCATTACAGATGGTTGTGAACCACTATGTGGTTGTCAGTGCTCTTAACCTCTGAGCCATCTCTCCAGTCTAAAGCCTCAACTCTTGTAAGGTTCCTTGCCTGTTGGAGCCTGACACAAACCTGGTTGGCTTTTACTGCTATACAGAAGTCCATGTTTGAACACACCCTGGTTACTTTCTCCCTCTTCTGTTAACATTGAATTATTTCTGCCTTGGGGCAATTACAGGCACTGTTACTGCCAATGGCCTTTTTAATCACGTGACCTGCTGCTGTCAGCTTCCATTTCTGATTTTTCCAGGTGTAGAATTGTGGCAAGCGAGCATGTGTATCCTTACTTACCCTGAGAGCCACCGAGTGTCTTTTATTCTTTACGTAGACTTTTCTGGAAACGGCCTACTACACTCACACAATAATGATTTGTCACAAAATAACACATTATTTTGAGTTACTTATTGTCCTAGTCAGGGTTTCTTCTATTGCTGTGATGAAACACCATGACCCAAAAGCCAGTTGGGGAAAACACAGTGTATTTGTATTTGGCTTACACTTCCGTATTGCTGTTCATCACTGAATGAAGTCAGGACAGGAACTTAAGCAGGGCAGGATCCGGGAGGCAGAAGCTGATGCAGACAGAAGCCATGGAAGAGTGCTGCTTACTGGCATGCTCAGTCTGCTTCTTTATAGAACCCAGGACCACCAGCCCAGAGATGACACCACCCACATAGGCTGGGTTCTCCACCTCCATTAAGGACTAATTATGGAAATGCCTTACAGCCTCACTGAAAAACTAGGTCTGTAAACCAGGCTGGCCTCAAACTCAAAGAGATTCACCTGCCTCTGCCTCTTGAGTGCTAGGATTAATGGCATCGGCCACCACCAGCTTATGGCTGGATCTTATGGAGGCATTTTCTCAGTTGAGGTTCCCTCCTTTCAGATGACTCTAGCTTATGTCAAGTTGACATAAGACTAGCCAGCACAACTAACCCCTTGTCAACTTGACACACAAACCCATCACTATTAAGCCATAACACTTCCTTCCTTGTTCATTCCCAAGGTCTCACATTAAAACCAAAATTTTAAAAGTCCCACGGTCTTTACAAATTCAAACACATTAAAATTTCAGTCCCTTTAAAATAGCCAATCCTTTTCCATCCAAAGCCTTTAGAGAAGTTGAAGCCTTTCAGCCGCAGGCACCGTAAAAATCAATATTCAACTAAATACTTTCTTCAAGAGGGAAGATCCAGGGCACAGTCATAATCTGAACAGAGCAAAACCAAACTCCCAACAGTGTAAATAACCGGATGTACCATTATCTGGATTTCACTCGTGATCTTCTGGGCTCCTCCAAGGCGCTCGAGTGATTTCTCCAGCTTTGCCCTCTGCCGATGTTGCTGGTGACCGTCCTATGGTACCGGCATCTCCAAAATGCTGGGCTCTTCTGCTGCAACTGGCAGCACTTTAACCAATAACCCCTCACAGTCTCTCATCATGGTGCCAAGCCTCAATTTCTTTGCATGGTCCCTTCAGTCCCGGGCCTTCAACTGATACTAAGGCTGTACCTTCACCAGTGGCCTCTTCTAGCCTCTTACAATGTCAAGTCTCAGGTTCTCACCATGATCCCTTCGTGCCTTCAAAACCAGTACTTGGGTAATCTTTACTCTACCAAGTTCAGCTGCCACCATGAGGTATGACCTCAGCTATTTCTGGAACACAGCTTGTGTGTGCTGACCCTGAGCAAACATTTCCCAGAAGACTTTGCTTCAATGATGCTGGTCTCTTCTTAGACACCGACAATTTCTTAGTTCCAGCTAAGCAACACCAATTGCCCCAGTAATGCAAAGGTTTCCCTTCAATGGTGCTGGTCTTGGTAATTATGGCTGACTCTTCAACCCCAACTGACCAGAATGACAGAATCTTTTTTTTTTTTTTTTTTTTTGGTTTTTCGAGACAGGGTTTCTCTGTGGTTTTGGAGCCTGTCCTGGAACTAGCTCTTGTAGACCAGGCTGGTCTCGAACTCACAGAGATCCGCCTGCCTCTGCCTCCCGAGTGCTGGGATTAAAGGCGTGCGCCACCACCGCCCGGCTTAGAATGACAGAATCTTAATTCAAAATAGCAATTGGTCCAGATAGAGTCTTTAAACTTTCCTTTGAGACTTCACATGCCAGGTCCCCATCTTCTGCACTGCGCTTGGCATTCTTGTCTTCCAAGCTCCTAAAGAACATCCACTGAGCTCTCAACACTCCATAGCTGTTCTAGCCCAAAGTGTCAAAGTCCTCCCACGTTCCCCCCCTAAACACAGTCAGGTCTGTCACAGAAATACCCCACAACACTGGTACCAACTTGTTTTAGGGTTTCTATTGCTGCAATGAAACTATGACTATAAAGCAAGTTGGGGAGGAAAAGGTTTATTTGGCTTACACTCCTATCATATCACAGAATACATTCTCATCTGTTCAACAAATATAATAATATAGCAAGGTGCTAGGTGCTGAGCTTGCAGCAATGAAGAAAATAGACAAATATTTCTAATTTTAATCAATTGATAATGTTATATAAGATACAGTTATGAATAAGATCTTTTGTTTCTTAATTATTTGTTTGTTTTCAGATTATATAGCTGAGGGTGATCTTGAACTTCTGATTCTCCTGCCTCCACTTCCCAAGTGCTATGATTACAAGTGTGTGCACTCTTCCTGGCTTATGAACGCTGGGGATCCAACCCAGGGCCTCAAGCATGCTAGGCAAGCATTTCACCCACTGAGCTACATCCCCAACTCAACGGCACCTCATTCAGAATACACAGGCTATGAGTTAGATGTGTTGGCTCACACCCATGTTTCCCAAACACAAGATACCGAGGCAGGGAAATCTTGAGTTTGAGGCCAGCCAAGGCTACATGGTAAGAAAATCTCAAAAAAAAATACCTTGTCATTAAAAAATAAATTAATTAATCAATTAATTAATTTAAAAAGTTTTCCAGATACAGAATACATATATAACTCTTACAATTTAAAGCGGTAACAAAAATTACTACATAGCAAAGGCTGGGTCTGTGGCTCAGTGGCCAAGGACTCACCAGGCGCCATGTGTTCTTACGTTCAATGCCTAGCACTGCAAATTAAAAACAAGACAAAAGAAAACAACCTAAAAATAGGCAACGGGCTTACCACTGTTCTCAACGTGTGGGTCGTGTCTCCTTTAGCAAACCTCTATTTCCAAAAATAGTTACCTTATGATTCATAACAGTAGCAAAATTAGAGTTATGAAGTAGCAACAAAAACAGTTTTATGGTTAGGGTCACCACAGTATGAGGGACTGCATTAAAGGGTTGCAGTGTTAGGAAGGTTGAGAACCACTGGTTTAGACAATTCTTCAAAGAAGATATGCAAATACCCACAGTCACAGAAACAATATATTCAATCCTACTCAGCACTAGAGCAAAGCAAACTAGAACTATAAAGAGCTTTCATACGATGAGGGTGACTGCTGATGAGGATGGGGGCAAGCAGGAGCCTGTGTGCACTGGTAGTCAGAACGAGAAATGTTACCACTGCTGTGGAGAACAGGGCAGTTCCTCAACAACTGAAAACAGAATTACCACCCTTCCAAGCACTCCACTGCTGAATGTGCACCCAGGAGGTCTAAAAGCTAGATCTTGTGGAGATGTGTGCACTCCCGTGTGCACAGCAGCCTTACTTACAACCACAGAAGAGTGGAAGCAGCCCAGTCCTTCAAGGGATGCATAGATGAGCAAATGGTGCATGCATATGGTGTGGTGTTATTCAGCCACAGGGGGAAAAAAAGTCTGACCCACATGGGTGAATCTTGAGAACAATATGCCAAGAAAAATAAAACAGTCCCCAGAGGACAAATTGGATTATTCCACTCAACATAAACAGTCAAATTCTCAGGCACAGAGAGTGAGTAGAACGAAGCCTTCTCGGGGCTCAGGGAGAAGGAGAGGTTATTGTTTTATAGGTGCAGAGTTTTCGTTCTGCAGAATGAAAGGAGGTTTAGAGAAGGGTGGTGACCACGCTCCATTGTTGTGCATCGACTCCGCTCCACTGAGCTACGTGCTGCAGAAGCGCTGATGTGCTGAATGTCGCCTGCATTTTACTACGCCTTTAGAACCTTGTAGACTATATGGGAATAGGTATAGCTACAGATTAGATGTAATAGCATATGGATAGGTATCAAGCATATATCAGATAGACAAGCAAGAGAAAGTAGGGACTGTGTTGAGGGGTGTGCAGTTTTAGATGGGGTGACCTAGGAGGTGTGTTAGTTACTGTCTCCTTGTACCTGAGTATCCGACAAGAAGCAGTGTAAGGAGGGAAGGGTTTGTTCGGACTCTCAGTTTGAGGATGCAGCATGTCACGCTGGTGAAGACACAGAGGAAAGAGCATCTCAGGATGCTCACATCACAGCCACAGACGGGAAGCAGAGAGATGAATGCAGCACTCAGCTGGCTTCCTCCCCTTCTCCTTCTTATTCATTGGAGACCCAAGTCCATAGGATGGCAACCCCCACATTCAGGGTAGGTGAACCTCTCAGGAAACACCCTCACAAACCTCCCCAGAGGTGCATCTCCAAGGCTACTCTTAATTCAGTCAAACTGAAGCCTACCCATCTGAGGACGCATCCTTGGCAAGGAGATATTTGAGTAGAAGCCTAAAGGAAGGAGGATTTGGAGGGCAGAAGGGTCACCTGGGCTCTGAAGTAGAAGTGTGTCCGGAATAGCAATGAAGTGGAGCAGAGCTAACAAGGAGAAAACAAGCTCAAAGAAGCAGGGTGGAGGCAGAGGGAGGACAGTGGTGCGGGGCCCATCAGACAGCCCTGCGCTGGGGCGGGGGGGGGGGGAGTGGGGGGGAGATCTGAATACGTAGGTGTCTACTCCAGGTGGATCACAAATCACAACCTCCCTGAACTATAGTTATAAATTGATGACAGTTAAAAACTGGTTATTAAACAGCAACACCTGCCCCTACATATCACAAAGGTTTCAGGAAGATCACATTAGAGAAATTAGGTGAAATAATATGTAGTTAAGTCACAGATTACAATATTAATTACATGCAAATGCATACGCCATAATCCCAGCCATCTTCTCTGATTTGCCATTGTGTGGCTTACGCATCTCCTTCTAGGAGGTCGAACTGAGGTTTCCTAAGAAAATATTGAACTCAGGACCTAATATCAGTCCAATCTAACCCACCCCCGCAACCAAGACACTCCTAAGTGCAGCAGGGTCTAGAGCCACTTATCCTAGAGTTAAGTTTGATAAAATAGAAACTATTGATCGTATTCCCTGACCTTGATATACATGACGGACTGGACTCACAGCGTTTGACTTCCCCCAATGCCGGAATGAGACATTCAATCCACAGAAACAGCTGGGTTAGGCCACATATCAGAATGTTGAACAGGTGACGTGACTTGTCACATGTGGCCCTTCTGGAGAGACATCTTTAATACAGCAATGAATCCCTAACGTTCTTTCCCTGCAACGCCTGTTCCAACAGAGCACTCATCCTTGGCATCTCTGGATACTTTTGATAAAGACCACAAAACTGAGGACTCGCGGCTTTGATGGCCGCACTTCAGCCTTCCCCGCCCCCCCCCCAGCCGGTCCATCACGAGAGTCACATGACTAGCACACCTGTGACACTGACCTTATCGGTGTCCAGCACAGGTCCAGAGGACAGTCCGTCCTAGTGGCAAACGGGCTCTGGAGTTTTCGACGCAGGATACGGCTATTTCCACACACACCAGATGGGAAGTGGGAGTTTCTGAACCCTCAGCCTGCCTGTCTATTGAATTCAGATAATAGATCTACCAGATGGCTGCCCAATGCTAACGTTTCAGCCGGGTGTTTCTCCATCCGCTCAGGAGACAATAAGCCTTGCGGACACACGGATGTTCCAGAGACCATTGGAATGGGTTGGGGATGCGGCGGGGGAAGAGGTCAGAGGAAGTCTAAGGATACCAGCAGCAGCAACCCAGCCATTTACCAGAGACTTCACTGCAAGGAAATACACACTCACACTTAGAGCCAAGTGCTGTAGGTACAAGTCTTAGGGTCACCCTTACAGTGGGTGTCTCGTTGGCCCCTAGAACTGAGTTGGAACAAGGGCGCCACAGGCAAGATACCTCAGGTGATCTTGGGAAAGCATTGCCCCTTTACTCAGGAGAAAAGATTTGAGAATGACTTGGGGTAAAAGTTTGTAGCCACGTTATCAACATTTCTGGGGCTCGGGGCACCCCCCAACAGACAGCCCACTTACATTGTTTCCTTCCCCCCAGGCCCTTCCGGTGTCATCTTCCTTCTGGAATGCACTCGGCTATGTTTACCCATCCTCCTAGCTCCTCCACACAGTCTTCCCAGACCACTCAAGGCCTCGCTTGCCCCCACTGCTCTGAGAGCTCCTGAGAATCATCTTCCTTGCCTTAATCTGTTCATGTGACTCTCGCAGCCCTTGTTCAATTTGATGGCAGGCACCACACCTGGGTATCCTTGGTTATCCTGCCTCATTCCCCAACCCAGTGAAGAACCACGGTGGGTGCCTGCTGACTCATTACCATGACCAGGCACACACATTCCTTTGAAAACTAGCGTAGGTAATACAATACACTTGGCGAAAAACAAGCTTCCCCTTGAACGAATAAGGAGAGAAGAGCTTTGGCAAACCGAGATTCCATCATCCTGAGCCCTTTTAAAAAATACGAAATGAAAGGCAGAAATGAAAGGCAAGTTCCCAGTGACATCAGCTTTGGCAGTCCCTGATGGAAAGTGACCTCGCTAGCGCCCTGCTCCCTCATTCAATTGGAACACTTTCCGTTACCGCTATTAATCTGGCCCGGTAGTCTAAGGCAGGCAGAGCTGCCTGGGCCAACCCCTCCTGCTTGGGTCCAAATGCTGAATCATCGCTCTCTCCTTTGCCCTTCCTAATGCCTTCAAGAATTAGAAGAATCGAAGGAGGAAGAGAGAGGCACGGAGCGCCATCCACACCCTCAGATGGACCCCAGCAGTGATGGCGGCCGGAGCCCTCTGCTTCTTTCCCCGTCAGAAATGTTTTTCTGTCGCGTCCAAGTTTTAGATTTCTTATGATTAGCCTCGGGCCTACAGACACCTTCTCACTTCCCACCCCAACCGCACACTGTAAACAGTTTCCTTCCACGGCTTTCTTCGCTGTTTTTTTTTTTTTCTCTCTCCCAACTTAACAGCTAGATTGCTTGGCATCAGCCAAGAAGCCCTAGTAACACCCTGGCCTCTGAAAGCAAACGAGAGGATCGGAAGCCTCTGCATACGCCTCCTGGTTGGCGCGATCAAACGCTGCGAGAAGACACTGGGAGTAGAAATGCGAAGCTTTAAAAAAAAAAATTAAACGTAAAAAAAAAAGCACCTTGAAGGAAGCAAAAGGCAGACAACCAAGAAGCAAGCAAATGCGATCTCTCTGAGCTGGAAAACAAGAGCCAAGGGAATTCTATTCTTCTTAGTCTAGGCTCAGGTAGCTCCATTCCCGAGGGTGGGGTGCAAAGAAGGCTACAGAGCCCTCTGTCGGGGTCCTGTAAGCGTGCAGCTAGGGTCTTTTCATTCATGACCTCTTGATAGCGTTGTATAACCTTGGGAGACCTGGTTATCTAAAAAAGATTTGAATCAATATCACCCCACCATTACAGTTTTGGGGTCTGATTGAAAACTCTCTTTCATTCATTGACAACTTAATAAAACAAGTCCAGAGGTGGGGTTTAGGGAAGCGATCAGACCTCTGATATCGCTCATGATCGATCCATTGATGAGTTTATGATTTGATGTGCTACTGGGAGGTGACTGAAATTGGAGTGGGGGTACCAAGAAGAAAGAACTAGATCCTTGAGAGAATTCTTCCTGTGTGCCCTAGACCTCAGGGAGGTCTTTTTCCTCTGCTGTGCCTTCCCCGTGATGTCTGTTTCTTCACAACCCTAAAAGCAATCCAGCCGTCTGACCCTGCACTGAAATCGCTAAACCCGTGAGGCAGAACCCAGTTTGCTCTTTTAAGTTGTTCATCTTGGCTAATGCCACCCCCATCACTTTTCTAGACATGCTCATGGCATGAAGTGTGACAGGTCAAGCCCTTGTCTCCTTCAATGTCACTGATGTGTTGACCCAACACGGGCCTCTCGCTCCTTTGAGATACTCACATCCTGAACTTCTGGGACCCCACCCTTCCTTGGCCCTTCCCTTACTGGATGATACTCGATCTCCTTTCTAGGCAGTTCCGTTTCTCCTGCCTTTAGACTCTTGCTCATCTTTTTCTCTCCCCGCTCATGGCCTCCCTTGGTTTCAGGTAGGCTAGCCAAGGAGAGGTGGCTCTCAAAACTCTAATCTTCATCTAAAAGCCAGAATCCTATCTAACTGCCAACTGCCTCTAACCACACAGAAGTCCCATAGACCGTCACTGTGTTCACACCAACTTGTGTGAAATTGAGCTGATCTCCAACCGATGACTCCTGTATTTCTCGATTTAATGAATGGCACCGCCATTCACCCAACCTAGAAACACCTCCCAACCATGGCTTATACAGCGCCATCGCCGCAACATTTCCACCCCCGTGCCTGATGACCTCTTCTCACCAGTACCATGGCTCTCACTTCTAATATCGATCACCAAAATCCTGACAATGGTTAAATCCCTTGTCATAGTTAAGCCAGTCTGATAAAGGAATGGCATTTGGTTCTGCAGCTTGGTCTTTCACCAATTCAATTCTAGACCTGGCTCCACCTCCCAGACCTGGCTCCACCTTCCAGATCTGGCTCCACCTCCCAGACCTGGCTCCACCTCCTAGACCTGGCTCTACCTCCCAGACCTGGCTCCACCTCCTAGACCTGGCTCCACTCTCCAGACCTGGCTCCCACCTCCCAGATCTGGCTCCATCTTCTAGACCTGGCCCAATTATCATATTCACTTTGATGCCGCAGCTCCTTAAATATGGGACTTGTATTTCATCTCATGCTTTCAAAGGGTCACTCCCCTCCCATTCTCTTCACATCCCGATAACTTAACTGTGTCCCCCAAATCAACATTGCTGCCATTTCTATCATGCATACGCTCAGGAAGGTGTTAAAATTTAAAAAAATAGCCTTTATTTTTATCTTATTGAATGAATATTTTGTCTGCATGCATGCCTTTGTATCCTGTGCTTGCAATGGCTATAGAGACCAGATTTGGATTCTCTAAAACTAGAGTTACAGATGGTTGTGAGTCGCCATATTGGTGCTGGGAATCAAACCTGGATCATCGAGAAGAGCAGCCAGTGCTTTTAACAGCTGAGCCATTGCTTGACCCCCAAAAGGTGAAAATTTTGAGTCAGCCCATGCATATCTCGAGCAGGGCGACCCTGCCTGGCATGTAAGCATTCTAAAACATGACAATGAACGGGAGACTCTGTGGCCTCATTGGAACCATAACCACACATGTTTGCCTCTGCAACCCTTTCTGATATTTCCCCTTCTGTTTAACTGTTGGCTTTCTACTTCTACGTTCAGATTTCCTTCTTGATTTTTACACTATTTTGAGTCTTAAAATGTCAATCAGACCCATTGGGCATGCTGGTTCTTGACCCAGAACTTGGGCACTGAAGAAAACTTGAGGGTGAGTATCTCAGAACAAGCTTTGGTTTCATAACATGTTTGAGGCCAGTTCAGGCTACATGAGATCCTGTCTCAAAAACTAGGGGTTTGCTTTGCTTTGGTTTGTTTTTCCAACCACTTCCTACAATTTTGTAACTTGGACCAAGATCAAACTCTCCAGTTGTTTTCCTTTGACTGCCAAGGTATCTCAGAAGGAACAACCATTTCTCTTACGACAACAGTCGGATCTTTGGCTTCCAAAGCCCAAACCCACAAAGATGTGGACATGCCGGTGTAAAAGAGTCTGCCACAACGCCTCATGAGTAAGAATGGCTAGGTGGTTGGTAAGGAAACGAGGAAGGGTCAGAAGATCAAAGTGCCAAATTTCACTCTCTGGGCTCTGATGCCAAAAGAGAGCTTCCATTCTATAACATACCCACTGTATTTCTCCATCAATGTAGTCACAGAAGGGTGAATCTAATATCTAATATAGCATGAGTGCATATTTTTTCCTTTTTTGCATTTTTAGCATCTTTTAAGTTAAAATGTTGCTTATGGCCTATGGGAAAGTCATCATAATTTATTGGGCAGAAATTTCCCTATCATTACCATCCATAAAATAATGGCATCTCTGTTATTAATGATGTCTTAAATCCAGCAAAATACGGCATTTAAATTTTGGATTCTAGACTTTTCCAGGATTGATATTATAAATAAATATTCTCACTTGGTACAAAACTATTATTGTGCACCATGCGTTTTTATGGGTTGATGTTACTGAAACAGAGCTGCCCAATAAATCTCTGAGTTCCATGCTAATGAAGGAACGTGTCTCTCCTTCGGAATTGCCTTGGCTTTCCTTGGCCATCACAGTGACGAGTCCTGCAACCCCCATTTTTACCTTACATGGCCAAGAAGCAAGACTTAACAGTATCCTATCAACCCTAACTCTCTCTTCTGAGCCTCCATGTAGTGATTTGTTTCCATTAGGATGGGGAGGAGCCTGTGTTTTCCTCTTCAGAAGCAAGTTGGGGAACAGCTAAACAAATAAATGGGAAGCTTCCTTCTGAGGGAGGAGCAGGCCTTTCTTCTTTTCTTTCTTCTTATTGTCTGAAGCTAACTGAGGATGGTTAGGGCCCCAGCGATCATGTTGAACCAAGAAAACAGGGGTCATAGCCCAGTGGACAAGAAGTCTCTGAGGGTGATAAAGCTGCCCACCATTCTACCAATCCCAAGCAGCTTCCTCCCCTGACCTCCTTTTTCAGTGAAGGAATAGAGTTTTGAGTGCTTAAAACATCATCTGGGGCATTTCCAAATGTCAGCTAAATACAGTTCCTCATGACGTAGCATCAAAAGATCTACTCGGGGTTAGACAGCAGGATGGGAGTGCATGCCTGGTGCCAGCCCAGAGTCTGTCTTTTTATTCTTTGCTATGGTACTTCCATGCAAAGCTTGCTCTGCGGCCTTAGGAAGCTGCTTATCAATTATATACTCATGATTCCTCATAGGAAATAATAGATAATATTTCCTCCCGTGGAATCATGGTGATTACTCAACACAAAAACGGGACAGTAGTTTGGAATGGCCGACCTTCCTCTTCCTTATGGCTAGTGGCGAGCTAATCCTTCCAGTGTCCCACTCTTGCTAAGTGACTTCACTCGGGTGTCCTGGTAGTGGCGGCACACACCTTTAACCCCAGCACTTGGGAGGCAGAGGCAGGCAGACCTCTGTGAGTTTGAGACCAGCCTGATCTACAGAGCCAGTTCCAGGACAGCCAGAGCTACACAGAGAGACCCTGTCTCAAAAAAAAATAGAAAGAAATTAAACCATAAACCAAAGTTTAATGGAATCATAGTTGTTCAGCTGGAGAACAGAAGGTGGCAAAGGAGTCTTCCAATGACACGGTGCTTGCCAAGAAGGCCCAGCTGTTTCCCATGTCCATCAAGAGTGGAGGAAGGTGATTAAAGAAGTTCCTCCCGGGTTCTGTCTTAGATCTGGCTTCCCAGGAATAGAATCTGGGTAGAGGGCTGAGCTCAAGGGAGAGAGAAGTGTGTTTAGCGGCTCCCACAGGCCCTGGAAATGAACCAAGGGGAGGAGAGCTATCTTCATATCAGCAGGTCTCCGGGGCAGACTACCTCTGAGAGGAGGGAAAGAGTCCCTGGGGGAAGATGCTCCCCCAGGCTGAGAATGATTAGCCAAAAAGGATGCAACCGGGCTGCAGAAGCAGCGTGCACTTGCAGCAACAGTGTAAGAATGCACTGCACCCAAAGTGGGGAGTGGGCATGCACCCGCAATGTCTGCCGCGGCTACAAAGGGCGGAGAGGCTATAGACTGTACAGGAGCCTGATGCTGGTGGCGCACGCCTTCAATCCCAGCACGCAAGAGGCAGAGGCAGGTGGATCTCTGTGAGTGTGAAGCTAGCCTGATCTACAGAACGAGTTCCAGAAGAGCCAGAAGATCCTTGAATCCAAACACAAACACAAAATGAAACAAAAAATTATAGGGGAGAAGTTCTCGAAAGACATTTAAAAGTAGAACCGCATCACCCATCTGTCTGGAGTCAAAAGGATCTGCTCAGTGCAAACAATGCGTGGTGAGACATCTTACTGCGGATGCTGCCTCTGTGGTTTTGTCTCCTGGGGACCAGCTGGAAACATGGGAGAGCTGGGAGTGAAGGGAGCCTGCCTAACACACACACACACACACA
>JABTXL010005037.1:9015362-9169713 GCA_025134845.1 Neodon shergylaensis | reverse complement strand
AGAGAGAGAGAGAGAGAGAGAGAGAGAGAGAATGCCCAGATTTTCTTCTAGAGATTCATTCTTCCTCCCACAACCACAGATCACAAGGAAGAGGGGTTGGAGCCAACACCTGTAAACCAACACCTGTAATCCCACACCCTTGAGGCTGAGGCAGAAGGATGGCTGAGTGTAAGACCAGTCAGGCCTGTCTCTCCTGACCTTGTGAAAGCCTGGAGTACAGGAGGCCAAGTTGGGCACCGAGAGACTGATAATGCTTTTCCCAGAGATACTGCTTTCCAGGGTGTTCTGCGTTTCCTGGGTCTACCTCATTTCCCAGATGTACTGATTTTCCGGGAGGCAAAGCTTGCCCGGGGGTACTGCATTTCCTGGATGTACTTCATTCCCGGAGGTAATCGTTTTCTCAGATGCAGTCATTTTCCCGGACGTGCTGCGTTCCCAGGGTGTACCGCTTTTCCTGGATGTTCTTCTGTATTGCTGTCGTCGGAGGGAACAGAAGTCTCACTTGGCTTCCTTCATTTCAGCCCTCGCTCTGTGGTTCCTAGATGTAGAATGCATTCAATTAGGCAGGGTCCAAATTACAGCGTGATTACAAAGCTCCATGAGCGTTCCTAAGCCAAGAGGTGTTTTCAGAGGTGCTGGTATTCTACAGGCTAAACATTGTTTCTATTGCATTGGGATAGAATGAATAGGGAGTTGTATTTTTCCCTTGACTCCTTGGTTCTAGGATCCTGTACACTGCCACCCAGAGTTCTTTATAGTGAATGGCGTACTTCTGGTTATGGGGATGCCATAGCAAGCCAAGGAAAGGGACCTGCCATCATGAATCTTCTCCTGGGACCCTGGGGTCTTAAGAGCAGCTTCTCCTCCAGCTTCTTGAGCTGGTTTGGATGCCTGAGAGGATAAAGATTCTATGGCTGTTTGACTCACACGATGGTTGATTAGCTCTTCTTGCAGGTCAGGAAGGAGCCAGATAATTGCCGACATTTAACATGGCTGAGTCTACTTTGTTAAGCAAGCAGCTCCCAGGGAGTCAAGGAGAACCAGAACCCACAGGAGACAACCAGAACTGTAGACAAATATTCCAGGACTGGATAAGAGAGATGGTGGTCTCAAAATGACGTCATCTCCCAAAACTCCTTAGCAAAAGCTCTAGTTTACATGGGTATAATCTCTGCATAAGAGGGTTTTAAATTTTGTTGAGAAAATATGCTTTTGAGGATCTGATACATGCTCTTGACCCACCTAAGCTAAAGACACCATCATCTCCCACCTGAATTAATTGCACCTCTTTTTCTTGGCTCTTGATCTTGTCACCCCTCTGACAACTGCCATCTCAGTCTCCCAGGACCCTGTCCTGCCAGAATTCTGCTGTTGGCCAAGGCAACCCAAAATGTCACCTCCCTCTGGACATATACCGTGACCTTTGTGGACAAACACACTTTCTCTGGATGTTTTGGTCTCTCTGTCTGCTTGTATGCTTGTCTTCCCTTCTCTTTAAGGGGCATCTCTCTGTTTATTTTGTATCCCCTACATCAGCAGTTCTCAACCCAGTGGGTCCTGACCCCACTGGAGGTCAAATGACCCTTTCACAAGGTCCCATATCAGATATCCTGTGTATCAGATATTTACATTGTTATTCATAACAGTAGCAAAATTACAGTGATGAAGTAGCAATAGAAATAATTTTATGGTTGAGGGTGACCACAACATGAGGAACTATATTAAAGGGTCACAGCATCAGGAAGGCTGAGAACCACCTTTTCTGTAGCAGGTAGCACTGTGTTTGATACTTACTAGTTGTTCAATAAATTGCCATTGGCTCAAGTTAACTTTGGAGTTAAAACAAGATAGTTTTATTTTCACGCAGACTGAAATACTGCGATGTCCCCAACCACTTTCTATTCTATGTTCAGAAGTGATTGCGCCCAATCCTGAACGGTGTCAGGCTGATCAATTTTAGAAGTTTCTTCTATTCATCAGACTTTAGGAATCATATACTCTCTAACAACTGAAAAAAAAATCAAGGCTTTGGAGTGAGATTAAATCCGTATGTAATCCTGTGTAAGCTCCTTAACCTCTCCGAGCGTCTTTTTGTCATCTTTAGTTCGAAACCACCTATGCACTTCACAGGTTTATTTATGAGAATTAAGTCATCTTCGGCCCGTGCTCAGTGTGTGGTGAATCCATTACGGTTCTCACTTCATTCATCTTCCTCCGTAGACCAGTTTCCGTCAGCATCCTTCTTCTGCCCACACTGTGCTTCAGAATTGAGTGCCGAAATTTTCAGCAAGTGTATACTGAGCCCCAGTATTGCCTAGCACAGTGCTGGGGAAAGGGAATAGGAGGGAGATATGGAGACTAAAAACACTTACTATCACAGGATTATAATTTGACTGAATGAGGATATCGGCACATAAAGATATGTGTTAAACAATTCCATAGTTCAAGAATGTTGGAAGGTAAAAGATTAACTTCAATCAAACGGGTATGCATTATAGAAGCCACTGTCCTTGGCTCCATGTTCTGTGATATCAGTTGTATGTGTCCAACACAGATCTAAAAATATTAAATGGGAAATTCCAGAAATAGATAACTCACACATTTTAAATTGTATTCCACTTTGAGTGATGCGGTCACATCTCGCTCTGTCCTGCCCAGGCTGGCTCGCGTTTCTGTCCTGTGTATCCGAGAAACTGACTCTGCACTTGGTATGGGCTTTTAAAACCTCAAAGCCCATCCCCAGTGACACACTTCCTCTAAGAAGGCCACACCTACTAATTCCTTTAATCCTTTCAAATAGTGCCACTCCCTGATGACTAAGCATTCAAATATGTGAGCAACAGGGACCATTCTTAGTCAAACTACCACAAAGACTGAGGACTGTGACCACTCCCAGGCAGAGGTCTCTTTCAAGATGATATCTGTCCTTTAGGCTCCAATTCTGAAGAGTATCTTTACAAACTAATCCTGCCTCTTGTCTAACCTTCACAACTACCCACATTTCCTGTTCTCTCCTCTGTAAAGGACAATGGTCTTATACCCTGTAAAGGTTTTTTGGTTGAACTGGTTTAATAAAATGCTGATTGGTCAGTAGCTAGGCAGGAAGAATAGGGGTGGGGTGACCAGAACAGGAGAATTCTGGGAAGAGGAAAGGCTCAATCTGCAGGCATCACAAGAGGAAGCCAAATGCAGAGGAAGCAAGATAAGAATGTCTCATTGATAAAAGGTACCAAGCCACGTGGCTGACACAGACAAGGATTATGGGTTAATATACATTGTAAGAGTTAATAGGTCAACCAGTTTATGATTAATGTAGATCTCTGAATGTTTCTTTGGGACTGAATGGCTGTGGTACTGGGCAGGACCGAAATCTCTGTCAACAGCAGTGTACATAATTCTGAATATAATAGGCTAAGGAATCAGCATACTGTAAGACTCCCACCCGGTCAGTGATTTCCCCTTTCTGGCCATTAATTATTTGGTACGTGTTTTCTTCAAATTAGCCTTTGTCAGTTTATTCCAATGAGGGACAGAGGCGATATTTCCCTTTAAGAAAAGGAGGTTGACTCTTGTTACGGTACTAGTAAACCCTGAAGGCATTTGGTTAAGTAGAATTAGCCCATCACAAAGGACAAATATGACCCCACTTGCAAGGTGACCATCACCTCTGCCTATATCCAGAATGTTTTTTGTCCTCCCCATTCCTCTCTTTCTTTGGCCCTTGGTGTCCACCATTTTCCTTCCTGTCTCAATGAAGCTGAGTGTTCTAGACATCTCACACAAATGGGATGATGGTTCTTCTGTCTCTGACTGGTGTCACTTAGCATGACATCTGCAGAGTGGTAGGACTTGTCCTATCCCTTTGCTCTAACTACCCAGGACCCCATCCTAATTGCTATCCGGGCATCTCCTCAGAATTGCAGCATCCCCTCAGAGGGAGGCTTGTTGAGGAAGAGGGGCCCCTTTCCAACTCCGTATAAGCAGGAGGAGGGGGACTGGAGCCCAGTCAAGCTGGGCTGTGTAGAGATGCAGAGCGCTCTGAGATATGTGGTTACCAGTTTGGGGACAAGCTTTTCAACCGCGCACAAAGCCTGTAAGCGCCTGTAAGCAAGCAGCCCTTACAAATTCGCTGGCTCACCACGGTAGACTCTAGAGAATTGTTCCTTTGGTCTGTCGTGATGTCCTATCTGGGGTCAATAGACATTTCTTCACCTCTCCCTAGGAAAAGTCACACAGCACAGATGAATTCTTATTTTCAGCTGTGTTGAAAGTCCCAGGTTCAGCACCACCAATCTGTAACACCCCTTGGTCTTCAGGCTTCCTCCTTTGGACTCTAATGTCCTATCTGAACCCGTGGCCCTGTCTCGAAGCCTGAAACCCGATACCTGCTTAACAAACCTGAGCACCGAGACCGTCTACTTGTTTTCAGACCGTGTTAGACCTCAGACCTCCTGAGAAATATGTTGTGTGGAATCATCGCGCAAGATGGCCGATGCTCAGGAATGTAGTCCAGCCACACTCGCCTCTGGTTGCCTCACCTAGAGAAGTCTGGTCCAGGGAGTAGCAGCTTGCAAGTTCTGGGAGGCTGTAACTTTCATAAATTTGCAGCCCGAGAGGGAGTGGAAGTAGAGAGTCCTGCCTGAGGTCGGGGTAACTGCTTGTCACATCCATCGTCCGCCCCCACTGTCGCCCTTCCCCCACCCGTGCTCGCCTCTCTTTTGCAGTCCTACAAACCTCTCTTCCGTACCTTCTTGTCCTAGACTGCTCCACCCGAATCAGCAAGGCAGCCTGCCTTTCCCAGCCTGGCACACAGAAAGCGTTTGATAAAAGGCAGGTTGTAAAAATGAATGAATGAATGAATGAATGACTCTTTTCATGCAAGAAGGAAAGATTAAATAGAATGGGAGGGAAAAGGCCTTTCCCGGATTTTAAAATTTGTTACGTTGATAGATCAGACTTATTTTACTGGGTATGAAGACGGGCAGGACAATTCCAAACCAGCTTCTTTAACTGGGTTAAAGAAGTGGAGGGAAACGAATTTCAAATTTCACTGAAGAGAACAGTGGCTGTAGAGCTACAGGGGGCAAAGGGAGTGGAACATTCCAAGACTGTGTCCAAGGTCAAAATTAAGTGAGTCCGGAGGAATTCTCAGTGTTCTGAGCCAGCAGGCCTCTGGAGCTTCACGTCCAGGCGTGGAGAGGAGACGGTAGGGCCTTTGGGGCTTTGCCCAGCGGGGAGCTGGAGCGGGGGAAGGGCGCCCTCTGCCGAGGGTGAAGAAAAATACAGTCTGGCAGTTGGTGAGCCCTCCGGCTAGACTTCCCACCAAGAGGGGCAGAAAAGGCGACGAGAAAGTGTTTCTTACAGCATAAAGTCTGGTGGTTAATTGCAGGTGCTGTTTTCAGGAAGAGGGCGTGCCCCTCACTCCTGAGCCCTCAGTTTCTAAGAGATGTTCTGAGACGACCGGTTATTGACCCTATTATCTGCCCCAACCCGGCTCTAGAGCTCAGCAGCTGGGGACTTGGTCCTGGGGAAGACCTCGGTCACTTGTAAGTAAGGAGAGAGCTCTGACCCACCCCAAGGCTGCACGCACGCACGCGCAAACACACACACACACACACACACACACACACACACACACACACGTCGGTTGCCCATCTCTAAAACTGAAAAGCTGAATTCGACGGTCAGATGGCTCCAACCCTGATAGCACCTGACTCTGGTCCTATTTCAAGACTGAGCGTGTGTCCGCGGAGAACAGTGGACAGTGAGGAATTGAGAACTCTCCCAAAACCATGGGTGGGGCGGTCTAACCATCTCCCTCCCCCAAGAAAGGTGGAAAGGACTTGCTAAGGACCTAGTCTCTTTATTGAATCTTGAGTGACACCTAGTGGTCCACCCGCCTCACCATCGCCAAGGCTTCTGCACAGAGGGGCTTTTGCAGTAGACTGGAGCTCATCCTTGCCGGCAAAGACCTGGGGATCCATAGCAGCGATGAAGGTTTCTAACATTTCGCGGGAAGCATGAGCTGGCACCTGCCACAACCCCTTTCTTTGTTGTGTGTGATTCTGAAGGAAGCGATATTATCTGGAGAGCTTGCTCAACGGACACACCATTCTGGCAGGGAATGTGTTGAGCTAGATGCCCGCTCTCCCAGGTCCTGGGCACACGTTCTAGGGGTTGACTCCGAGAACTTTGAGGAATGCAGTCACACTAGAGCTGCGTCCTGAAGGTCAGGTGGTATGACAGACAGAATAACAAGCTGACTGACGACATTCTCAGCCCACTATGGACACATTCTTCCTTTCAGTTGTTCAACCAATCAACTGGAGGGCTGCTTTGATGAGGATTTGCGTGTGTGGTTAAGATCCCCAAGTCTGCCAATCTGAAAAAAATCATCCGGTCCTCTGAACCTTTGAGATGGGCTGGAATTTTCCTGGCAAAAGAGATTTGAGAATCAAAAGGACTCCTGTGGGGGTTTCCTCCGATTGGCTCTTCGTTTGTTAGGAATTTGGGCAGTCAGGAAAGCTGAGAGCCCAAGAGGGAACAGGGCTTCAGCCCTGCAGATATGAGAAGTAGTGGACTCTGACAGTGGCCAGTGAGCTGGGAGGGAAGGCGGAGCTTGCTCCACGCAACCCAAACCCCAGCTGACTGACGCCTGCATTTAGCTCTGCAAGAACATGGACCTAGGACTCAGGTTGTCTGTGCGGATCTACAAAACTATGGTTAATAAGTCAGAGATGATTTCAGCTGACCACTTGGAATGTGTTCAGAAGCCACAGGGACATGGAGGCAGGTGGCCACTTGGAAAGGGACAGCGGGACAGCAGAGGCAGGGGACACTTGGGGAACAAAAGCCAGCAGGTCCAGCAGGACCATGTAAGCAAATGAGAATGCAAAAAGCCGGTGTTTAGAACTAGGCTTTGGATGGGAGACATTGTGTGAACTGACAGCTCCCTGTACTCCTGTATCCACAGAGTAAAATGGAGTCATGAGCAGTTAAAGCCTAGAGTTATGTTAGTGGGTACACATTCATATAAAGGGCTTAGTGCCGTTCGGGGACTATTAATTGCTCAGATGTTGGCAGTGATAGTTGTAGCAATTAACCCAGCAGACACCGGGCTGGATGGAGAGGCCTTGGTCATGAGTTGGGTCTGGTTTTTTTTTCTCCCCTCAGGGTTTCTTGGGGGGTGGGAAGAGATCTAGGGATGATATACCCCAGAATTACCTAACCCCACCTTTGTTCTTACCAAATCAGACTCTAAGAATAAGACCTGAATTAATGATTACCTTAAATCTCACCATAGAACCTTCATTCAGAAACTGATGGAAGCAGAGGCAGAACGCCACAGAGGAGCACTAGGCTGAGCTCCCAAAGTCCAGTTGAAGAGTGGGAGGAGTGAGAATATGAGCAAAGAGGTCAAGACTATGATGGGGTCACCCACTGAAACAGTTTATTTGAGCTAACGGGGACTCACCATCTCTTGCCGGACAGGGAAGGAATCAGCATAGGATCAAACTAGGCCCTTGGAATGTGGGTGACATTTGTATGGCTGGGGCAGACAGCAGGTCCACTGGTAGTGGGATCAGGATTTATCCCTACTGCTTGTACTGGTTTTTTGGAACCCATTCTATTTGGAAAGATACCTTGCTCAGCCTAGATATAGTATGGAGGGACTTGATTCTTTCTCAAAGCAATGTGCCTTGACCTCTCTGAGGAGTGGATGGGGGTGGAGTGGTGGGGAAGGTAGAGGAAACGGGAGGGGGGAGTGAGAACTGGGATTGGTGTGTAAAGTAGAAAAAAAGATAGTTTTTTGGTTTTTTATTTTATTTTTAAATAAAATAAAAATAGAAAAAGAATTAAAAAAAAAGAGTAAGGCTTGAGGATTTGTACTCCCGAGAAGCTTCCAGAAAGACAGAGGGCTGTAACTGGACCACTGCAGTTACATGAGTAGCTGAAAGGATAGATCAGGACAATGAGGACAGGATGTGGGCATGACAGGCTTCAAGGGAGCGGAGACTTTGTGGCTGAACAGTTATCCAGAGGATGCGCTGGGACCCTTCTGAGAGGTGGGTGGGGAGAAGGATAAGGAACGGTGTTATTGGGAGTCCAGGGAGCTGGAAAAGCCACGTCGACAGATACACTTTAACTCAGAGACTGTCTTAGGACTGGAATGACAGTGTCCGTGAGCACATGAAGTCACAGGATGTTGTCAAAAACGGAACTGAACCTGAAATTCGGTAGTCATGACAAACTCGGAGTCCCTCTGCTCAAACAAGGAAAGGATTCCAGGGCTCAAATGCTGGAGTCACACGGCCTAGCTCCAAACCCTGACTTTGGAACCGTTAAGTTAAGGTCACTGTGTTGTTCCTCTCCTGCAAGATGGGAACAATAGTGATAACTACCTGTATCGTAAGTTTATGATGACACATGCGTACATTCACACACACACACACACACACGAGAGAGAGAGAGAGAGAGAGAGAGAGAGAGAGAGAGAGAGAGAGAGAGAGAGAGACTGACTGTAACAGTGTGCTGGGCGTGAGGCGAAAACCGAAAGGGCCGATGGGAACTCACCAGTAAGCATCATGGGCACCAGTGCAGGCGCGGAGTCAAATGGAGAATGCGTTATCACCCAGCGTTGACAGAAGCAGACCACGTCAGCGCCTGTGTTTCTCCTCTAGCTGAAGCCCCACGGAGTGATCTGAAGACACGAGGGACTTTAAAAGAGAGAATCCTGAGCATGGGAAGCCCCTATTTTTTTTTATAACAGGCAGTGGCCCCCGTTTTCTCTCTTCTAAGGATGTTTGCTAATAATGACCCTTGAATAGGTAATCCAGAGCCCTGCCTATAAACCGTGTAAGAATGCTGGCGGTTCCGCAGAGACCATCAGCTCCTGGAAGCATATGGTGGAACCATATTACTACTGTATTAGTCAGGGTCCTCTAAAGAAGCAGAACTGTGTGTGTGTGTGTTAAATGGGGATTGAGTAAATTGATTCACAGAATAGGGTCCTGGTAGTCCAAGTCTGTCTCACACTGGAGAGGCCAAGGACCTTGAAATCGTTCAGTTCTTGAGGCTAGTTGTCTCAGCACCCCAGTCCAGTAAGCCTCTGAAGGACTGGAGAATTCCTAGAGAGCTGCTGGTCTAAGTTGGAATGCCAACGAAGCTGGTTTTCATACCAGAGAGGGACTACCACAGCACAGGATGGATGGGCTGGCCAGCCAGCCTGAGGGCAAGCAGGCAAAAAAAAAAAAAAATCCACCTTCCACACTCTTTGCTCTGGGCTGCCACCAGAAGGCACTGCCTGCATTTAGGCTGGGTGGAACTCCCTCTGATAATCTGATAAGAAAAACCCACACGGGTGCACCCAGCATCTTGGGTTCTAGTTGATTCCAGGTGTAGCCAAGTTGGCAACTGAGATTAGCTCTCAGGGCCCCCGTGTGGGGAAAGTGGACCCACACAATATAACTTTATTTATTTGGATGATGCTGGTATTGCGAGAAGCCGGAGCAAACCAGCGCTTGGAGCCAGGCGAAGTTACCCAGACTCCTGGCCAGTTGAGCATTTTGACTTGGTGTCGAGTGACTGGACTACTAAGTGTGCTACATAAATGGCTTTCTAGAGGAGCTGTTGTCAGCAACTGATTATGATATTGGGCAAATGCGTGTGCAATTGCATGAGGGCTAATGTATCACCCCCTATCTGAGAAATCCAGGCACTCAGTCTTTCTTGACAGGCAGCATGTATATTCTCTTGCCAGGAAGGAAGGCGGTTGTCAAATTCCTAATATTTCTCTTTGAAAAATTAACATTTAGCTCAACTGTGAGATCTGGAGGAACACACAAGACCTTAATTACGAAGTGCAATTCAAGATTTGTGCTAATTAATAAGCTGATGAAAAATTCATTGAAATTCAGAGGAGAAACAAGGGAGGGGGGGTGAAGCTGGCCAGGGTTAACACCAAGTTCTAGAAAATGTTTAAGTCTATCCAAATAAGCAGTCACCCCTCTGTCGTAATTATAGCTTAATCACTTGCGTGATTATTTCATCTGGAAAACTTTAGCTGCACATCAAAAGCTGTGCAGGGAGTATTTCTTTAAACTTTGCAGTTCTCCACAGCAATATTAGAGACTTTAAAGACCAGCTTAGCTTTTTAGCCTATTGTTTGTTTGTTGGGGGGTTGGGGACAGTGTCTAGCTAGCCTGGGTAGTCTGAAACCTCATTGGTCTTGAACTTGTGATGATCCCTCCTGCCTTTCTCCCAAGGGATGACAGGTGTGTGCCACCAGGCCCAGCTACTGCCTTTAAATGTAAAAGAAGCTGTTGGTGTCCCAATGTTGCTGCTGGTCTCTAGCGGTGACCTCCAGATAGTTGAATAGCCCTTTAGAGTTTGTCTCCTGTCCCAAGCGGTAACGGGAATGACCCACTTGGCTGTGGTAAAAATGATTGCTTTCTTCTGGGGGTCATCACCCCCTTCCCTTCCAGAGTCTGAGCTCAACCTGACTGGACTGAACCAGTAAGTGGCACAGCCAGGAGAGTGGATAAGATAGTGCGAGAGGATTTCAGTTTTGTGTAACCGCCCTGCCCTGGTTCCCAGCTACCATCACCACCTCAGTCAGACCTGAGAATCTGACGTAGAAGATTAGCTCTGCAGAGACAAATTCAGGCAGGTTCACCAAGAGCAGAGGCTTCCCCTCCACCCTCTGAGGAAAAGCAACAACAAAAGGCCGCTGGTGGAGGGGTACAGAGACCCTAGGGTTAGGAGAGGAAGGACCGCCTCAACTGAGGTAGGCAATGGACTACTCCCTCCTGGAGGAGGCGGGCTATGTGACCCCACCAAACTAGTTTCTTCAACCAGATAAGAGAAATCTGCATCCAGTGGGTGTGGCCAGGAGGCAAACATCCCATAAGGCTCCCATTTCCTGAGTCACAGAGAAGACAGACACCCTCATGCCTGCCCCCATGTCATGCAAATCCCAATGGTCAGCTCCCCCACATGGCCGTCAGAGGACCTTTCTGGGGCAGAAGTCTAGCTTCAACGGGTAAAGTCCAGGCCAGCACTAAATAGGCCTTAGTGACACAGGTCCTGTCTGCGTCTCATGTCACTTTCCCCTCACCACCTGTCTTAGCTACTTTTCCTGTTGCTGTGTTAAAACCCCCTGACGAAAGTAACAAACAAGGGAGAATTTATTCTGGCTCACGGTTCTGGAGAACATCTTGCCCACCATAGCAGTCAAGGTGACAGGAGCTTGAAGCAGTCTGTCACATTGTGTCCCTTGTCAGGAAGAAAGGGAGAAGCTTGAAACAATCTGTCACACTGTATCCTGTCAGGAAGAAGAGCAGGAGCTTAAAGCAATCTGTCACATTGTGTCCAGTCAGGGAGAAGGGAGGAGCTTGAAGCAAATCTGTCACATTGTGTCCTATCAGGGAGAAGGGGAGGAGCTTGAAGCAATCTGCCACATTGTGTCCTGTCAGGGAGAAGGGGAGGAGCTTGAAGCAGTCTGTCACATTTGTATCCAACCAGGAGGAAGAAAGCAATGAATGCTCAGTATCAACTCACCTTCTTCCTCCAATTCACAACCCCAGCCCAGGTCCTCCCACCTCAATTAACTTAACCACAATAGTCCCCCATAGGCTTGGCAGGAGATCCACCTCCCAGATGATTCTAGTTGCATAATCTCTCAAGTTGATAGCTAAGATTAACCATTCCACCACTGTACCCAAGACCTCTTCTTCTGTGATCCTCCCAAACCTCTCACTGCATCCAGAGTATTGTGCTCCTGAGTCCTCCACCTGAAGTACCCCTACCCCCAGGCACCCTGAGAAGACCTGAGTGCCTCTCACAAGCTGTTTAGAACGAACCTCTGTCCTGACACCCCTTGTTCTTGTCTCCACTGCTGCTTGGCCCCGGGACAACCTGTGGTGCCAAACCCCGGCTCTTGAATTAAGCAGGCACGCAGAAGCCAACTGTCTGAATTCAAATCCAGTACCTGTGGGACCTTGGCAAGCTAGTCGAGCTCCTGGGCTTGGTTTCATTATTGGCAAAATAGAAGTGCCAGCCATAGCCATGGTGACTGGGAAGATTATGCAATGTGCAGAGAGCACCTACACACACACACACACACACACACACACACACACACACACACACAATCTGGCCTGTACTAAGTATCCATAAGTGATATGTAAGTTATTTTTGTTACCAGTTTTATAATGTTTGCCCTCTCTTGGCACCACTGTGCTATGTTCTTTTTTTTCTTTTTCTTTCTTTCTTTCTATCATTTTTAATCCTCAAAGCCTTTTTTTCTGGTTCCAAAATTACTCCTGTGGGTTTTTTTTTTGGTTTTGCTGGGTTTTTTAATTTAAAACTTTTAAATTTGGTGTGTGTGTGTGTGTGTGTTGCCTGCATGTATGCCTGTGCACCATGTGCATGCCTGGTGCTTGCGGAGTCCAGAAGAGGGCATCAGAGTCCCCCTGGAACTGGATTATAGATGGTTGGGAGTTGCTACGTAGGTGCTGCAAATTGAACCAGGATCCTCCGGAAGAGCAGCTGGTGCTCTTAACCACTGAGCCATCTCTCCAGCCCCTGTTTTTTATTTTTTTTTAAGTTAGCATACAAAGCAATAGGTTTCCCCATGGTCTTTTCACAGACACATGGTAGTATCCTCAATTCTAACCTGTTCCTTTCCCCTCTCCTGCATTCCATACCTCCATATTATTTTACTTAAATCAACTCTCCCAGTTTCCAGGGCAGAGTCATGGAATCCTAGAGATGGGCTAGTGATGTCTTTATAATACAGATTAAGTAAAACCCAGCTGTCTGCGGAGCCTCCATCCAGCAACTCCTCTCTCTACACATGTACAAAACACCATTTTTGACAATGACTTAACCATGTGTCCCTCTGCCAGCAAAGACTACACACTGCATAAAGGCATAGAAGCCTGCCTCCTGTTTCAGTTAGCAAATGGTTCATAAATTATCTTGACAAAGGATAGCCTTCCCTTACTGGACAGTCAGTGAGTAGAAGCGGTTTGGGATGTTCATCCCACGTTTCAGCAGCTGGAACAAGCTTTATAAAGGCCAGACAACAGATGAAAAACCGTAAGAGCTGGATATGGTGGTGCATGCCTGTGATCCCCAACTCAAGAGGCCCTGGTAGGAGGATGGAGAGTTCAAGGCTAGCCTGGGCTACATCACAATAATGTAGCAACCACAATAATAACGAGAGGAAATTAGGGCAGCAAATTTATAACTGGAGAGAGTTGTCTTCTCCCCCTGGTCCTTGGGATGGGGGGCAGGCTTCTCTCTTGTCTGGTTTCCTCGCTCCAACGGATGAAACTCTTTGCTTTTTGGCAGCATGCTGGGAGGGGTTTCAGGGTAGAATGAACCAGAAATTGGGGGAAAGCATTCGATTTTAGCAGCAGTAGAAGACTGTCGCTAGTCACACGGCGCTTGTCCCTCAGGCTTGAAGAGATTAGAAGCTAATCATTTATATTGCAATCCAAAGTCCTATTTCTGGTCTCTGTCTTTTGATGGACAGGTCTGAAAATACAGACTGATTTGAAAACCCGGAGCTGTTTAAGGAGAGCCGCAGTAATTCCTCCATTAGACGCTAGGAAAGGAGAGGGTGGGAGTCCCAACGCCAGGGAGGGGCAGGAGTCCTGGAGGGAAGCCACGCCCCCTTTCAAAGGCTGCTCTCACCACCGCTTCTAATCTGCGTTCCCTTTCTGAGCCTTCCAGACCTCAAATTGGCAGAAAATATCTTTCCCCCGTGCGAGGTAAAATGCCCTCGAGCCGCAGTAGTTAGATTCTCTGGACAGTGGCGTCGTTCTGATGCTATCGGCTGTCTTCCTGTTTTCATGAATAATGCATTAGAAGCTGATATTAGCGATGGATTCTTCCAGGGCTGACAATATCGCCACCAGGCAAGTCTGTGAAGCCTCCACAGTCATTTCATCTGGAGCTCTCACAGGTTCTCCACACCCTCCCGACTACTTCTGGCTGTCTGTCAGGTGCCAAGAACCTTGGGAAGACTGGCAGCCTCTCCCCACTGTTCCCTTGATAGTGAGAAACGGAGGAAGGAGAAGAGGCACTCGCTACCCTCCTGCCTTCTGTGGTCCCACATCTGAGGAGCAGCCCTGGAGCTCCTGGTGGTGCCAAGTCCGTTGAGCCCCAAGCCTGATGATGCCAGTATGGGCCATTCTCTGCCTAAATGCCTGGCAGAAGCTGCTTGTCATTGGGCATAGGCGGGAGCTGGAGGGAAAGCCATGCCTCTGTGTGGTCCTTTCCTCTTCTATCATTACATCTATTCTGACTTTATAGAGGAAATTAAGATCTTTCCGTCCCAGGATTTCACCCATCCATCCCACATATGTTGATTTCCTGTGGTGTTTCCCATGGTAGAGCCATGCCATAATCAGTGATGACTGAAAGAGATCGAACTTGTTACGAGCATCATAAAGGGAGTAATGGCATCAAGGAAGTCAGTAAAAAGATGCAGATACTGGGCTAAAGGACCCGAAGATCCGGGAACTGGGAGGCAGCGCATTCAAACATTGAAACAGCGTGTGCAAACTCCCAAAGCAGTTAAGACAGACATTAAGGGAACCAGAAGACAGACTACCTCAAGTCTGAGCACTGTTTGTAAATGAGGCTTTGACGTCCATCTTGCACGCGTCCACTTTCTCCTCCTTGAATCTCTGCTGTCCCTTAGGGACCGAGAACTGCTCAATCTTAGCCTATCTCCACCTCCCTTGCTTCCCCTGTGGTTCTCAGCCTTCCTAAGGCTGTGACCCTTTAATACACTTCTTCATGCTGTGGCGACCCCCCCCACCATAAAACTATTCCATTGCTACATCATAACTGTAATGTTGCTACTGTTATGAACCATAATGTAAATATCCAATAAGTGACCTCCAAGGGGGTTGCGACCCACAGATTGAGAATCACTGCTTCAAGGGCTCCTCAAGTGCCCCTTCCTGAGGTAATTAAAGCCAACTTCTCAGTAGAGACATGGAGTCGAGTCCAAACCTGTCACCTAGAAGGACCACCACGAAGGCCATGATCATCTCCTGAGCCCCAGTTGAGGACCCCAAAGCATCCCGAGTGCCCCATGAGGCATGGTTAAATAAGTCATGATCCGCACAGACACCATAGTGTCACACATCAGTCAGAGGGCTGGTTCTCAGGCTAACAATCCTGGAACATTTTCAGAACATAGCATTAATCTTTAAACGCCGGATACAAAATTCATCATAAGACACATTCTTCGTTTCATCTGGGGGAAAAATATATATATGCAAAGGAAAAGAGAAACAAAGTCATCAGCGGGCTGTCTCTGGAGGCGGTCCTACTGGAGACTTCTGTGTTCTTTTTCAGGCTTCTCCACCCCCCACAGATGTAGCTAAGTTAATTAATTGGTGATTGAAATAATTTAACCATTTGAACTAATATTCAAACACTTAACCCATGTTCAGTATCATTTGCAGTTCAGCGGGGTGCAGGATATCAATATAGTTTCTGTTAAAGAATTTTTTTAATTAATTAATTAATTAATTTATTTATTTATTAAAGATTTCTGCCTCCTCCCCGCCACCGCCTCCCATTTCCCTCCCCCTCCCCCAATCAAGTCCTCCTCCCTCATCAGCCCAAAGAGCAATCAGGGTTCCCTGCCTTGTGGGAAGTCCAAGGACCACCCACCTCCATCCAGGTCTAGTAAGGTGAGCATCCATGTTGTTACTGTTGGAGCCTGGCCTTGAACTTGTTTTGTAACAAAGATGGCCTCAGATTCACGCCCGGAATGTCATGATTGTTAGTGTTCACCACCATGTTGTTGCAGGCCAAGAAATGCTCTGAGAGTTTTCTCTTTTAAAATAAGTTGCTTTAAAACCAAAAAAAAATATATATATATATATATATATATATATATAAATAAGATGTATGGCTTGATAGACGGCTCAGTTGTTAAGAGCACAGGCTTCTCTTGCCAAGGGCCTGGGTTCAGTTCTTATTAGCATGCCGGCTCAAAGGGCATCTGAGACCTCTGGCCTCTGAAGGTACCTGCACTAGCATGCACGTGACCCCCTCCCCGACAGACAGACAGACAGACAGACAGACTCTCTCTCTTACACACACACACACGTTTTTAAGACCAGATATCATAACTCCTAGAAAATAATTCCAAAAATGCTCTTTCCTGCTGCCATCAGAAGGGCCAGTGCCATGCGGCAGCATCTTGGTAGTCCCCACTAAGGACGCCAGGGGCCGAAACACATGGATGCCCATTGGTCATTCTGACCAAGGCAAGAACAAGGCCTCTCCCATCACCTTGGAGCTGAAAGCTCTGTGCCGCTCACTTTCTAGACTCTATCTCCACCTTCCTGTCTGCTCCCTTCATTTCTGCAAGTAAATTTCTGGGAGATATTTCCCCTTGGAATGAGCCCTCAAGTATTCGGCACAGAATGGCATGCCTGGAGCCTGGCTCTGACTTGCGGGTTCCTAACTGTACCCTATGCTGGGGCTGGTGATTACACCACAGACAAAGCCAGTGGGAAAACGGCAGGAGACCAAGGGCTCCTGTGAGCTAAGAGTGATTGTCTCCATGCAAATTGTTTTTTGTAGTAGGGAGATAACAGGCAAATGAAATACAGGAGACGGCAGAGATTTTTCTAAACCAATGCTGGGGGCAGGGAGCTCTCGGATAGCCCCTCGGCTTATCTGTTTTTAAAAAGATCTTTTAGATTTTAGTGTGTGTATGTGTGTGTTGTCTGCATGTATATATGTACATCATGTGTGGGGGGGTTCTCTGTATATATGTATGTGCATTGTGTGTGTGTGTGTGTGTGTGAGAGAGAGAGAGTTCAATGCCTGCAAAGTTGGAAGAGAGTGTCAGATCCCCTGAAATTGGAGTTACGGATAGTTGTGAGCCACCATGGAGTTGCTGGAAACCACACCCAGGTCCTCTGCAAGAGCAGCCCATGCTCTTAGCTGTAAAGTCACCTTGGTTTGTCTTAAACAACAGAACTATGAAATTCATCTCATTCCTATCCAGCACAACCGAGTTTGTCCCTAACCTGGCTCCTCCTCTCCGAGCTCAGCCCCATCAGCATCTCTTTCTGCTCCTCTAGTGTTTCATCTTAGCCTTGACCAAAGAGTCTCTTGCAGAAGGGTGGCACTTCCTGCCGGCAAAGTGTTTTAACCAGCGGATGAGTTTAAGTGACAGACAGGGTGAGCAATACTGATTCTAGTGAGTTAATATTGCGTGTCTACTTTCATATATATGGCTTAGGGGAAACTGTCAAGGACATCAAAACCTGGATTTTTATTATTGGCCACGGCAGCCCAAGCTGTAAAAAGGGAGTTAGTGCAGAGCCAGTAAAGAGAAACGCATTAAGTCATGATATGCATGCTATGCAAATGAGATAAAAATATCCGTGAAGTGGTGCATACATATATGATGTTTGGAAAACATAAGAAGCAATGCTGCAACAAGTCCAACTCGGCTCCTGGGGAAGGGCCAGAGAAATTAGCTGGCTCATTTCAGCAACTCAGACGTGGAAGTTTGCACTGAATTCTGGATCGTCAATCAATCTTTGCGCTTTGGAATTCTGCAGCCTCCTGGAGTCTCAGATCTGAGTTCCATAGACTCTGTATTTGGTCTGTAGCAGGGAGAGGTATTTTGTTCTAATAACCAGGAAATTTTATGCACACACACATACACACACACACAAATACAAATTGCTTGTTCTCCACAACAGTGGGAAGCTCTGACAATCTGGGCCAATGTTCTTGCATGGTCAATAATCAGGTAACCATAGGCCCCAGGAGTTGCTCCGAGTCTAGGGCTGCCCCAGTAACATGCAACAGAGGGAAGATTCTTCATCTTTGCCATCTTTACTCTTCCTCTTTCCTTGCCAACAACATTTTCTTTCTTCTTCTTCCTCAGCAGTTTCTTCTGCACCACACACACACACACACACACACACACACACACACACACACTGAAAAGCACACAGGATAAGAATAAAAACTGTCTCCCATGCCACTGAGCACAGCAATGAGGGAATGAAGAGAAGACATATACAGAAAAGCGGGGATTGGGCGGGCTGTGTCCACTCTGCTGGAGCAGCACCAACAACAGTCAATATAACAATAGTAACAACAGGGACAGTCACAGCCCAGAACCTCACCCCATTCATTGTGTACAGCACAGGATGAGGAGTCAAGTAGGCTTGTCAGGGAGTGCCTGTCGGCAGCGGTCTCGGGCTGTGAACATCCAGGAGAACCCCTACAGTTGCTAGTTTTTGCACACCCTGGTCAGTCATTCATAAAGACTGATGCTTGCACTTATTGTCAACATTTGTGCCAGGACCAGAGGAGGGTTGACACCACACTAAACCCCACTTGGGGGCAGGCTTTGCCACACCCATGGGTTGGAGGCAATGGGGTCCTTGACTTGGCCAAGTCTGTGTCAGACAAAACACATTCACTTAGGCTTTCTCTCCTGACTCGGTCTCCCCTTGCTGGTTTCTGTCACTTTCTGTGTCTGATCAAACAGCCCACGGTCAACGATATATTGTCTCATAGCTATTTGACTGGCAGAAACGTATTAGAAGCCACCTAATATGTTATTTCTTATAGGATGTGAGGCGGGGATGAAGAAACCACTTTCGCCTGTTTAGAACATCATCGCGCATGGGTCACAGACACATATTTTGGGGACAAAGTATTGAGTTCAAATTCTGGTTTTCTCACTGCCTGTGTAATCTGCGGCAAGTCATTAACTTCTCTGCATTTGAATCTCCCCTTCTACAGCACAGAGATACTGGCGTCTGTTGTATAAGGCCGACATACAAATTAAAAGAGTGGACGCGAACCACTGACCACAGAGCCTGGCACACAGTGACTGTTGTAAAAATGTGACTGGTTGTATGGGCAATAATCTTCCTCTCTGTGGGCTAATACTGAAATGAGAAACTCTACCCCTAGACAACATTAACTCAGTCATATTCCTTTTGCCTGGCAAGTAAGTGCCAGGCCTTGCAGGAAGCCCTGGAAATGAGAATTAAAACTAAGAAAAACACGCTTTCTCGTGGGGATGTTCCCTATCACATGGGGTGGGAGTTGGGAGAGCGGGTTGCTCAGTGAGGGTCTTGGGTTCCATCCTTAGCTGTGCCAAGAAAGAGTTTGCTATTCTCGGTTGATTTGAAATTTGAGGTAGAATTAAGGGAACACCATATGACAATTATTGAAGTTAAATGAAGCAAAACTTGTATAACAATGCCTCAAACAAATGAAAGCCTTACGGAGAACAAATAACTTGAATTCTTTCGGATCCAGTAAGCAAACACCAGCTTCCAAACAGTCAGTGACAGGTGAGGTTTAGAAAGATGCCCCTACTGAGGAGCGGCATCCTGACTTTAGTCCAGAAGACTAGGATTCTGGTAGAAACTTCCAGAAGAAAATGATCAAGGATGTGTGAGTTACACGCCCATACACATCATGTTTGAGGGAATGCAGGCTGTGGATGGAGATTGGGAAAATCCATCCAGGCTCAGGATGACTGGGATACGGTCACTTCTCTTTGTGAGAAGTTAAATTACTTGAGGTCACTCTCCCGAAGTTGTTCTATTTCCTGTCACACTTGCGTGACTTCCTCTTGGGTCCGTTAGTAAAACTAAGGTAATGGAGTGCACCTGCTACATGGTCACTGTCAGAAGCGCACTTCTGAAGGAGATCAATTAGCGGTCCTCCCAGAAGCCTGAAGCCTGAGGTGGCGCCGCTTCCTCCTCCTAGAGATATGTCAATCAACAACCAATGATTCTTTTTTTATTTGCAAATGAGTATCAACATTTGTTTCTCTTGCTGAAATTAATGGCTTGTCAATTAGCACACTGCACGTTAGCAAATGACTCTCATTAAACGTAAGTCAAGATGCGTGGGCTGGCTCAAATCTCTTAGAGATAGCGACGGCTCGCCCCGCACACACTCCTGGAACAAACAAGGAATAAGAATCAAGCTAAACCCTCCCAGGGCCTTTGAGATGGTGCAGATGGTTTGGTTCCTCATCCATTTCTGGCCGTGGGTTTGGGAAATTTTTTTCTCTCGTGGTCCACCTCCCAGAGCTTTCTTCTGGTGGATCTTCTATCCCGTGTACCGAAACACACAATGGGCCAGAGTAATGGAGCTCCACCCAGCTTCCAACCCTGTTATGTGCTTGGGTGGTTTATTAATTGCTACCTACAACTATCAGTAAAGTAGAATGCGGCTTGCCTGTGGCCTTCCATTCCATCAGGACTGGCTGTCTGGGTGTGTTCTTGCCACCTCGGGGTTTCTACTGGCGGTTGTTATATTACAAAAGAGTGAAGGATGTGACTGATGCAGGTTAGATCCAGTCTTAGCGACTCTGGTGTGTGTGTGTGTGTGTGTGTGTGTGTGTATGTTTGGAGGGGGGTAAACTTGAGCATGGCACACCCATGGATTTTAAGAGACAGCCTCAGGTATCGTTTCTCAGGTATCCTCTATCTCTCATTTGAGACAGCCTCTCATTGGCCTGGACCCTGCCCACATATGCCAGATTAGCCAGCCCCTGCACTCGAAGGAATCAACCTGTGCCTGTTTCACGTCTTGCTGTGGTGGGATTACAGGTGCACCCCAAAGAGACCACGTCATTCTGTAAGTTGTGGCGATCCAAGGTCAGATCATTATGTTCTGAACGCAAGGGCTTTGCGGGATCCAGAGATGTCCTGGCCTCCCAACTCTGACTCTCAAACACCTGTGTGTGTGTGTGTGTGTCCCAAATAAACTGTTTACTCTTTAAGTTGCTTTGCCACATACTTTGTTACAATAGGAAAAAGGATACCTTATGCAGGGAAAGAAAATGGTTGCGCTCAACTCTTCCCCCCAGCAGGGATGGACAGGAAGTCAGAACGCTACACCCATTAAAGATGCACGGAACTCTGAATTTGGGACGCATTGGGAAAAGCCCCCAGTCTTGGTTAGAAGCTGAGAATAAAAGAGAGGAAACATAATCACCCCCAATGGATTGATCATTCGCTTAAATGGGGCAGCAACGGTACCTTTTAGACAGACCAAATATTACCTTACTCTTGGGTAGCAGGAGCCAGAATGAATTAAAGGGCTGTAGGTCATGTGCTTCCCAGAGCTCTGACGCCTGCCATATTCTAACGGCACCACAACTGCGACCTTAGGGCTTTTCTTATAAATCATCTCCGTTTCCTCTTCTTTAACCATAGGGTCTCTCTCAATCAATAGTGGAAGCTGGCTGGGAACTCACGGTGCTCCTGTTTCCACCTCTGAAGTAGAATTGCAGGCATGCGCCACCATGCCTGGCTACAAATCTCCCTCTAATCCAGTGGTTCTCAGCCTTCCTAATGCTGCAACCCTTTAATACGTACAGTTCCTCATGCTGTGATGACCCCCAACCATGAAAATTATTTTCATCGCTGTTTCATAACTGTAATTTTGCTCCTGTTACGAATCGTAATACAAATAGTTTTGGAGATGGAGGTTTGCCAAAGGGGTCACGACCCACAGATTGAGAACCAGTGCTCTAACAGGTCCTTTATCGTTTGCCCAGGGCGGCTTTTCTATACATTCAATTTCATTATTTTTAGTTCTGTATAGGCATGTGTGTTTATGTGAGGGTATATGTACATAAGGGCAGGTTTCGCAGAGGCCAGAAGAGGGCGCTGGCTCCCCTAGAACTGACCTCACAGGTGATGGTGAGTTAGGTGCTGGAAACTGAGCTCGGGTCATCTGGAAGAGTAACAGAATCCTCTCCCCAGCCTCTGGAGTATGGCTCCTGACACAGCGCATAAGCAGTACAGCAGGACTGCTCTACTTTATGAATCAAACAAGTCAACCTTCTTCATTTACATTTCAATTCATCTGCATATTATTTTGCCAAGTTGACTGATGAAGCACACAGCAGGCTAATGGCTCTCAACCTTGTCTGTCGCTCTGAAGTAGTGGCGCATGTACGGGTACACATGCCAGGAACAGGGATGATGACACAATGGGTCACACCTGTAATCCCAGCACTGGGGACGCAAAGGCAAGAGGAGCAAAAGCTAAAGGCTAGCCTGGGCTGCATAAAGAGACACCATTTCTGAAAACAAAAAGTCATGGGATAACTTATGCTTGCATAAAGGACCACATTGCCTTTATTCGCCTGATGAAGGACATCTAGGCTGGTTCCGTCTCCTGGTTATTGTGGATCATACAGCAAACACGGATGTACACGCTATCTCTGAGCTGTGTTAGAGTGCTTTGGGAGTGTGCTCAAAAGCAGTACCGATCTGCAATACATACCACACAATACGTGGTTCATATCTACAATGGAACTTCATGCAGCTATGGAGAAAAATGAAATCATGACATTTGCAGGAAATGAATGGAACTGAGATCATTATGGTAAGCAAAATAATCCAGGCTCAAAAAGACAAATGTTATGTGTTTTCTCTTATGTGTGGAACCTAGACTTAAAATTATATGCATGAGTGTGTGTGTGTGCTAATGAAACTAGAAGGGAACTCATGAGAGAGATCCAGCACTTGGGAGGCAGAGGCAGGCGAATCTCTGTGAGTTCAAGGCCAGCCTGGTCTACAGAGTGAGTTCTAGGACAGCCAGGACTGTTTCACAGAGAAACTCTGTCTTGAAAAACAAAACAGAGAGAGAGAGAGAGAGAGAGAGAGAGAGAGAGAGAGAGAGAGAGAGAAGGAGGGGAGGAGGAGGAAGGAAAGAAGAAAAAAGAAAAAGGAAGGGGTTTCTCTGCTGGAAGGGGAGGAGCCAACTAGAGAGGAGGGGCAAGGCGCCTGGGGGAAGGATAGAGAGGTGAGGGGGTGAATGAAATAAACATATAATGACACCCATGTATGAAAATGCCACAATGAAGCCCATCTCTTGCTATTCTAACCTAAAAGATTAATTTGAAAAACAATTACAAAACCAGGCAAACAACAAAACTCCACATGCATCCCAGCTTGCAGCCTCTGCGAAGCCGGGCAGGGCCTGGGCATCTGCAGTTTCCAAAGCTTCCGCAGATGTCTTGAGAGCAAAGAGTGGAGAATGTTGGGCCAGCGCCCCACACACTTTCTGGTTTGTGACTTTTCCCACGCACTGGCCTCCCAATCAAAGCTGGGGTGACGGGGCCTGCCCTACTTTTGTGAGTCTGGGTGTGAAAGTGCGTGTGAACGGGGTTTGGGGAAGTAACCTATATAGTTTCCGAGGAGGAACACCCGGGTAGCCAGCAGCCAGGCCCCACCTGTGAAGGGGCCTTGGGTGACATTTCCACACCGGTGCACATGGTCTCCTCACTGCAAGTCCTCCATGCTAAAAATGGGCCGAGAGTGGGTGGAGCTCAAAAATACTTCAAGTGCAGAGGTGTGGGCAGCTTCCATGTAGCTAGGTAATTCTGGACAAATGGAAGCTTGTCTGCCTGCAGTTACATTTATTCCCAGAGAGCTGGCGACATCTGCCCCCCTCCGGGAGCATGTTCATTTCAGTTTTCAGTTTTATCTGCTTTGAGGTCTTTAGGCTGTGTGATTAGGAAACCCCAGGCACAAGAAGCAAAGAACCTATTTCTTCTAACCTCAGAGTTAATGCTGGGGGAAGCGGCATCCTTTGGAATGTGGAAGATGAAATGCAAGAAAAATACTACCTTGGCCTTAATATCAAACAATGCACACATGTGCACACACACACCACACGCTCGCGTGTGCACGCACGCTCAGACACACACTCACTCCAGCTAAGTGTCTGGGATTTGCCTCCTCTAGAACCCTCACTATATGCAAATAACAAACACTCATAAATACTCCAAGATGCTGATAACGTTTTCTTTAGAACGAAAGTTTTGTCTGGCAAACAGATCTGCTTGTGTCTGTCAATTATATTTTGTTCCCTCTGTACATCGCAGATTGGGTTTAGCAGAGAAATGTATTAAGGGTTATGATTTTACAAAAATATATTTGTTGTGATTTATACTACATGTTATAAATTACAGTTATATGTTTTGAATGAATAAATACATACATATATGCATAAAGATATAGGAGTAAGGAAGCTACGCTTTTTTTGCAACTCTGATTAAACTATTTCGAGCTTCCCGAAAACTCAGATCTCTTCCCTGAAGACAAACTGTAACTCTTACCAGCACTACTGCCCGAAGGAGATGTAGGAATCTGATCCCCAACCTTGAAAGCTAGAGCCGATCGGTTGAGCCTGAAGACTCTGCATTTGAAGCAAGACTTTCAGCCGCTATTGCAAACACTGCCCTAGAGGCGGACCCGAGTGGGCAGCTACGCAGAAATATCCCAGGGCAACTGAGTGAACCAGCTATATAAGGGCATCTCCCTTCCCTAAGTTTGGCTGGCATGCTTCGTATCCAAAGACACTGCCTGAAAGGAATTCCAAAGATCATTTCTGTGTCTTCCTGGCAGGTTACTGAAGTCCGTTACAGTATCGGACTCCCGACAGGGCCACGCGGTATACAGCTGTATTGGTCGCACGCTGCACCAGGACATTATATCTGAAGAGCCATCGTTTATGGAAATACAGTCAGCTTGTGTGTTGATTATGACAGCTTTCTCCAGATGGCTGTAATGTGTCATATCCCGAATCAGTCCGTGATAATGATTTCCCAACAGATGTGAACACAGTATCACGAGGAGTGAGGAGGGGGTGGGGGTACGCAGGGCGGGCACTTTGGGCTGGCCGCAGCTGAGTTCTGGTTCTGGCCCACTGATCTCTTCGTTGGTCTATGGGTAAGTCTGCTAGAGAAAGGATTTCATGGCTCCAGCAAGGTTTGCAAGGCAGATCGTTAGCTATTCCAAAAACAAGTAAGAGGTACTCCTTATCGCCTCAAAAGAACACAAAAGCGAAGCGTTACTTGGCAAAAGGGTAGCAGTCTCTGAGATTCTCCCTTTCTTCCCTTTGCTCCCCTGCACCCCCAACAGTTATCAGGATAAATTTTCCACCCCTACCCCCACCATCAACACCTCTCTGTGCGTAAACCCGGTAAGAGTGAGGCAGTATGGGGATGAGTGGGAGTAGATGGGGCTGTGCCAAGATCCTCTGGAGGTCAGGCACCCAAACCTTACAATACCTGAAGGAGCCTTGAGAGCATGCGACTAGAACATGGTCTGTAGGGGGCACAGTCACTTGGCCTGGTGTGGCTGGCTTCTGAAAGGCACGTATTGTGGACCAAGAGGAGGCATGTTTACTAGAGGCGACTCTATAACACGAGCCTGATACATTCCTTTACCCCATTTTTTTGTTGATTTTTATTGAGCTCTACATTTTTCTCTGCTCCTCTCCCCCCTTCAACCCTCCCCCGAGGTCCCCATGCTCCCAGTTTACTCAGGAGATCTTGTCTTTTTCTACTTCCCATGTAGATTAGATCTATGTAAGTCTCTCTTAGGGTCTGCATTGTTGTCTAGGTTCTCTGGGATTGTGGATTGCAGGCTGGTTTTCATTGCTTTATGTTTAAAAACCACCTATGAGTGAGTACATGTGATAATTGTCTTTCTGAGTCTGGGTTACCTCACTCAAAATGATGTTTTCTAGCTCCATCCATTTGCCTGCAAAATTCAAGATGTCGTTATTTTTTTTCTGCCATGTAGTACTCCATTGTGTAAATGTACCACATTTTCCTTATTCATTCTTTGGTCGACGGGCATTTAGGTTGTTTCCAGGTTCTGGCTATGACAAACAATGCTGCTATGAACACAGTTGAGCACATGTCCTTGTGGTATGATTGAGCATCCTTTGGATATATACCCAAAAGTGGTATTACTGGGTCTTGAGGAAGGTTGTTTTCTAATTTTCTGAGAAATCGCTACACTGACATCCAAAGGGGCTGTACCAGCTTGCACTCCCACCAGCAATGCAGGAGTGTTCACTTTACCCCATAACTTTTCCAGCATAAGTTGCCATCAGTGTTTTTGATCTTGGCTATTCTTACAGGTGTAAGATAGAATCTCAGAGTTGTTTTGATTTGCATTTCTCTGGCTAAAGATGTTGAACATTTCCTTAGGTGTCTTTTAGCCATTTAAGATTCCTCTGTTGAGAGTTCTCTGTTTAGGTCTGTACTCCATTTTTTTTATTGGATTATGTGTTCTTTTGATGACCATTTTCTTGAGTTCTTTGTAAATTTTGGAGATCAGACCTCTGTCTGATGTGGGGTTAGTGAAGATCTTTTCCCATTCTGTAGGCTGTCGTTTGGTCTTGTTGACTGTGTCCTTTGCTTTGCAGAAGCTTCTCAGTTTCAGGAGGTCCCATTTATTAACTGTTTCTCTCAGTGTCTGTGTGCCGGGGTTCTATTTAGGAAGTGGTCTCCTGTGCCAATGCATTCAAGTGTACTTCCCACTTTCTCTTCTATAAGGTTCAGTAGGCAAAAAGTGTGGATTCCCTCATTAAGCCTATACTGTGAACCGAACCCTTTGCCAGGACTTGTGAGCGATCGGAGAACATGTCAACTGCTTCCTTCCTGGAGTGAGCAGACAGCAGTAGAGACACCTAGTAGCTAGGCTGGGAAACAGTTCTTCGAACAATCCTACACTCTGTGGAACACTCTGAGGGGAGAAGGTGCCATCCGGAGAGGTAGCAGAAAAAGGAAAGTCCCTTCAGATCCTGAGTGGGGAAAGGCAGGTCCACACAGGATGCTACGGCTGAACACAGCAGGAGAGGGAAGACTGAACTGAAAATCAGGACGTTAAGACCCTACCCGTCTCCTTTTTCTCAGCTCGCATGGCTCTCTCTTCATCTCCACAGCTTTGTCATCTCTGCTAGGAGCATATGAGAAGCACCGAGCATCATGGCTGACACAGGTAATAACTCGCACTTCCTGCGTGCTTGGCAAAGTGTGTCTTCAGCGCTAATTCAGAGTCCTCTCAACTTCCCCAGGTAGGGGCAGTGTTCAGATCCCCGTGGTACAGATGCAGAAGCTACACAGAGTTACTAGGCAATGGTCGAACTGGTGGCTTACCCGATGACAGCATCCCGGGCGTGCTCAGCCTTCTGATAGGCCAGGTTGTGTTCATTGCTGGCCTTCTTGCCGTCCACTCACATCCTTTCGCTAGAATAGATTCCCTCTTGTGACCAGCGAAGCTTCTAGGCTTGCTCTGCACTCTGCTGCTCCTGCCAGTGGGGAAGCAGCATGTAACTGCCGGTTAGCCCAGGTAGAAAAAAAAAGGCACCTGCTGGATCTACCCCATCCAGAAACACCTCTTTGAATCACACTGAGCAGATGTTTGCTGAGAACCTAAGTGCTCGGTGGGGCCCTAGAGACCGTGACAAGACACAAGCTTTACAATTCAAAGTCGAGTGGGAAAAAAAAAATTCTACGTAGGCAGCTGAGATAGGAGAGAAGATATTCCACTATCCTTGGAATCCGAACATATACTGGGCAAATGTGAAACAAACCAGTGCTTACTGGGAAAAACAGAACTACCCATGGAACAGAAATGACTTGGAAGGTACGTTCTTAGATTTAGCTCACTGTTCGTAAAGTTAGCATACAAAATTATAGGCTTCCTTATTCTATTTTCATATGTATATGTCATTATTCTTTCTTCTGACCCTTGCTTCCCCCTTCCCTGCTCCTCCTGTGCTGGTCTCATTTTTTTTTTAAATCCAGTGCGTAGCTAACCAAGGACAAAATCTACAACAGCGTTCATAGATCTGAGTTGTCTTGCGGTCCCCCCCCTCCATCCAGTGACTTGATTTTTTTCTGAACTTCTTGATGTTTTAGTGTAGGATTTTTATATTGCCAAATGGGTTTTTAATCTTTTTTTAAAAGAAAAACTAAGTGTACATGTGTATGTCTGTGGAGGTGTGTGCATGTGAGTGCAGTACCTGCAGCAGCCAGAAGAGGGCACTGGATACCCCCTGGAGCTGGAGTTACAGGCAAATATGGTGGCAAATGAGCTTGAGCCTTCTGCAAGAGCAGTTCTGGCTCTTCAACAAGACATCTCTCCTGCCCCTGGGTTTTTAATCTTTAAAAATTACAGGTGCAGAACCTAATCTTCTAAGACATCCCTAATAATTGTAATAGTAGCTGTTGAGGGGTATTTCCTGCCGTATATACTTCCTTATTTCTGAGTTGATAAGGAACTGAATTCTGTCACAATAACACAGTGATCTGTCTTTCCCTACAGAGCAAGGGCTCCTGTCCCTCCTTCCTCCTTTCCACTCAGACTGGTGCTAAAATCAACAGGAAAGGGGACCTGTCTGCCACTCCCCTAAGCCTTGGCCTCGTCGGTTATGATTGTAGCCATGTATTTGTTTTTTTTTTTTTTTTTTTTTAAAAGATGAGAAAAATCACAGGAGTTCCTTATTTGAATTTTAATGAAGGAGCATTTTCCTCCTTGTCAGAGAGTGATTTCATGCAGCAAGCAGGCAGCCTCCCCAGGCAGAGTTTGATTTTCCTCTTCCTAAATCATTTCTTTTCTCTAAAGTCGTGTGTGAGGAGGCAAGAATACCTCAGGAGACTATGAAGGAAACAAGCCCGTGGAAAACACAAAAACGCGATGTTTAGATCAGCAGAGTCTGAGGCGAGGCCCTGGATGGACCTCCTTCAAGGCAGCCCCTGTGTGGAGCTTCTCCAAGGCAGCTCTGCCCACACACACACCGCAGGGTGGACCTTCTCTGGGCAGCCGCCCCTGGGTGGATGGACCTTCTCCAAGACACCCGCCCCCTGCCGCTCCCCCGCCCCCCGCCCCTCTCCCGCCCCTCCCACCTCCCCCCTTCGCTGGGTGGACCTCCTCCGGGTAGCCCTACCCGGTGCTCTTCTCTCTTCCTATGGTTGAATCTGTCTCCTGGACAGGACAGATGAGTGCTCTACCCTTGAGCTGTAGCCCTATCTCCTCTTCCGTTTCTTATTTGGAGACAAGGTCTCACCAAGTTGTCTGGGTAGATCTTTAGCTCTCCAGGTTCTTCTCCCTTCAACCTCCCAAGTAGCTGGGATCTCAGGCCCGAAATAACAAACCCTGCAACAATTATTTTTTTTTCCTTTGAGATAGTATCTCTCTACAAAGCCCATGGTGGCTTTGAACTCATCTTCCTGCCTTGGTCTCCAGTGCTGGGGTACAGAGGTGTGCCACCATGCCTAGCTCAATATGGTGTGTGTGTGTGTGTGTGTGTGTGTGTGTTGGTTTATTGAACTGGAGTCTCATGTAGTCTGGGCTAACCTCCAAGTCAGTAAGTAGCCAAGGATGATCCCTTAGTCTTCGGCTTCTACCTCCCACGAGCTGGGGTTACAGCTCGGTGCCACCACGCTCTGGAGAACATGCTTGTTAGGGAACAGAATGTAAGTTGTCATATTTGAGTAGGTAGACTTCAACATCCCGAGCCATCAATGGCGGGAGTCACAGATTGGCCTGATTCCTCCATATGGAAACCATGTGGTTGCGGGACGGTGGAACAGCAGTAGCTAGCCCGGCGCTGTGAACTCTAATAGTATAAAAAAAAAAAAAGACATCTTTATTTTCTGTAACTGTAACAGTTGGGCTCAGTGTCAGCTCACCACAGATTGGGATGGCCCGGATGGGGAGCCTTACCTGGAGTGTCCTAATTGCCTCGGTAGATGTAGCAAGACCCACACAATTGCGGGCCCCGCCTTCTGGAAGCATCCCACGTAAAAAGAGCGAGCATGGCAGCCAGAGGACCATCGTGCTGCTGCCTCTCCGCTTTCTCCTCTTCCTCTGAGCTCATTTGTCCTGTGGTCGCTACAGCTGCTAACCCCTTCACAGGTTGCAGAACCGGCAGTGCCGAACTTTCACTGTGGACTAAGGACCCGGGGTTCTCCAGGAGCTTCCGGTCTTCTGGTGCCAGGTAGAGACTGCTGGGGCATCCGGTCTTGGGGCGGGGGTGACTACTGTCTGCTGGGCACCCGCCCCGCACCCCAGGAAGTGACAGCCATTGGGGGACTACTCCAACTGCTGAGGCACCCAACCACCAGGACCAAGGAATTCCTGGATCTCAGCTCTCAGGTGTGATTGTGCTGTTGTATTTTGAAGACTTAATGTGTGTGTGTGTGTGTGTGTGTGTGTGTGTGTGTGTTCATGGTGTGCATGTGGTCATCCTTGGGTATCTTCCTCTATTTCCCTTCACCTTTATTGTAGATACTGAGTTTCTCAGTGAACCTAGGGTTTGTGGTTTCATTTAGACTGATGGGACATGGAGCCCCAGGGATTTTACCAGACTGCCAGAGGGCCCCATACTCTTCTGACTTAGCAGATTCCCAGTGTCGTCCCCATTGCTTTAAGAGACCCTCAGATGGTCCCACTGCAAAACCAGATCTCCCATTCAGGAACAGAGCTACACAACGGTCCATTTAGTGAACTTCGCTAAGCCTTTCACGTGGCCTTAGTTATCTCTCTCCCAATAACACCTTAACAGAAATCTCAAATGCAGTCCCATTGTGCAAGAGAGAATCATTTCACAATTGCTTTGATCTTCTAATGCCTGGTTAGAAACGGCATCAGCCCTGAGCTAGTCGAGAGCTGACTGTCTCAGGGATGCCTTATCAAGGCTCCATCTTCTCTGTGACCTCTCTGGCTCTTTACCATGGGGTTTTTTTTGCTTCTGGGCCACAGGTGACCAGTAGGCAGGGCAGCCAGAGGGAAGGACATTCAAATCCGATTGTTTTCCGATATTGCTAAGAAGTTGGGAGCTGGGCGGAGGCTGCAGCGGTGATTAATTAAGCTTTAGAATACCCGTGGCTTTTGATTACCATTCTGTCCGTGTTCCGACGCCCTTCTCCCCTGCCACGGCACTCCCGTAGCTCTAATGAGACACTTATCGGGAGCTATTTTGTATTGTTAGTTATCTTTGCGTGCAAACGTACCTCCATGAACCTTCTCTTGTTTTGCCCCCGGTGCTTGGCAGACAATAGAGCCTCCTTAAGTAGGCAGGGCAGCATTGAATACCCATCTCCTCTGCATAGTTAGTGGGCCTTCAAGCTTGAAGATGCCAGGGCAAACGTGCTCTTATTTCCCCCCCCCTCCCATTTTGCCTTTGTTTCTGCCACATCTATTCTCCAAGCTCTGAACACTTGCTGCATGTTAGGCAGGTATCACACTAGACAGTAGATGGAAATATCATAATCACTTCCTTTAAGGCGTCTGGGGTTTGGGGTACGCCACACAAACACCGCAGTGAAGATGATTGCAGGGCTGTGAAGCAGAGAGGCCAAAGGGATGGTGAGCTCTTCATGATGCGTGTCGTTAAAAAAAAAAAAGTCAGCCGGGTGGTGGTGGCGCACACCTTTAATCCCAGCACTCGGGAGGCAGAGGCAGGCGGATCTCCATGAGTTCGAAGCCAGCCTGGTCTACAAGAGCTAGTTCCAGGACAGCCAAGGCGACATGGAGAAACCCTCTCTTGGGGGGGGGGTGCTAGGGGCAAAGCCCCAAGAATGAGTTGGACTTTGTCAAGGGGGAGAGGAAAGTAGCCATCTTCTAGTCTAGAGATCCCGGAATCTGTCCATATTGGAGCAGTACGTGGATGCTCTTTAGGTTTCAACCCACATTTCTTCCCCTCTGTCTTCCCCCCTGCTTAAAGAACCCAAGCTTTTGTATCCAGCCTAATGCCAAGGAAGGCAGACTCTCTACCCTGCCCCCGGAGCAGTTTGTGACGTCAGGTGGGCACATGACCGCGTGCGCCGCGGTCCGGGAGAGAGAAGGGGAAGTCCGCGGAGAGACTTCCTCAGACACGAAGTGACAGCATCTTGAAGGGAGAAAGTTAAGCCTTTCCTTTCTTGTCTGGAAAATTCACATGATGCGTGCAGCTGTAGCAGCTATCTTATGACAGCAGAAAGATAATAAGAGCCCGGGGGCTCTTGGATAGTAACGCTGAATCGCAACCAGGACTGGCGACTGGGCTCCTCGTGTTGGGGGGGGGGGGATTAACCCCTGCTTGCCTATGCTATAGGCACAGGCTTTTTTTTCCCCCTTATGGCTGCAAGTCTGCACGCTCAAACAACTTCCACAAACCATTTCCCAGGTCTCCTCGGTGAGCACCAGCTGGATCCCAGAAGATAGCCCTAAGCCTTACTGGTGGACTAGTGCAAGCTGCCACCCTCTAGGATTTAACCATTTCCTCCCGTCAACCTCCAGCCATTTTGGGAAGTCCCCAGGAGAGTATCTTTGAGAAACTTCTCTCTTTTTTTTTTTCTTTCTTTCTGAATTTCTTCTTTATTATAAAGACAGGGAAACTCCTTCCCTCTGGCTCAGGCAAATGTCCCAAGTGTCATCTGTCTGGGTAGCGTGTGCCTGCACCTCCCGTCTACCCCACTGTTTCTATTTCTTTTTCTCTTTCTTTCTTTCTTTCTTTCTTTCTTTCTTTTTTTCTTTTTCTTTTTTTTTTGGATTTTTCGAGACAGGGTTTCTCCATAGTTTTTGGTTCCTGTCCTGGAACTAGCTCTTGTAGACCAGGCTGGCCTCGAACTCAAAGAGATCCGCCTGCCTCTGCCTCCCGAGTGCTGGGATTAAAGGCGTGCGCCACCACTGCCTGGCTCCATTTCTTTTTCTTGTGATGTCCCACAGACACCAGGCACCTTAGAGCACATCACCCTAGGCTAGTAGATCCCTATTAGAGTTGGCCTGTCCACCCAGCTCCTCTGCAGCTAGCTGGAGTTCGAGTCCTAGCGCAGGAGCATATGAAGGGATAGAGAACACAGTACGGCAAAGACAGGCAGGGCTTGGTGTACCCCCCCACCCAAGTGTCCCCTCTGAGACACACTGTGGTCTCGAAGTCACGGCTTCCCAGCAGGTGGGTTGCATGGTAAGTGTTGGTCCCATCTAGCCTTGAGCGTGCTGAGGAGACCCTGGCCACACAGACCCTTTAGGCTTCTCAGCCTCAGTCACTAGTGACCCTGTCTGGGTGTCTGAGGATGGAGTCCTGAGAGGGCCCTGACATGAAGGAAACAATAAAGAACGGTTGAAGGACCTTCAACAGGAAGTGCAACAGGAAGTTATCTGGTAGACTTGCCATTTAAAAAGACAATGAAAGGCCAGACAAATTCCCTGGCTATCGAACCCAGGGACCAGAATCCCCCAACCAGTCCTGCCTAGAACAGTCTCTCCTCCATCAGAGGAGGGACTAATTAAAGATGCAGGACTGCTGAAATAGACGAGAGCCAAGCACGACGGCAAATAAATGCAACTCCAGCAGCCCTTAGGAGGCATGGAAAGGATTGTCACGAGTTCAAGACCAACTCCGGTCTACACCACAAGACCATATCTCAAAATAAACAGCAGAAGAGATCTGGGATGGGAGTCTGTTACGCACGTCGGGTCGGGACCACACGGGGGGGGGGGATTAGTCACCGGGACAGAGGGAAGTGTCTGAGATGACTTCCGCCTTCTGTGAGAGCTGGGGTGTAATGTGGTATGATCCGGGAAGACTGGGAACTTACGGGGGTGGGGCAGTGGGGGAGAGCGCAAGAAAAGCGATTTGAAGGACCCGTGGGGTGATGAAGGCAGGAGGCATGCAGATGTATGGCTCTTGTCAGGGTAACTCAGGTGTACTGTCTTAGGGGCACCAGCAGGGGTGACAGTAGATGCCCGTGGGCACTGGTGATATTGGGTAGGGGGGCCAGACCAGCCTCAAGAAGAGTGCCAACAAGTGACTTAAATGGAAGGACCATGACTTATGGCTCAGCCCTAGTGGGCTTCAAGGAGGCTCTTTCTGTGTGTGTAAATGCACAAACATGGAGGGGGTGCATGCATTTGTCTCGTTTCTAGTTAGTTTTTAAAAGTTTTTTTTTAAAAAAAAAAGATTTATTTATTCTCTCCTAAGTGTATGGGTGTTTTCGCTGCATGTCTGTCTGTGCGCCATGCCCCCAGAGGTAAGAAAAGAGTGTTAGAGCCCTTGGAAATGGAACTGTGGGTGTAACCTATACCAGCTCTTTAGCACTTGGACGCCCAGGCTCGAGTCACATCTGGTTGGGAAGAGAAGAACGGGTTGTGTTCCCAGAAGGAGAAGACTGTGAAAGCTTCCCGGGCATAGAACGGTAGTTACCATGGTTCTCTGCGCAGCAACATTCAAAAGAGAGGAGGAGGAGGAAGGGAGACACAAAGTTGATATGTCAAAGGAGACCGCCTGCTTTTTAGAAGCCAAGATCTGCCGTTCGGATCTGTTTCCTCTACCCGCCCCGCCCCCGCACACCACCACTTCGTAGTACCCTGTCTTCCGTGTGGCTATAACCAACAAGTGAATGTGGAGTAAAATCACAGACGCCATACATGACAGGCCGGGGATACTTGTCAAAACAAACAAACCAACCAACAAAAAAGAACACGACAAAGACCAACACACAAGTCTAATTTGGACAATATATAAAAGCATTTTTTTTCAGCGCTTGGCCACCACGAACACAGATATTAATAGATTCTCCTAAAAGGAGCCAATTTTTTCAGATTTTGGATGAAGGCATCATATCAGTTTGGACCGAAATAGTTCCAGATGAGGATGACATTTGAGGTGCGTCTTGCAGAAACCGAGCAGCGGTAATGTACAGAGCCTTGGTCCTACTGCTGCTGGGTTCTAGGGCTCACTGTAATTTCATGCTGCATTTTGGAAGCCTGCAGGGGAGACACCTTAATTACTACGCGTGCCAGATAGAAAGAGAAGGGCAAATCAAACCTTATTAATCGACGACATGCTTCCAGCTTTCAGGAACAGACGCTAAGGGGGAGTGAAACCTCGTAAGCCCCCGGGTACCTATCAACACCCCCTCAGGTAACTAGCAATTGTTTTTTTCCCTAACGGGTACCTTCTCTGTCCACTAGGGGGAGCCCTAGGGTACAACAAGCCGTGGCTTTTCTATGCCTAATGTACAACCCCTATGTCTATGAAAACTTGCTCATCTGTTAATTCCGAAATCCTCCACCCCTTAGTGGTCCAAAAATATAATCAGATGTCATATTTTTTCAAAACAGAGTATATCATTCAATGCATGTTAAGAAAATGCATCACTTAAATTCTCGGTGGACTCAGCGAAAGTTTCTCATGCAAACAAGTTATTGAAAAACAGAAAAATGCCGAATCTGTGCCCTTTCCATTTTAAAGAGCTTAATTTTAAATACCTGTTAGATACTAATATGATCTTTATGCTCAACGGAGTTCTTAAAGCATTATTGGCACTCGGTTGATAATTATTATAATTATTATAAGCTTGTCTAACATAATTACAGTATAAGACTCTTCCCTTTTCAACACAAAGCTATTTTCAAACAAAGTTTGAGAGGTGATGTAAATTAACAAATAGCCCAGACTCAATGCTCAGTCTTGCATTTGGCGGCTGCCCTTGCATCTTGTCAATACTGTGGGTTTTTTTTATTTTTTATTTTTTTTATTTTTTTATTTTTTTTTGTGGCAGGGTATAGCGTTTTTCCTTTTATAGCCTCTGTCTCCGTGGAGAATGTCAGCGCATGAATGGTAAATATGTATTGTGCATATGCCAAGTCGATGTGTTTGGAGCCGTGGGTTCCTCAAAGGTTGACACCCACCCCTGCAGTTTCCTGTCTTTGCAGAAACATCCAGACGATGTCTACTCAACGCTGACCCTGTATTGTGCCCCGTAAACTGCAGAGGATGGAACGTTGCTCTTGGCAATTCCCTTAATCCCTATCACATGCCTGGCCTCAGCAGAGCCCAGGGAGTTTCTTGTTAAGGATATAAGTGAGTAAATGAAGGCTTTGAGACAGCAAAGTGTGGGGACCACAAAGGTCTTTTTGTTTACAGATCGCTAGGGAAACCAGGCATGGCCCTCCATGGAGGAGATGAAACACCTGTTTCCCGACCCAGAAAGCTGTCAGCGGATACCACTAGTGACCTGGTGACATTTTTGCTATCTGTGGCAGTGGACCTCACCCACCCTTTGCTGCAGAGGTAGACCTCACCCAAACCCCCAAGAATTTTTACCCCAGATTCTCCAGCCCTAGCTCCCAGTTAATAAAATTCCTCCTCAGGGGATATGCAGCAGGTACTTTATAGCCTGCTGGCCTCTATGCTATCTCAGGTAGGGGCCACAGGAGACTCTAGGCCTTTTAGCTATGGAACCCACCCTTGCAGCCGCCCCTCCTGTGTAAAGGAGTTTCGTTTCCACGTATTCACACCTTCGGCTTTGTTGCGTACCTGGAACTGGAATGATTGTTGCCTAGAAACCTGGAAGGGGAATGATTGTTGCCTAGAGACTTTCCCCCCAAACTGGTCTTTGTTTTAAATGGGCTGACAATGAACTACCCGGCATCCTCCTCCCCAAGTCCGATCCAGGTTGATGAAGTCCATCTGAACCGAGTTTTCCGTCTCTCCTCTTCACGGATCACTGCCTATGTTGACACCTGCAGGGTCCCCCCTCCTGATAGGAACTGTAGGGAGAGGCTGAGATGCCATTCCTGGTCTCAGAAGAATAACAGTGATAAGAAGGAGCACTTGGTCTATGCTTTTGTCTGCCTAAACATCGGTTCATCCATCCAACTATCCATCCACCCACCCTTTACCCATCCATCTATCCATCCATTCTCCAGAGCCTTATGCCTACTAAATGTCTATTTTCCCACTGAACTACATCCCAAGCTCTACTGTCATTTTTTAAAGGACTTGAGTCCACCCGAGATGTTTTTAAATATAATCTAAAGAAAGACACACATAAAAAAAAGTGGTAGATGAATAGGAGTTTGCAAAGTAAGGGATAAGGGTGGGTATTTTAGGTAAAATTGCTGAAAATATAAAAACATAGAGGCAGGAAAGGACCCAGTTTGCTTAAGAGACATGGCCAACCCTGCTGAAAATAGACAGCCCCGGTCACATCCCTCGCTCTGACCCAAGACCCCTTAAACTGGGTATGGAAGTGCCCAAATAAATACTTGGTTTTTGGAGCAATAACAAGAATAAGAGCCAAATGACGAGCTTGATCTAAGTGCTGGGTAAGAAACTGGGGAAGCTAGCTGAGATGGAGCTGCTTATGGGTCCGGTGTAGACGGGCTCTTGGACTCTACCTGCTGAAGCCATGGGAGCGCCCTGGCCCTTCTGCCATGGGTTGGCTTGTCAATCTACACAGACTCTTTTATGGCGAGGCAACCAGGGAAGGGTTGGCTTTGGAGTCAAGACTGTTTAATGCCAATTGTCTTGGCGCCCCTCTTCCGTGCCCGATGCTAAGTTTATCCCTTCCAAAGGCATGTGTGCCATCACCTCTGGGTTCTCTGGAGACCAAGGAATGTGTTTTTATCAACTAGGTTTTACATCTTTGGCTTTGGTTAGGCTGAACCACATAGAGCTGGTGAAGTTCTTGAACGCATTTCTACTCTTCCTCAATGACCTTGTGATCCTAATAGTATTATTGATGACAGGGTCTCTCTCTAGAGGCTGAAGTCTGGCTGCAGTGATGAGACTTTGTCCCTGTTCTATGACAAAATTTTTCCCTACACACATCCACTCACCCTAAAGAGGCAGCTCATGACAGACTCAAGAACAGATACCACCAAAGTCCAATTTGGTGAACCAATGAGATTAATTGGGATTACTCACAGGAACAGAAATGACTCAAAGACAGCTGCGTCACCCAAACCCACCCCAGCAAGGGTGACAGCTCACAAAGAAGGGAACCTGGAGCGCACTGAATAGCCTGCAGGGGGCTCAGTAGGAAAGTGTCCTTTCTGGGTGCCTCCATTGGTCTAAACCCCTTCCATAGTTTGACTGGTTTCTGCCTCTTCTAGGCGGCTGGTCTGGTCTCAGAATCTTCTTTGCAACTTGTCTCTGCATATCTGAAGGGTGCTCTGAGCTTTTATTGCTTTCTTTGGCAGGGAGGGGCCTAGTGAATCTGATCAGCTTCAGGGACTTCCTGAAGTTCTTTGGAGTTGTTTACCTTCCCAGTGAAGGAGTGTCCCTGCAGGATGGGATGTTTCAGTCTCAGAGGAAACTGGCATGCAGCTGTCCCCCAAAAGAGAACTAATCCCATACAAAGGTATAGAGGACAGAGTCAGGATGCCCAGAGAAACCAGCCCTGCTTACAGCACAACCTTAGACTTCCAGCCTCAGAGCTAGGCAGATAAAGATTTTGTTTGTTTTATACGAGTCAGTCTAGGGGGCTCAGCTATGGAAACTGTAGGACACGAATATAGTGTGCTGACATAGCATTGGGGTCTCAGAGCCAAATAATAGTAGCAATGTCACTATTTACCAATTAGATTCTGTGAGCCAGGCATTGTGTTGAATGCATCTCCCCCACATACTATCTCATTCAGTATTTCTGAAACCCCCATGAAGTGTGACGTTTGTTCCAATCTACCATGAGGATGCTGAGGCTCAGAGAGCCCAAGGCTACCTCACATAGGACATGGGCATGCCCTGACTAGGGACATTGTATCCTGTTACAAATGGCATCTCTTCCTTAGGATACCAGCAGCCCCTCTGTCAGAAGGCAGGGACTAGTGAGCGGGGGTTAGTTGGCTTTCAGTCCCACTTGCTTCCTTGGGCAAGCCTCCATCTTACCACAGCCTCCTCTGTGGTCCAAGAACTTGATCGTTATATTGGACCAGCTGGGGGTTGGGGTAGCTGGGAGGGCACCGAGAGGTAGGAGGATGTGGGCACATAGGGATCATGAGTGCTGGGGTGCGGTCCCTACCTACACACAGTGGAGGATGAGGCATGGGGGCTCCTCATAGTCTCCGGGAGAACCACAAGGCCTTCCTTCAGCCCTGTTCTGCTCCCTGGCCCCAGCACACACCAACACCACCAGCCTTTCTGCCAACAAGAAGTCTAGTTTGCAGGATCACACGCCAAGGTGACCCCACTGTCCCTTTAACACCCTCCTAGTCATCCCTACCACTACTGCCAAATCAAAGAGCCTAAGAAAGGCCTCTCCGGCTATTTTATTTGACTCCAAATTTGTGCCTGTGCCTTTCCTCACAATTAAAACTCCATTTCACTATAAAATCTGCAGCTTTCGTGATGTGCAAAAGGGACCTTTGACACCGTAAATATTTAATTGCCATTGAGACGTCCTATAAATGAGGAAATGAGTGTTTCAGATTGGTTGGCTCTGAGAGGAGAAGGCAGAAGCCATGGGGGGGGGGAGAGTACCTTCTAAAACGGGCCATCTTTAGAACTTAAGGTGGCTCACATTCCTCCCACCCGAGAGTGGCTGGAGCAGTGAAGGAAGCCAGAGTCTCCAATTTATCTCTTTAAATATTAGTTGGGGTGGGCTAAGACGGGGCCTGGAGGTGACGGAGTATGGAGATGGCTTCCTAATTCTGTTTTGGTGACAATGAGCAGACATGAAATTTCTAGGCTATGTCGGGGCGGCTGCTGAAGCTCAGACTTGGTGGAATGTCTAAAGAGGAAAAAAGCTGTCTGTTCGGTTCTGTGTCTTGTTTGAAAATATACTTCAAACATTCAACAGTGTTCCAGAGATCATAACTGCCCCTGTGCCCCCACCACCTCCTGAGCCCTTGGCCCCTGGGTAGCCCTGCTTTACTTTTAAAGCATTTTAGTTTTATGTTTTAACTGGAGAGAAAAAAATAATAATCTTGCCCAGTAGGGTTTCCATTTGTTTCTATCAATGGGCTGAATTTAGTTTAGGAAAGTCTGTGCAGAGGGAATGAAATGTATCTTTTGCCTTCCCCCCACTTGCCAGATCTGGAGGCACCAACCATTTGGAAATAATGGAGATGTATTCTGCCTAGTCTCTCACGCTGGCCACAACAGACAAACCAAATGTCGCAGCTGAAGATCTCTTCTGGATCCTTCTTTGAAGTAGGTTGAGTTGCTAGTTACATTCTGGCAGGAAGGAAGTGACCCGAACAGGGGGTGATGGGTGAGGTCTGGGCAGGGATGGGTGGAGGGACACGCTAAGGCCAGCATCAGCAGGAGAGAGTGCACGCCACAGGTCCAAGGAGCAGAGTGAGGGGTTCTGAGGAAACTAGGGCAGCCTATGGCTGTAGTTAGGAGAGGACATGGTCACAACTGGCACACAGATTGGTGGGGAGGGAGCAGGAGGACTAAGTATCTGAGCTTCATCCTAGCTCTTTACTCCTGGATCTCCCACGGAGCATCCCATTGGCTAAATCCAGTCGGAAGCCAAAAGACGGTCTCATCTGTAGATGCAGACTTCTGGTATAGAGCAGGATGGGAAAAGCAAGGACGACAGGGAGAACTGCGCAGCAAAGATGGGCAAGGAGAAGTAGGGAGAAGGACTAGAGAAGGGGAGGAAGAGATGGGGTTCTAGGGAGGCATCCTGACCTGCAAACTCAAGGCGTTTTCTATAGTAAACAGGCACCAGGTTTGGCAGTGGTGGTTTTACAGTCACAGCTCTGCAAATGATTTTTAAAAAGCCAAAAAGGAGCCAGGCATGGAGACATGTGACTGCCATCCTGTAGTGATATTTCATTTGTATTTTAATAAATAAAGCTTGCATGAAGATCAACAGCTGTCCTAGTCAGTCTTACAGACCAGGCAGTGGTGACACACACCTTTAATCCCAGTAGCCACGCTAGTTTGCCATAGAAACTGGGCAGTAGTGGTGCACGCCTTTAATCCCGGCACTAGAGAGGAATATAAAAGGGGAGGAGGCAGCTCTCAGACACAGCCTCATTCTGAGATTCCTGGAGGCAGGATCCCCATTTCGGATTGAGGTAGAGATAAGAGCCAGTATTTTTGCTGTTTTGCTTTTCTGACCTTCAGGTTGAACCTGAATATCTGTCTTTTTCGAGACAGGGTTTCTCCTTGGCTTTTGGTTCCTGTCCTGGAACTAGCTCTTCTAGACCAGGCTGGCCTCGAACTCACAGAGATCCTCCTGCCTCTGCCTCCCAAGTGCTGGGATTAAAGGCGTGCGCCACTACTGCCCAGCTGTCTCTGGGTTTCTATTAGTCGTGGTATACCATCCTAACACTAGAGAAGTTAAGGCAGAGGGATTTATAGTTCAAGGCTAGCCTAGGCTATACAGCAAGATGCTGTCTTAAACAACAAGGAGGCTGGCCAGAGAAAAGAGGGCTGTTCTTGCAGAAGACCAAGGTTTAGCTCCCAGAATCTACACTGTGGTTCACAACTGTCTGTTACTCTACTCCTCTTCCAAGGGATCCGGTGCCATCTTCCCCGCTTCTTCAGGCACTAGGTACACATCCTGCGCACCTATATACACATAGATAAACACTCATAACATACCAGGAAAAAATCTTTCTATGGAAAGGACTGTGAGAGGTCTCAGTCAGGAAAGTGCTTGCTATACAAGCATGGGGAACTGAGGTTTGGCTCTCCAGCACCCATGTAAATACTGGGTACGATGTTGTATGTTAAGTAACCGCTGGACAAATGGGGTGGATCCCTGGGGCTTACTGGTCAACCTGTCTAACTGGATCAGTGAGCGTCAGGTTCTGTGAGCGATCACGTCTCAAAAGATAAAGTGGAAAGCCACTGAGGAAGGTCGACCTCTGACCTTTTTCATATGCAGGCACACACATGCGCACACACATTGAAAATGACCAAAGGGAGCAGAAGGGTAAGAAAATGTTCCGTCTTTAGTTGTGGGATTCTGGGAATGAGGCCGCTCGCGTCAGGGATGCCTGTAGAGCCACTGTGTCCCCAGTGCCTTCCCAGAGTGGATGAGGACCAGGAGTGATCCCCCACTCTTCCCCAAGACCGCACACCCAGCCACCCGATAGCCACTGCCCATGCTCAGAACTCATTCCGATTGCTCCCTCCCAGGCTTGGTAGCAACATTTTCTCAGGAGGGCAGGGGCAGCGGAATAAGCAGCGCGAGTTTTGCAGACGGCGCCAGCTTGCTCGCCACGAAGTCCGGCAACTTCATTGTCAGCTCTGAGCATCTCCCCACCAGAATCTCGAGGAAGCGGAAGTACAAGTGACTGTGGAGCTATCTGCCTGTTAATCTTATCATCGGCTATTCATTTTAAGAGTCTGAGTTATTATTAATATGGAGGCCTCCGTGGTGGCAGCTCTTCTCTTTGAATGAGCTTTGCCAAGCTGCCAGTTCTCCAGGGACTCGGGGCCCAGGATTTTACTAACCATGAGTCTCTAAGATGTCATGGCTAAGCAGAGGCAGGGAAGGATGGCTCGCTCTTTTTCTCTCTTTCTCTTTTCTTCAAGACAGGGTTTCTCTTTGTAACAGCCCTGGCTGACCTGGAACCCACCCTGTAGACCTAGGCTGGCTGCAAACTCACAGAAATCCGCCTGCCTCTACCTCCTGAGTGCTGGGATTAAAGGTGTGCGTCACCACCGCCGGGCAATAAGAAGATTTTTTTAAAAAGAAGGATTAATATTTTGTGTCTACCCCAATAACCTTTCGGTGCTTCATTTCAAAGGAACTATAAGAAAAAAATACAAATAAGGATATACACAAATTTTCAAAAAAAAAATTCCAAGAAGGGTTTAATTTTAAGAGACAGCCCAAGTTACAGAAGTGTCCCAAACCGGAAGATGTAACTAGCTGATGAGTTTGCCTCCTTCCTGCAGATCTAGGGAACTGCAAGGCTACCGATGACTTAACTCTGTTTAGCTGTCAATCAGGAATGGCGTTGGATTCTTCACCATGGATAGGTTTGAGAACTCGAAGACATGCCGTGAGGCTGCGTGCATGGCCCAGTTTGCTGTCTATCGTTGCGATAAACACCAAGACCCACAGTGACGTGGGGAGGAAATGGCTTATTTCATCATACAGCTTATAGACCATCAGAAAGAGAAGTCAGGTCAGGAACTGAGGCAGAGACTGCAGAGGAACACTGCCTACTGGACTACTCCCCCTGGCATGCTCGTACAATTCAGGACCCTTTGCCCAAGGGTGGTACCACCCACAGCGGGCTGGCCCTTTCTGCATCCGTCATTCATCAAGAATAGGCCCTACAGATTTGCCTACCAGCCAATCAGATGGCAGTGATTTCTGGATTGAAATTTCATCCTCCCAGGTGAATCTAGTTTGTGTCGAGTTGACAAAGACTTAACCAGCATAGCATGCCACTCCAGCATTGAGATACCAAGTACCAGAACGATGTCTCGGGCTTCACAGCCTTGGAGTAAGATTTGGCGTTTTCCGTTCTTTCCATAGACCCTTGTAGTGGTGAGGCCCTTATATTCTATAGCTCAAAGAAGGTCAGTGTTGGGACTCTTAAGATTAGTTCTGAATGCCCCATTGTGTTCTTTCATCTCTAATCGTCACTCTGCTGGGAAGTGGCATGCAACTCTGCTAAGCCATGACGTAAGGACAACAACTGGAATGTTGGGGTGAGCTCACATTGCATCACGACACCCAGTCTTTTTCCAGGAACCACCAGCTGAGTACTATCACCAAGCATGGAAGTCTACTCCCCATCCACCCAAGGGCGTGTTGAGTGACAGACAGGACCAGGCCCTGGACTCCCTCACTCACTTACATCTTGAGAACTTGTTGGAAGGCTCGAGCACATTGGCAAGCTACCTTTGACCAATGGCCTTCCTTCGTGAGGGAAGCATGTAGCATTGAGAAGCATGTAGCATTGAAGATTCTAGAATACAGGCAAGCTACCCTCGACCAATAGCCTTCCTTCATGAGGGAAGCATGTAGCATTGAGAAGCATGTAGCATTGAAGATTCTAGAATACAGGCAAGCTACCCTCGACCAACGATCTTCTCTCATGAGGGAAGGTAGCTGTCTTTGGAGCATGTAATTGAGAAGGATGCGAACAGTGCTGAGGTAGGAAGGGCATACCCACCTGGCCAGACAGATCAGTCATCTAGGCATCCATGTGGTGACAGGTGTCACGGGCAGACCCCCTCAGCCACATCGAAGGGCGCCGTACTTGACTGACGCTTCACAGTGGCTGAACTTTGTCCCACCCGCCTCTCGGCATCAACCCAAACTATAAAGCAGCACTTCCTCTACTGTACTGCTCAACTATCTGATCATCAGGAGGCCAGGGAGGAAGCTAGTTTGTTTCATTTTCCTGCCAGTCACCCAAAGGGGTCAGGAACTCTGATAATGTCTTCAGCACGGAGACCGCATCGATACGGAGGCGGAGGTGTGGAGACAATGTGGCTGGTCTGAAATCCAAGCAGGGCAACGTTGCTCAGATCCCATCCAGGGTGTTGTAGCTACATAGATAGGTGTGTAAAGAGTCTGTTGATCACCAGAACTAAGATTCTCGGCTGCTTCCAGTTCCCATCAACCCAGAGTTTTTTTTTTTAAAGGGTAAGAAAAAAGTGAAGTATGAACGTGGATGATAGCCATCTTGTGACTGTGACCAATTGCCTAGTGAACAGCTCTTCACGTCTCGAGTCTCAGCAGGAAACCGCACAATCTATACCGCCCTGTCCAGCAGAAATGAGTCTGATTGTAGATGGCTTGGTTAACCCAGATTGCCTTCCGTGCCTGAGGGAATGGATATTTTCTCATTATGAAGACTTTTCCAGCCAGAGAGAGCTGTGTGTACAACTGCTCAGAACCCGTCTGAACTGCCCGTTTCCGTGGTAGCGGGTCTGTCTGGAGGATGGATCTTATCTGTACCACCTTCTTTTGTTTGGGTTTCAGCCATTCGTGCTACAAGAAGTTCCGAAATAGACCAGGGACACCCAACAAGATGGACTGAGCCTGGTGGAGAGAAGGGAAGCTTTGCCACGAATGGGCTGCACACCCTTGGGCCAGATGGGTGTGTCTAAGAGAAAACCATCCAAGAGAAACAGACCCCGTGCCTAAGTGTTTACTTAGGTTGTTCATATTTCCCACACTTTTCACATGTGAGTGTATGTCCTGAAGGTGGAGCTTTAGTATAGGAGAAAATTGGGAAGGGGCAAAGGCATTTGCTCAAAATGGGGCAGGATCAGCAAAGAACGTTGCTCCCAGGCTTCCTGACCCCCTGTAATTTTTTTTTCATGCCAAAAAGTTAGCATGGATTCTGGTTTCTCCCACCCTAGGAGTCTGCATACAATTAAACAGGAGGAAAAGGGGAACCTGCTTGCAGGAGCAGGGCTTATGGTCTCAGCAAAATAAAAAGACACAGGAACCATTAGAGCTACTTCTACTCCTTGCTGGTAATTTCTGTAAGATGTTTCTTTTTCAACACTGCAGCGGCAAAGAACTGAGCAGTGATCAAAATGCCACACCGTAGAGTGTGTCTAATCCAAATGGCTTCCAAGATGGTCTGCAGCTGATTGTAGCAACTCTACAGGATTTAGGGTAATGACTCGGTTACCAGTGAAGTAAAACTATCTCCGAAATGGAATCGAATTCGGCTTCTCAGCACACATCACGGCCACCGTCCCTTTGTGAAGCCACTAGAACCGCCATGTTGATCACTCACAGCAAAACTGGAGGGAGACTGTGCCGATGAGGAGGGAGGGACCAGTGTCCTTATTTTTTTCTGATATCAGCAATGCAAAAAAAAAATCCCTGAAATATTCCAGGTGATGGGGAATGGGGAAAGATGGCCTGATTTTTTTCCCCCAATAGCAGTCAAACCATCTGATTTGCTCTGCTGAAGAGGTTCATATGAGCATCGACATAGCTCCACATTCCTCCTTTCCCCCTTCTCTTTCCTCCACTTCCTGTTACTACAGAAGGGTCGACCTCCGACTGGCATCTAAGAGCACTGGCACTGCCCACGCTTTGCCAGGCGAGAACAAGGATAGCCGTTCCCTGAAGAGGAGCTTACACAAGGAAAGATGACCACTGACCCCAGTTTTTCGAAACTGCTGCTGAAGGGATGGTGTGTGTGGGTGTGTGTGTGGGTGTGTACAGGGGAGATGGAAGCCAAGGCCTGGTTCAAGGCCACTAAGCTCCATCTACCCCAATACAGTTCCATCAGCTGTGCATCTAGGTTAGGTTCCCAAGCTTCCAGCCCACTTCATTTCCCCTCTCTTTTGCCTTTTTCCCAGCTACTCTCTCAACCCTGGGAGAGAGCCCGAAGCAGCACCCGTGGGAAGTGTCAACCATGCAGCAGGTGCCTGGTGCTGCAAATTGGGCCTCTGAGGAGATTTGGCCTCACCCAGCCATCCCACCCACTACAAAAACAACAAAACAAAATCTGATTTCATCCAGAGCTGGGCTGACTTGGAGGAAAGACCACAGTGACCATGTGGGAAAGATCTGGGAAGGAATGTAGATCATTCCCCAAGGTCCTTTAGCCTCTTCTCCATCTGCCCAGGGTTGGAAGCACCTGGACTTGCCTCTGGGGAGCCCTCTTCTGAGGGCCTGTTGAGCGGAGCACAGTGATTTTCCGTTCCAGAAATTCTTGGTGGCTTTAGGTGACAACCCAGCTAACAGTTGCTCCCTGGATGAAGTAGTGAGACCTCAGAGGCTCTCAAAGGAAAGAAGTGGGACATGGTGGCAGAGGGAGAACCTCTGGGAGCGTGAGAGTACCAGGCTCTGGGATGGGAGCAATGGCTGAGCACAGTGTAGTTTTGCTTCAGGGATCTCTGGGGAGTGTTTTAGTGGCCACAGGTGGCACGGCCTAGCAGGACGCTTGTAAGAGGCTCCAGGGTGAGGGGTGGATTCGAACCTCAGCCATGTCATTTGCCAACAGTTGTACCCTGGTGGGTCCCACAGCGTCTCCAAGACCTTTCTCAAAAACTGGGTAAGAATGGTAACAGTCACTAATTAATACTTGTTTTGAGTATTAAGTGACTAGAAATAGGCACGTTGCATTTAGAACTACGCCCAGAATGTAGCAAATACTCAATAAATGTTAGCTATTATCATTAGGGTTAGATAGTGAGCAGAACTTTCTAAGTGCTAGGTCTGAGAGCCTGGGAGTCGGTTGCCAAGGGAGACTAGGGAGCCTTTTCAAATAGGAGAGCTCTGGCCTGAGGGATTGTCCACAACGAGCCTGTGGCGCCTTTCTCCCACCACACTCTGACCCGGGGAAACCCACCCTCTGTCACAGGGGCGTCTTGGTCCCCCCCCACCGCCCCACTCCCCTTCTCTTGGCCGCAGCTCCCCGGCTCATCTCTGGGGCCTCCCTCCCTCCGCTCCACACCTGTCAGCCGCCCTCGCAGCCTCCCAAGGGCTCGAGCCCTGGGCCTCTGCAGCAACCCCTTCGACCCCGTGTCCGGGCTCCGCGCGCTTCTCTGTTTGCCCGCGGCTGCTCTCGTAAACAAAACGCGGGCGTTGGAGCAGCCCCGCGGGCTGGCGAGCGCGGGAGCCAGCTCGGTGCGCGGTTACCGCGCTGGGGGAACCCGGGGCGAGCTAGGGGCTATGGTGGCAGCCGCGGCGGCCGCGGCAGGCGGCTCAGCTTTGTTATGAATAGATGAAAGAGGCCACCTACACAGTAACCCAAATTACGAGACCTCCCTCCTCCCGATCTCACCGAATCAAGAGGGGAGGGGAGATGGGCGTGGAGGGAGGGCGGGCGAGAGGCGGAGGGCGGAGGAGGAAGAGGATGAGGAAGGGGCCAGTTGCATCCCACTTTCACAATGGGAAAGTGAAACGCACAAGCGCACCCAACCTCTCCAGCCCTCCCCGCCGCCTCGCTCCCCTCCGCCCGTCCCCTCCCTTCCCCTCCGCGCCTCCCCGCGAGCGCCCGCGCCGCACAGAGGAACTCTCCGGCGAAGGCGGGCGAGGAGGAAGCGGCTCCGGAGCGCGCAGGGCTTGCCGCCGCGGCACAGGCTGCCGGAGCGAGCCCGCCGCGCGCCGTCCTCCCTGCACTCCTTCCCGGCCGAGCCGCGGGGATGGGGCGGCCGCGGGAGCCCGAGCGCGCGCAGGAGCCGCCGCCGCCGCCGCCGCCCGCGTCTCCGTCGCCGCGCGCCTGAGCCGCCTGAACCGCCGCGCGCCCTGCCCGGGGGCGGCCCCCCTAGCCCCATGGAGGTCTCCCGGAGGAAGGCGCCACCGCGCCCCCCGTACCCCGCCGCACCGCTGCCCCTGATCGCCTATCTGCTGGCGCTGGCGGCGCCCGCCCGGGGCGCGGACGAGCCGGTGTGGCGATCCGAGCAAGCCATCGGAGCCATCGCGGCGAGCCGGGCGGACGGCGTGTTCGTGGCGAGCGGCAGCTGCCTGGACCAGCTGGACTACAGCCTGAAGCATAGGCTCTCCCGCCTGTACCGGGACCAAGCGGGCAATTGCACCGAGCCCGTCTCGTTGGCGCCCCCCGCGCGGCCCCGGCCCGGGAGCAGCTTCAGCAAGCTGCTGCTGCCCTACCGCGAGGGGGCGACCGGCCTCGAGGGGCTGCTGCTCACCGGCTGGACCTTCGACCGGGGCGCCTGCGAGGTGCGGCCCCTGGGCAACCTGAGCCGCAACTCCTTGCGCAATGCTACCGAGGTGGTGTCGTGTCACCCGCAGGGCTCGACGGCCGGCGTGGTGTACCGCGCAGGCGGCACTGATCGCTGGTACCTGGCGGTAGCCGCCACCTATGTGTTGCCGGAGCCGGAGACCGCGAACCGCTGCAACCCGGCTGCATCTGATCGAGACACTGCCATCGCGCTCAAGAACACGGAGGAGCGCAGTCTGACCACGCAGGAGCTGGGCCGCCTGAAACTGCGAGGTGGTGCGGGCAGCCTGCACTTCGTGGATGCCTTTCTCTGGAACGGCAGCGTTTACTTCCCCTACTATCCCTACAACTACACGAGTGGGGCTGCCACCGGCTGGCCCAGCATGGCGCGCATCGCGCAGAGCACCGAGGTGCTGTTCCAGGGCCAGGCGGCCCTTGACTGCAGCCACGGCCACCCCGACGGCCGCCGCCTGCTACTTTCCTCCAGCCTGGTGGAGGCCATGGACGTCTGGGCCGGCGTGTTTAGCGCGGCCACTGGAGAGGGCCAGGAGAGGCGCTCCCCCACCACCACGGCTCTCTGCCTCTTCAGGATGAGTGAGATCCAGGCGCGCGCCAGGAGCTGCAGCTGGGACTTTCAGGCGACCGAGCACAACTGCGTAAGTCCTGTCCCTGGGGCCCAGGAGGAGACTTGGGTCACATTTACCAAGTGTCAGGTTCACAGGGCCAGCGGGCACTCCGAGACTGCAGGCTTCTCTAAAGCGCAGTCTGAGGTCCCCAAAGAGAAAGTGTAAAAAGGGCGGCTGGGTAGGGGGAGGATTGGAGGGAGGTTCAAAACTCTAGTGGCTGCCTCTCGTTCCTTTTAGTCCAAATGCGGGTGCTTGTTTGGGACTGAGCTTCCCCACGCCACTTCCAGACCAGAGTCTCAGTAGGCATGTGGGCTTGACCCATTGGGTCAACAACCATTACTGATGTCCTCACAGAAAACCTATCAAACATAAGGACTCGCTGCCACACCCCGGCCTTTGTAAAGCTGCCCCCCCACCTCTGGCTGCAACCCACATCACTGTGGTCGGTAGAGTTGTGGCCTGCTCCACGCTAGTAAATAATGCTACGGTGCAAAAGCCACTCGCAGACCGCCCAGCATGACCCAGTGCGAGGGGGCGGGGCTGTGGCTGGCCAAGGGTGGCTGTGGTCTCAACCTGGCCGAGGGAACCCGAGGAGGCGGGAGGCAGCTTGCGGATACAAAGCCTCGCCCTGAAGAGAAGAGCCTGGGGAGGTGGAAAGTGTCGGGGTGCTCCAGGCAGTTTCTGGGCTGCAGATTCCCAGACTAGATTGCGGGGCTCACTGGCACCACCCTTGGGTTGTGCTTGAAGCAGGCAAAAGGCACAGCTTTCCCCAGAGCTCATAGGGCAGCCACAGCTTGAAATCTTGAGATTGACAGTTCTTTGACTGGAAAATAAAGCGACAGTTCAAGAGGGTCTAGTTGATGGGGATTATGGAGGCTTTGTACACTTCTGCCGAGGCCCTTGCCCTCCCAAGGCTGCTGGCAAGGAACTCTGCATATGGCTCCGGCGAGGGAAGCCTGCCGAGAGCCTCCTTAATCACTGGACAGAATTCAAGGAGCAGAAATTGAGGGCTACAGGTGTTGCCATTGTTATGCTATAAAATGAATCAGAGGAGGAAGGGCGAAAAGTCTTCGCGTAGAGAACTGTTGCATGTACCTTTATTGTGTACTAAAGCGCCTGCAACATTGACTCTGGAGCACATTAGCGTGCGTGGGGGCAGAAAGACACTCCCCTCCAGCCCTTTCTCTGCCAAGCACACCTTACCAAATGTTAATCTCATTAATTCCAGGAGGAAAAAAGCTTCCAGTCACTTGCTTCTTCTATGTTGGGGCAAGCACATGTCATCTTTATTTCACTACTAGTCTAATTTTAACAAATACATAAAGAGCACACATTGCCCCCAGATGGCTTAGCCTTACTATAAGCATAAAACTTAATATTTAATATCTCCTTTTATGTCTCTTCCTAATCTAATAGCCAAAGTTGGGCAAATCACGGCCTTATTTCTTTTCTGTTAAACGACTTGAAATCCTACACCCCCACCCCTGATTTTTTTACTTTGCTTCAAGCTTTAGACACAGTTTGTGGGGTTAATGAGAAGACAGCCCCGAGGCCCACAGCATGGAACCACCGTGGAAGCCCAAGCTTTGCCATCTGACAGCTGTGTCGATGTACAGAGCCAAAACATTTCTCTTGATTGCGTCTACCTATTGGGTACTGGAGGACTCGGTTTCCTTCCAAGCCCAGCATGCATGCTGAATGCACTCAAAATCCAGTTCTGGCTCAGTCAGGTGTTCCTACTTGCACGGGATGGGGAGGGGCAGGCTTAGTCTAGAGCTGTTTTTTCTATCTTCATAGGGGCTCCTGGAAGAGAGCTGCCCCTTGGAAATCAAGCAAGGGATAAACACATGCTGCCAAAAATCTGTAATGGGGAAAAAATAAATAATGAAAACAGGTCCCTGTACAGCGTTTCTTGCTGCTGTTATTTATTGAGGACTCCTGGGGCTCTCGGAGCTGTGTGTTCTGAAAGATGGGGTCTCTACCCTCTGAGCTTGTCATCCAAGCTAAATGATACACTCAGGTTCAAACAATAGCATGTCACGGCTGCACAGGTGGGAGTTGGGAGTTTTGCATTTTTTTTTTCATTTAAGTAAATTCCTTGCTGCATTAGAAAGACTTAATGGGATAGCATTTTAAGAACATCTGAATGAAGGGGGAAAAAAGGTGGTAGTTTTGATGGGAAAGGCGACAATTTTCTAACCAATTAAATAGGCAGATAAGACACTTAATTCAACAAATAGTTGTCTGATGCCTGCCTGCGCGAGTGGTGAGCTATGCTGGGTGCCACCGATTCTGCCAGCCAAGGGACAATAGCAGGTTGCAACCCCGTTTAATGGGGTCATGGGATCAGCGTGGCCTCGGCTGTCACTCACGAGAAATGTTGTCATGCGATTGCATTTCATTTTCAGGTCTTGAATGTGGTTTTGAATGGCGTGCTGAATTATAGTCGCCTAAAACAGGAGCTGGACCTGAGACAGTCTATAGAGGGAGCCCCAGCAGATTGCAGCAGCTAGCTCTTCCTTCCCAGCAAACAGCCCCCCCCCATTTTTCTTTCATCTTTTATTTTTTCATCAATGATTCACGGGCTGCACGGCTCAAACGTCTAGATTGGTTTGCCTTCCCCTTCCCCCTCTATTCCCAGCTGGTACCTCTGTTGCCCGTCTTCCATCAACCCATGGTAATGATGGAACTGGCCAGGCAGTGCTTTCCCATCTCCTGGCGCTCTTATCTCTTAACCGTTGATTCTCTCGTCCTTGAGTTTTTCCTGCTGAGGATTACTTTCTGAGATGCTTGCGCAATGAGTGATTTACACACAAGGCGTTTTCTTTTTTCTGCCTTGCCACTAAATTTCCATGCGCTTTCGCAGAGATAATCTGTGAACTGTAACCCCCAAGTGCACTCTGATGGCTAGTCTCTGCATTTCTGCTCTATGAGGTCCCTGATGTGCCTTTGGGTAACACCTCCTGTCCTGGGATAGTTTTATGTCAACTTGACACAAGTTAAAGCCATCTATCTGAGAGGAGAGATACCTGAGAGGACAGACCCTCAGTTGAAAAAGGCCTCCGTAGGATCGGACTGTAAGCATTCAAGTCTGTAGGTCATTTTCTTAATGATTGGTGAGGGGAGGGCAGCCCATTGTGGGCGGGGATACCTCTGGCTGCTAGTCATGAGTTCTATAAGAAAGCAGGCTGAGCAAGTCAGTGGACAGTCCCCCTCTACGGCCTCTGCATCAGCTCCTGCATCCGGATTCCTGCCCTGACTTTCTTCGGTGGTGAACAGTGAGGAAAAGTGTGAGTAAACACGCCCCTTCCTCAGCATTTGGTGAAGTAATAGAAATCCTAACTGACACAGCTCCCCACAATGCTTCCGTGAGTCCTTCCGTAAGTCTGGTTGGTTGGTTCTGCCGTGCACAACGCCTCTCTGCGCTCTATGCGCTACCATACAGTTCGCAAGCTTCGGGCAAGGGGCTGGAGGTTGAAACACACAAAGACACACAGAGAGACAGAGACACGGACCCCCTAGTCAGTGGTAAGAAGCCCCTTGTTCAATAGCACCACAGAGGCACCACAGTCAGGTGGGCCAACAGGTGAAAACCTCATCCTCTGATCCTCAAGGCCACACGTGCTGTGCTCGCGAAGCAGAGCTGGTAAACAACTTTGACACAGCTTTCAGTAACTCAAATCAGAAGGAAAGGAAAGATCTCTAGCAGGGAAGAGCAGCTGGAGGCCAGGACTCCAAATGGTCCCAACAGGTTCTGTGAAAAGCATCCCGTTTTCTAGATGAAGAAGCCATGATCAGTGAGAATAAAAGGTCTCCCAGTTTAAACCCAGGCCTCCCGGCATCTATTTCTATATTCTTTTTGCCATTGTGGTACTTTTAGAATGTCTCCCTGAAAGTCCCCTAGTCAAGAAGGCAGCAAGTAATTGTCACTGGGACAGCTTCTCCACCTGTATGTCGTGACCTCTGGGGGCGGGGGTCGAACGGCTTTTTTATAGGGGTAGCATACCTTGCATATCGTATATTTACATTACAAATCAAAACAGTAGCAAAATTATGTTATGAAGAAGAATGAAAATGATTTTATGGCTGGGAGTCCCCACAACATGAGGGACTGTATTAAAGGGTCACATCATTAGGTTGAGAACAATTGTTATAAGTGGTCATAAGAGCTACCGAACATATCAGTAGTCACAGTGTGCTATATGGAATGTAGCTTGTCACCATTCCTGACAAAGGACGGTCAACCCAATGTCTGCGTTGAGTCTGGGACCTGTTATTTAAGTAATTTAAAACCCATTGCTTTAGTCTCTATATCAGCGATTCCCATCCTATGGGTTGCAACCCCTTTGAGGGTCACATCAGATGTTAACACAGCGATTTGTAACAGTAGCAATTACAGCGATGAAGAAGTAACAAAATAGTTTTGTGGCTGGGGGGGGGGGGTCACCACAACCTGAGGAACTCTGTATTAAAGGGTCACAGCCCTAGGAAGGGTGAGAACCTTTGGTCTAGGATGTAGCTTTGAGAATAAAGCATGCCCTCTGGAGACAGTGTTTGCCTCCAGTCTTGGGCTGTGCTCTAAACCGTCACATGGTTTGCTTTCTTCATTATGTTCCATAACTTACCTGTGTTTAGATTAATATAGCAGCAAACGTTTTTTAATTATGTGCATTAATTTATGAAGTTAATTTCACTTCCTCTCTCTCTGAACTCCTACTACTTTTGGCATACCAATGCGTGGAAATGTTTGTGTTCGAGTCTAGATTTTTTTTGGCTGCCATAGTTGGGTCTTGGAGTTGCCTGTGGATTAAATACAACCGTTACCCCTCTGTAGAGGGTGTTGTATTTTCTCATAATTTGGCTCGAACAGCTGACCCTTCTAGTTCTTTCTACCTGTTGCAGGTGGCTATGCCCCCTTCTTCCATACTCACGTAATTCTAAAGCCTGATACAATTTAACTGTCATGCAGGTAATCACAACATGATTTCATAGTCTGGCAACAGTCAAGACACATGTTGCTGCTGTGTGTAGCAGTGATGTCCTAATTCTACTTTGGCAGTATGACCCGCTGACCTCAAAATACAGTCTTCCTGTGATGTTTATTGCCCTTCCAGTCCCTGGTATGATTCTGTCTAGCCTTTTTGTTTTCTGTGGACTAGGTGGTGAATTTTACCTTCATCCACACGTCTGACATGCAGGGGTGGATTCAAAGGGACAAATGTAATGACGGAATCCACTTAGAACGAGGGAAAAGGCAATCACAGCTACTATCTCCTGAGTAGTTATCATGGCAGGGTTTGTGCAAAGCAATTTACATGGCTTATTTTCTGTTGATTCTCTGTCACCATACGAGGCAAGGACTTCAGTTATTATGGTGATTAGAGATGAGAAAATTGAAGCCGAGAGAGCTTTGGTTAAGTTCCTAGCTTGCAAATAGCAAAGCATTTAGAACTTATGTGGTCAGGGTCTAGGACCTGGGTTTTTTAACTATTGCTGTGGATAGTCAGTCCCTACAGACACTGGGTCCTGGTGTCCATCCTGTCCTACATAGAGCAAGCAAAGCTCAATTGCCAGAAGGCCAGCTGTTTGGAGATGCGGCAGAGCAGAGGATCCTTGGCTGTTTACAGTTATTGCCACTGGAAGGGTTGTCTGATGCCAGGTGTGGTTTCTCAGCCATTAATTTCTAGTTAATGTTGTCCTTGGCACTTGGGCCTGAAAATAACCTTCACAAGTGTTTGCTCTTAAAGCTCTAGTACCTAGAGCTACGTAGAGATTAAGACCTGTCTATTGAGTGAGCAAGTGGAGGATCTTGGAGGATCACATTGGAAATGAAATAAATGTACGCTGTACTTAACAGCAAGACGTTCCTGGTTCTGGTTGCCGTGTCTCCCCTTAAACTTTGTCCTTTACCTACTAACTGCTATGTCAAGGATCCCTTCTCTTCAAGTCCTGGGTTAGATGGTATTCTGCTTATTTTTCTGACTTTTCTCAAAAATCTCTGTTCATATCAGTAGCCAGACTGCTTGTTGTTGCCTGTCAGGGAGGTATCGCTGGTCATAGAAGCCTGCATGATTGTGATTTCTGTAGTTGATTTAACAGCATTTAAATTCTAGAGGGAAGGGCTTGTAGGTCAGGGATTCTTTTTGTTGTTGTTGTTTTTGTTTGTTTGTTTTTGGGTTTTTTTTTTTTGAGATAGGGTTTCTTTGTGTAACAGCCTGGCTATTCTGGAACTCACTCTGTAGACCATGTTGGCTTCAAACTCAGAGATCCATCTACCCCTACATCCTGAGTGCTGGGATTAAAGGCATGCACCTGGCTTAGGTCAGTGATCCTTAAAGTGTGGTGTGTGAACCACCAGTGCCAACATCACCTGGGAATTGGCTAAAAATGTAAATTCTTGGACCCAACATCAGACTTACTAAATCAGAGACTCTGGAGGTAAGTGGAGGGTGCGGCTGGTGTTGAGTAAGTTTCCTAGAAGCTGAAAATGTTCCATCCTGCCGGAAAGCAGCTCAAAATGACTTCAGGAAGTCCCTGAAACTGAGCAGACTCTCTAAGCCCCTCCCTGCCAATGTAAACAATAAAAGCTGAGAGTCCCCTCAGGCAAACAGCACTGCCAAAAAGACCTGCGACCAGACCAACTGCCCGGAAGAAGCAGAAGCCAGAGCTGCCTAGAAGAGGTTTAGACCACAGTCACTTGGAAGGGACACTCTCCAACCTGTTGAGCTGCCTGTAGGTTGTGCACTGTGCTCCAGGTTCCCAGCTTTATGAGCTGTCTCCCTTGCTGGGGTGGGCTTTGGTGATACAGGGGTCTTTGATACATTCCTGCTCCTGTACGTAACCCAGATAAAACTCATTGGTTCACCAAGTTGAAATATGGTGGTACCACATCCTTTGTTCTGTTGTGGCCTCCCTGTCTGAGGTGAGCAAATGTGTACAGCATCTCCCCAGGAAATGGCCTGTCACTCAGAACAGTGGGCAATGTGTGGGTTTGCTTGTCTGTAGAGTTTATTTATTTCATTTTATGTGTATGGGTGCTTTGTCTGGATGTGTATCTGAGCAGCACATGCATGCAGTGACCCTATAGACCAGAAGAGGGTGTCTGGTCCCCTGGGACTGGAGTTAACAGGTGGTTGTTACCTGCCGTGTGGGTGCTGGGAATCTAATGTGGGCCCTTTAGAAGAGCACAGTGCTCTCAACCACTAAGCCATCTTTCTAGCCGGCAACCTGTGTTTTTTAATAGGTTTCAAGAGATTTGCATCCAGGCTTTAGTAAAAGAAAGTGAATTCCATTGTGTTCCGACTGTGGTGTTTGGGATAGGGATTTTCCCATCTTCAGCCCTTGCATTTTACCATAAAATGCCATAAAAAGTAACCACTTAATCCTGTTACTCATTTTCTTTCCTGTTTGCTCAAAGGTGTTACCTAGACAGATTTTTAAAGCCTTAACATTTTGGGGGCTGTATTCCAAATCTCGTAAAACCTGTAGTTCATAACTAGATTTTTCACATTGCGTGACAGTTTATTTGCATTTTATCCTAGGATGTGGGAGGATGTCTAGAACCTTCTGAACCAGAGCCAATTCCACACATCAGATGTGCTCTCCAAGGGTTTTCTTCTGTGCAGTGCCAATCCCGAGGCCTGTCCTAGCTGGGCACAGTTGTTTGCAAAGTTGTCCATGCATCAGCTCAAGTAAGGGGAACAGGGGTTTCACAGACAGAAACCCTTAGGAGTCACATGATAAGCTTGGCCTTAGAGCAGCAGAGATGGTGCTTTATGAGGGTTACATGTACAGTCTCCAGAGTCAGGTCAATGAGCCAAAGCTGCCACTAAGCAGATATGCAAACCTGGGCAAATGGTTAGCCTCTCTGTGCCTTGCCCTTTCATTGGTCTGTATGGATCCTGTTTAGGACACATGGTTCTTGTCTGAATCCATGCATTCATATGGAGTGTAGGTAACGCTGTGTATACATTGGCTGTCCCCACCATTGTGATTGGTCGTGGAGACAGGATGATGCCCTGGGATGTGGGGTTGCAGGTGGCCACGAATTGAAGGCAACTTGAAGGATCTCTGTCTGCAATACATCAGGAAATGACGCATGCTCGTTCTAAGGTCCTGTAGTTAACGTGCTAGCTTGCGGGCCCAACTCCACTATGTTCCCAAGTAGCTTCGTCTGCTTCCTCAAACAGGTGCCCTTCACTTTGTCTACCTAAATATGTCTCAGCTTGACCCCGACTATATCTTAATACCTTCTGTTTTGGTTACTAACTGCCGCTGGGTCTCTAGGGCATTTAATTCAGATCACCAGGAAAGAGATGGAATTGAGCTCAACCCAGCTTTTCACACCAGATCATGAACACTTGTTTAACGTAGGCACTTGCTGCCCTCAGAACAGGTGCAAACTTTTGATCCAGTCAGAAGGAAGTCAAACACATGATGGTCCCTGCAGGTCCTCGGGAATGAGGGAGGAGCCAAACTGACCAACTCTTGACTATAATAGCATGATGCCCTCTCAAGGTTTCCTGGTGACTGTTCCTTCCTTGGATATGTATAGGCACATGAAAACTGCGAAGCCTCAGCCGGGTGGTGGTGGTGCACACCTTTAGTCCAGAGGCAGAGGCAGGCAGATCTCTGTGAGTTCAAGGCCAGCCTGGCTTACAAAGAGTTCCAGGACGGCCTGGGCTACACAAAGAAACCCTGTCCCAGAAAACCAAACCATACAGACAAACAAACAAACAAAAACCCAAATGAAACAAAGCAAATCAAAAACTGAGATGCCTCAAAGCCACTATGGGGACAACTAGTTGGAATCATGGGTCTCATTTATCAGAGCCAGGGGAACAATAGCCATAGGTAGGTAGGTTGGTTGTTTCATTTGATATGCTCACAAATTTTCTTAGTTGTAAGATTCTTTCTCGATATTTTACCAATATTTCAGTTACTGTAGCTGATTCCTCTTTATTAAAAATAACTTTTTCCTCTCACAAAATACATTCTGATTACAGCTTCTTCTCCCTCTACCCCTTCCAATTCCTCCCCTACACCAGATCCACCCCTTCTCCCTCTACCCCTCCCAGTTCCCCCCCCCTACTCCCCCCCACTAGATCCACCCCTTTCTGTCTCTCACTCAAAGGCAAACAGGCTTCTAAGAGATAATAATAAAATAAAGTAAAATATAATAAGACAAAAGAAAACTAATACATTGGAGTAGAACTAAAACAAGGAAAAGAGCCCTCCAAAAGGCACAAGAAACCAATATAGACACAGACCCCTCTCGTTGGCAAACTTAGGAATTCAATAAAAACACTAACCTGGAAGCCATACTATATAAACAAAGGGCATGCAAAGTAAAAACAGAAATATAAAATAAGATTTTTTTTTTTTTAAAAAAGTCATGGCCTGACGTTATGGGACAAAGACCTCCAGTGAGGCCGTTGGGTTTATTTTCTGTTGTTTATCTACTGCTGGGCCTGCAGCCCAGGGAGACTCCCTCGGAGAAAACTAAATTTTTATTTGAAAGTGGTTATCAGTTGGCGATTGCTTCTGGGTTAGTGTTGGGGGAACATCCACTTCTCAGCTCTAGGGCTCCACCTTGTGCAGACCCATGCAGGTCCGGTGCATGCTGCCTCAGTCTCTAAGTTCATGTGTGTGTCAGTCCTGTTGATTCAGAGGGCCTTGCTTTCTCGGTGTCCCCCAACCCTCTGGCTCTTGCATTCTTTCTGCCCCTTCTTCTGCAGGCTTTGAGTCCTGAGGGAAGGGGTTTGATGGGAACCCCCTGTTTGGGGGCTGAGTGTTTCAACAGGAGCTCTGGGTTTTGTGTTCATCCCTCTGCTCAATTACTGCTTAGAATGCTTTGCTCAGAGAAATTAGTTGTTAGGGACCTTGGTGCTAATCCTAGCCCCAAAGCCCTGCTGTTACACGGAGTTCATCAAACTTTTTTTTGGTGAAGAGCCAGGTTGTCAATATTTTAGTCATTGCAAATGGCTCTCAATCTCTTAATTATGATTAATCTCTTAATCATAGCTACTGCCCTCACATTGTCCTGTGAGTGAAGCCAGGGATGCTACGTCAATAAACTCCTAGAGAGAGGTCCCTACGAAATGTTATGAACACTGAAACCTGAACTCCTTCTAGGTTTTACTTGTCATGAGTTATTCTCCCCATGCCAAAAAAAAAATATTTTCAAATCATTTAAAAATGTTAGAACTATTCTTAGTTCCTGGGTCATTCAAAATACAGGCCAGATGTGGCCCACTGGTGGTGGCTTGCCAACTGCCGCTCTCCTGGAGAGCAAGACTTCTCTGAAAGGTCAGCTACTCACTCTTGGAGTATCATGGCCGAAAGAGGCTTGGAAACCACAGGAACGGGTGCCAGCCACCCTCAGCACAGGAGGGCCCAGAAGGCCGCAGAGTAGGCACCTGACGCTTGAGCAGTGTCTTGACGCTTAGCGAAGATGGCGCAGAAGGGAGCTTTGGAGAGCATCCAGCTTGGGCGCAAGTGAGATGTTGAGTGGGTCTCTGAGCCGCAAGCCACTCACCCAGGCTGGGGAGTGTCCAGAAATAAGCGTGCAGGGCCAGATGGCGAAGGATTTAATGAGACAGGCAAAGGTGGGTAGATCTACCCCGATGGCCGCTTTCGGACTTTCCAGACCTTGCCTTTTAAAATAAACCCTTGCCCAGAAGCTCCATATGTTCAAAAGAACAGCGGGTCCTCTTTGACCCGCTGCTCTGGGAGAGAGCCTTGCCAAGTTCAGGGGTGCTAGGTGAAGCAGGTTGCAAAGTCTCTAGATCTACGGCTTGCCCCGCCCCGCCACGCACACCCCGGCGTCATCTCAGGAATTTCTGCTGAGCTGGGTGAGAAGACCAGGATGGAGGCTGCAAGAAGCAGAAAGTGGTTTAGAAGCTTACCCAACCTCAGTGTGGTCGAAAAAGATCACTCAAGATAACGTGGGTAAAGCAGCCGATTACAAGAACAGCCATTGGTTCAGATCGGTTATTTCTTGAATTTATATACAGGGGTCAGGAGTGTGTGAAACCGCTTCTGTCGGCCGTAAATAGGGAAGACAATAAATGTGTCAACAAATAGGTATTTTTACACGAAAATGATAGCTAGAACCTAAACAGCCATCATACAGCATTGCTCTGAATACTTATCCAGTATTATCCCCTTAATCCTTACCATAATTTGACAAAGTAAGGAATGTTGCCGTTTCCAGTTTGCAGATGAGGGGGGGACAGTGATACTTTGTTAACTGTGTGTGTGTGGGGGGGGAGGGTGAGTTAGGGAAAGTTCAAACAAGACTCTTTAAGAGCTCCCCTAGCCATAGCTGGGTCTGTGCTTTGCCGGCAAACCTGAGCACAAGTGCTCATGGGAAGATGACTTGGCCAGTGGAGAGGGCAAACCGTGAGGGTGTCTGAGGGTAGGAGGAAGTGAGGGGAGTCTGTAGAAGGAAGCTGCAGCCCATCCAACAGAACCCCTAGGCTGTGGGAAGAGATTAGATTTTCTTCCCAAAGCCTAGGAGAGCTTTTGAAGGGAAGTGAAATGATTGGATTTGAATTCCTAAGTAACGGCTGGCCTGTGGGGAATGGCTAGCCCTGTGGAAGCACGGAAGCCTGCGGGATGCTCTTACAGTATTGCTGGAACAGAAATAATGATGCTGCTTCCGGTCAAGAATGGAGACAGGGAGGACGCAGATGGATTCTTACTTATTGTCATGGCCCAGTCGGGGGGGATAAGGAGTACCCGAACTGAGTTCTGACCGTGAGTGTGGATTGGTGGGTGGGAATGCAATAGCTTATTGAGAAATGGTTTTGGAAACTGTCAGCAGCCCCATTTGAAGATGATTTTAAGTGCTGCTGGTTTCTGGATGCCTTTGGGACATTCAGAAAGAACGATGAAACAGGCATCCGTAATATATTTTAGGAAGTGGAACCTGCTCCTCCCTAAAACTTGGAACGTGCCAGGCTCTGTTTGGCCCACTCAGCCCTGTTGGGACTGCGTGTGCTCTGAGTGAAAGAAGGGAAAGTTGATTTGGCTCAGGGTCCTGGAGGCTGGGAAGTCTGTTGGCATGGTCCTGGCATCTGGAGATGACCTTCTTGTCACATCATGTTTTCTCTTTTTATTTTTTTTCCTTTTTCAAGACAGAGTTTCTCTGTAGTTTTGGAACCTGTCCCGGAACTAGCTCTTGTAGGCCAGGCTGGCCTTGAACTCACAGAGATCCGCCTGCCTCTGCCTCCCAAGTGCTGGGATTAAAGGCATGTGCCACCACTACCTGGCTTCTTGGCACATCTCAACACAGGGGGTGACATGGCGAGAAAAAGAAGTGCAGCTCAGATATCTGTAGAAAGTCACGAATGCCATCCTTTCGTAGAAAAGATTTTGGTTTTTTGGTGTTCATGGGTTGTCTGCATGTAGGTGTGTGTACCACGTGTGTGCAATGTCTGTGGAGGCCAGAAGAGGGCATCAGACCCCCTGAACCTGGAGTTACTGGTTGTTGTGAGCTGCTGGGTGGGAGCTAGGAATTGAACCTAGTTCTCCTGCAAGAGCCATTTCTCCAGCCCCAGTGTCATCTAATCTTAATGACCTTCGAAGGGTCCCATATTCAAATACTAATTGCGTGTGGATGTGGGGATTCGTTCTAAGAGATGGATTTTTGGAGGATGCATTCCAGCCACAGCAAGGGGAGTGGCCTGGCTAGTTTAGCTTTGTTTCCTGCGAGGCTACCTAACACACACAGTGAGTGAGCCCTCAGTAAGGGACTACGAACTGCTGAGAAAGGGGTCTTCATCTAATGGAGAAGACAGTAGTGAGAGAGTATTGAGAGATAAAGGCTTCCAGGATGTGCTGCTGATGCTGGGACTGTGTTTATTGGACTAGGAGAAACCAGGCAGTGTGAAGGGAAAGGGTGTTTCTGGGGACTTCCTGCTCAGTAAGGCGGAATTCCTCGTCGGAGCCTCCCTACCCCCGACCTGGTTGAAGAAGTGTGTTATCTAACACACCAGCTGTTCTTCATCATTGCTCATTGGCCTCCCCTGAAGGCTCCTCTCTGCCACGGTGACCCCTTTTAAGAATTGGATTCCAAGTACTGACCCGTGCTTCTCTGAGGCAATAGGATGGGGGAGGCCTGAAGCAGCTGGCAGCAGCGGGTGTCGCCTTGTGTCAGGACCCCATACTCTGCAATATTTTCTTTTCTTAGCCCTCGCCTTAGTCTTATGCAGTGGGCCTCTGATGAAACCCATAGCTCCTAAGCCTATTTTTAATGCATCAAATAATTTGGGCTGCCAAATAAACCGATTATATTGCTGTACAAATATATATCGTTGTATAGTAATATATCTTAACACATTCAACAGCAAGATCTAGCAGCAGTAACCACCATAATCTCAAAGTAGAGATGAGCCTAAATGATATTTTGAGATATCGGCAGCAACTATGAAATGATATGAAAATATCTGATTTCTTTTGGTGACAAAGGCATGGCTTCATTTAATGCTACTGTGGCCTGCATCCAAAATGAAGAGAAAGCGCCGCTTCAGTTAGAGCTTGCTGAAATAAAGATGCGCCTGCCTCCCACTATGTCTCCTGGGTTCCTTGAGTTCTGTCCACTCCAAGTCATTCGTTTAAGTTTGAAAAACCATAGTATGAAATGCGAAGTGTCTCATTTTGTGGCAAAGCTTGCTTGCTTGACTTATTTTGCCTATGAACTTATTCCTATATGTATTGTATAGGTCAGATGTTTAGCCAGTGGCAAGTGGATGGGTGGGTGGATGGATGGATGAGCGGATGGATGGATGGATGAGCAGATGGATGGATGGATGAGCAGATGGATGGATGGATGGATGGATGAGCAGATGGACGGACGGATGGATGGATGGATGGATGAGCAGATGGACGGATGGACGGATGGATGGATGGATGAGCAGATGGACGGATGGACAGATGGATGGATGGATGGATGGATGGATGGGCAGATGGATGGATGGATGGATGGATGGATGAGCGGATGGATGGATGAGCGGATGGATGGATGAGCGGATGGATGGATGGATGGATGGATGGGTGAGCAGATAGATGGATGGATGGATGGATGGATAGATGAGCAGATAGACAGATGGATGGATGAAGAAAACGCAGAGAGGAGAAATGACTACCTTAAGTCTCACAACTCAAATAATAGAGCTATGTTCATAAAGGTATATATTAAAGCACCTTTTGCATTCCCTTTAATACTCAGTTCTTCATTTTTATATTACATTTGTTTGTTGTGTGTGTATACATGAGCATTCCATGGTTCACATGTGGAAGACACAGGATAACCTTCAGAAATCAGTTCTCTTCTTCCACACGAGGGTCCTGGGGATTGATCTCCTGCTCTTTATTTTGTATTTTGTCGAGAGCTTTTGTTCCACTCTTAGAGCCATGTCATTTTGTTATTTTGTTATTTTGTTGTTGGTGCTGTTTATGTGCTGTTGTTTTGAGGTGCAGTGTCTGTACAGTCTTGCCTACCGTAAAACTTGAAATGTAGCCTAGGCTTGCCCCCAATCCACGATCCTTCCCCCTAAGCCTCCTGGATACTGGAAATACTGATGCGCCCCACCATAACCAGATTTAGAGACACATTTTAAATAGTAGTATTCTCAGTCAGTAGGCTGTCTATGGATTAAGAAACTATAATAGATCCAGAAGCTGTCTCTTATGAGTTATTGATGGACTGTGGATATGAATTTTGAGAAGGCCAAGATGCCTGACGACAGAATGTGTGGAGTGGTAGTTTACTCTTGCTCCCCGATGCAGAACCGAGACCTGCTGTTTGCAAGGGACAAATCTTGGCTCAGTTGAAGAACTCTGTAATGATTAAGCCTACTTAGCAATGTTCCATAGTTGCCTGATGAGATATTGATTGGAAGTATTCAAACATTGATCCGTGTGTTTATTTATTAATTCAATAAACATTTATCGACAACTTACTAGGAGTTAGATGCTGAGGTTGAGCTTGCTTTCAAAAGCAGAATAAGACAAACGGTGGTAAAGCCGAGAGTCTTCTGGGAGATAGACAATAAATACAACTTAAAAAAACAATTATAGGTGTTCGGAAGGAAATGAGGAGAATGCCATGGTTCGGAGTAACAACGGGGGTGGGAGTCGGGTGAGTCGAGCTCCTGTGTAGGTGAAAAATTCACTTCAAGCCTGAAAGATGTAAATGAGCAGGCCCAGAAGGGACTGGAGGGGAAGAAGCAGAGAAATAGTGTGTGGAGAGACCCTACGGTAGAAAGGTGGTAATGCTACTTCTGAAATAAAGTTGCTATGGAAACAAAACCAGCTTGAAGGAAGAGAGCTAAATGCTAAGTCCACCTAGCCAAGGGGCCAGCTCAGGTGGGGTCTGGGAGTCAGATAGGTGTAATTCTCTTGTTTTGTTTTTTTGAGTCAGGGTTCCTTTGTGTATCTCTGCTGTCCTGAAACTTGCTCCGTAGACCAGACTGACCTCAAATTCACAGAGATTCACCTGCCTATGCCTCCCAGAATGCTGGGATTAAGGGCATGGCCCACCACTGTCTGGCATGGGTATATTCTAAGTGTAGTTAGGTGTGCACCATTAAAGAATGTTGAGCAAGTGTCAAATTTGTCTTAAAGATCACCTTGATTGTGGAATGCAGGACAGGTTGTGGTTATAAGAGAGAGACTGGTGGACCAGAAGGGAGATACTGGATGCAGGACAGGTAGTGGTTATAAGGGAGAGACCAGTGGACCAGCAGGGAGATGCTGGATGCTTAGCCTGGCTGGATGCTGTGGAGATGAGAAGGACGACTTGAGAGCATTGGGAAATCTGTCTTGGCCAGGGGCAATGATGGGAGTAGAGGACCTGGGGTTGACTGGTGGTTTTGTCGATGTATTGTGCTAGAGTATTGATGGACAAGGTGAGCAAAAAGAGTCCGGATGCCATTTTTCAGCAACTCCGAAGCCATGCATGGATTCATGTGGTTCTCATTGCACAATTAAAGTAGTGTATTTAGAGAGGTAAGGGAAGGGAGTTGTAGAGGGTGCTTCTGGCATCTTGTGGACAGAGACCCAAGATGCTAAAAAGGTGTGTATCCCATGGGACATGCCTCATAATAAAATTTGTCCCACCCAGAATAATATTAACTCCTTTGTGGACAATTGTTGGTGGACCGCCTTCCTCAGTTTAAAGATGCAGGGCAGGCTGTAGTTATGAGAGAGTAGTGGATCAGGATAGAGATGCTGGAACCTGCCACTCCCAACGTTAGGGGAATGATTTTAGCTGTCTTTTCAAAAGTATTTTTGCTGAAATCGGTCAGAGGGAAGGAAAGAGATTGAGATGGGGGTGAAACAGGAACAGAAAGCAGGAAGGAAGAAGGATAAAAGTCTCAGAGCATCAGGTGGGTTTAGGAGGTGGAGGATGCAGGGCAAAACGGGAGAGCCGGTGTGAAATACACGCATCTTTCCAGTGCCCTCTCCGGGTGAGCTATACCCGGAGACAGCATCACCCAGTTTTCCCCCTCAACTCCCCTCTTACCGCATCAACCTCCTGCACACGTTGGGCTTTTCCTATGAATTAGAATCCCTGTGTAAATTTTCCCTTCGGATGGTCTCACAGATGCCATAAACATAGTCAGACCCAATCGATATATATTCCAGAAGAGTAGGTGGGACATGGGCAGCCCGAACAGCTGATAAAGTTCCACTTAATCTCAAGTGAAAGCTTTTTTTCACATTTTTATTTTATGATGAAAATGATTTCCTAATGATTGCCATGCTTGTGCTGTCATTTGATTCTCATGGCGATGCTGGGACTAGGCAGGGCATGAGGTAGGGATGTGTCCATTGTACAGTGTGGTGACCTGAAGGAGCCCCCTTGCCCCAATCCAGCCGGCTGTAAGTGTAGAGCAGGGACCAGAACTTGGATGCAGAGGTTTCCTAACTGCAAGTGGCTCCCTGGTGAGTCACATGTAGCAAATATGGAGGCATTGTTTGAAAACCAGGGTAACCCCTGGGAACAGAATATAAAATGAGCGGCCCAAGAGGGCATCTTATCAGCCTGAGAAATTAATAAGCACCAGCTGGCACGCTCTTTTGTCTTAGAAGGGAAACCCAGCATTCGAAAGTCTTCCTAACATTGGGTTTGAGTGAAAGGCTCCACTCTCTCTTGGTGCCCAGCTTTGTGGACATTTCCTGTATCTCTTACCACAAAGACGTCATCGGGTACCTCACGTGGCATCATTGCTCATGTGTGGAGACAAAGCTAAGGCTGGGCCTTTGCCTTTCACACCCTAGAAATCGTGGCTTGGTGGCCCCTGGAGTTACGTGGAATACAACTGTGGTGTTTACTCTCAACAAAATAGTTAGAAGTCGCCATAAAGGAAGGCAAACCTATTGCTTTTGGATATGCTCCCCGCTCTCTGTGTACGCCTGACCTGAATGGCGCGCGCGCGCGCGCGCACACACACACACACACACACACACACACACACACACGGAAGTACGTACATTGTCACATGCCCCACCCCCATCCCAGGTTGCTGTGTTGTGTCCAAACCTCTGTCTTTCAGTCTAAACATCATTTGAGTCAAGGGCCCGTTTGCCTCTGACTGAGAGAAGTTTCCCCTCGGCGAGGGCTAGGCTGTGGGCGTGTGGTTATGGTTAGACATGGCAGGAAGGAGAAGCAGAAGGACAACGCCGAGGGACCCAAGAAAGCCCAAAGGGCAGCAAGGCTTGGAGCTAAATCGAGATTGAATTTTTTTTTTCCATGAAAGGCAGAAGTGGCAAAAGCATCATTACAAGGCATTAACCTTGTTACACATAGATGAACAAGCAGAGGCTGGGGCTCCAAGAGAAATTACACATAATAAACTAGACAGAATGGGCTGAGAGTGACATTAACAATTATGCCCTAAAGGGAGAAGAAGGGCAAAAGAGAAAATAGGCCAGAGGGGGAACGGAGAAAGAACAATTTCTGGACATGGGGGGGGGCTGCCTGCACAATTCCCCCCCTTCTGTTTGACTCCCCAGGTATTAACTTCACTTTTGTGAGGGGGTTCCTCTGGGGCCCGTCTGTCTTTTGTTTCCATTGGCTGAAACAAGCCTAAGAAAGGCCTTCTGGGGGTTCCTTTCTCCATTCACAGCGACCTGTCCATTTCTGCATTTCTAGCATAAAAGAGTCCATTTCTATTCAGCCTGACCAGTCCTTGGAGCTTTCTGGTTGCCCAAGCCTTCTCCTATTTTCTTCCCGGGTCATAATTAGCTACAAAGTTCCGACTGTGTCTAAGGACTGTGTCTAAGCTGGTCCGCTGCTGGTCTGCTGCCTGATCCAACAAGTTATGTGTCTCATTTCTTAAACCCGGGTTTGCAGAAAATTGATTGACAGTGGCTTAATGCGACAGCTGCGGTCACCCTAGTCTGTTCCGCCCCCCAAGAACCTAGGGTCCGTTCTTTTCTCCTGTGCTAATCTCGGCGTGCTGGTTTTCAGCCTCTACCTTGGATTTGATGGAAGCAAAATGTCTTTCTTTTTCCACACGTGATGTATATTTTATACTTTTTATATACCTGTATATTTTATACAGTCTCTACATCATGCAACTGTATTCCAAGGGGAGGAGTGAGAAAGAGGCCATGGCTTCCCCTCAGAGTTTTTGTTCTAGGATAACTAAGTCCTAGGAACCCTCCCGACGAGTGCCTAATATCTCACTGGGGGTGAACTCACAGTTCCATGAGGTAGGAGAGCGAGTGTCTGGCAGTGGTGACTGAAACTGCCGTTTGGTTGGACCGATTGTGGTTTCTGCCAGCTCAGCTTATTGTGATCTGGAGAACATTTGAGGCCTTTTGGCAAAGAGGGTAGAAATCAAGGGTACAGCCTTGGGTGCGGTAGTACCCGTTTGCATTCCCAAACAGTGACAGCAAGCACAGCTCACCTGTATTCCTTCCTGTGTGACAGGTGCTTTACCAAACTCTCCTGAGACTTGTCCGCTAGCTCCTTTAGTCCTTGTAACAACCGTTGAGAAGAAGTGTTACTAGCAACTCTTCCATGCTATAGAGCAGTGGTTCTCAACCTTCGCGATGCTGCGACCCTTTAATACAGTCCTTCATGCTGTGGTGAACCCCCAACCCTAAAATGACTTCATTGCTACTTCCCGACTGTAATTTTTTTTGCTACTGTTACGAATCATAATGTAAATATCTGAGAGGTGACCCCAAAAGGATTGTGGCCCCCAGATTGAGAACGGCTGATCTAGAGGCTGAAACAATGGGTTTAAAGTAGCTCAGCTGGAGAATAACAGGCTCCATGCTCAACACAGGTTCGCGGTCCTATGCCACTTTTGTCAGGGAAGGTGATAAAATGGATGTCATACAGCCCACTGTGACTCCTGGTGTACTAGGTAGTGTTACTCGTACTATCTAGTGCACCAGTACTTGTGAGTTCTTCTTCACCACCACTAGCCTACCAGTCAGACAGTAGATAAAGCCCCACACTGATTAAATAAATCACCCAGGTCATTCAATGACTAAGGATTGAGTTCAGAGACAGGCTCATCCCAGGTGGTGTTTCATCCCACCAGGCTCTCGAGTGTGGCCATGACACTGGTTGAGTGACTGTGCTACGTAGCTGTGCCAAAGATTGGTCCCAAATCGCATAGGCTGGTCAGAAGCTAAAGGGGAACAAGGGGAAAATTGTTCCCAGATTACAATCTCCTATGTCCTAGCGTTGACTTCTGACCTCTTCCCAAAGATGCAGTCTTCCAAACTAAGCCCTAGACCATTAGCACAGCTACGTAGCACAGTCACTGGCCTCAGCAAAGGCCTCCCATGACATCACTCTTCATGGTCTACTGGAATAGGAACAGCTATTTGGTTCCTACTGCATACCAGACCTAAGACTCCGGTCCCATTTGGTACTTAGAGATAATCCATAATGCCATAGCCTTTACCCCTTTTCTGCTCTGAGATGACAAGAAGCGCAGTCCGCTATTCAAAAATAAGAGTAGTGTGAGGAACATCCTAGAAGCTCGGAAACGTTGCCCGATTCCCTGACTTAGCCTTGTGACACTCAAAAATTTCATAAAAAAATAATAAGCACAATAAACTGACCTTACATCTGGTCAGTTCTGGTTTTATTTTAAGTCAGGATGTGTCATGTGTATGTGGGGATTTTCTTTCTTTTTTTTATTAACTTAAAGGTCATCCAATGTTTTTTTTTCTAGTCATATCATGAGGCTTCCTTATCTAAACAGTAGCCTATTGTTCCAGTCCCCAGATCCTCAGAGATCCTTTTCCCTTAACTCTAGTTTTAACAGGATAGCCCCCCACCTTCCCTAACCACACGAGATACACTGTCTTTTCATGGGAAACATCAGTCTCTAATGGGCATTCCAAGAGTCTCCTTCCAGGGAGTTCACTAGAGAACATTTTATGCAAATGAGTCCTCTCTTAGGTTATGACATTCCTTCCTTGAAAAGGTGATGGGTATTGAAGGATGCTATCCTGGCTCACAGAACAACGTCAACAGAGAAGTATCGATGGTACTTTAGAGCCTTCTGAAATCAATTTAGTCCACGAATCCATTGAGCTTAGATGTTAATGAAACTTGGTGGGTTTAAAAAGAATGAATATTTAATAAGACATAAATTGAAAGGCATAAACACTGTTGGCAATAATATAATGAAGTTAATAAGTCTTGGGCTCCCCCTGCCCACCTCTCCACCCCCCCAAACAGTTCCAACTCAGGAACCACTGTGATGCTTACTGATGTTTGCCGGCTCTCTCATTGGCTGGAATTTAAATGTGTCTTTGAAAACCATAGTACAGTTGGGAACCGGGCTCTGGCAGATAAAGTGTGCTATCACACTGTGTTCAGAAGCTGCACTGGGCAACGGCTCTCTCTCTCTCAGCTCCCTCTCTTCCAGAGATTTGTGGAACAAACTCAGTTTCCTGTCGTTGGAGGCAGGAAGCAGCATGGGGCCCTTCATTCCTTTTAAACAAAAAAAGGGAAAGACATTTTGCTTGACACTCTCTGGGTCCCAGGTTGAAAGGGGGCCTTTAGTTAATGAGCAGGAGCAAGCATGTGATTCCATGTGCTCAAAGCCTGACAATTGAAATGCGTTTAGGTTGAGGGCTTGTGCTTTTCACTTCCCCTTTAGCGGGCTTAGATATCAGGGTCCAGTCCTACTCAGTTCCTCATTAGTCGGGTCTTACCACCCACCCCAGCTCTGGCTGCCTTCTGCCCTCTGGATTAGTCTTTAGGCTTCATGGTGTACTATCAGAATCCCTCCCCTCCGGAGGCCTACTGATAGTCCCCTGCTACCCAATAGAGTAGTTGGAGCCAGTCACAGAAGCCCATGCCTAGCTAAAAGGAGCTACGTTATATATAGTTCATCTTAGAATGAACCCGGTGTCCAGTACGGCGTCCAGCCCCGATTCAGAAATGGGTTCTCTCCTGGCAATAATATAGAACTCTGCTATATAGATCAAACTGTTTGTCTCTCTGTGTGTGTGTGCATGTGCGTGTGTGTGTGTGTGTGTGTGTTGAGGGGGGGTGTCAGGCATGTGGAGTGGATGGCCAGCTCAGTGCTGGCAACCAGTACGTGTGAATACGCAGTTCTGCGCGTCATTTTCCCTGGCTCGGGCCAGCATGGTGAGTTGGCAGAGGAAGCGGTGAAAGCTGTTCCCAAGAATCCCGCTGAAGAGAATGTATCTAGGGTTCAGAAATGCAAACGTCCTAAGAGCTCCTGAGTGGTATTTTAGCAGTATGAAGAGAAGTACTTAAGTTAAAAAAAAATGATCGTTTTTTTTCCCCCTTGTTTATTTCTGTGCAGAAAGCTGAGGACCGGCCCGAACAGGTCCAGCCAATTGCGTCATCTACGTTGATCCACTCTGACCTGACGTCTGTTTATGGCACCATGGTGATGAACAGGACTGTCTTGTTCTTGGGGACTGGAGACGGCCAGTTACTTAAGGTTGGTTTCTCTGTGTTTCTTCAAATGTCTCCTTTTAAAAAAGTTCACTTGTAGCCGGGCGGTGGTGGCGCACGCCTTTAATCTCAGCACTCGGGAGGCAGAGGCAGGCGGATCTCTGTGAGTTCGAGACCAGCCTGGTCTACAAGAGCTAGTTCCAGGACAGGCTCCAAAACCACAGAGAAACCCTGTCTCGAAAAACCAAAAAAAAAAAAAAAAGTTCACTTGTTGCCTGTTTTTAATTTTCAATCCTGCTCCTGAGTTCTATGCGAGACCATACCCCTAAGATTGCTTCCTTAATGCCATAGAGACCCCTGCCATGAAAAGACTTGGAGGAAATTTTAGGAGTCTGTATGTAGTCTCTGTTCCCCCGCCGCCACCCTCAGCCTGCGATGAGGCACCAGCTGTCTGCACTCTGGGAATGAGCCACACAGGGGCCCTTTCCTTACTCTTAGCTGCTGAATCCGAGTTGGGCCTTACCCGGTCCCTGACTCACCTTCCTGAGACATTTAACCTTTGAGTTCTCACTCCTTTACACGGGAAATGTACAAAGCACCTGATTTCTCACAACTTCAAAGAGATGAGCGATTACAGGCTTAAAAAGAAGAAGAAGAAAAACAGGCGTGCCCTCCCCCTTACATCCCACTCACCACCCTCAGAGGGGGTTTGCTTTCTGCCCTTTGTACCCACATATGCCAAGGAGAGGTTCGAAATTTGAAATTCTTTGAGACTCCCTGGACTTGCATCTCATAGGACCATTTTCTCCACCATATAGATGGTCCCTGGTCAAGTTGAGGATTTTTTTTTTTAAATCACCTGGGGGAAGGGACAACGTGGAGGAGGAGAAAGCCATCAGACCCACCAAGGGACTCTTCTGAAATCATCCCATGATCCTCTTGTCAGTGTCATTAGCAAGCCTGAACTGCTTGTGTCCGGTGGCCTCCAGTGACAGTCATTGCTGGGAATCGTGTTGGTTCACCCTAGACGCGGCTTGACCTCTCTCGGCAGCCGATCAGTTGACACTCAGTGCAGATTCTTAATTGAATGCTGGCGGGTCTGTTTTGCCAGCTTCTGTCCCTCTTCGGCCAGCTGTGCCTTTAGGCGGATCATTTAGCCTCTCTTAGCCGCCATCTCTCCAGCTGTAAAATGAGATTATACTAGACAAGCCAGGAAAAAATATCATTTCCATCTCTGATGGCCAGGGACTCTGTCTTTGCACCCATAGCCTTCCTCCAACCAAGTTTGTATATGTCCCCCCTGTGTCTGCACTTTGATCATACCTTACCCCCAGCCTGTTTTTTTTTTTTTTTTCTTTTTCTTTTTATTCTGTGATTTGCTGAGCCCTCTGTATTTGGCCCAAACCCCACTGTCTCTTTGATGCTGTCCTTAGAGGCATCTTGTTCTCCCTGTCTTCCGAGCTACTCACTACCAGCCTCATCGTTGACTTGTTACCGAGGTCATGCCTTGGTACCTAGCCTCTCTGGTTCACATTTGCCCTGCCAACTGGATTTTAAGCTTCTTGTAAAAGGGGCCATGAATCCCCCTCAGTCTGACATGGTGCCGAGTGTCGGGTAGGTATTTGATTGGCTCTGTTTCCTTTGGAGTAAACCCAGTAACATATGGGAGGGAATTTGTTTGTGTATACCTTCTTTTTAAATATACATCGATCATCTTTCCTGCCGTGCTAGCTTCATTTCCCGGGGAAAGGAGAGGTAGATGCACACCAATCATTGCACACTCACCCAGGGATGCCCATGGACATTCTATAACCCGGTTAGGCCAGTCAGGCCCATTAGCCCCACAGAAGAAATTTCTATCCATCCTTCCTGGGTCTCCTTTCCAATTATCTCTTCAGATTTGGGATGTTTTTGACAAGTGTTTTGACAAGAGCACTGTTTCCCCAAGCCGAGCCTACCAGCCTGTCACATGGAGGATTGGAGGTGAAGGAAGACTTGCCTATAAATAGCTCCCCATGGGATGGCCTGGCTTCCCTGTCCTGTGGGTTCAATTCAGCCATTTGTGTGTAGCTGTACACTTCAGGCATGCTGGGAGCCAGGGGTCGGGACCAAGCTGCAGCTTCATGCTGTTAGTAATGGAGAGGCAGCTGAGACTTAGTCCCCCTGTCCTCAGGATATGGGGTACCACTTTAACACCCCCATCTCATTTTCAGGATTCAATTAATAAGGATAGACTGGCATTTTGTTTTCATTTTGTGACTAAACACTTTCATGGTGTTTCCCGCATGTGAAGTCCCTCTACCTCTGCCTCTAACTAATTCAGCTCTCACAACCCCATTTTACAGGCAGAAGCATGGAGGCCTAGAGTTGCTAAGTGACTGGCCAAAGTTGCAAAAGGGCAGTGCAGGGATTTGAACTTGGGACAACTTCAGAGGCTGGAGTCCTATCCCCCAGCTACAGGGACCTTGCAGCCTGGGCCCCAGCTTCCAGGCTCGCTCTTTTGGGGGCTCTCAGAAAGTAGAGAGAGTGTTGGAGGGGATCCCAGTCCTACTAGGGTTCCTCTGGTTGAGGGGACCTCTCACCTGACCCTGGTTTACTCCTTGAGGATCAACCCCCACCCCACCCCACCCCAACTCTGTCTCCTGGGATAGTTCCCTCCCAAAGCAGGAGGTTGTGAGGGGTGAAAGCCCCACACATGACCAGTATGGGAGTTTCCTTTCGACTCCCTCTTGTACCCCATGTGCAGATTCTTGGCTGTAGCCATTGAAATTACTTGGGAGAACCCCCCGCCCCACAAAAAGATAGGTTTGGACATAGATAACCCCTAGATTCCTCTATTCAAAAGCGCCTCACTTCTGTCTTGTCACACTTGTCTCCGGAACTGTTAGAGAAGATGAACACTGAGAGACAGACACACGCTCAGCTTCTGAGCCGTAATGCGGAAGTACTAATGAGTGCCCCCCCCCAAAAAAACCCAAAAAAGAAAACAAAGCCCATCTTGCTGCAGACAGTGGGAGGAGAGGGAGAAGAAAGGGCTTGGATCTCCCACAGCCTGACTCATCAGTTTTGCAGTGATCAAGAGGCGAAGGCATTTTGACATGTGCCAGGCACCGTAGTATATGCCTGGCTGAGTGTGAGGCTGGCATCCGGCAGCCAGTTGCTGTTTTTACCACCGCCAGCAAAGACCCGACTTCTTAAATCTCTGCAAACCTCATGGCGTTTTAATATAATTTGGTGCCATTTTAAACCTCATGCTATTTAAATGATTTCTTTTTTCCTGCTTGTGAAAGAACTGTAGTCTCACGTAGAGAGTTGCAGGGTTGGGGGGTTGGGACGGAAAGGAAGGCAAAGAAAAAAAATGATCCTTAATTGCGTCATATAGAGACAACCGCTGTCAGCATTTTGGATTCTTTTTTTGCATAGTTGAGGTCAGCCCCTATCCAGTTCTGCATCCTTCTCTCCTTCAGCTAACGAGCAAAGAGGCTTCTATTAAGATGCTGCCGCAAACCCTTTGTAAACAGTATTTTTAAATAGCTCTATCATGTTCTGTTATGCGGGAACACAGTTTTGAACTTGTGCCTAGATACTGGATCAATTTAAAAAAAAAAAGTCTTTAGAGATCCCCCCACCTCAAACCGGCCCCGCCACTCCAGAAAGACGGCACTACTTCCAGAGGTAATATTTCAGCGACGAACCGTGAAAAACCTGGACACTTTATGGTTTGCCAGTGTCTTTATTGCCCTCCTTCTGCCTTTGAAAAATTGTAGGGAGACTGAAGAAATGTGGAACTCGCAGGTCGTACCCTACCAATTTCTCAGCAGGTGTTTTGTGGTCACACAGCAAGTCATGCCCACCCTGCCCCCGTCGTTTCCCCATTCTGTATCCTCTCCAATTTTTTTCTTTTTTAAACGTTGTCAGCATCTCCACTGAAATCAGCGGAAAAGTGTGCCGACTCTGAACTCAGTGTTTGGAAATCCACATGGCATGTGTCACACGGGGTATGCCGTCGTAGGAACACATGCCGTCGCGTTCCCCAACTGTGGAAGAGTCTGCCATGTGATTCGGATTCCTTTGGGCTGACTCTGGGCCTGTAGAATATTCTCCTTATCTCAAGGGCAGAGTGGAAGAGTTTGAGCTTCTCCAGGCGGTACAATAAGTAATAAGGGGATATGCATGAAATTTATGAAATTTGAAATGGGTGACTTTCTGCATGCCCATTAACCTTTCTTCCAAGCATAAAAGATAAGAAGGTAGAGGTAGCGGGTGAGAAATAATAATAGCCAGCATTTCTGAGCTCTGACTACGTGTACCTCCCTCCTGAATCGGCATCTGCATGGGTTAACTCACTTAATCCTTACGAGTCAATACCATGGCCACCCCCACTTCATCAGTGAGAAATCCTGGGGCTTTAGGGCATTAGGTAGCCCGTTCAAGGTGATTTGAAAGGGGAAAGATCTGTCCCTAGAGTCCAAGCTTTTATCTTCCAGCAAAAATGCATTTACAGTTTAAACGTGATCTGTAGAGCTTGACAGAGTGCTTGGGATGAGTGTGAACTTTTCTGTCTGATATTGAGGTGTCTGGGCCGATCCGAAGATGCCAGCGTTTGAGGTTTTCTGAGAAGGGGCTATGATTTCTGTGTTTTCCAGTTCATTCCTATTTGGGGACGACTCTTTCTGGCAGTTGAGGGATGAGCCCCCTCTTCTTAGGGCTGCCAGTGACCTCTGCACCCCCAGTAGAACTTGACTTTTCCCCAGTAAACATTCTGTGCTCATATTGTTTGAATGACCCCCCGATAGGAGAACTAGGGTTTCCCAACTTCCTTGGTGCTGAGATAGGGTTCCAGGTACAGGAAGCTGTGTCATACTCTGCCCTCATAAACAGCAAAGGGTATTTCTCATCTGCTGCATCAGAACTGGCGAGGCTGCCAGTACCGACCATACTCTATTCCTACAAATGACTCTTCATTTTTCCAGACCACGGCGTCAAATCAAGTCAATTCCAGCATTCTGCTAGAAATTCCCGAAGAATCTTGCTGGACTTCTGGCTATTAAGGTTCTCAAGTGAACATAAGAGAAAGTTTTAAAAATGTAATATTTTACAGTACTCCCCCACAGAATGTAAAAATAGAAGAAAAAACGGTGACAGGCCTGGAGCTGGTGGGGGGAGGGGAGGGCTGAGCAAAGGTAATGGACCAGATAGTAGAAACCACAGGAAGTGTCAAGCTTGAAATGGGCTCCGTGGTTGGCTGTGTAGAATGTCATAGGAAGCTTATTTCAAGTTCACTCCGTTTCATACCTTCGGGCTCGTGAGTCTGGGGGCTCCCTGACTTGGAACGGTGACTCTCAAGTAATACTCAAGTCTGGAATTCAGTTCAGGCCGTGGACTTGTACTTCCCTAACTACATATTGGGAATCAAGTAGGACTGGAAACAAGAGGAGAGAGACCCAGCATCTTCACGCGTTAGCAGTATCATCCCTAAGTACAGAGGCCCACAACACAGCATTAGATAATTGCTTTGTGTGTGTAGGGCCGTTTCCTTCCCAGTGTTTCTCAAAAACTTTTTGATTGGAAGAATAAACAAGACAATTGGCTCATTTACCCTTCTACAGATAAGCTCAGTTCTTCTTCAGAGAAGGAGAAAGAAGAAAAGTTTGGCTTAAGACATCTTAGCTTTTTGGACATGGCTTTTCAATCTCACAACAATCAGAAAAAAAAAAAACAAATAGTGTTTTGCTTAGTCGCCCCCCCCCCTTCTCTTCTTCATCTTTACTGTGTGGCACGGAGCTGTCCTGTGACTGTGTGGTGTGGAAATCTCTGCTTGTTTAATTTTAGCAGCATGGCTGGGATTTTTTTTTTTCGCATGCAACAAAAAAATCCCAGGGCTAGTTAATAGCCTACCATGCGGCTTCAGGAAGATGTCAAGAGAAACAACATGTTGACATGAACTGAAATTCTCCATCAGGGAACATTTGTTTTCTACACAGGCCTTGGCTGGAAGAACGCTAAGAGAAGTAGCATTTCATTTAATATTTTCCTGCAGCCTGTTCTATACCAAGCACTGTTCTGGTTACTTGGATACGAAGGTGATTCAAAAGAGCTGTGTACGTTAATCCTAGCACTTGGGAGGCAGAGGCAGGAGGATCTCTGTGAGTCAGAGGTCACTCAGTATTCAGAGGGAGTTCCAGGACAGCCAGGGTTGCATAGTGAGACACCTATCTCAAAACAGGAGCTACGAAAGTTAGCCAAAGAGAGAAGTCTGCTGAGTGTGTAGGGGGAGCAAAGGCAGAAATCAAGCAAGTTAATTATCCAAGGCTAAAGCCGTGTCATCCTGAGAAGAAGCCAAGAGGGATGTAGAAAGACAGTGGGCCCAGTGGAGAGGCAGGAGATCCAGGAGAGCTCCTCAGAGGAGGTCAGGCTGGATGGTAAGGACGATGTGAGAATATCCACAGAGGAGGCACAGAGTGACTTCAGATTAGATCTATATTAAGGTCGGATGCTTGAAGCAATAAATAAAAATCCGCATCATGCCCTAGCCGAGTGTTGTGTGAATTGGATAAGGTTTGTCTTATGCAAAATTCCACCCATTTTGGGTCTCTGTGACTCACGGTTGCTTCCTGCACTGCTCCTCTGAGCCTCTTCCTTTTCCAGAGGCACCAGGGGGAATGTCTCCCTTGCTCTCGTCTCTGTGGTTTCTTCTCTCTGCATAGATATCCTCACGCACTCTGCAATTGGAAGTCTCTGAGGTCCCCCTGAACCCCTGGCCTGGCTGGGCTGGGAGATGTCGGGAGAAACCTGTGCTCATCGCTGAGAGAGGAGACTGAGGACAATGTCCCAGCCTCTTCCTGTAGTGCATTTGGGACCTTTGGAAGAAAAATGAAAACTTCCCATTCTTTCTCTGTCCAGTGTGTGAAGGTTGTTGTTTGCATAATCCAGCCAAAAGAAGAGCAGGGTTTTTTTTTTTCTTCAAAAATTGTTACACTTTAAGCCCATTTATTTATTTATTTATTTTTATTTTTGAGACAGAATCTCACTGTATAGTCCTGGTTGGCCTAGAATGCCCTATGTAGACTAGGCTAGCCTCAAACTTGAAGATCTGCCTCTCTAATGCTGGAATTAATGGTGTGTGCCACCATACCTAACCTCGTGTCTTTCTTTTTTTTTTTAATGATTTTTATTGAGCTCTGCATTTTTCTCTGCTCCCCTCCCTGCCTCTCCCCTCCCCCTCTTCATCCCTCTCCCAAGGTTCCCATGCTCCCTATTTACTCAGAAGATCTTCTCTTTTCTACTACCCATGTAGATTAGATCAATGTATGTCTCTCTTAGGGTCCTCATTGTTGTCTGGGTTCTCTGGGATTGTGATTTGTGGGCTTGTTTTCTTTGCTTTATGTTTAAAAACCACTTATGAGTGAGTACATGTGATAATTGTCTTTCTGTGTCTGGGTTACCTCACTCAAAATGATGTTTTCTAGCTCCATTCATTTGCCTGCAAAATTCAATACGTTGTTATTTTTTTCTGCTGTGTAGTACTCAATTGTATAAATATACCACGTTTTCCTTATCCATTCTTCAGTTGAGGGGCATTTAGGTTGTTTCCAGGTTCTGGCTATGACAAACAATGCTGCTATGAACATAGTTGAGCACATGTCCTTGTGGCACGATTGAACACCCTTTAGATATATACCCAAAAGTGGTATTACTGGGTCTTGAGAAAGGTTGTTTCCTAATTTTCTGAGAAATCGCCACACTGACATCCGAAGGGGCTGTACCAGCTTGCATTCCCATCAGCAATGCAGGAGTGTTCCCTTTACCCCACAACCTCTCCAGCATAAGTTATCATCAGTATTTTTGATCTTGGCCATTCTTACAGGTATAAGGTGGAATCTCAGAGTTGTTTTGATTAGCATTTCTCTGATGACTAAGGATGTTGAACATTTCCTTAAGTGTCTTTCAGCCATTTAAGATTCCTCTGTTGAGAGTTCTCTGTTTAGGTCTGTACTCCATTTTTTTAATTGGATTGTTTGTTTTTTTGATGACCAATTTCTTGAGTTCTTTGTATATTTTGGAGATCAGACTTCTGTCTGATGTGGGGTTAGTGAAGATCTTTTCCCATTCTGTAGGCTGTTGTTTTGTCTTGTTGACCGTGTCCTTTGCTTACAGAAGCTTTTCAGTTTCAGGAGGTCTTATTTATTAATTGTTTCTCTCAGTGTCTGTGCTGCTGGGGTTATATTTAGGAAGTGGTCTCTTGTGCCAATGCGTTCAAGTGTACTTCCCATTTTCTCTTTTATAAGGTTCATTATGGCTGGCTTTATGTTTGAGGTCTTTATATCGTGTCTTTATTTCTAAAGATAACACATGGACATTGTTTAAAACCCTCAAGAACTGAGGGAGTATATAAACAATGGAAACCATTCGTTCCTAACTTCCCATTCCAGATTCCCAGTGTAACCAATAAGAGAAGTTTCATGGGCAGTTTTCTAACAAGAGCTTACAGATACCTACAAGCAAAATGGGGCTAACCTTTCCTTCCCCACATTTTTGTTGAAAATTTAACACATTATACATATGTATATTGAAACAGTTATATTTACATGAATATATGTTAAAAACTATATGAACAACAAACGCGCTCTCTAGTTATTTTGATGGCTGAAGAGTACTCTTGTTTTCACACTACTATTTACATAACCCAATTTGATTTTTTTGCACTATTGTTTACAGAACCCTGTTGTTTGTATAATTCTCTATTATTGATATTTAGGTAGTTTTAGGATTTTACTTCTAACAGGATGCTACAATGGACATATGTCAACACACACAGAGAGACTTCAGGGTCCAAGAATACATGCTTCATAATTTTCATGACTGATGCTAGATTGTCTTCTAGATGGATCTGAATTTTACCATCCTGGACACGTGCCTGTTCACACCCAGCATCGATGGCGAGCAGGCCATGCCGAGGGGAGCTTGTTTAGGAAATTATCGGTAAACCCTGGCAAAGCATACCTGCTGGTAACATTGTTGGTTTTTTAGAAAGAAAGGCTTCCCTGCCCTAATTGGGAACGTTGAAGGATGCTGGTGCCTCATCTTCAAGGTGTCAATGAAACAGCTTTGTGTCCCACCCCTCCTATCTACACCAGCTGTGCTGCGGGAGTCGATGGCACGAGACCCTGCCAAAGCTGCTGCATGGCTCCCCACTCACCGAGCACAGATGAGTGATGGAGTCTTTTCTAAATTATTTTATGTCTCTTCTTATTTTAAAGCAAATTGGAGACACTATGACATTTACCCCAATGTATTTCATTATGCCTCCCCGAAAAAATTATTATCATGTTCCCAACTGGGACTATAATGTCATTATCATAGTTCACAAAATTATCTGTAATTTCTTAGGATTATCTACTGAATGTGGCTGAAATTTCACAATTGATTAAAGATACACTTAAAATTATTTGGTTCAAATTGGTGTCTCGAACACATTTGATTGCCTCTTACCTAAAGCAGCCCCTCTGAGAGACACACACACACATGCATAAACACACACACACTTGCACACATGTGCACACACACTTGCACACACGTGCACACACACATTGGCACACATTCACACTTGCACACTCACATACACATGCACACATTGGCACACATTCACACACACACATGCACACAGTAATCTTTCCCACTGTCTTACTGAAAAGCCAGGTTCTGGGTCCTACAATGACTCCCGTTGTGGGTTTGCCTGTTTGCTTTGCTGTCACTTAGCTTCTTACTCTATGACTTCTTCCTCAGCTATGTGGATGTTAGCATGGAAGATTTGATTTGGCTCTGGTGGAGTGTTTAATATTGAGGAAGTGACATGGGGCTTTCCCGAGGGAGGGATGTGTTTGATGGGATGTCTTCCTGAAGCAGGACCGAAGCAGCAACCGTTCCTGAGGCTTATGCGAGCATCTTTCTGTCCGCCTTTTTGTTGTGATCTACGAAGCTTCCTCTCTTTACTTCTAAACCACCCTTTCCAGAACCACGGCAGCTGTTTAAATTCTGAGCTCAGTCACAGGGTCACTTATGAGTTGGTTATGAGTTTGGCCAGTCCTGGCAAGTTTACCACTTACGGCTCAGTGCCTGCCCGCCCCCTTGGTTCCAGCCACTTACCTCTTTTCTGTAGGGCAGCCTTGTTGAGGACTTTCTATGCCGACAGAAATATTTCACATCTACACTTGCCAGTACAGCAGCACTACCTATGGGTGACTCCTGAGTCCTTGAAATATGGCCAGACAGAGGGTGAAATTGAAATTTCAGTTGAATTTAAACAGCCCTTTGTGATCAGTGGCTACCACCTTGCAAAGCGCGGCTCTGGAGCCGCTTCCCCTGAGCCACAGTTCTTTCCCACTTCTCTGAGACCTCACTGCTGCTCTTTGAATGGGGGATTTCTAAAGAGTAACGTTTAGTATATTTGGTTAGCGAGATTGACTTTGACTGAGCTGCCGCCGCCTTTGCTGAGTAGTCTGGCGATTAACTGCACCAAATCTACTGGGGACTCGGAAGCGGTACCAGGAGTTGATGGGTACAGGAAGCTGCTCCCTGTGCTCTGCTGATAAAGAACTAACAATGAAATGGCAATTGCCAAGGTGCTGTAGGGTATGCTCGGATAGGCATGTCACTGTTCAATAGATACGTGAGCGTGGCTTTGTCCAAAATGAATCTTAGGTGTTGATTTTTTTTCTTTTCAATACATATACACCATATGACGAACATCCACGTTGGTTGAAATGTGAGCGTTGGGCCTATGAGATGGTACAGGGGGTAAAGAGAGCTTGCTGCTAAATCTGGCAACCTGACTTCAATGCCTGGGACCCACATAATGGAAAGAAAGAGCCGTCTCCTACAGGTTGTCCTTTGACCACCATACTCACATACCCACACCCTCACCCTGCCCCGCAACACACAGAAAAATAGTTAAACGCTTTTAATAAAAGTGTGAATTTAGGTGATCTATCTGGATGTCTTCCAACTAGCAAGAAAGCTGATGCCATCACAGTACTGCACTGGGTGGGTAAACAGGTGTGAGGATGGTTAGAACTTGGTCCCCTACCCAAAGGGAACTTGCAATCTAGCCATAGGTTATTATCCACTGGGTACCAATTACGTGTTAAGTATCTCATGATTCTTACTTGGTTCTTAACCTACAAAGCAAGGCATTGTTAGTCCCATTTTATAGAAGAGGAGGTCTGGGAGGTTAAATAAGGTACTGGTTCAAAGTGGTCCAGCCGCTTAATGGCCCCCATCCGCAGTCTCCTCTGACTTTCTGCACACGTGGGCCCTACCTCATTGCCTGTCACACTTCTGTTCCAAGTCCTCATGACTTCTTCTCTCCCTGCAAAGGGAAAGGCAGGATCTACACAGGTGGAAGAACCCATGCCCTCCCCTTTATCACATTATTTCAATGACCACCCTTTCCTTCTCCACCTTGTTCTGCTCACACCATGCTGGTCTCTCCTACTCCAGGGACTCTGCACTGACTGGGCCTCTTTAAACAAAACACAGAAAATCCCCCAACAAACACATTTCGAGCTGGAGAGATGGCTCAGCAGTTAAGAGCACTGACTGCTCTTCCAGAGGACCCGTGTTCAATGCCCAGCACCCACATGGTAGATCACAACTGTTTGTAACTCTAGTCCCAAGGGATCCAGTGCCTGCTTCTGGCTTCTGTGAGCACAGGGAATACATATGGTGCCCAGATATCCATGCGGACAAAAGACCCACACACGTAAAATAAATTAAAATAAAAGACAAGTTTCATCCAGAGCCTGAATGACCCTTGTAGGATTCTGAATCAGTGTCACTGTCCTTAAAAAAAAACCTACCATGAGCTTGTGTTCTCCTTCTCCACTTTAACTTATCTCACTCATTACTTTCAACTGAATTGTTGATAAGTTATTTCTTTACATTTATTATCAAGAAAAATCTATACACAAATATTAAAAGGCAAATGGGGAACCTGAGCTGAGTCACAAACTGATGCTCACACCCTCTGTCACTTGCTTGGAAAGGGGTGCCTCTTCCTTGGTCACATCCATCCCCAAAGAAAACCCTTCCTCTTGGACCAAACATTCCTCTCAATTGGCTAGTGGACCAGTGACGGAATTATCATAGTATTTCCCCTTTTTTGTGTAATTAAGAAGGAAGGGTCTTAAATCTAGCATAGGAAAACTATATATAATAAGAATTATTACCAAGTATTGTCCAAAAGAAAGAAAAGGTGATAACCTTAGCGAAAATGAAACTACATATAACTAGAACAATTATAAAGTGAGAAATACATTCTCAATGTCTAGTCCCTAAATAATTGGCAAATTTATAGAGATTACTCCATTAGCTATCCTCTCCTGAAGAGTTAAAAGTTTTGTACCTAATATATGCCTTTTTGCCAAGATTCAGGAGAACTATAATTGTAACTCTTGAGTCTTCAACCCCATCAAAGACCTGAGAAGAAAATATTATCTGAGTGAGCAGGAAGTGCAAGCAAGCGACTTGTAAAAAGTGTGAGAAATGACAGAAACAGCTGGTTGCCTGGACAGTTACCCAAGGTTCCTCTGCAGTGTTGGGACATCCACCTTTGACCTACATGCCTAGAATATCTCACGGCCTTTTTCAGAAGCAGGAAAATTTGAACAACTACCCTGTTTTTGCAAAGTTCAACAGTTGCCTTTCTTTGTGTCCTGCTTGTCCAGTTTGGACAGTGTATTGTCAGCAGTCTAGGCAAGGGCAGTTTCTTGCCTTAATGGCTAGTTTATGCTTCAAAGAAAGCAGACTCCATATGTAATATTTTGATGCCCATCATTCTCATTAGAAGTAGATCATGCTGCCAGGAGCAGACATGTCTCATGTCAAGAAAATTCTAAGCTATTAAACATTTTAAATGCCATATTCTGTAGGTCTTTGAAGTATTTTAAGATTACCTATCTGAATATATCTCTGTATACCTAGAAAACCTAACTAACATGACTACAAGTTTTATAGTTAGGGGTGACTATTAACCTGTATTTCTTTATTATCCTAAATAGCTTTTAAGGACTAAAATTTCACATTGCATAATTAAGTAAGCTGTATAGGTATGAGCTATAATAGGTAATACCTTAAGCAAAAATAGAAACAGATGTACAGTATAAAGGACAATAACTTCAAATTCGTAACTATATACAACATACCTTAAACAATAGTAGAAGCATAACAGTATTAACAAAAATAACCTTAAATTTGTAACAATATACAAAAATCCATACCAATGTAAATTATTTAAAACTAGTAGTAGCTTTTTTACTTTGAAAGTAGATTCGGTATTCTACTTTTTAAAAATCATATCTATTCCCCCCTTTTTGACCATACCATAAAACACACACACACACACACACACACACACGATGACAAATATCCATAACCCAGTGGAAAAACAACATCCATCCATCCCATCTCTTGGGAATGAGGGTATCATGTTCTTAAAATTACTTCCTGATGTCTAGGGGTTGATGGCATCTCTAGGGGACCCTTGGAATCATCCTGAGCAGTTTGTAGTACAAAACTGAACTTTGGGTAGTGTTTATTGGCTTAGTAGTGTTATCACAATCTGGATAGAATTGTCATTGCGGAACCCCATCATCCTTTAGAGACTTTAGAGATCACTGTCAGGAGTGTTTATTGTTCACTGCAGAAAGCATAAACATACTAAGTGTCGTAAGCAGTAAATCTTAGGGAGGTCAAAGGACCATGATCTATTAAATACATCTGGGTTATCCAGGCTTAAATCCTCTCAGTTGGCTAGCAGAGTGGTGACAGAATTCCTGTATCAGTATTGTATAAAATATTAGTCCAGGTTTATCGAGGAGGCTGCCATCCATCCTCCACCCCCTCCCCCATGCAGTGTGCGTTTCGTGAGGATGGATTTCTTTCCCTCATCCACTCTGCCCCATAGCCCATTGTGTTCACCGTTATTTTCCTAAACCCCAAACCAGTATAGAGGCGATCTGTAAATGTTTGTTGTCTGAAGATGAATGACACTCAGGTGTCTTAATTGCCAAACGACAGAATACTGATCCACACCTGCGTCTGTTTTATATGTAAACACATACACGCTTGTCTATCCCAGTGAACTTGTCGGGGTTACTTTAAAATGCATGACTCTGTGGAACCGTGGAGGAGCCACAGATGAACCCATGCAAATGTATGTTAAGCAGACAGTGCCTTGGCTTCAAGGTCACACGCTTGGTGTGATACTCAGGAAGCTGTTACTTGTGGTTTCTGGTCCAGCCAAGTCTGGTCAGAAACTATAGAAACAAGCTGCCACGTGTGAGAATATTCTCCCAGAACTGAAGAGTGGCTATCAGTGAAGTTTTGGTGACTTTTGTCTCCTGCCCAAACAGGTACGCTGTACTTGGTATTGTCAGCCTTGTCAAAGATAGTCATGAGAGGATGGTTAAGGAATATATTCTCTCACCTAGTTATACATACACACACATATACATATATACATACATACATATAATATATATTGAACATATATATGAAGCAAGAAATATAACTTATTTAGACAATTTTATTTTATTTTTATTTTCAGTTGTTCAAGACTGATATTTTCTGTCTAACTGCCCTGGCTGTCCTGAAACTCTCTTTGTAGACCAGGCTAGCCTCAAAGTCACAGAGATCTGCCACCCCTGCCTCCTGGGTGTTGGGATTAAAGGTGTGGTGCCACCACCGCCCAGCTAGTCAACTTGATGACTGGCTGTCTTTCCAGTGTTGGGGTTTTCAGAGTAGGGGTGTGCTGGCCAGTGGTGCTTGAGTAGGGAAGGAGGTGACTTCAGGGGTAAGCTGTGGCACTTCCTGTCCTGATATTCAGAATACTAAACAGAAATTATATTTCTTTTCTGAAAATCAAAAGGTCGTTCTCGGGGAGAATTTGACTTCAAATTGTCCGGAGGTGATTTATGAAATCAAAGAAGAAACACCTGTGTTCTACAAGATTGTTCCTCACCCCGTGAAGGACATCTACATCTACCTAACCGCTGGGAAAGAGGTAGGCGAAGATGCTGCTTATTGCTTCTGACTTATGAGCAGGACGTAGTTCACGTATGTCACTGTCCAGTGGCAAAGCTTTTACTTTGAGCCACCAGGTTGAAACACCGCTGCAGGCTTTGAGGAAACCTACAGAGGGCCATGGACATGGAATTAAAATCCGTACGAACTGTCATCAGTAACTAAGCGAGAAATAATATCCATTTAGACAATCTTATTATTGGCTATATTTCCAGTGCCAGATTTTTCGGGGGGGAGGGTGTGTGCTCACAAATGGGCTCATAATCAGCAAAGTAACTGAATTTACACATTTATTGTATGGGCACTGAATGGTGAGATGCATTTATGAGTATGCCCAATGGGACTGGCTTTGGAACTCGGGGTTAATATCAGGCCACAGTCTCATACACATTCATGAACCAGGAAATCTATGTCAAGCACCCCCTCCACACACACTCTCTTAATTTATCTGGATGTTTTAGTTTTTGTTTCTGCTTACTGAAATAAAAGCCAATGCCCTTTCAACGTTTTCTCCATCTTTAATAAAAAAAAAACCCACAATTTTAGATTGAGTTCTTAGAATATATGAGTCATTGTTCTTTGTATGGTCTTTCTATATATGCCCAGAGTTGTGTATGCATATACACATGGATGTAATAAATAAAACTAATGGAATGTGTTAATAAAATTCTTACTCAGCTTACATATGAAAAGTCTTAAGGCTTTTAACAGCTAAGTAGTTTCAGAAGATTGTATGTATGGATGTATATGTGCGTGAGTGTAATGTTTGTGTATATAGAAATGTTTGTATATATAAATTATACAGATGTATGGATATACATGTATACATATATGATGTGTATATGTATATATATGCGATGCATATATGCACTTATAATGTATACAAATACATAATGAGTGTATCAATGATATACCTGTACATACATATATAATATGTATATGTATGTCTGTGTGCATCTTCAAGGGGGCTAGAACTCAAAATTTGCTCTAATTCTGAAGCCCATGCAAAATGACACCAAATTCCAAACTTGTGAACGATGACTATCCTGGCCTGATAGCTTTGACCCATGACCCATTGAACACACTACGCATGAGGAAGGTGATTATGTAACGGATGTCACAGGTGCCCTTCCCCTTCCCCCATTTCTCGTCTCTCTTCTCTTTCAGTCATTCTTCAGGAGGAGAGCAATGACTGTCCTTCATGTGCTTTTTGAGTCAGGGTAGCGGCGACAGTATCAAGTACTCTTAAAAAGGCCACGTTGCTCTTTGCAGTTTGAAAAGCCGCTGATATCCAATGATCACGATAGGATGGTCCCATCTGAACCTCCCACAGCCTTCTGTGCAGGCTCGCTCTGACATTGAAACACTCCTTATTATGTCTCTTCCCTGGGATCCCATATTTGAAAGACTTTTGTCCATTCAACAAGCTGTGTTTATTAAGTAACCATTCTCATTCCCAGGCTTTATTTATCAAGGACATCTCAGAGCTGCCAGCCCGGGCACTGCCTGTGTTGCCATGCAGAGCTGATAGGAATTCAACGCCCCAAAGCAAAGATACTGGAAGTCTGGTTTAATCTGTGCGTGTTTTTCCATTTTGCTTTTTGAAATATTGCAACTAGCTCATAAATTCCCATCAGTGCCCACAAAGACACTTTCAGAACCCCAAAACCCAGTGCTGCGGGCTAAAGACCTCTGTGAACAGACCAGTGGTTCACAGATCTTCACTTCCTAGAAAATAAAGACTTCCAATCCTGAATCACTTAAGCCTGAAGGCCTTCGAGACGGTTTTCAAGGGGGTGTCAAAACTTACTGTCTCCATATTCTTCACTTTAGCATTATTGCAAGAGGTTCTGTTACTTAGCCAACCATGGTAGAGCACCCTTGGAATCATAGTACTTAGGAGGCAGAGGCAGGAGGATTGCAAATTGCAAATTAAACTTGGGCTAGATAGTGAGTTCTGTCTCCAAAAAACAAACAAAAACCCTGCTAGCTGACTGTGGCTGTGCCATTATGATCACCAGAGAAACCAAATGCGAAGAATTTCTTTTGTCACCCCTAAAAAGATATTATTAATTTTAAAAGCCATGAGAAATCTGTAGGATGGTATCAACATGTGCCCAACTAAACATAATCATATGCAGATATATATACTGACGAGAGAGTGTGTTCATTAGAGAGCATGTCTAATGCAAATATTTATAGTATCTTATCTCTTACACAGTTATTATGTTTGTACTTAAATACGCTAAATGGTCATTCTTGAAGAATGTTCTAGATCAAAGACTCAGCAAAAAGGGTCTTAGGACCCGTTGTTATTTATATCTCTACAGTGTCACGATGCTGGGCACATTCGAAGGCTCACACAAGCCTGTGCTAAGGAAACGTAATGACTCTTTCAGCTTAGGGGGTTCGTGTTTGCTGGACCATGGCACCATTTTCTCCTATAATAGCAATAGCTGGGACTTAGGACACAAATTATTTAGTATGCTTTGCACCCTGCTTGTAATAACCCCGTAAAGTCGGCTCTGTACTGGTGCCGTTTTTACAGACGACAAAACAAGGTTAGAGAGATTATGTGGCACTTAATAAAATCCCTCAGAATTAAAAAGATGTTTTGTGAGCAACACGGAAATAAATATCCACACTCCGGTTAATTCTGGCTCAGACTTGCGGTCTGCCGCCTGCATCTTGTCAGCAGCACCCGGGACTGGGAAGGAAGAGGGCACAGTGATCCTGCACGAATCAGCCTGGACCTGAAGGCTCCTCCTTGGAATATGCCCTCATTTTCGCCACAAACTCCTTCTAGAACTCTCCTTTCCTCTATTTGTACTTCCCAGCATGCACAGCTTCCCAGGATAATGAGTTCCACAAGTTTTCTCACTACCCGCTGTGCAATTGTGCCTTCAGAAAATGTGCCAGGCGACACTTGGGCACTCCATGTTTGCCACCGCCTCTGCTTGCTGCCTGGATCTGCCCTGCACCGTTGACTGATGAACGAGAAAGCCATTCTCTCTCTCTCTCCTTCTCTCTCTCTCTCTCTCTCTCTCTCTCTCTCTCTCTCTCTCTCAACAGGGAATGATTTTAATCCCCCCTCTATTTCTTTTTTTTTCTCTTTTGTAGTCCTGGGAATCAAACCCAGCATCTTGAGCATGCTAGACAATCTACTATTAAACTTCACCATCAGCCCTGTCTCCTCCTGTTTCACACCCTACAATGGGGGTGAGTCACTGAGCCGGGAGCCAAAGTGATGGAGATACCCTACTACACTTCATTTCTGCATCCCTTGCCAAACTCATGCTGATCATTCTGGGGCAGAACCACTGCTCTTCCTGGATGCTCGTTTCCATAGCGCCACTGACGATATTGACTGTCCCTGTGTGAAAGTCAGGTGACCTGGCTCTGTGATCCCCATGGAAATAGTTATCCACTGATCAGAAACGTGGCTATGGTAGACTCACCTGAGAAGGCTCTTATAATACAGTCTCCAAGACTCCACCCCAGACTTGGCAAGAGTCTCAGCCACAGGGGAGTCTGGGAATACTGTTCTCTTGATATCTTCTGGGGATCAATTCCACAAAGCCCTCAAGACATCAAAATCTGTGGATGCTCAGATCCTTAAAAAAAATTGCATATAGCCTGTATACATTCCTCCCATATACATTAAATTATCTTTAGATTAGTTATGATGCCTATATATAATAAAGTGGTGTTTGGTTTGGTTTGTGTTTTTGGTTTTTCGAGACAGGGTTTCTCTGTAGCTTTGGTGCCTGTCCCGGAACTAGCTCTTGTAGACCAGGCTGGCCTCAAACTCACAGAGATCCGCCTGCCTCTGCCTCCCGAGTGCTGGGCTTAAAGGCGTGCGCCACCACCGCCCAGTTAATAAAGTGTGAATACTATATAAATCATACCACTGCACTGTTCAGGGAACGAGAGGATGAAAATACACTGAGCGAATAGAGACACATTTTTTTTTCAGATGTTTTCGATCTGCTCTTGGTTGAATTTGTGGGTTCAGGAGCCACTGGGGTGAATGGGGCTGGCCTTCTGTACTGCCGAAGGCTGGTTCTTACACACTGCATCCTGTCCTAGAACTGGAGACCTGCCGTTGGATGCCACTGTGGAGACATTCAGGGCTCAGGTTGATAAATCTACTCTTTGTGGTCCTTGGCCAGATAAGGCGTTGCAGGCGCCCCACCTCCCCACCCCCACCCCAGTGTTGCTTGCGATTCCGTCTAAACTCATATCCTCTTCATTTTCAGGTGAGGAGAATTCTTGTTGCAAACTGCAGTAAGCGCAACTCCTGCTCGGAGTGCCTAACAGCAGCAGACCCCCACTGCGGCTGGTGCCTCCCGCTACAAAGGTATTTCCTAAATCCTTTCTCACCCCGACTCGCCTTCTCCGCCTTCTCCAGAAAGTGTGATGCAGCCAGAACACTTGTTGCCCCTCTTTAATGATCCGTTCCCGGGCTGTGGGGGAGCAGAGCTCTCCAGGACCAAAACACATGGCATAACTGTAACTCATTCTTCAAGATATTTCTGGCCGTGTCAGTGCCATCAAGTCATTTGACCCAGGCCACGCGGGACCACCCAGGCTGGGGGCGGGGGGAGGGGCAGGGATGTGACTCGGGAAGGGAGGCTAGTGTGGGTGGATTTGCTTTGTACTTCCTACCAAGTTCACCAAGACTAAGGTTCTCCCTTAGAGAAGATAAAAGAAGAGGAATGTTTGAAAATTTTCAAATGAATCCTCATCATGCCATGGATTCTGCTCGCTCTGTGGAAGCCTTGTTATTGATGGCATTGTCTCCTTGCGCGCCATATAGCCGTGGGCCTGATGTACAATCTCAGTCTCCAGGCAGAATCTGCCCAGCCTGGTCTTGAATTACGATGTACACGACCCAGCTAGGCTCAGGGGCGACTTGTAGCGGCTTCCTCTCCAAGGCAGTTCTTAGCATCGCTGGGACCAGCCTGGTTGGATTCACTGTTGCCATGGTAACCTAATACTCCAGCTCTTGCTATAGAAGCAAGGAGGAAAGAGCCTTTGCTGCTGCTGCTGCGGCTCAGGCAGGACTGGGGAGGGGGGAGCAAGCCACATAACAGTGGCTGTCAGATTGGTGCTTTCAGTTTTAAAAGGTGAAACAGGTTAAAAAAAAAACAACAGTGGAGCAGGTAGAGAGAGGCTGAGGGCAGAGCAAAGGGCAGCTGGGGGATGAAGGCCGTAGAGAAGTGAATTAGGAAGCTAATGGGGGAACGGGAGGCATGAATGGAGAGGGGTGCCTATGATGTTAGGGAGAGGCTCAGGAAACAGGCTAAAAATATGGAGATGGAATGAATTAAGAGTTCGTGGAGGAAGCCACAATCCGAGCTGCTGCAAGACGAGCAAGTGCCCCCACCTCTGCCGCACCTCCTTGTGGGGCTCCTTCCCTGAGAGTCGCTGGCAGACAAAAGAAGCAGGGCCAAGGAAATTCTCATGAATAATTGTAATTGGTGGGAGCCCTTTCTTCTCGTCGCATGCCCGAGAGTAGACTTTCAGAAATTAACTGATCACAGCCAGGATTGTGTGGCTGCTGTAGGTTTTTTCAGATCTGCTCCATTTGTGCAGCTTCTCTGGGTGTCTGCAGGGAGAGAGAGCTCCAGGCAGGAGCCTATTCATGGGTGGTTGGTGACAGTGGCGGTGATTAAAAGCTGCATGGAGGTAGGGTCTGCTTGCTCAACAAGCGTGGGTCAGGAGTTGATGGGAGATGCCCGGGCCGGCAATAGAAATTTGGAGTTGGTTGTATTTTGATGGTACTTACAGAAGCCTTAAGGTCAGAGTAGGGAGGGAATGCTAGCTGAAAAGAGGAGATGTTCAAGAGCTGAGCCCTGGAGTGCCTTGATGTTTAGGGTCAAGGAGAAACAGAATTAGGAGAAAAACAATGAAGTATCTGAAAGGGGAGAGGAAGCTCTTAGGGGAGCATTCTGTTGCCAGGCAAGGAAAAGGAAGGGAGGGTAGTGCACAGTGCTGGCTCCTGCCAAGGGAGGTCCAAGAGAGAACGGAGCCACTGGACTTAGCACATGGCAACTGGTGGTTGTGACAGAGGCCTGGGCTTGGAGTGGTGCAAAAGGACACTGAGCAGTGAGCAGGACGTCTCCTCGGGGTGTTAGGAGGAATAGCAGAGGAGAGATGGAGCAGATTCTGGGGCAGAAAGTAGAGTCCAGAGTTTAGGGTTCTAAAACATTGTTTTTCATTATATTTTAATTGGAGTGGAGTGATGCGTGTTCCACAGCACGTGTGTAGAGGTCAGAGGACAGCTCGTGGGAGTTGGGGCTCTTCTTCTACCATATGGGTCTCGGGGACCAACCTCCGGTGGTTAAGTCTGGCAGGTGAAGGCACCTGCCAAGCCAACTCACTAGTCCAAGTTTTGGGTTTTAAAAGATGCATAAAATAATGGTGTCTGGGGCTGGAGAGATGGCGGTTCAGTCAGTCTCTACAGTGCTCGCCGTGAAAGCACTAGGGTCTGAGTTTTGATCTCTGGCACCTACCTAAAAAGTCAGCCATGCTAGAGTGTGCCTGTAACCCTAGTGTTGGAAGAGCAGAGGCAGGAGGATTCCTGCAAGTCCATTGGTCATATAGTCTAGCCAAATTGGTGAGCTCTAAGTTACAATGAGAGACCACACACACACACACACACACACACACACACACACACACACACACTCAAGCATGCACACAAAGACACACACACAAAGCAAGCATGCACACAGACACAGATACACACATGCACACAAACAAGCATGCACACACAGACACAGATACACACACACACACACACACCACCCCACACCAGTGCTTTTCAGTGTTGTTGAGAAGATTCCAATAGAAAGGAAGAGAACAAGAGTTGTGTGCTGTCTTTCAGCAGACAACAGGACCTAATATGTCAGTGGGGAAGGCAGCCTCAGAGCAGGCTGGGAAGGAGGCTGCAGAGCCTGGATCCCAGAGCTGGTAGGGGTAGACGCATGCTCAGGGTCTGTTCATATCGCTCTGCGCATCCTCCATGACCTCAGACCAGGAGAAGCAAGTGCTGGGATGGGCCTGTGGGGAGGGAGCCCCAGAGGTTTGGAAAGGAGAGTAAGAAGCACACAGGAGCTCAGGCAAAGACCTAAGAAAATAGAGTATGGGTGTTTGGCATTCTTGGGGACCACCTGGGGCTTATGATCTCGCCTTTGAAACAGAAGCGTGGTTTTGCTTCGCTCAAGTCTAGTCTAGCTCCGGGGCTGTCATTGTAAAGTTCAGTTTAGCCAGAATGTGGGGACAAGTACAGAAAGGGTGACTAGTACCAGTGCCGCTCTAGACATTGCTGTGTGTCATGAGGGACTCCTGTGTGTGAAGGAGGAAGACAGGGACACACTATGGGTAAGAGACATGAGAGGGTGGTAAGATCCAGACTCTGGACCTGTCCATTGGAGAAGTGGGAAGAGAGTACTGGCCAGATTGTGTGTGGCTTAGAGTTGAGGTGACAGAGATGTGGAGTTACTAGGCATGATAAGGTCTGTGGGGTGGTTATAGCATGGAGGTTGAGATGGAGGACAAGATTACTGGGCAAAGAACCGTCAGGGACCAATGGTGGTCACCGGAGTATTAGATGAACCAGCCATCTGTGTGTCAGTCTCAAGCCCAATGTTGAAGAGGTAGGGATGAAGTAGGCAAGAAATAAAGCTAAGTAGTACCATGGTGGGCGAAGGTGGACACTGTAGGTGGCTCCGTGAGGAGGGCTCAAGGATGGTGTCTGTGGATAACATGAGCCTCAACTCTGGGAGGTGGTCAGAAAGAGAACTATGCTGAAGAGGCAGTTAGGCCCAGGTAGACCACCTATGCTTGGTGAGAGGAAGCAGCCAGCCCTTTAGAGGGACATGGGGAAGCTATGGTCCCCAGGGGAGAACAGTAAGCCAGGCGAAAGGGGCTGATGGAGAACTGGGTGAGGACCCCAGGCCATCCTTAGCGGTTAGCTGTCAGGACTCTTTTCTGTTTTCCCTGCTTCTTCCCTTGCTCTCTCACCCAATAGGAACAATCCTTTAAGACTGCACCAGGTGGTATTCCCCAGATTAGTTAGCTCTAATGGCTCACCTTCCTCCAACTCAGCTAGATCCCCTCCTGCAGACAAGGCGTCCTGTGATCTGCAGCTCCAACCTCTCACGTGCTGCTCTCTCCGTGGTCACCTTAGCCTTACTGATTGTCTTTCTGATTCGAGAACATTCCAGTAGTGTTCCTGCCTACCCGGGGTCTGCGCCTGAACTTCTGATTTCTGCATCTTAGCGTACTCTCCCCCACATTAGTTCTTTCTTTGTTGTCTGGTCCTAGAATAAATGCCAATTTCTACCCGACTACCCAGTATCGTCAGATAACCGCCCCCCTACTGTTGACCGAGGTTTCTGTCCTGCTCAGTTTCTGCAGTCATTAAGTCCCCCCCCCCAAAAAAAATCACACAGAGGTCTGCATTAATTATAAACTGATTGGCCTAGCATCTCAGGCTTCTTATTAACTCCTATAACTTACATTAGCCCATCATTCTTGTCTATGTTAGCCACGTGACTTGGTACCTTTTTCAGTGAAGCAGTCACATCTTGCTTGCTCTGTGTCTGGGTGACGACTGCAGACTGAAACTTCCATCTTCCCAGAATTCTCGTTGTCCCACCTCTACTTCCTGCCTGGTGGCCCCACCTCTACTTCCTATCTGGCTACTGGCCAATCAGCGTTTTATTAAAATACAGTTGATAGGGTATAGACCATTGTCCCACCGCCCCCTACTTCTGATTACATTACTGTTTTGGGTTCTTTGTGGCCCATCACTGTATCTTTATCCTTCAGTCTCTCTTTTTATGCTGTCATACACAGTGTGCTCCAAAAACATATTAAGCGAGTGAGGTAAGTTGAGTGACTGGCAGGCAGTACCCACAGCTGTATGTATCAGCAAACAGTCTGGGGTCATGGTCGATGGCCCTTCATAGCTACCTCACCTCACCTCACTTGGTTCCCAGCTGGCTTGGTTCTGGCCTAGGATAAAATGAAGCTATGCCTCAGATCTGTGACTCATGCTGAGCTCTCAGTACCATTCAAAATTAGGAATGCTAAAGGGGATGTTTTTGTATGATGGCGGAGCATCCCACTGTGTTTATTTTAAATGTCACAGATTTATTTAGAAAAATAATTCTTTTCGGTGTTGGGAAGGCTGAACTTTCTTGAATACATGTCTAGAAAGTGGATTTGGGAAAGGAGGGGGGCCAAGAAAATGATCTTAATTCCGCTTTGATTTGGTGTTAAGAATAGGCACCCAGGATAAGCAGATAAAAACCAAGTAAACAATGAGGTCTAGGAAGTCTAGTATTTTATTGTGGGAACCTCGAATTCAACCTGCACTACATTTGTGTGTGTGGGTAGAAAGGGATTTTTTTTTTTCAGGCTACATATCTTGGGGTTGGAAGTGGTTTCTCAGCTTCTCGCATATTGCAAAGCACAGCGCATGTGTTCAGTTATGGATTTCCACAAACCTGGCAATCCTGAACCAATGAGCCGATGGGGTTTCAAAAGTTCATTTGCAAGTTTGTTTGGCTCAGCGAGTGCATTTGCTCGTAGAAACCATGTCACAAGTTGGGGATGGATTCCCAAGCCAGCCCACAAAATTCAGTTTCTCTAATTTCAACGAATATTTGATTGAACTCCTACCAAGAGCCCAGTGTGGGAAGTGAGAGGGCTAGCTGCTGGTGAGGAAAGCCAGACGCCATTCCTGGCTCTAAGGGATTTATGTGCAAGGTAAGAGGCAAGCATGCCAGAGGCCAGTGTTCGCTCATTCAGTCATACATTTGCGAGTCAATGTTTATGGGGTGCCCGCATGTTCTAAGCCCCATGTTCCATCAAGAGACACTGTGGTTTCTGAATGGTGTTTACAGTCTAACGGTAGATAGAGGTCAGTTTATTTTTGAGTTTTCTGTTTCAATAACACCACCTACTGAGCAACTACCCATTTCGTAGTGGCCTAAAGAACAAGTATTCAGTTCCGTCTATTTTCCTCACTCATGGTTCCACCGGTCTGGTCTGGGGAGGAGCAAGAGGTCTGTATCATGCTGCAGATGAGACTCTGGTCTGTTCCACATGTCTCTTGTCGGGTACCTACTCTTGTAAGGCAGACAGCAGATGCACAAGACCCCAAGCTAAGTTATATTATACACTCAAAGCCTCTGCTCTCAACATATTTACTGATGATCCATTGCTATACCAAGCTCTGCAGTCAAGCCTAGCATCAGTAGGATAGGGAAATATATTATTTTATTCTATCTAGTTGGACATGTTATCAAATGGCATGGCAAAGAGCACTATGGATGAGTAATTTTGGTAGAAGAGGGCTTGGGGCCTTGGGAACATGAATCTAAACTCTCAAGAAGTAAAGGAGATGAATGAAATAGAGTGTGATAAGGATATGCATAGAAGACATAGGATTTCATAGAGACCCATAAAGAACGTCTAACTCAAGGTTGGGGAAAGTTTCAGGAGGAAGAGATAACTCAGCCAAACCTGAAGCGTAGGCAGATATCAGCAGGGGAGACTAGCTGAGGGAACAGGCCGACAAAGAGTATAATGAATTCCTGTTCTGAAGGTGAGTGTGGATGAGCAATGGGGTAGCAGGGGAGTGGCGGGAGATGAGGGGACACGGCCAGCAGGGCAGATAAAAGAAGGCCTCATAAGTTGTGTTCGGGAAGTTGGATTTTTGTAGAAGGGTCGTGAGGAGCCACTGCCCAGCTTCCATCAGGAGAGCAAGCAGCTGAGTAGAGTCTGAAGCAAGATGGACATGAGACATGGCTGGCACCCGGCGGATGGGACAGCAGGCGGTTGTAGAAACTGGGACTAGGTTAGTGTGATAGTGGGAAGAAGTGGGTGGTAGGTTCCAGAGTTTGAGAGCTATTTGGAACCGAGCGCTGACAGGACTTGGTGATTAATTGAATTCCCCCTAGAGAGAGGCACGCTAAAAATAGGGCCCTAAAATGAAAAATAAAAGATCAAGGTGGCCACTGTTTTTCTGGAAGGACGTATTCTTTCTCCCTTGACCCAGCACCTCACAAAGGGAAGAGCTGACACCCAAACAAGTTAGATTCTTCCTGTGGCCCAGGCACTCGGTAGGTACAAGATTGGCGGTCAAAGGAGAGGCATCAGGTCAGAGGGTGAAGGGCTTCTGAGAAGATGCCCAGCAGGGGTGAGTTCAACTCTTTTACCCACAATACAGGGACTCTTCTGTTGAGGTTACCGGGGAGTATGTGCAGACTTGGGGGACAAACAGAGCTGTCCTTTACTGAGCAGAAGGGGAGGTCTGTTTGAAATAAGCAGCATTGACTTCCATACTGGCACCCTGAATGGTTTAGCAGCGGCAGAATAAATCCTTGCATGGAACGGGGTCTGGGCTTCTGTGTAAATAGCTTGCATATTCTTCTCTATGTCAAAGCAGGGTTGATGGTAGTGTACCCACCTTGGGGGCTGCTGACAGAGTTCAGCCAGGTAATATCCATGAAACTGAAGGGCGGCGTCTGGCTCCCAGGAAGTGCTGGGGTAGTGTGAGCGTTAGTGGAAGTCCGGGAAGGACCCCCAAGATTGCCCTCAGCTTCCGAGGGGAAGGAAGTCTAAACTGGGCCTGGAAGCACGGGTGGATTTAAACCAAGGGCAGATGGGGGTAGGAGGCTTCTCGTGCCAGAAAAGCAGCTCAGCCGAGTTCTGTTCAGGGAGTGGCAGGTTGGATTTTTGTCTCTAGGACACTGACTAGGAAGGAAGGAAGGGATAAGGGTGTTGGGTGGGATCAGGAAGTGAAGGCTCAGGGTTTAGATTTAATTAGTACGTGCTGGGAGCTCATTAAAGGGATTCAAGCAAAGGACTGTGTCTTTAAAAGATTTATGGCTTGCAAAGATTATCATGTTGGCAGTATGGGGGATGAACTGCCTCAAGTCAGGCATTAGCGGGACCTACCTCTCCCTCCTCAGGTATCTTGTAGAGTGAGTCTATCTTGTATCTCTTCCTGGGTCATCTGCTTGGTGGCTATTCCTTGGGTCCAGTCACACCATGGAGTCTGGACTGGGTCCTTCTCAGCGAATAAGCCATGCAAGAACAGCCATTCACGCCAGTTCCTTAACAAGTCCCATGCGCAGGAAAGAGACAGAGCCCCCAACATGCTAATTACAGGGTATCCGGATGCCCCCTTGATTATTTGTATATATTTAACCTTCCCCTGTATTCTTCTGCCTGTTTTTCCCCCCAATGGTGACAGTTGGAGGACCTTCAGGGAACCCTTAGTAGCTGTTTTGAAATCTTCAGCCACTCTTGGGACTCTGAAACGGATCATTTCTCAGCTCAGTCTACCAGCAAAGTCCCCCAGCTCATGCCTGACCCCTGAAGGGTTGGCAGACGCAGAATGGACCTAGACGCAGGAGTGGAATGAAGGTTTGTGTTCTAAAACTTGGCATTGACGGGCCATGGAGCACAGGACGTGTGGCCATGCTCTTCTGAAGCCCCAGCGAATGATCTCCATTGCAGATGCTACCCTGTAGCATCCTGCTAACAAACTCTAGAGTGAGCTGGCCTTGAACACAGACCTCTAGAAGACTCCATCCTGTGCCTGCTTGTCCTTCCTGGTGCCCTAAGCAATCAGGGATCAGTACTGTCACCACCCTGCTTTCTAGAGGAAAAGATAGGGTTTTCCTTGATCTCCAGCTCCTGCTGTGGGGAGCACTTGGTGGCTTCAAGAGCATGAAATGTTTCCACTGCAGCTCTGGAAGTGAGGACTCCGAAGTGGGGTTTCAGGGGACTGTAAGCTTGTAGAAAGGTCCCATGTCCTTCCCTTTTCCAGCTTCTCAGGGCAGGTCACATTCCTCATCAGCTTCTCTTTCCTGCACTTGCAAAGCCAGTGCATCAGCACCAGGCTCCATTGGTCCTGCACGCCCATCTCTGACCCTGATGCTAACATGGGGGCGCAGAGATGACTGCAAAGCCTCCCCACCTTGAGATCCTTACCCAGTCCACATTTGCAGTATTCCCCATAAAAGTGATATAGTCACGGGTCCCGTGGATTAGAGTGTAGACGTCTTTAGAGACCATTCTTCACCAGCCTCAGATTATACAAATCTGGGTTTATCTCCAACTCCCAAGCCATCCCATTGTCTACCATTGGAGGAAAGAGGCAGAGAGACAGGAAGAACATGGCGTCCCTCCCATGTGGACATTTCATAAGAACCTGTGGGCTGAGAAAGGGAACAGAACTCAGGGCCCTCTCTAGTTGCAGAAACTGCTTGGCACATTCATCAACGGATACTATGTGCCAGATGTTCGCAGCATTCCCAGTAAGTTACACAGATTTTTTTTTACTTTCATGCAAGTCCTCCAAGCAAGGGATTTTAGTTTCCTGGAGTTACCATAGTGAAAGTTACCACAAAGTTGGCAGCTTAAAACAGCACACGGGGATCTGTTGCATTTCCAGAGGCCAAATGTCTGAAACCAAGGTATCCGTAGGGCCAGGTACCCTGTAGAGGCTCTAATGCAAGATCTGTCGTCTCAAGTCCCCGCTTCTGGTGGCACCTGGTGCTCCTTGGCTCATGGTAGAATAGCTATCTCGTTCTGGAGTCTCATGTGGTCTCCTTCCTTTTGTATGCATCCAAATCTCTTTCTCCTTTCTCCTAGCAAGATACCAGGCACTGCAAACTCTAAAACCAGGATAATCTCACCTTGAGCTCCTTAACTAATTAACCCTTCAAAGATTAGTTCCGAGGAGGGTGGCATTCTGAGGATATGGGTAGCATTCTGAGGTTATGGGTGGGTATGTCATTGGGGAGGAAGACAACCATCTCAAAATCAGCAAGGAACCAGCACAGGAAAAAACAAGCAGGGCTAAATGAAACTGAGGAAGGGAAAGGGGGGCAAAGGGAGCAGTTTTTAACTGGGGGGGTCCCTGAAGGCCTTCCTGGGACAGAAGGAACATGTTCAGTCTTCTGTGTCACTATAGTATTTAGCGGAATGGCTAGGAAGGTGCTTGGAGACAGAAGATCTACCTTCCTTCCTTCTTTCCTATTGAGGATGTGTCCTTGCGCAGATCCCAGGCTTGAAGCCTGTGTGGTGCCACTTCTCTCTGGTCCAGTGCAACTGTAATGACAGTGATAAGGATAATAATGGGATTTGGCGGCGGCCCCTCCTCCTCCTGTGAGGACCCCATTGTGCCGACTAATTGTATAGAAACAAGTAGGGCAACTGTCTGTGGGGTGGAAGCAGTGGGGAGCAGAGAGGAATATGCTGTTCCGGCCTTGGGGCATTCCTGAATGACCCTGGCACAGGCTGAACCTGTGCATCTGGGTTATTAGGAATGCTGGAAGGGGCTCAGGGAAGTGTCCCACACTAGAATGGGGTCTGGGGCCAAGCCAAGTCCCCTGGGTTCTTTCTCCCCTTTGCTAGCTGCTGGAAGAGCTATATGAGCTAAGCCTACTGACTGCAGAAGCAGAAGGTAAAGGGGCACAAAGTATCGATGGACGCGGCCCCGCTGTTGGTCTCTCAGGTGGTGACAGTGGCTATGATCACACTGCTCAGAGCCAGCTTGGTTTGTTTGGTAGATGTGGGCAACTGAGCACCTCAGGCCTCAGCATCACAGCTCCAGTATTTATCCTCACCATCTCTTTAAGTGATGCTCTGACTTCCAACAAGCCCCATTAAGAGCACCCCTTCTAGTAAACACAGGTTTTAATGGAATGGAAGGTTTTTTTTTAAATGACCTTATCAAAGGCAGCATGCACTTTCATAAGCAAGTATTGATTGGCTTTTAAAAATTCCTCAAATGTTTTCACTTGTCTCTGTGACCTCATGTTTGTCCTGTTCCCAGCAACTATTCCCCTCCTGAATACAATGTTCAGATCTGCATCCCAAGGCCTGCCTGCCAGTCTTGGTTTTTGCGCTTGTACCAGCTTGCAATGCCAGGCTGTTTCCGTTCTGTTATTTGGATTGTGCACTGTTTCTGAGAGGCAAGATGGGAATTGATATGAGCCTCAAGAGGAGGGCCTGTAGTATTATTGCCACCTAGTCAATGCTGGAGAAATGGACCCCAAGAGTCTAAAAAGTATCCTCAGTGACACAGGGGATGTGTTCGATAGAGGTAGAACCCAGACCTTCCTGAGTCAAGAGGCATAATTTTTTCACTTTTATTTCCACACTGCCCAGTTTTCCTAAACACCTTCCTGACATTCTTCTGTATAAGGTCTGTCTGTACTGGAAATGAAAAGTGAAAACTCTTAGTACTCCCATTGCTCGCTGAAGAACCACACAGAGTAAAGGCCCCAAATCCCTTTTGTGTGAGTGCTTCAGTCTGCAAATGTGTTTTATGTGTGCTAAACAGTTCCAAGTTCTAAGACAAAGACTGATTTTCCACTGTGCCAGTTAACAGACCAACCTCATGAACAGAAATCAATGAAACGACTTAGGCTGGTATCATGGAGACACGGGCAAGAATTTAGTCCCTTTAAATTTTAATTCTTATTCCAACTCAGCTAACCTTTGTTGAATACCAGCAATGGGCCAGATCCTTGACTGGATTCTGGGGAAAACAAAGATGAACAAGACTGTGCCCCAGAGAAGCTTAAAATATTAGTGTGGGAAGTGGATAGTCAACAAATACTCTTAACAGATGCTTTTCAGGACACAAGGAGACACCCCAAATCCCTTTCCTTCTGGGGAATGGAAGAGCTCTAAGAGTCTTCTAAGAAGCCTTGTGTCATGTTCACCCTTGTACTGGAGAAAATATACCAGATATTGAACCAATATAGAGAAACTATACAAAGGGACATCTGGTCAACCTTATTTCTCAGATTCCTATCTAGTCATTGGCATTTTGTATTTGTTTAGTTAATTAAGATACAAAGTTTTCTGACTCTGCCATGTGAATTATTGCTGTCTTAGTTACTGTTCTATTTCTATAAAAAGGCACCATGGCCAAGGCAACTCTTTAAAAAAAGCATTAATTTTTTAATTAATTAATTGGGAGCTTCCTTACAGTTTTAGCTTAGTTCATGATCATTATGGTGAGAAGCAGAGAGAGGCCTGGTGCTGGGGCAGTAACTGAGACCTCTACATTGTGATCCACAGGCAGAAGCCAGAAACAAACAGACAGATTGGACCTGGTGTGTGTTTTTGAAACTCTGAAGCCCACTCCCAATGACATACCTTTTCCAACAAGGCCACACCCCCTAGACTTCCCAAATAGGCCCACTAGCGAACATTTAAATATACAAGCTAATGGGAGCTATTCTCATTCAAACTACCATGGTTTCCCAGTCAAAACAGTTGGGCATATCTTCCTGATGTGTGTAACTGGAGTTTCTAGTCCCTCAAGATAACACCCAGCAAGAGTTCAGAGTGGGTGCCTCACTCATCCTAGTCTTGGCAAGTTATAAGGCACAGTGGTATAGTTGAGGCCCTCAGAGACTTGCAGCAGGAGACCTTTTTAATTTTATATAACATTTAACCTAAACTTCTTGGTCTGAACACTTAATATCTCACTAAATTCCATATAACCTGTATTTTCCTATATGGACACGTCCTGGGAAAATCAACATAGTAGTATCACTTTGGTACTTATGTTCCCACTATGGAAGACTATAAAAATATTGAACAATTGATATAGCACAAAGAGTGTTGCCAGACATTAGATACCATGCCAATCAACCTCCCTGTTCCCCAATTTCCTTGCATTTGACATGGAGGTAGTAACAGTGATGCCTGTTTCGTGAAGGTTAATGAATTCTTCCTACTGGTCTTAGAAATAATGCAAGATCCATAGCAGAACAAAGGTGCCATGGCTTGAATGTGTCCCCCACCCCCACCCGCACAAAAGCCTGTGCTGGAAACAACCCCTGGCGCAACAGTGTTGGGAGGTGGGATCTCATGGGAGATGTTTAGTTCATGAGAGCTCTACACTCATGAATGGGCTAACATATGAATCCACTTGTGATGTCTTAGTATTTTATATATACACACCTTCTCCTGCATTGCTGTCTTCTGCCATAGGATGATGTAGCAAAATGGCTCTTGGTGGATACAAGCCATTGACCTTGGATTTCCTAGCCTTTGGAGCTGTAAAAAAAAAAATGAGTTTCCCACTGATGACTTTCTGTCACAGGGGCACAAAGTGGTCTGAGGGGAAGGCTCCTCAGTCCGCTACCATGTGTGAGTGCCAACACAAACTGGTAGATGAAAACATGGTCTTGTCATGCCCTCCTGCCTAACTCAGAATCTCAGTTTTTTCACATAATAACCGTGCCTTAGGAAAGTAATGGGGAGGCTTGTTAAACCGCACTCGCCCATGTCTGTTAGTCGGGGACAATCATGATAGGTACTTTGTAGGTTTTTGTGTGAAGAATAAATGAATGAAATCATGTGAGAGGCATTGCCTGGCACGCTAGACATTTTTGCCTTAAAAAAAAATACTAGATTCACGTGTTATTAGTGTAGTTTTCTCATGTAGACTGACTTGCAGATCAGTGATGAAGATCCAATTTTTCAGCTTTCTTAGCAAGTTATTTTGGTCTTGTATTTTGGCATTCCCCCTTCCTGATTCTGGGAGCCTTTAATTCAGAGTTTCGTTTGTCACAGTGACTTCCTATTCTCCTTCATTTAATGGAGTCTGACTCCTTCATCTCGTGGACTGGCAACCGTAATGAATGTCACCTGACTCTGGAGACCACCTGGTCCCTCTTTTGTGCTCTGTATCTTTCCTAAAGACGGAGACCTCTGTTGCAAATCACGTAGCCGAGGACCTTGGGATGCTCTTGGAGGAAACATCCCTCCTTGAAGATGCAGGTGCCTATGGGAGAGGAGAGAAGCTGGATCGTTGGCTTGTTAAAAGTGTCCTGATACTTTATCAGTGTAGGATCTTTGGCACAGGTCACACTCACCCCACATTCGAGCCAATTACCTGATATTTAGTTATCAGATTCCTTCGGGGACGGTCTGCTCTTGGTGAACAATTAGATTGGAGGATGCTGATGCAATTCTAGTGGCAGGAAGTAGGAGTTACATTTCTGTGCTCAGAGTTTCTATTTCAAGGTTGAGTAAGTGGTAAATTTTTTTACTGAGCGATTCTAGCCGAATAGAGTCAGATTCTCAAGGTTTGCCCCCTCCCCCAGCCCAGCCCAGCCCAGCCCAGGGGCACTTCACCTGCCTGGAAACTTCAGGTTTCAGAAGTGGGTCTTCCTGTCCTTTGTGTTAGCATGAAAACAATTGATAGTTTGAGCCATGCCCATTTTAAAAAATAGAAATGCTATACAAATACAATACAATAATAATAAATTTAAAAGTCAATCCAGTTGGGCACCATTCCCAGACTACCAACTGAGCAGAAACACAAATAAATAAAGAAGAAAAACTGCTATATAATTCAAATGGCTACAGTCTCCTTGTTTTCTGCTATTCTTTTATTGCAGATATATAATATCAAGGCTACATTATGGGTAAATAGGTTTTGTGGCCTAACCTGGAAACCTAATCACTGCTTATAATATTATTTCTAAGGGGGGAAATATATTTTATATTATAAACAGATGGTTCGCAAGCAATTTTTGGAGCACAATAGGCTTGTGGGGATAAGTCCACCAGGGATTTTAATCTTTAGCAGAACTGGATGCCATGATGACAAAAATCCAAGGCCTTTTAGAATCTCCCTGTTAAGTGTTTCTCAACTGAAACCTTACCATGCTTTTCGTGCTAAAGATGGCCTCACCCTCTATGTTTTCTGGCACCTGAGACTCACACTTCCCTGTCTTGCCTGAGTCCAGCCACGCTTTTTAAAGACTGTTGAGGCCCAGGAAACAAGGAGGCACCCTGAGAGGCCTTATCCTGTGCCCTTTAGAAAATGGTGGCTTAAGTCCTAGGAAGTTGTCCAGCTAGGTGGCCAAGCATATAGTTCCAAGGTCAGACTTATGTCACTTGACAGCCACATAACAGGTGAGTGAGCCTGTGTGCCTTTGAACTTATTTTTTTTTCCTAAAGAACAGTGGTTCTCAACTTGTAGGTTTGACCCCTTTGGAGGTCAAATGACCCTTTCACAGGGGTCGCCTAAGACCATTGGAAAACACAGATGTTTACATTAAAATTCCTAACAGTAGCAAAATTACAGTTATGAAGTAGCAACAAAAGTAGTTTTGTGGTTGGGGGGGGGGGCGGGTCACCACAGCATGAGGAACTGTATTAGAGGGTTGCAGCATTTGGAAGGTTGAGAACCACCGGCATAGAAGGATATAGTTGTGAGAGCTGGCTGTGAACTTTAGAACAGTGCCCAGCACCAATACTGTTGCCTCCATGCTTGCGTGGGGTAGCTTATCAGGGGTCTTAGGGACTACATAGATTTCTATTTACTTCGGAAGCAAACTCAATGTATCAGAGTACTTTCTGAACTTCAAACAGCAAGCTTAGCAGTATCTGAAGCTCCCTGTTTACCTCTTAGGGACTGTGTAGATTTGGAACATGTTTTCTGGGTTACAGATGGGGGAGGTGGTCCATTTTCTTATATATTCAAATGGCGGTATTAAAGTCTATTATTATTTTGAGCAAATTGAGCTCTATAACACATTTATAGTAAACTGAGAACAGGCTTCTTAAATAGTTGCATGCACTAATTGTTACCACATAAAGAGTTTTTTTACCTAAGAAAAGCTTTTTTGAGAAATTAACTTTTCTTCTCGTTTGGACAGCTTTGTTTTCTAATTTTCAAGTAGATTTCTGTCTACTTATTGACTTTATCATGTAGGCATAAGATATAATTAGGAATAGAAACAAAATAAAACAGTATTTTAGTCGGGTTTCTAGAGGAACAAAGCATATATGAACATGTATGTATGTATGTATGTACGTATACATTAAATTAGCTCCACTAAAATAGTGACTGCTGTCTCCTATCTGAGAACCTGGTAGTTGCTTGGTCCTTGAAGCTGGGTGCCTCAACAGTTAGAGTAATCCCACCATGGCTGTCCTACAGTGAGGAGGCTGAGTACCCAATAGTTACCTAGACTCCAAGGCTGGGTACCTCTGCAGTCTCTCTCTGGTGCCCGAAACTTGGAAGATTCACAGAGAACCGCTATTTCCCAGCAAGCAACAGTGATCCGGAAAGGCTGGTTCTGATGTCAGTGAAGGAATCAGCACCAGCAATAGGTGAATTAATTAAGATGCAAGCGGGAAGGCCAAGAGAGCAAAGCGTCCTTTATAATCTGGGTTGCTGCCAGGAGGTGCCCCCCTCATTTGGGGTGGTCCTTCCCAGATGAGTCGAGGCAATCAGAACAAGCCCTCTGGTGAGGCTGTTGACACGGATGATCCTAATCTGTGACAAGTTGCCATTAAAGTCAGCCATCACAGATAGCAATTGAGATCTTACGGCTTTCAGATTGATCCTATCCTGGCCAAAGGTGTGTTGTATGCGGAGTTGGGAGGTTGGGCCTATTGGGGTGGGTTCTGTTGGAGGTGAGGCTAGTTGGGGTGAGGCCTGTTGAGAAAGGGAGTGGTTGGGGGGGGCTGTTGGGAGAGGGGCCTGCTGGAAGAGGGGGGATTCTGTTGGGGTGAAGCTTGTTGGGGTAGCGCATGTCGGGGGTGGGGCCTGTAGGGAGGTGTTCATGTCATGAGCGCTTCATAGTCAGGAATAGATTAACCCAGTTATGCACAGGCTTGAAGCTGTGAGTTCTGTCTCTTGCTCTTGTCTTTTTCTTACCCTTCCACCATAGGGAGATGCATCAAAAATGTCTTTGCCAGGTCTGGACCCTACAACTTTGGACTTCTAGAACTGTAAGGAAAAAATAATAATTTGTTCTTCACAATAATAACCCAGTCTGCAGTGTCCTGTTATAAGAACACAGAATGTCTAGGAAGGTGAACATCCAAGGTGGCTAGGCTCCCACAAAGCCCGAACTTGAAGTAGGATCAAAACCCTGGGCCATTGTCCTTGCCTTCTCATCAGCCCCCATTGTTCGCCATGTTCAGAGAGTCTGGTTTTATCCCATGCTTCTTCCGTCACAGTCCAGCTGGCCTTGGTGAGCTCCCAATAGATCAGTCACACTGTCTCAGTGGTTGGGTGCACCCCTCGTGGTCCTGACTTCCTTGCTCATGTTCTCCCTCCTTCCGCTCCTCATTGGGAACCCTGACTGCTCTTTGGACTGGAGAGGAAGGGGGAGAGGGGGGGGGAGGGGGAGAAGGGTGGGACGAGGGGGAGGGAAATGGGAGGCCGGGAGGCGGAAAGGTTTTTTTCTTTTCTTTTTCTCAATAAAAAAAAAACCGACCGAAAGAGATAACCCCTCAAAGACAAAGCCTGAGAGATACAATTGAGACATACAGTTCCCTAAAGCAATATGTCACATGATAGTCTCCAACTCCTGTGCATCAGGCCATGCAATATATCTTAACAGTAATGTCACAGGGAGATGTCGTCTTGAGCAAGAACGCGATCATAAGTCTCAGAACTTATCTGAGAACCTAGGAGTGATAAGGAGGAAGCTGGGTTGAGATTCATCTGTAGAAGTGGAAATGAGTACAGAGGTCAGGAAGGGACTTGTCCACTGGAAGCTCTGTCTTCAACACAAAGAACTGTGTTCCTCAGTTGGTTCATATTCAACAAAACCTTGGTGGGAATGCAAATAAATAAATAAATAAATAAATAAGTAAATAAAACCAACTTCAAAAAAAAAAAAAAGAACACAGAATGGACTTAGACCATCATTGGTCCTGAGAAGCCAGGTTGATGACATAATCAATAGCTAATGTGTGGGTCTGGGAAGAATCTGGGAGAATCTGGGGTAGCGGCATGGGGAAGACCTCACTGCAATGTGAAGGGTAGTTCCTTTCTTAAACATTTGTTTTCATTTTAAGCATATATTAGTGCCTGTGTGTGTGTGTGTGTGTACACCATGGGCGTGCCTGGTGCCAGAAAAGGTGTTGGGTGCCCAGATACTAGAGTTATGGACAGATGTGAGCCACCTGATGTAGGTGCTTGACCTGAACCCAGGGTATAAAGATCAGCAGTGGGGAGAAAACCTGGGACTTCTTAGAGATCACATACATGGTCATGATCAAACTATGCGTAGAACTACGAATGGTGGAGGCCCTCTGATGAGTCTGGGGGGTGGTGAGGAACAAGGATTCTGAAACGGGAATAGAGGCCACCTGTATCTGTTTCCTTTCTGATGCTATGCTAACACACCATGACCAAAAGCAGCTTAAGACAGAAAGGATTTATTTTATTTAGCTTACGGTTCCAGGGGGATCGAGTCCGTCGTGGCTGGTGCCAACATGATGGGGTGTCAGGAGTGGGAAGTCGAGTGATCATATGTCATATGTACGTGGGAAGCGGGAGAGGCTATAAACCCTCAGATCATGCCCCTCATGGTAGACTTCCTCCAACAAGGCTCTGCCTCCTAAATAACTTCTCCAAACCCTGCCACAAACTAGGGATCAAGTGTCCAAGTGCATGAGCCTATGTGGGACCGTTCTCATTCAAACCACCGCACTGTCCTTGCTAACCAGTTGCGAGGAGGTTGGTGGAACTACGCCCATGTCCTGGGATTTTGTGGAAGAGGGACTTAGGTCTCTGGTGGAAGGATTGCTAAGCTAAATATTGAAGGAGCTGTGTGATTACTTTTTATTGGATATAGTAAGATGTGAAAGAATAAACGTGATTGAAATCCAGAGTTTGTAATTAAATGGGGAAAGGGAGAAGGTTTTGGAAAATTATCAGCTGCCCAGATAAAGAATGAAGAGATGTTTTTAGGAGATGAAATTAGGGGTGTGGCCATGGACTGTTTACTAGAAATTACCATAGAATAAAGGCAACCCAGGTTTCAGTTCCTCAAGATATCAGAGGATTGACCTCTTCAAAGTAGGTTGGGTCCTTTAGGATACAGCTTCCAGAGAGGTGCCCTAAGGTCCTCAGCATTCACTTGCCAGGCCACTTGGGGACTCTGTTCCTTGTTATCTGGCTCAGTGCACCTTGGCCACCCCAGCTGTGGCTCAAGCAGGCCTAGATACAGCTTAGACTGCCATTCTGGAGGATGCATGCGTTAGACCATCATAGCATCTACTTGCTACTAGTTTTATAGCTATGCAGAGTTGGTGAGCTGGGAGGCTATGATGGTCTCCATCTAAACATCACAGACAGCCTGGGAGGCTATGCAGAAACCACCTACAGGGCCAAAGAGAGAGTGCCTATGTATTAGGAGGCCGCTTGTTGGTTCCCAGCTGCTTAGCCCCAAAATAATCACACAGAAACTGTATTAATTAAATCACTGCTTAAACCATGAGCTCTAGCTTCTTATTAGCTAACTCTTACATATTGGTTTAACCCGTTTCTATTAATCTGTGTATCACCAAGTGACTATGACTTAACGGCTAAAGTTTTGTCTGTCTCTGGCAGGGCTACATGGCTTCTCTCTGGCTCTGCCCTTCTTTCTCCCAGCATTCAGTTTAGTTTTCCCTGCCTAACTAAGTTTTACCCTGCTATAGGTCCAAAGCAGTTTATTTATTCATTAGTGGTAATCACAGCATACAGAGGGAAATCCCACATCATGCCTAGAAAATCTCTTCTATAGCAATGCCTAGAAACTCAAGAGATGAGAACAGGGTAGTTTGAGACCTCAGAATTATACTACCACTAAGTCCCTTGAGTTACAGGTAATAAGACCTAGATTATGAGAGCTGTTTTTTTTTTTGTTGTTGTTGTTGGTTTTTTTTGTTTTGTTTTGTTTTCTGAGACAGGGTTTCTCTGTAGCTTTGGAGCCTGTCCCGGAACTAGCTCTTGCAGACCAGGCTGGTCTCAAACTCACAGAGATCCGCCTGCCTCTGCCTCCCGAGTGCTGGGATTAAAGGCGTGCGCCACCATCGCCCGGCATGAGAGCTGTTAATTGGACTAAGCCAATCTTAACCTTTAGAGGCATAGCAGCCTGAGTGTTTGGTAACCCTGTGCCAGGATGTGGCACATGTACTTGAAGATTATTTTGGAGCCTGAAGATTTAATGTTCTCCACATTGTTAGGTTGTAGACTTACATGGAACCAGTTATATGTCTCTTTGTGCTTAGTTCTTCTTATAGAATGAGAATATCTGCCCACCTGTCTCATCATTGTATTTTGGACTCAGCTATCATATTTAATTTTCACATGTCACAGCTGGAGAGGAATTTATCTCACGATGTATCATGCCTAGGGTCTCACCCATCATTGCGTTCACTGAGAGTCTTGATTTTGATTTGGTATCGGGCCAGTTAAGTCTTTGGGGTCTATTGAGATTGAATGTAGTTTTCATGTGAGAAGGATGTGAAGTTTTAGGGCCAGATGTGGCGTGTTGTGGCTTGAATGTGTCCTTCTCGAAAGCATGTTAGAAACTGAAACCCTAGTGCAGCAGTGTTGAGGGGTGGGGTGGAGATTAGTGGGAAGCATTTAGGCCAAAAGCACTCCACGCCCATGGATGCTTACAGCCGTTATGAAATGAAAGGCTAGAGATGGTGAACTCAGTGTCTCTTCTTATAGTCTCTTGACCTGCTACCTTCTTCCATGAACGACATAGCCAGAAGCGTCTTGCCAGAGTCAGACTTCCAGTCTTGGATATCCCAGCTTCTTAAGAAATAAATCTCCTCTTTATAAGTATACAGGTCTCAGTGTTCTGTGGAAGAGGAGGAAGGCAGGATCCCCAGAAGAGGGGATAGCCAATAGGATAGCATCAGCAAAAAGCACATACACACCCTGACGTTTTCTCCAGGACACACTCATGCTAAGTTGACTCCAATTCCCCGCCTATCCATGGCCTGGCAAAATGGAAGTGGAGCAAATGAAGAGATGTAGGATGTCACTGGTAGAGTGATTGCTTGAAATTCTAGCCCATGGGAGATGGAGGAAGAAGGATCTGATGTTTGGAGACATCACTGGTCTCCTGCACTGTGATCTTGAGGCCACCCCGATCTACATGCCACCCTGTGGGGGTTGGAGGGAGAATCTGCCCATCGGGAGGGGTGAGAGTAGCCACTAGGAACTGAAGCACCTCATACGTCATGCCTAACAATGATAGTTTTATGTCATTCGGGCAGTGGATTGAGGATTCATTCATTTGGCTATTTCCTTGCTTGAGCCACAAGAATGAGAATAATTTTCCAAAGGAATCATCTCCAAGCCCCTGGTTTTGTTTACTAAAATGCGGGAGCGTTAAGCTCTGCTCCCCCTCCTCGAGAAACGAGAATGTGTGGGTATCGTGCTGTCGGGAAGATTCTACAATCTGTAATATTTGAGAAGTAATAGGATACTGCTGTTGGCTGACCATCTGGTCATACATTCTCAGTCTTGTGGCTTACTTTATATGTTTTTTTCATTTTATTTTTTTTTAAACCGGTGAAGCGCAAAGAATGAGAGTTAAAGAATTTCAGAGATGCCTTTCTTACATAAACAAAGAATTTATGTTTAGACGTGCAACATGGTCAGGTTTTGTTTCATGAGGAGTGGAAAACCAACAGCCCGTTATATATAGGTTGTCTCACTTTCTTTTTCAAAAAATAAACTAACTGTGACTCCTAATTTGATCTCTCACTCTAAACTTTTGGTTTATATGAAAAACAGCCTCTTTGCCAGAAAGAGGAATCAAACATAAATTGCAGCTCTAGGAAGAAAAAAGAAAACCCTGCAGAAGAGACCTATAGAGATTTCATATTTCATCCGTTCATTCAAAACTATTTATCGAAACCCTAGTATTTGCTTCTCATGCTAGCAGACGCTCGGGGATTTGCTAAAGAAACATCAAGATACTCTCTTCCTTCAAAGGGCTTAGTGCTGTCTGGGGGAGAAATGGCATGGACATATGAGACAGTTAAGTTGTAATTCAAGGCAACATATGATCAAATATCAAAATGTGTGCCTCCGACGAGAAATGCTATAGTTCAGGGAAGGGAGCGATAGCACTGCGGCATGGCTGGTTTTTTCTGCCCGCAAATTGGCAAATCGTAGCACTATTTGTATGAAATATTTTACACTTGTTTTTTTGGCAGCCTTAGGCCTTGACTTCCAGTCAGCATTAAGAGCCTGCAAAAAATATTTGTACTCCAGTCTCTGTAGAGTTGGCTTAATTTTTCTCCCCTTCCTCCCTTCCAGGCAGAGGAAGTGCCCGATACAAACCAGAGGGTCCAGAAGAGGCAGGGAGTTTTGTCAGGCATGATCCTTTTTAGATACAAATAAGGACCCCCATTCTTGGTATTCTCTGAGCTCCAGAGCCGCAGAGCTAGCAAACTCTTTCTGACATTGAGAGAGCTTTAATTTGAACTTAACATCCATGACGGACGAGCAAGCCATCTTGGGTCAGGTAGATTTAGGGCCTCGGAGAATCGCTAATGAAAACCCCTTTGGTTCTGAAGTCAGAGGACTGGCACAGACGTAGGGGGAGCTGGGATACAGATAGGCTCCTGGGGAGCCCAGTTTCTTGGTGGACGACAAGCTAAGAGTACTTGGCGATGGTGGTTAGTGAAACTCACCAAACTTCCTGTTCTATATTTGGCATATTCAAATGAGCACAGAATCAAAGAGAAGCCACGAGACCTAAATTGTTAAGAATTAAAAAGAGAAAGGAGAGGAAGAAGAAATAAAAATCTTTTGAAGTCAGATGTATTGTTTGGGCCCATTCATAACGGCACTGCTCCCCTGCCCCAAGTGATTGCTGTCATCATTTAAATGTGTGGGGATCTCGTGAATCATGGGTTTTTAGTTTCTTTTAAGACTCAGGGTTCTTCCCGCGCCCTTACCTTCATTTTATCCTTTGCGTGGAGGGGGGTGTGATCTTTCAAGCTATTCCATGTTCCTCATGGAGGGTCTACATGGTGCCGTGCCATTTGAAGACAGTGTGGTTCTTGGTGTTCATTCTCCCTGATGGGTTAGTGACCCATCTGGTAAGTGAATGTGACCTAGAGTGGCCGACACACCAAGGAAGCCAGTGCTCGCAGCTTGAAAGCATCTATTTCTCAGAGTATGTGGCCCTGGCCACAACCTAAGATTTATTTGGGGCCTCCTCTGAGCTGGCTGACCTGGGAAAGTGGCCTTGCAAAATGTTTTTCTCGTATCTTTTGATATAATTTGGTATCTGTCTAAATAAATGTTCTAGAGCAGATGGTTAAGGAATGTCTTATTATATTCTTGGGCAGACTCTGCCCTTGAAATATTTTCATTTAATCATCATGTTGGAAGGCACCAAACAGTAGCTTTATTATTATTATTTTTTTAACACAAAATGAATCACTCACTAGGTTGGTATTCTAGCGATGCTTTGCAAACCTAAAATGTATACAAAATATAAAGCTTTTCTGGACTGTTTTTAGGAGGAATTTCTGCACAGGAACTCTTTGTCTCTGAATCCCTGAGAAGGCGATTTGGATGGATGTATTGGACGGTGTCATCTTGAGAGATAGCTTAAGGGTCTAAGTTCAACATGTTGTCAACATTTGTCCTCTGCTCCTAGACCTGATGAAACCACACCACACACACACACTGCTATGTCTTCGTTGCTTTTCATGTTATTCTTATCATTTCCCTATTAGCATTCAAAATCAACAATCCACTGTACAAAGTGTTTCATCCTGAAGCAGATCATGAGACAGTTGTAGTTAATGGGCATGTGTACGGCTCCCAATCTATTGTTGATTTTTGCTTTGTTTTTTTTTTTTGTTTGTTTTTTTTAGGTGCACTTTTCGAGGAGACTGCACACATGCAGGGAGCTTTGAAAACTGGCTGGATATTTCATCTGGACCTAAAAAATGCCCTAAAATTCAGATCATTCGAAACCTCAGAGAGAGGGTAAGGAGAAATGTTTTTATTTGTTCTTCATGATATATCGCACAGCTTCCTTCTGGGTATATAGAAGATTGTTTAACAATGAAATAGGCCTAGTGAGAGAAGTCCATTCATTCTATTGGTGAACGGCAGGGCCTTCCACATACCATCCATCTGCAAGGTGCCCAAGGACACAGTGATAACCTAGTCAAGGCACAGCCCCACGCCCCATGGAGTTTGCCTTCTTGCTAGGTAAAGATGACCTTCAGCAGTTAAAGATGCATTTTTTGGATACACCTTGATTTTCAAAATAGCGAAAAGTAAGCTCAGACTTGTGGTCAAGCAGATTCCCGCAGCGTGGCTCACCGTGGGCCTTGGTTCTGATCAGGCAGTCTTTACGCCACTGTGTTCAGCCTGCGAATTAACTGTCCGTAGGCATGAAGTAACCCGGGAGGATGGACAAAGTGGACAGGTCCCTTGGAGAGCTCTTGACTTGGCATGAGAGAAGGGACACGAGGAATACACTAGAGCTGAGCTCTCCCTGTTACACATGCCCACCCTGCCCCGAGGGGAGCAGAATTCCCTGCACACTACCTCCTCCTGTAAGGAGACATTTTCTCCCTAATCACAGCTCTTATGTTATGAGTGATTGTACAGCATCCCCGTCGGCAGCCAGTTAACCTGTCTGCTGCACGCTCTGTGTTTCGTTTGAATGCCACATTAACAAGGAAATGGGCCACTTTCGCTTCTCACTTTGCCATTTCAAATTGCAAGCACCACGCCACTTAAGATGATTTAACATTTAATAAAGGGAAGCCAGAGCGTTTAATGAGTGGTAAATAATAAAAGAACCCAACTTTCCGGCCGTGACCCCTCAGAACGCATGGGCTGACAGTTGACTTGCTGTTGTCACTTTTAGCCGTCTTCTAGATTGAGGCTGATAGCCAAAACTCCAGACATGCTCCTGCCAGCTCGTTCAGGGGGTCAGATTCAGGGTAAATGGGGTTCAACCATTCATACCCAGGAATAGACAGATCCTTCGCTGGTTGGTCTGAAAAACCAGCTGACTTTGGTGCGACGTAGTAGGCAGAAAGTATTAAGATGTTTTGATATTCTCAGGACTCTGATAAGGGTTAGGATTATGCAAGGTATTTTTCCCTTATTAAAAGAACCCTTATGGGTGACTTTTTGTGTCGTATGAAAAGGTAGTTTGTAAGTGCTACTTAAAAAATTAGCTTACCGATCAAGGGGTGCTATAACTAAATCACCACTAAGATGCCATCTGGAACACTTCAAAAACATGCTTAGACCCAGTAAGGAGTAGTGGATCACACCTGCAATCTCTTGGGAGGCAGAGGCAGGAGGATTTCTGTGAGTTTGAGAGCAGTGTGGCTTCCACAGTAAGTTTCAGGCCCGCTAGGACTCCACAGTGAGACCCTGTCTCAAACAAAACCAAGTCAGAAGGCTTGCAGATGAGCAACCACTGGTTCTTTCTTCCCCGCCCGGAGTCCCCACTGTGGCTCACCACGGGTCTGAGCAGAGTCCTCCCACACAGTCATGACATCACTGTCTACAAGTTAGAGACGAGAATTTAGTTAATATTTCGTGTGTGTTATGCATGCCACAGCATGGATGTGGTAAGCGCACTAGTGGAGTTGGGTCCCCTCTTCACATGTGGATCCAACTCACATTCTCAGACGTGACCTCCAGTGCCTTTACCTGCTGAGCCATCTTACCGCCCAATCATTTGGTAATCTCACTTCAGCTAGTCTTTAAAATGATCTCTGGACTCACCTCCCCCGCCCCCCCCCAGCCCCAGCCAGGCAGTATCAGTGAGAGACCCAGACCTTAGGCGTGCCAAAGGCAAGCGTTCTACCACTGAGCTATCCTCCTTGACTCTGGATTGATTCTTTTAGGCGTATGGATAAGAACTCACCCCTCTTTTCCCCTCTCTCTCCCCCTCTCTCCCTCTCTCTGCTCTTTCCACTCGCTCTCTGCTTTACTACTGAGCTACACTTCCAAATCCGACTCCTCTTGATCATGTTATTTCAAAGTATTTCTTAGTTCATGGCCGGCCATCTCTGACTTCTCTGAAAGCTTGTGCCATTGTTTCAACGATACCTGACCCTTACCTAAAGAGATGACAGTCTGTGGTCGTCCCCAAATCAATCTATTAGCTAAGGTCAAAGATCATTTGCTCGCTGCCCATCACATTCCTGGTAACATTCTAGTGCCTTGGCAGGTACGGGGGTGGGGGGAGGGGGGAGGAAAAGCCCATAAATTACAGAACCTTTGTTCATTAGAGAAGCATTATTTTTTTATACAAAACAGCTAGCAAATAGGATATCTTCATCTTCACTGAGGAATACATAATTAAAAGAATTAATTAGAGTAGTTCCTGTTTTGTTTAGCGAAAAGAGCAAGAGGCTATTGAACAGAAATTTTCTGTTTGTGCACATGTGTCTCCAGGTGATTATGTGAGCATTGTGTTAGGGTTCTCTAAAGAAGCATAATTTAGAGGGGGAGATGGTGGGACAGAACAAGAGGGGGGATTGTGTGCACATAATGAATATATACATATAGGTATTAAAATGTGATTTATTAGAACGGCTTACAGGCTGTGGTCTGAGTAGTTCAAAATTGGGTATCTCCCAACCAAAAGGCCAGCGATCTGGAGTTGTTCAGTACGAGACTGAATGTCTTTGCAGTTCCAATCTAGTGCTGGAGCCCCAGGGAAATTCTAGAGAGCTGCTGTTCTTCCATCTGCTTTGGAATCCCAAAGAAGCAGTCTCTAATAACAGCAAGAGAATGCCTCAGCAACAGGATGGATGAACTTGCTAGAAAGAGTAAGAACAAGCAGGCAAAAGTAGAAGCTTCCTTCTCCTATCCCCCTTGATACGGGCCACTAGAAGGTGTGGCTCAGCCCTAAAGCGGGTCTTCTGACCTTGAATTCAATCAAGAAAATTCTCACCGGTGTGCTGGGCTCCTTGGGTTTGAGTTGAGTCCACACGCAGTAAAGTTGACAACTAAGATTAGCCATGACAAACATGGAGAACAGTACGAAGGCTTCATATACGGTTGTGGGCATGGCTTTCCCAGTGGAATGACTAGCGTTAATGGAGAAGGAAAGCAGCTAAAATCCGCATCTACGTCATCAGGTAGACATGGTCCCATAAATAAGAGCAATGCAATAAACAGGTATAAAGGGATTTGGTGTTGACTGAAAATTGTTCACCAAGAAAATTATGACAGAAGAATGAAGTCATTGTCCACAAAGCGACCTAAAGATGTTAGAGAGACCCTTCCACAAAGCAAAATTGAAAGAAGAAACTCCCAGCATTCATTCTGTCAACAGTGTTTGTTGTCCAATCACACTAGAAGCAAGTATTAAAAATAATTCAAAGTGAAATACAGAAAAATGTCACTGTTTGCTAATTCTTAATTATTGCATATATTCTAAATATATTCATTTTAAAAACTGTTTTGGGCCGGGCGGTGGTGGCGCACACCTTTAATCTCAGCACTTGGGAGGCAGAGGCAGGCGGATCTCTGGGAGTTCGAGACCAGCCTGGTCTACAAGAGCTAGTTCCGGGACAGGCTCCAAAGCTACAGAGAAACCCTGTCTCGAAAAACAAAAAACAAACAAAACAAAACAAAACAAAAAAACCCCACAAACCTGTTTTGGGAGTCCAGGCTGTTACTGGGTAGGAGAGCACACACTTAGCATGAGCAGGGTCCTGGTCTGAAAGGGCTTGCTCTGATTCATAGCATCCCCTGAACTTAAAAATATCAAAAAATTGTGTAAATGAATGAATCTAATTACCTATGTTGAATTAATACTCAAATACTAACAATCATACTGTGTGTCAGATAAACAAACTTTCAACTTCTATTATTTAAGGAAAAGTTTCCAGATGGGTGGTGGTGGCGTACACTTTTAATCCCAGCACTCAGAAGGCAGAAGCAGGCGGATCTCTTGTGAGTTTGAGGCCAGTCTGGTCTACAAGAGATAGTTTCAGGACAGGCTCCAAAGCAACAGAGAAACCCTATCTAGAAAAACCAAAATAAGAAAAAAAAATCCACTTATAAAAGTAATAGAAATATTCAGGGACACACTTCAGAGGCAATGTGTGTTCCCTGTGTTTAAAGGTCACTTTTATTAAGAGATTCTTGTTGGAGAAACTACCAAAGATAGGATTGGTTTGTTTGGTTGCAACAGTTTGTCCTGGGCATTTTTTTCCTGATAGTAATTAGTGTAAAAACCCGAAACAGTCCTGTAGCTCCCATGTCACTACAGGACCAGTTGCGTGAGCTGGGAACTAAGCTGAGACTTAAAAACACATAGACAAACACAGAGAAAGAGACACACAGAGAGAGACAGGGATGGAGACACAGGTCACTCTTAATTCAAGAATGCCAATCCCCGCCACAGCTCCTGGCACCACCATGGCGTCCCCTGGGCCAGGCACTGACTGGCCAGGGTGGCTGCCTTCTGCAGCCATCTTCTGGCCCAAGCTCTGGATCCAAAATGGAGTGGGAAGCAGAGCAAAACTCCAGGAAGCAGGCTCGTTGCTCCTGAACCGAGGAAAGGGCCCCACTTAGACAATTTTTTAGGGAATTTGGGCATCGTCAACCTGTCTGGCTACTTTCTGCTGAGCAGAGAGGCACTGCATTCTTGGGGGTATTCACAGCAACATTTCAGGGGGTCTCGGTGAATCAAACCACATTCATCTGGAATGAATCCACAGGTTCTCATCTTCTGGAGATAAAAGCAGAACCTCTTTTCCAAAGCATCAAATCCTTAGGCCTGTACTTTAAAGTCAAAATACCATTCTTAGCAGTTCCCAGAATCAAATGTCTTTCTCCAGTCCAGAACACAAAAGACAACACAACCAGCACAATATACATCTGTACACATTCCATACTCTGTCTCTTTAAAAACTTACTCTTTTTATTCTGACTTTTTAAAAAACTTTGAGGCCTTCAGTTCACCTCCTGTCTCCTCTTTATTACTTTCCTGCTGGCCTGTCTTCGGGATGGCGTCCCTCAGATAACCTCTAGTTCCCAACCTTAGTGGGGCCTCCACTTGTAAAAACCAAACTGATCCTGTAGTGACATGGAGCTACAGGACAGGTTTGGGTTTTTACAAATTGGGAAGCATAGCAGTGGTCTATCAAACCTACTTATAATTTGTCATAGTAGAACCTTATCAACTAAAAACTTAAGTGTATATAAACATGTAGAAGGTACCTGTGAAGGTAGGGAAGACATATATGTATATCTATAATCATCTCATGTTTGTTAGGAAAAGTTACTTCTACTTATTTTTCTACATTTTAAAATGAGTATGGATTATCTGGAATAATATGAGCTGATTTAGAATATCTAAAGTATATATATTTCTAAAAGTTAATTTAGGCATGAGAACTGTCACTTGATTATAAACATACATTATTGCACAAATACATTGTATGTTTGCACAGCGCATCTACACTGTTGGATGGATGTCAACAGCAATTCTCAGTCTTTTCTGAGTTTAAAATAGTGATGCAGACCCATAGAATAGAACCCAGAAATGAATATAAGCATTTTAAAGATCAGATGTTATAAAATAAAGAGAAATAGGAGAATTTTTATTAAAAAGCAATAACTTAACTATGGAAACATTTATTTTATAATTCATGTTAAATACAAATGTATAATTCAGGCTGATGAGATGGCTCAGCAGTTAAGAGCGCTTGCTGCTCTTCCGGAGGACCGAAAATTAACACCTATATTGAGTGGCTCATAACCACCAGCAATTATAGTTCTAGGGGATCTGACATCCTCTTCTTGCCTCCATGGGCACACATATGTGCACATGCACACATACACACACACACAGCACATACTTATTATCACACGTATACATGTCAGCTAAAAAAGATCTTGAAAAAATATAAAGAAAATCTAGTATAATTAAGTAATTTACATAAAAATACCACAGAAAATGAAACCAAGCCTCACATAATTTCAAGGAATGATTAGTTTCTTAGTGCTGACGTATGTAATGACAAAAGAAAAAATATTCATACAATCAGTTTACTTTTAAAATAACCTTAGACTGGAGGTATTGTTCAGCAGTAGAGGGGTTGACTAACATGTGTAAGCCCCTGGCTTGAACCCCAACACTAGTAATAAATAAATAAATACATACATAATGATACAAGAAGGAAAGATTTAATTAAAGTGTATACCTCTGCAAAGAACTTGCCATAGCCAAAATCCCTCAAGATAAGATAATAAAGCTGGGGGGGGAGAAAACCATTAAGATACCAAAAAGCAAGTGGTCAAAAGCATATGTTCTCAGAGCAGATTTAGGAAAGTAGCTATGAATATGGAAATATGTTCAACCTCGCTAGTTATGAAATAAATACAAATTAAAGCGATAATAAGTTATGCTAACACCCAGTGTTGCTGGTGCCAATTAGCACAACCTTTTCGGAAAGCAATTTGGCAGTACATTTCCAAAGTAATAAATATACTCAGTTCGCTTAAATCACTAATTCCAGGCGTGGAATCCGAGGGAGCAACCTGAGAGAAGAAAACCCTAAGTGCAAGTCGCTCTGGCAGTGGCATTTATAGCGTTAGAAATCTGTTTGGCATTATAATGAGAAAAGTTAAGTCAAATAGATACTTGTATGTCAGCATGATGGAGTGTGGTAGAACAGCGAGTTCTTCCACCCGGTGTTGATGGCCGTCTGATTGACATTGCCACTGTCCCTGGCATCCCACCTGACCATTGTAGCATCCTTCCCTCTTGGTTCGGCTGTTTTTAGGAAAGAGCCATGAATTTAGCAAGGATGCTCATATTGGGTTGATGAAGCTCTCTGAGCTGCTTTTCTGTTCCTGTCGTAAAACACCATGGCCAAGACAACTGGAGGAGGAAGAGTTAATTTGGGCTTATGTCTCATTTGTGTCTAGCCCACATTGATCTTCTACCTTCAGGGCCAACGTGATATCTCTTCTTGATGTCGTACAAGTATCTTGAACTTGAGATAAACTCAAAAGTGAAATATTGATCTCCCAGCCCTCCATTCCCTCAGCAAGTCCCACCTCAGCTTGGAGTACCTCTGGGGCCTTCATCCATCCATTTCCTCCCCAGAATCCTTACATTCACGCCCTTTCTTCCAATCCTGCTCATCGTGTCTCCAGAATGCTTCCTGAATCTATTTCTATTTCACTGTGCTACCATAGCCCGGGCTTGTGTCATCTCCTTGAGGGTCTGTGGATGCCATGTGACCTCCAGTGCGAGTCTAGCGGGATGTCTGTCTGTCTGTTAGGATAAACTCTAGAAAGACGAGGACTGTAGCTGTTTAGCTTACTAGTTTTTTTTTTTTGCCTTGCATAGCATTTGGCCATGTTAGGAGCTTGCTTATTTATAGAATAAATAAGCAGAATGGTTGCAGTTATGTAAAAATTATGCTTGCGAGAACTGGAAGGAAATGGGGAATAATTAAAGAGCTGATGAAAACAGGATTTAGATACCCATTTTTTGATATTCTTGTTAGACTGATCAAGTATTATCTGCACATACATAAGAAATCCATAGTTAGGCACCAGCGTGTGTGAGGTAGAAAGAATCGTGGGGTAAAGGAGTCGTCGTGACTGAGAGTTCAGTCCCCTGTGAAGATGAGCTAGCAAGAACAGTTTGGAGTTCTTGCCTGTGGTGGTACATACCTGTTACTCCAGCTACTCAAAGGCTGTGGCAGGGGGATCACAGATGGCAGCCCACTGGGTTGGTAATGTACATTAGTGGCAAAGGGTTCGCCTAGCATGTACAAGGAAGGCCTTGGGTTCAACTTACAGCTTGAGAGATAGGTAGGAAATGTCTCCTAGAGATGCATAGACCTCAGGCCAGGTGAACTCAGCCTGGAAGAGACTTCCTGGGTGTCCCAGGTCCTCGTTCTCCATCACAGGTGGCAGGGTCCCCTCTTCTTCCACTCCCAACCTATCTTCCTACCAGGCTCCTTCCTATGCCCGACATCAGTTCATCTTCTAGCATTTAATTTCTTTAATTTCCTTTCTCAGTGGGAGAGATAGCTGCCTTGTTTCTTTAGACATACCATTTGGAGAAATTTGGTTTAGCACCTTGGAATTTCAAGGCTTTTTTTGTTGTTGTTGTTGCTCCTACAAACACACGACACCTTTGCACAGAATGAAGACGCTCACAAAACCCTCTTCCTGTATATCTCTTCATTTATTTAACCACACAGTAAAACCATTGCTAATTTTAAAAGCAGATTGAGCTATTATCTGATAGCATTCATAGGAAGTAATAAAGAGGTGACAAGGGTATCTTAACCTCGGAAGATCAAGAAACACCCTGTTAAATAAACCGCAGCCTACAGCCATGCAGATGAAAATAAAATCCTGTGTTTGGGTGGGAATGTTTAGTGATGTAGAGATACATGCTTGTAAAATGTATGTATACATTTGCTATTCCAGTTAGATCCATAGTCACCTTAGCATCGTTTGGATAAGGTAATTGCTAATCTCCAAAGGATGAATCATGTCTAGAAATTCCTATGAAAATAAAGATAAATAAGGAGACATTTGCCTTACCAAATATTTAAAGTAGTAAAAACTTAGTGACACTGGGGTAGAAATAAATCAATAGATTTTCAAACAGTACACTTTAGGAAATTGATTCCAAACATGCTGTATCATATATTACAAAAAGGATATCTTAAGGGCCGCCGGAGAGACGGCTCAGCAGCTAAGAGCACTTGTTGCTCTTGAAGGCGATGCTGGTTTGGTTGCCAGCACACAGTGGGCAGATCATAGCCGTGTGTAACTGCAGTTCCAGGGGATACTGCCCTCTTGCTTCCATAGGTACCGGGTACATACAGGTGCATACACACATGTGCAGGCAATACATTCAGACACCTAAAATAAATCTAAAAAGTTTCCTCAAGTTATAGTCTTGGCTCAGTGGGAAAAGGAGAGGCTTTGTTGTTTAATAAATGGTTATGATATAACTAATTAGCCATCTGCATAAAAATAAAATTGGATTTTTATCTCATACTATATATACACACAAATTCCAGATGGGCTAAAGATGTAAGTTTAAAAAAAATAAATAAAACAGTAAAGATGGTGGAACAATTTAATCCTTGTCTGTGAGCTGGAGTGGCCGAGGCATTTTATAGTCAAAACAAGAACTCCTCTACTTGATTACATAAAGAGATGTTGTATAAGGGCAAGAGCTTATACAAACAAAAAGGAAAACAGACAGTAGATTATGAGAAAGTATGTGTCAGGAATATGACAGATAAGGATTAGTATCTACACCATGTAGAGAGCTCTTAAAACTGATAAGAAAAACACACAGAGCAGAAATGTGGTCAAAGACTCAGAATATTCAATTCATACGAGAACAAGTCAAATAGCCAGTAAAATATCTCTTCCAATACACCAGCTCCCTGGAGAAGCCCTCCCTTCTAGGCTGTCTTAGGTGGGGTTTTATTGCTGGGAAGAGACACCATGGCCGTGGCAACTCTTCTAAAGGAAAACATTTAAGTGAGGACTGGCTTACATTATCATGGAGGGAGGGAGGCCTGCAGCAGGCAGGCAGACATGGTGCTGAGAAGGAGCTGAGAGTTCTCCATCTTGATCCACAGGCTGAGTGAGACCTTAAAGCTCACCCCCTAGTGATGCACTTCCTTCAACAAAGCCACACCTCCTCCAACAAGGCCATACCTCCTAATAGTGCCAGTCTCTGGGAGCCTATGTGGCCATTTTCACTGAAACCACCACACATGTCTAAGAGTGACTTCCCGTAAGTCTCTAGGGGGGCTATCAGGGATATAAACCAACCACATGATACGTGTTTTCCCCCCCTGCACAGACCACAGTGACCATTGTGGGAAGCGTCTCTGCAAGACACTCGGAGTGCGTGGTGAAGAACGCGGACACGGGGAAGCTGCTCTGCCAGGGGAGAAGCCAGATGAACCGGACCTGTGCCTGCAACATCCCGAGCAGACCTAGCTACAGTAGGTGGACACCTCTGAGCATTGTTACAAAGTCAAGAAGCAAGAGCACCTCCTGTGTTCAGTTCCTGGGGATCAGCATAGCTACCCTGTCTTCGCTCTTCCTCTCCCTCTGGTTCCCACCTGGGTCTTCACTACTGCTCCATGTCCTGTGTGGATCCCAGCACCCCACTCTCAGATACGGCTTGGGGAGAGCAGAATACATTGGCTAGGAGAGCCTAGAAAAGTCGGACACCATTAGGTTGATTCTATCCAGGTAGCTGAAATAATTCAGAGTTCAGAAGAGCAGGAGGTGCCTTAGGCGGGGTGAGAAAATGTAAGTTCAATGCATTCATTCATTCATTCATTCATAAGGAAGTATGCGTGCCTGTGTACCACGTATTGTGCTAGGCCCCAGGAGTATGGAGATGAAAACACATTAAGGTGACCCTTGCTCAGAATCCTTATAACCTGTCAGGGTTAAACTGTAGTGTATAAATGTTGACATGCAATGTAGTGTATAAATGTAGGGATATAATGCGGTGTATGGATGCTGGGATCCCGTAGCCCTGAAGGCACCTGGGGTGGGCAAGGATCTCTGTCCAGAGTAAGCGTTATCAATCTTAGAAGAATGAAGGGTGGGAGAAAAGGCTTTGATTCAAGAACTGCGAAAGGATCTATATGAGTAAGGCGAGCGGGTGGAATCGGGGCAGGGGAAACTGGACAGTAGGGGAGAAAAAGGACCATAGAAAGCTATGTGAGACCCGGGCTCTGTCCTGGGAGTGATTAGGGAATGCTGAGCGGTTGAGTGCAAGTCGCTTAGTCAGGTTCATTAGCAGAAAGACATAATTGTGGGTCGTCAATCCCTCCCACTGGAATAGAAGCAAGCCCTGTGGGGCAGGGGACTTTAAAAACGCTTTGAGAAGTTCCCTGCTGTGCTGAGAACTGGGTCTGGCCCGGTGTGTTCATATGTAGTCAGTAAAGTTTTAGTAGTGGATGGACAGATGGATGGCAATGCATGGAGGGGGGAATGGAAATGAAGGACCGAAATACTTAGTTCCCAAGGAGCAACTAGTAGATAAGTCATCACAGTGGTCCAGGTAAGAGAGATCGAGGGCTGGAGTTAGAGACAGATGGGAATGAAGAGATCCAAGGATGTCCAGGATGCTCAAAAGAGTCTGTTAAGATGGAAAAGACTTGAAAGTGTTAAAGTGATGGTGTAGGTCTCCCGGAATGTGTGGTGTGATCATACTGGAGCTAGGAGTTGTTGTGGGCAGTAGAGTGAATATTGGGTGATGTACAAGCAAATGGAACTCACTGCTTAGCTCCAGAGGCTCGGGGATCCCCAGGCAAGAGTGCCAGAAGATTCGGTGCACAGCTTCAGAGAGGATGCTCCAACCCTCTCTTATCAGGACACCAATCCCATTCATGAGGATGAAGCTGTCATGATTACCCCAAAAGGCTCCACTTTGCAATATTATCAAATTGATTATTAAACTCCAAAATAAAAAATTAGAGGGCATACCAAACACTGAGACCACAGTATTCAACTTACCCTTTACCCCTCAAGAAGGAATTTAATGTATAAAGCCAGAGACATGAGCTAAACATAGTCCTTTGTAGCCATTGGGTCTGAATGCTTAAAAAGCACATCAATTTTCTGCCTTGTCACCACTGGACAGATTTTTAAATGCACTTCTAGTTAAACTGGACCATTAAAGATGCAAATCTTGCTCACCTATAAAATGTGACTTTAAAATGTTATAAAGTTAACCGGTGGCACTATGACCTCCAACAGCTGCTCTCCCTTCCCTACCCTTGGCTGAATGGAACAAGTTCAGTTGTCCGCATTTTGTGCTCAGCTGTCTAAAGTCATTGACAAAACTTAGTTCATGGGCTGTGTGTTGAGATGATCCTACAATGTAGCAAATTCTCCCAACTCAGCCTCCTTAGTGCTAGAATTAATTATATATATGAGTCATCATATTGAACTTCACGGCCTTACCTCTACTATCAAGTCCTTTTTCCCATATACTCTGAAACATTGGGGAAAGGTCCTGTTCCTCCCAGACAGCCTCCTCGGTCTGATCTCCTTCCCAGTCATTCACTGGTTCTCCACAGGCACCCCTATCTTGCACCCAAATGCTACAGAGCTCAAACAACTCCCATGGTGTTCCCTTGATTTCTGTGTCTTCTTCACCTTGGCTATTTTACGTCTTCTAGGAGAACTGTAAGTGCTTCCAAAGGAGACATCGTGAATATTCATTTCCCTGTGAAATTTCCAACATACTGTGCACGGTTGGTGCTCCGTTAAGTTTGCCTTCTGCAGGCGTCCTCCCTGGGCACTTGTCAATTCTATGGAAATGTATTTTCCCTGGGAGTCCCTCGGTGCTAAATGGCCATGTGTTCGTTTCCATAACATGCATCAAGTGTCTGTTCAGGTGCTCCAGCCAAGAGGTCATGTCAGCCCTCCAGACCTCCTTGTCTTGAGAACAAAAGATTATCATTTCACGTAAGCCCCACTTGACGTGAGCAGAATGTGGTAGGGAATTCTAGCCATCGGAGTGAGTCTTCATGACGGAGAGCAGCATCTCCATTAAAAAATCCTTAGACTTTGGGTGTTGACAGAGGTTTCTCTCCCACCAGGTCCCACAGTTCAGTCCCAAAGAAATACACAGAGGTCTACGTTAATCATAAACTGGTTGGCCTATTAGCTCAGGCTTCTTATTAATTAATCCTTACATCTTAACCCATAATTCTTGTCTGTGTTAGCCACGTGGCTTGGCACCTTTCATCAGCGAGGTATTCTCATCTTGCTTCCTCTGTGTCTGGGTGATGACTGCAGACTGAGCTTTCCTCTTCCCAGAATTCTCCTGTTCTCGTTGCCCCACCTCTACTTCCTGCCTGGCTACTCCAATCAGCGTTTTATTAAAAATAATACAAGTGACAGGATAAAAGACCATTGTCCCACAGCATTTGGGAATGGTGCAATAATAAAGCTTCAGGAAGGAACTTAGGGATATCCACAAAATCAGGTCACAATGTCAAGACTTCCATTTAATAAGCCCAGTGGTCCATGAATTCTTATAAGGAAGAAGATATTAATTCCTCCATTGGACATAAGAGGACTTGAAGGGTGTTGCTATGGATCCTGTGCTCAAGCAATGGACTATGTGTTCATCATGTCGGGAGGGGCATTACCATATACAGGTTCTGAAACCCAACCCAACTCAGCTCTGCTGAGTCATGGTGCCTTGGAGTACAGCCCTGGTATTGCTATAGCCCTAAAGTTCTTGTGGTTCTGATCAATGGCTGGGTTTGAGTATCAATGCCTCAGATCCAGCAGGGAGGTTTAAGGAGACACTGAAAGCAGCATTTCTCTACCGCTGACTTCGCATAGGTTTTACCCTCATTCTTTTGGAGTTTTCCAACCAACGGATAAGGTTTTCAAAAGCCAACAGCAACAAGAAACAAAACACCTTCATTTGACAACAACTGACTCCAAGGAGATGACTGTGTCTCACCCCAGGGTGCCACCCTTAGGGTTTGTTAGGTAAATACTTACAGGGCATGGCTCTTTCTGAAGGTGCAGGGTTTTCTTTTCCAACATGCTGGCATTCATATTCTAGGCACTTCTTGCTCGGTGACTTGTTTTATTCTCACGCCTTGGCCAATTACAAGCTGAGGTAGTGATCCCAGCGAGAGCATGGGATGTAAATGGGCTGTAAAATGGCTTTTCCTGGTGATTATCTGTGGGTGCCTTGGAGCTAGAATCGGGCTCAGTCTGTTTGGAGGCTTGTGCTGTGCACTGTGACTGCCTGGCATGAATGGCCCACGGGGAAGGAGCCACATACCGACTCAAATGTTGGCGAACAGCTGGCACACCCGAGCCCTCTGTGTTGAGAAGGCGAGAATATTTCTTTCTTATTTTGCATTTCCAGCTTTGCTGACTATGGCGGCAACCCACCGTGAATGATTCCTTTTCCTTCCTTTCCTCCAGATGTCTTTGTTGTCAACGCAACCTTCTCCTTCCCGTCTTGGAACTTATCAGAAAGATTCAACTTCACCGACTGCACGTCATTAAAAGAGTAAGACTGGTTTTGAAATTTAACTGTTCTCGTTGCTTTGAATTTATTTGGTTTACCCCTCAATTTCCTAAAGAACTCTTTGGCAGACTAGAACTTTCCAAAGTGCCTTTTGGAGCATGGCCTAACGGGAGCTAGGAGAGTTGCTGAGGTAATAAAGCCGTGCTCACTCGTTCAAGCCCTAACAAGAAAACTGGAGCAGCTCAGGAGAGCGCATGCGCCTAGGTGTCTCTATCAACAGGGAAAAGTATTCTCCCCAGACCCAGAGGACCAGGGAAGGAAGGAGTACCACTAGACTCTCCTCCCATAATGCAAACAATCTTGGAAGTTTGGCCAGGGCAGCATGAAGACAAGCGAATCAGACAAGTTGAAATTTCCCCTCACCAAAATGACATATTCATCTTGCTCTCTTTCTGTGGTGCTAGGGAATCGAACTTGGGGCTTAGGGCCTGCTAAGCAAGCGTTCTACCTCTCAGCTATCCTAGCCCGGTGTCTTCTGTTTACTACCATTGGCCCCTTTCAACTATGAACCCTTTGAGTTTGAACTCCCGCTCCCTCCTGGCTCCTAAAGCAGAGAGGAGGCTGAGGAAACAGACCTTTGAGAGGCTCCCCCTCTGAAGCTGACATGGAAGGAAGACGTTTAGTAACGGGCTGTGTTGTCAGAGGTCTTTTTCTCATTCTGAGGTCTGATTGGCCAACAGCATGTAAGAGTTTTCAGCCTGACCTGGAAGTGACTATAGGGGAAGTGAATTCATACTGTTAGGTAATCTTTACCAAAGAAGGGTATTGAAAGGTGACCACACAAGTCGGGGGTCAGTGATATCTGAGAAATGAATTTGGGGGAGAAAAATAGAAAACTTGCTGTTGAGAGCCTCGAGTCCAGTGATCAGCAAAAGAGGATGGAATAGATCTTAGGGGTGCAAGGAGAGTTGAACGATCCCTCTCTGGAGAACCCCTACTTTAGAGCCCAGGTAAAAGGAAATGACTTAGCCCTGGTCCCACGGCTAGGTAAGTAAGAGTCAGGACTCAGCTCTCTCTTCAAGGGAGCTGCTTGCTCTTTGGAAGCTGGCCTGGGGCCGAGGCTCCCACCTGAAGGGAGAGCCGTTTTCTGCTGCCGGAAACGACTTTCTGCAGGTTAGGCTCTCGGAACGCTCCAGCGTATCTGAATCCCAGCCTGGGTGCCTTCCACTGTGTGGTCACCGCATCGCCAACGGCTGTAGCTGTGTTCTGTTTGGGCATCCCTTGGACAGCTTTCCAGACCAGCCCCCCATCTCCCCTCTATTTCTACCACCTCCTCCTCAATTCCGATCATTCTTACGCACGTTTTTCGAGCCCTCCACAGTTTCCCGTGCACAATGGCTCATTTGATTAGTAGACACAATTCTTCCTTCGTCTGATTGTAAAGCAAATAGTGGCGCCCACCCCCCCTCTGGCTGCCAGGTAATGCTTTGTGTCTCACATCTTGTAGCTGGCAGCTGAGCTGCTCCACAGGGTGAGGGCTTACTGATCTGCTGAGTGGCAGTGGCAGGGAGGGGGGAAAGATCCGTCTTTAGGTAGGGTTTACCTGAAGGTGGACCAATAGCAGCCATGTTCGGAAGCAGATTCAGTGGGTTCCTGTTATCAACAGACCTGCAGGTGACCCCAGCTGCAGGTATCCATGGCAACACCTCTGTAAGTGTGATGACAGTCCGTCAACTCACAGGGCTTCCCAGAGAAGGGTACAAAGCCTGACTCTCTGCCCCAACCTCAAAGGACCGCCCCTTCTCTCTCTGTCCATCCTGGGCTATTCGAAGATTTTATTAACGGTAGTAGTAGTGTTTCTATTCTTTTATGTTCTTAACATGTAGCACCCCAGAGGGGAAATCTAGAAGATGAATAATCCCCTAGGGAAAAAAAAAAGAATTAACTTGGTTTTCCATGTTGCCAGATGCCCAGCATGTATCAGAACTGGCTGTGCTTGGTGTAAACGTGACGGAAAATGCATCCACCCCTTCGCATCCTGCGACCCTTCAGATTATGAGAGGAATCAGGTAAAGTGACGTTCGAGCTATTACGAGGTCTTTCAGAAGCAGGTGCCGGTGTGCACCCAGCCCCACCCCTTCCTGTGCGTCTTGCTCTGATGCTGAAGGGATGTTCTCCAATGCAGGAGCTCTGCCACGTCACTGTGGAGAAACCAGCCAAGGCCCCGGGAGGAGGAAGAGTCAAGGAGATTAAGAGTAACAGAACCGACCAGTCTTCGCAGGTTAGCCTCGACTTTTGTGTTGATAGTGGGGGAAAAGAAAATCCCCTTTGATTTTGATGATAACTGCTACTTTGGGTTTCTTTTTATATATTACATATATATAAAAAAAATCCCCATTTTACTTACAACCCAGATTCCTTCCACAACCTTTTTTTTTTTTGAAGGGGTTCATTTTTAACCAAGTTTCACATAATTGGCTCAATACATCAAAGACTTCACACGCACATAAAAGAAATTAAAACTTTGTAATTATGAGAAATGATGCTGTTCCGGTAGAAGCAGGATTGCAAAGGTGACTTTGTGGCTCACTGGGGGAAAGTATAGCTCACAGCTGAGGCAGCCTCAGTCCAAACAAGACATTACGGTTAGACTTGCGACTGGGGCTATGTGTGAGGACAGGATCTAGGCAAAATATGCACCCTGGCCTGGCTTGGCTTTCCTTCACTTTGTAGAGCTGATGGAACCCGTCAATAGTAATACCAAGATAGGGCGGCTGTAGGACGTGCCTGAGAGAGACACTCTTTTCAAAAGTGCTGGGGTTTTTTTTCCTATGCAAATTTCCCGAAATCTCCTTTTGCTTTCTTCCTAGTTCCAATTCATCACCCAGCTCAACATATCTCTCGTGTGTGACAAGAAAGGCTGTGAGCGTGTGAATAGTTGTGAGCAGGACGCATGTTGAGGACACAGCTCAGGGCTGGCTTCCTTCAGCTGACAGAAGTTCATTAAGTATTTACCTGTGGACACACACACACACACACACACACACACAAAGCAGACAAGTTCTCTCTCTTACTCTCGTTGGAGTCTGTCAGAAACAGACAAATTAAGAACAGCGTTGGAAGACATTCAGAAGGCCCAGCTTTCCATTTCGTGCCTAATCAGTGGCCCCGACTTAGCCGTTTGCGGCTATTAAGGTCAAATGTCAATACAAATAAGTAGCACCTTTTTAATCGCTACTGAAAAGTTGATAGTAACTTTCGGTGAATTAAGTAACAGGCGGGAGGGCCTGTGAATCCAAATGGATTATGCAGTTAATTAAGGCATTAGAGAAGCTTGGCGTGCCAATACCTCTGGCCTGTGAGTCTCTGAGGCTTAATTAGGCAATGGGCTGCCTCTCTGTCCTCGGTGGTTTGTAAAACTAAGTCACAAGTGACAGGAGCTCGGATGGAGGACACAGAAGCTTTCGTGTCTTTTAATTACACTCAGTGGTGGTCATTCTCAGTTTTGGTAAACTATGTGGAACATTAAATTTACCGTCTTGGCCATTTCGAGTGTGCCTTTCTGTAGTGGGAGTTTGCCCTCACTTTTCTGGTGCACCCTATCACCAGAATCCTTTACATCCTGCTGAACTGAAACTCAACACTCATTCAATAACTCTTCCCCCGCCCCCCTCCCCAGGCTCCTGGACCCACCATTCTACCTTCTATCTATAAGATCTAACTTATTGTGGGCCCCTCATGGAAGTGGATTCAAGCAGTTTCTCTCTTGTAACTGGCCTGCCTCACCTCTCATTGTGCCCTCAAGACTCAGCCATGTTGTAGCATGGATTGGACTTTCTTTCCTTTCTAAGGGTGAATAAAATTCTTGTATATGTATATGACATTTTATTTATACGTTCTTCCACCCACGGGCTCTTGGTTTGCTTCCACAACTTAGGAAATCTGACACAGATGGTTGGAGGCATAGGTGTACAACTGCCTTTTTTGAGCCACCGTGTTTCGTTCTTTTGTTCAGCAGCAAAAGTTACGACTCCTGGGTCATGCTCTAATTCTTTTTATATATATATTTTTTTTCTAAAGAACAACCATGCTGTTTTCCACAGTAGTTTCACTAGCTGAAGGGTCCACTAATAGCACTCAGGGGTTTCTGTTTCTCAAGGCCTCCCCAACACTTACCTTTTTTGTTGTGTTTGGTCATTACCAAACTCGCAGATGTGAGGTGTGATTTGAGTGACTTTGGCTTTCTTCTTCTTGCGATCTGTGACACCTACACCTTTTCCTTTGCTTGCTTGCTAGCTGGTGTTCTCTACTGAACCCCTCCCCCTTCTTCATGGTTTTGATTGGTTAACTTATTCTTTGTCCATTGGCTATAAGAAGTATTTCCTGGGTTTTAGCCCTGTGTCAAATATAAGTATGTCATTAAAAATACTTCTCTCAGCTCTGTTTAGAACATCTGTGGGGTGTGTGCGTGTGTGTGTGCGCATGTGTTGCTGGATCTCACACCCAAGGGCTCACACATTACTAGTGAAACACTCTACATTAAGTTACATTGCTGGCCTCATTGTATTCTTTGATACATAGAATTTTTAATTTCACTGAAGTCCAAATGGCCTATTTTTTTTTCTTTTTTGTTTCTTGTGCTTTGGGGGTCAGGTGCAAGAAATCACTGCAAAACCAATGCAAGGATCCCTTTCAAACATCAGATTTTCTTCTTAGAGTTTTAACTGACTTGTGCATACCTTGGCCATTTTGTGAGTCATCTTTGTCTGTGCAGTCAGGTGAGGCCCAGTCGTCCTTCTGTGTCTGGATTCTCAATTTTCCCAGCACCATTTCTTGAGCACCCTTTGCCTGGTCCAGTGACTATAACATCCCCACCGACCATCGTTTTGGGCTTGCATGTGAGGCTTTACTTCTGAGGATTCTTTCCAGGCCCATGGCCCTGTGTGTTTGTCTTCTTAGTACTACATTGTCTGAATCTTACCATTTTTCAGTCTGTTCTGAAATCAGGAAGTATGAACTTTCTAAGGTCTTTCTTGGTTTTAAAATTTGCTTTATAAGAAAACAATTCGGAAAGTAGAAAAAGACAAGATCTCCTGAGTAAATTGGGAGCATGGGGATCTTGGGAGAGGGCTGAAGGGGGAGGGGAGAGGCAGGAAGGGGAGCAGAGAAAAATGTAGAGCTCAATAAAAATAAAAAAAAAAGAAAACAATGCACGAAACTTCGACTCAGTTTCCTCTGATAGTACCACCTGGCAAAACATAGCTGAAGAACTCAGCCCTGCTAATGATGTCAGAGGTCAAGGTGTAGAAGGCTTATGGCCACAGGACTTCAGGCTGCCTTTTCATAGCCCCTTCTGCTGCCTCCTCCCTCCCGCCCACCAGCTCTGGTGCACAACCAACATCTCTATAGTCTTGTCACTTCAAGAATTTTATGTAAATAGGATCATCTAGATGTACCCTTTGGAAGATTAGTTTCTGAAATTACATTTATCTTTATGGGCACATAAAAACATAAAGAGTGTCCATATTAATGGGGTACCACGTGACACGATTACCTGGAAATTCAGCCGAGCACTTGTGTGTATTAACGCTGCAGAGCAGTGCAAGCAGCGGCCTTTGTAAATGTCTTGAAGAGAGGAGGATGATATAGCCGTCGCTTCTTGACTTCCTGTACAGTACCTTCCTGTGCCTTCTAAACTGGGAAACTGTGGTTTTAAAAGTAGGGACACCAAGAGAGAAGGGCGAGTCTGAAAATAATAATTCAGGGCCAGGTTTGCCTTGGGTGCTTCTCTTTGGACTGCGCTTCTACGTTTGGAGAAAGATATTTTATTGATACTGAAACATTACTTTAAATAGGTGACGCAGAACAGGATCTTGGGTTTGGCTGGTAGGGAACGGTGCGCCGCTTGGCATAGGAGAGCCTTCCTGTGCTCTCTGAAACACTGCTGTCTTTCATTATCACGAGAATGTGAAACTCTATGGTGTGCCCTGTTGGTTCCCATGTCCGCTTCATGTGGTGGATCCAGAGGTTGAAGCAGAGCAGCCAGTGAGCTTTTCTTGAATGCATCTGTGCACATCACCCAGGCATCAAATGCTTCCTGCTGGTCGGGCACTGGAAAGGCAGCAGGTGCCATCTGAGGCTGAGCTGGAGTCTGATTCCTACAGGAAGTTAGGGCGCATCTGTTAGATGTTGTCATAGTGGCTACGTGCATACCACGTGTGGTACACAAATGAGTCAAGTCCCTCTCTGGCCATCAGTCCTAAGAATATTATCTATGAGAGCAAACATAGCCATACATGATTTAAATATCTATGTGTATAAATAGATGTACATATATATAACTATACATATAGACATATACATATAGCTATGCATATATGTGTATATATGTATATACATATACATATATAGGGCAGAACTGAAAGTACAGAAACTCAAATCCTGGCTATGCCCAGGGTCTCAGTCCTTCCTGTTTATCTAAGCCCAATGCCTGGAGATTAAACACAATGTGGTTGGTTAAGTCTCTGACGGATGGATGGGCTGATTGATGGTAATGACATTTCAGCCACCTTAGAGGGTCAAGAAACATCTAGACAAATTATGACAGAGGAGTGAGTGTCTATGTGAAGGAACCACCCTAAGTAAAAGTGTGGTCATGGCCAGAAGATCCAGGAACTCCTCAGTAATTGTTTGTCTGCACAGAAGAAGCAGGGAAGAAATAATAGCATGCAGGGGAAAATGAGCTGGGGCCTGCATATGTTGGGGTGTATGACCCAGACCTTTGGGGGCTTTGTCTTCTTTGGTGGCAATAAAGCACCAATCACTACATCTATTTTAATGCCTAGATTTGATCATCCGAGAATGCGGTGCTCATAGACCAGGATTCCTGGTTCGAACCCAGGATGGTTGCCCTCACCTTATCATGATCCTAGGCATAACTTGATCCAGGGTACCCTGACCCCGAAACAGGAGCCATCATTTGTCAGGGCTTGAACCATGGAAAAGCAGGAGCCAAATTGGGAAGGAAGCCCCAAATCTCATCTGGCCTAGAATGAGGATAACTATTTGCCATACAAGCCAATCCTAACCTCTCTCTCCTGAAACCAAAAGACTGTTGGTCCTGGCACCCAAGTGTGTGGCCACCTTTCCTTCCATTTCCTGTCTTTTATCTGGTACCCTCACCTGTTGGGAGCAGGTGTGGCTGCCCCTCCTGCTCTCAGGGAAGGCTGTGATGATCTGTGTTTTGACATAGATGATTTTTGGTAATGGCTTTTAGGGTTTTGTTGCTGTTATTGGTGGTGGTGGTTTGGTTTGGTTTGGGTTTGTTTGTTTTTGATTTTTTTTTTTTTTTTTGGTTTTTCGAGACAGGGTTTCTCTGTCCCAGACAGGTTCTCACTGTATAGCTCTGTCTGTCACTGTGTAGACTAGGAATTCACTGTGTAGTATAATTGGAATTTTCTTTGGGCCCTCAACCAGCTCCCAAAAAAAGACACACAGACTTATCATTATGAATGCTTGACCTTATCTTATGCTTGTCCCATAACTCTTTTAACTTAATTTACTGTTTCTATTCATCTACATTTTTCCTCAGGGCTTTTTACCTTTCTTTCACTCTGTATGTCCTGCCTTCCTGCTTCCTTCATGTCTGTCTTTTTGTCCTGGCATCGCTTTTTCTTTCTTCTTCCCTACCCCCCAACCTAAATTCCTCTTCCTATGTATTCTCCCTGCCTGGAAGTCCTGCCTACCCCTCCTTCCTCACTATTAACCATTCAGCTTTTTATTAGACCAGTCAGGTGCCTTAGGCAGGCAAAGTAAAACAGCTACACATCTTTACTTAGTTAAACAAATGCAATAGTTGAACAAATACAGCACATCTTCACACAGTTAAACAAATATTCTGCAACAGCGTAGAGTAGGCTGGCCTCAAACTCACAGAGCTCCACCTGCCTCTGCTTCTAGAGTACTGGGATTAAAGGTGGCGCCTTGCCTCTGTGGTCATCTTTATTTTTTCTCACTACACATTTGTCATCATAGGGCATAAATCAACCACGTTAATCTGTCCCCTGTTCTTCAGGAGTTTATATTTACCTCCTTTCCTTTTCTGCTGATCCTCCACTCTTCCTCCATGACTTTTGAATGTGTGCTTTAATTTCTCACAGGCAATACCAAAGGGACCCTTTCCAGAACCTTGCCTTCAGAAGGAAAATTAAATTTAACATAGACTTTTTTTTTAAAGTAGCTTCTATGGACCTAACACTGTTCTGCATTAATCCCATCCAGAGGGTGTTTGTTGAGCAACAGTTGTGTGTTGGGCAGGCCCAAGACAGACCCACTAGAAACTTGCACTGTCAAACTTAGAATGTTTCAGAGTGAGGAAGTGAGATTCTTCGTCATAAAAGAGTTGAATATACGTAACAGGAAAAGCAACTAGAAAAAATGCCAGAGGGGACTAAGTAGAGCGATGACAACTAATCTTCATCCAGCCCTTGCTGTGTCATAAATTCAGTGTTTGCTTATTTAAGCTTCACGGTACCACATTTTACAGGCATAGGCATTTTGCCTCAAAACCAAAATGTAGACAAGAAATTTGAACCCAGGTATCTGATTCGAGAGTTTGCAGTTTTTAACCACATAACGTTGGTCCTAAGAGCCTCTCTGAAAGGGAAGAACCTCTTCAAGATAATGCAGGCTTCTCTCGGGATTAGACTGTCAACACTCTGTCCCATCTGTGCCCATGCCTAAGGGAGCTTATTCTCATGGAAGATGGAGGAGGAGAGGAGAAGCTGAAGGTGAGGTCTAAGAGAAAGAGCGAGCCCCAGGAAAGGTCAGACATCTTCCCCAACACAAGGAGAGCAGGCACGGCCCCAGATGGGTCAGGGGGACCCCAAGGAGAGTAGATCAACAGAAATCCATGTCCAGTCTTGGCAGAGGGCGTGTTAGAAGCAGGGTTAGGAAAACTGTCCACTCTGGCCCCTGGCCACCCAGGCCAGTTCTTTGTGGTGACATTCAGGTTCAATGGCCAACAGTAATTCAGGAATGACCTTGACAGCTCCACCCTGGGCTGTGTCAGCCACATCTCACGAGTTAGTCCCCAGGTCACAGAAGCGAGTCTTCATCTCATGGAACAGAACATAGGTTCATTACTCTTCTTTGGAAGTTTCCCATCTATGTTCTGAGACTTTGCTGGCCTTTGGCAGTTCCCAGAACCTACTAGAAGTTACATCCCAAGTTCCCTGTAGCCTGTGCTGTGCCATCTATGAAGGGGGATTTCCTTGGGGGGCTGAGCATCAAATACATGGCCTTGTTCATTGAACTCTGCCATTATTCTTTGATGGAATTGTATTCTGCTCCTTTCTTTCCACGTCTCATTCCCTTTTACACTTTCCCATCTCCACCGCTGGTCCCCTCTCTGCTCACTTTATACATATTATTAATATATTACATCTCTCCTCTTCTCAGTCATGAATGAAGATGTTAAATAATTCTAAACCAAATACTCACCCATCAGGCCCAACAGGACACTTTCTTTTAATTAGTTGTATTACCTTTCATCCCTCTTATGTCCTTTGACTTCAGGTTTCCTGCTGATTTTGAATCCATGTGACTCTTTATCCGGTCCTGTTTGAACGAATTTCATGAGTGCAAATCTGAGGGATGTTTTACCAAGTGTTGATTCAGGTGCAGACCTACAGAGAGCTTCACTACATTCAGAGTTTCTTCCCCTAACAGATTAATAGAGTGCAGCTTGTTCTTAATAAACTGCACCTTCCTAACGCACCTCTTTCTGATAGTCTTTCACCCATGGTGATACCTTCTCCACTAATGTCATGGTAATTTGAGCGGAGCTGGTGTCAGACTTCACAGAAGGTGCCTGTGCCACCAGAGTTCATCCTCTCAGACTCTGTAAAGGAGAACTGTTGAGGACAGGTTAGACACTTTTCCAACAGCTTAGTTGGAAGATAAAAATAAGCAACCATTCCACAAACCACCTAATTAAGTAGTTTTCAGTGTGCTTTCTTGATGCAAAACAATGAGAAACCTGAGCTTATTTTTTTTTTTACAAAATAATTTAAAATTTACCATCACTTAAAAACAACCCATTTGCAAAGTGGAACTAACAGGAAGCGGACCATTCTGAAGTTAATTGGTGAAGGGTGGTAGGCTGGGGTGGTTCCAGTCAGCAGGGTCTTGATTTGGTGTATGAAACCTTGAATCTGGGAAGGAGCCTCGCTGTCGAGCTATGAGAAGTCCTGGCTGTATCCAGCCCAATTATGGTTTTCAACCAACCCTTCCAGCCCTTCTGCGTGAGTCTGAGAGCTGGATGCATCATGCCAGGTCGTGGATTGCCTTTAGAGTACAAAATCAGATCTAAAGTACAGAGGGTAAACACGTGGTGGGAAAGACTGTCCTTTGCTCTTTTGTGTTCATTGTATTTTTAAAGTTATCAACAAATATAAAAAGCATTTCTGTGAAATGTTGCAGCCATGAAATATAACTTACAGCTGTTCTTTTTTTTAATTTAAAAGAAAAACATTTTCGTATGTCTTTTCATTATCTAGGGGTGAGGTCATTTTGGTAGCTTTTTAGCTTTCTAACTAAGATTAAGAAAAGTTCTCCAGGCAAACAAATGAGCTAATCTGACCCTCTTTGGAAGCAAACTGTGAGCATCTGCTTCCACAAGATAGGCCAGGCCTGGACACGGTCCTAAATGACCAATGGAAACTTTCTCTAAACAATAACGTTTTTCAAATGAACTCCTTCTGCTGTAGGAAGGCTGTATCTACTCAAGAGGAAATAAGTTAAGACGACTTCATCCTCTGAAGCTGTTTCTAGAGCCATGAAAAGTGCAGAATGCAATTGTCTTCTTTCAAAGAAAAATATTCTGTAGTTATGAGGCTCCCATTCTCTTCCACTGTGAACACAGAAGTAGCATGTGCCTAGCATGTTTTCCATTTTCGCTCCAGCAGATAGTTGCAGTATAAGTGCAAGAGGCACTGAGAAAAAGGGTTGATGTGGATGTCCATGGAGTGCTTACAGTGGAAGAAAGTTATGAACTGGGAGCATAGCTCAATGGGCAAAGCACAGGGACTGTAAGCATGAGGACCCGAGTTCATATCCCGTAAACCCATGAAAAGTTGAGTACGCGTAGCGCTGACCTGTAATCCCATCACTCCCAATGCGAGATGGGAGACAGAGTCAGGGGAAACCCTAGAAGTGTGTGCACGAGCATCAAGGTGGAAAGTGAGGACCAGCACTCAAGGAGGAAGTTTTCCAACCTGTAACACACACACACTCTCTCTCTCTCTCTCTCACACACACACACACACACACATCTGTATGCACAGTTTAAAAAGATTAAACACACACGTATCTTGCGTCTCTAAGAAGATAGTGGTCTCTTGTAGAGCAGGGGGTATAAATTGTCTCTACAGCTGTGGTTCTCAACTTCCCTTAAGGCTGTGACCCTTTAATGCAGTTCCTCATGTTGTGGTGACCCCCAACCATAAAATTATTTCCGTTGCTGCTTCATAAGTGTGATTTTGCTGCTGTTGTGAATCATAATGTAAATAGTCTTAGGTAACCCCTATGAGTCTTTCAACCCCCAACAAGGTTGTGACCGACAGACTGAGAACCACCGCTCTACCAAGAAGCAGGCAGTGTCTTTTTCAGGCTGTGCAGGCTGCACAGTCTCTAGTGTAGCTATTCAGTCATGCAGAAGCAGCTGGAGAAGGCACACATACATACTTCTGAACAATGAAATGGGAACCTCATGTGCTTTTGTATGTTTGAAATTCTATTCTCCTTTTGACATCCCTCCACCCGTCCATGGGGCAATCCAGAAACAACAGACCCTAGGCTATAGTTTGCTAGCTCTTGATATAGCCCCCGCCCACATACCCCAAGTCTGTCCTCATCTAGCCCCTCCCTTAGGACCCTATAGATCTCTAGTAAGTACTTGATCATTTGATTGACGCCTACAAAGCCACACCATAAGCCTTCTTATACAACACACACTTGACATTTGTAAGGGAATTATCTTGAAGTCGTTGCTAATCCCCCCATCCCAAGGACCACTCTAGCAGATAATTTCCCCCCATAAAACACAGTCAAGTATCACAGAATAATTAGAGTGACCCTTTCGGGCTCTTGGCGACTCAATAAATACAGGGCTAAAGTCCTTTTAAAAGTGATTAGAATAAAGTCTGCCGCTGAAATCAATTCCCTGCCACGTTCCATCATCACTGTGGTGACATTAATGATGGATTTACCATAATCTGCCAAATCAATCCGTAGCGATAATGAGTGATGATTGTTGGGCCATATAGCACCCGTGTTTGCCAAGGAACCAGAGGAAGGTGATGTTCGTTTCAGTTCGATGCTCAGTGCAGCCAACCAGCAGGGCTGTTCTAAGGGGCGTTAGAGTTGACAGCAGTCAGCCACTGTCAGCGAGGGGGGGGGGCAGGGGGGAGGCAGGAAGAGGGATGACGCAGGTGCTAACTATCACAGCCGCTGGACCAATGACTCAGTGTCTTCCTGATGGACTTTAGGCTACAAATGGCTGTTCTCAGCATTTGCGCTCTGGCGCTCTGGCTCAGTATGACATGATGATGCTTCTCCAGACTTCCCAGCTTGAAACACAAAGAGCGTACCGTAAAATTTAGGCATGCTAAGGTCCGCTATACTTTGTATTGGCCGGAATCTCAGACTGGAGAGGATCTGTAAAAGAACAAGTGACCAGAAGGAAAGACAGTAGCACGTGCTGTTAGGAGGCGATCCGATTGTTTGGTCTTGAAACAATGTGAAAATGGAGGCCGGAAGGGATGGCTCAGTAGTTAAGGGTACGTCTTGCTCTTGCAGAGGATCCGAGGTCAGTTCCCTGTCCCAATGTTAGGTGTCTCAGAACAACCTGTAACTGTAGCTCCAGGCAACCCAACACGCCCTTCTGGCCTCAGAAGCACCCCGTCACACATACATAGAAATTAGAATAAATGTGTAGAAAGGAAAAGGGCAAATGATTCCTACCTTCTTTGGGGTTTGCAGGGGAAATTAATGAGACCTTGCAAATGGAGAAGTGAGGAGACACAGACCTGGATGAGAGGGAAGTTAGGTATTGGTGTCCCCGTGGCGCTCAGTCCTGGTTATCGGCCGGAGAAAACAAGAGAGTGGATCAGCAGATGTAGTAACTCAGTCACAGAGTAGATAGTTGTTCACAGGGGTTCAGGCTTCTAACTTTCTAATACTGAGTGGCTCAGCTGGCGGCCACTAAGACACACTTAAGACAGACAACCCCACCACCACCACCACATTGGAACAGTCTATTTGAAACAAACAGAAAATAGAAACTTCTTCCTAGGGAATTAAATGTGTCTGGATCATCATTTGTATCATCCGAATGATGAGTCCTGGGCTGGCTGACCTCCATCGGGATGGCACCTTTACCTTCTCCGTACTTTGCTCAAACACCGTGAGTCTCAGGACAGGGTAGAGCAGGGAGCTCTTCCTCAACTCGAATGACGCGTGGCGTGACAGCTCACTCCTCGGGTAGAATCCCGGGGCGCATCAACTGCGATGAACACAGACTAATCGGTTTCACCTCATGCTGTCACATGTTGAGAGACATGAGTCTTCAGCCCTCTTCCTTGAATTCATTGATTTCATTAAATGCTATCTGCGTGTGTTTGCAAAACGTAATTTCCCAGTGAGCTCTTCGAACCGTAGCACATCAACAGATTTGTATTTATTTATCTATTTATTTATGTATTTATTTGTGCGGGGGGGATGGTGCCATTTTGTAGCTTTGATCTGCTGTTTTCATCTTTTGTTTCCAATAGGTCTTCTACATTAAGGCCATTGAGCCACAGAAAATATCGACCTTAGGGAAAAGTAACGTTATAGTTACTGGAGCAAACTTCACCCAGGCGTCGAATATCACCATGATCTTGAAAGGAACCAGTACATGTGACAAGGACGTGTGAGTTGAAACACTAATAATGGATCTTCAAGTTAAAACCCATGCCAAAGCAATGACAGTAGACTTTGGCACTTGCTTTCTGCCACCAGATGATAGTTTTAAGCATTTTACAGAGAATATTTACAATGAGTCAAATGTTTTTAACAATTCCTCTGAGGTTCAGGTGGGAGACCCTGCCCTGTTGTCCCTTCTCCTTCCCAAATCTCAGCCCACAGCAACTTCAGGGTGTTGACAGTGGGAGCCTTGATTGATTTACAAAACGAGGTCAATTATGTATTGAAAGGAGCTAACTTACAAATACAGGTGTGGGTCTTGGAAACTGATGAAGAGTTGTGGAGCCACTCTCTCAGTGTGCTACCTGGAGTTGGAGAAAATGAAAGTAGAAATGTTGTTCATTGTATCTTTCTTCTTTTGACTGGCCTGGTGTTCACTTCAAATATTTAAATTACTGGGGCATATATTAGTAGTAAAAAATATATCCCAAATAAATACCAGGTGAATGTGGCATAGGTATCATAGGTATCATAGATAAGATATCTGATTTCTTTTCATCCTAACAATGAAAAAATATTCAGTTTTTCATTAACATCCTTAGGGGAAATATTACACCTTCCCCAGGGGGAAAACACTAGCATCATGTAATACTAACACCGTGACAGATAGCTTTAGTTTTCTGCTTATTAACTTTTATAAGTTTGGGCTAATTTAAAGTTAAAAAAAATGCTGCAGTATACATGAACCATAATATTTTCGTCACGGAAATGCATTTAAGACAATCCGCTGAAGCGTGATGTTTTGGTTTTTAACTACCCAAAGAGATTTGTGCAGCACTCCTATCTGGTGCGCTTATTTAGTGAACTTTCTGTTCAAATGCACTGGCTGCACATCACAGGCCCCTCCCATTCCTGCAGCAAATCTGGGATACCCATGATCTTGATGGGGAAAGGTGCCCATCGTTGCCTTTCCTCTGTACCAGAGCGAATCAGCACGCATTAAAGCCCGTATCTATGCAATGTAGGGATCTGATGTGTGCCATTTATCCTGGCTAAATACCTTATTGCAAAAAAATCTTTCATTTTGTACGGCAAAATCTGTGACGTTAGACACCTGTGCGCTCAATGGAGGCAATCAGCCTCGCTGCAAAAGAAGTAGTTTCTGGAGCATTACCCTGTTTCTGGCTCTTTATGCCCTCATTTCCATTCTGAATGCATCTTGAGATGCCACAGTTATTAAATTAAATGACGAAGAGACCTTTCTGTGTGTAGCGTTCCACTAACCACATCTGCATGGAGAACCCAAGTTCACAAGCTGTCGCCGTAATAACCCAGTTAATCTCATGCCTGAGCCCATGATGACCCCAAACTCTTTTAACAGGGACTTCCTAAGTGAATGACTATTTTAAGGAGAGAAAAAAAAGATAAGTGTAGTGATTGAATGGTCTATATCCCCACCTTTTGCCTTCCGAAATCTATAAGCAGGTTTGTGTTTAATGATTTGAGGGTGAACGTCCTAAAGCGTTACTTTAAATAAATGTAAACCTTAAAATTCATACATCTGGGGCAAGGTACATAGAAATGGACTCCGGTGTCTTTCACATTTGCTTCTTCAAAGGTGTGGTCATAGCATTAAGGTTAATAATCATGCACATAATATCCTTCCAGTCGTAAAAACAGATTCTCCCGTAGCACCATTAAGCCGAACAGGTAGCAGACACAACTTAGCCTGAACATGTGCTTTAGAAACTCATAGACACAAGGGTCACTGCAGGTAGCAGAGGGACGTCATGGACATCATGGTTTGACTGTGGAGGGGCATCAGCCCCAGGTCCAGTAGCTCCTGTGGGAGCTACTGCCCATTGATTCTAAGACTTTGGGTTCCTGAATCAGACCCCCTGCTCTTTGAAGGGCAGAACCGTCAGGTCTGCCTGGGGTCCTGCCCCATGAAACTGCTTCTTTAAAAGAAAAGCTTTTAATTCTGGAAATATCAGCACATATAAAAAAGATGCATATAAGTAAGCCTCTTTACAAAGTCAAAAATGGTGGGCATTCTTCCAACTGTTTCATCTTTCTCATGGGGGTGGGGGAGAGGGTATAGTGTCTGGAAAATCTTAAAAGCAAATCCCGACACCATGTCACTTCATGGATCCTTCAGTGTATCTCCAACAAGAGCAGTACCATGCTGTTCCTTGAAGTCAGCCATAATTTCTTAACTTAGTTTAATGCCTCTTCTTACCCTGGTTCATTAAGACTTCTGAAGGCAAAGGTAAGAGTTCTCCTTCATTTCCCACTTCTGAAAGGAACGCAGATCAAAAGCAAACAGGCATAGCAGGAGGAGGAGCCCAGCCTGAGAGAGCCATACCCAACAGGTGGCCCTTGCTTATGAGGCCACTTGCAACTGTTCTGATAGTTCAGGGCCATCTTCAAGTGAAGTTCATAGGTTGTCACCTTAAGCGGCCAATGTGCTAAGTGTCTGTGTCCTGACCCCTTTCTAGGATCCGGGTTAGCCACGTGCTAAATGACACCCATATGAAATTCTCACTTCCGTCGAGCCGGAAAGAGATGAAAGACGTCTGTATTCAGTTCGACGGCGGGAACTGCTCTTCGGCGGGGGCTTTGTCCTACATTGCTCTGCCGCACTGTTCACTGATAGTCCCTGCCACCACCTGGATCAGGTACTGTCAGGACCCACAGAGGGCTTCTCTTCATCAGGAGGAAGGTCGTGGGCGTGTGCGTAAGATCGTGAGCAACACAAAAATCCACCCAGCCATGGTAGCTGCACCTAAATCTCCCTTGCGGGGTCCCTCCCGGAAAAATGCTCGCTACCTGACGGGCTGGTTGTCAGCTGTCTCTTAAGCACCGTTAGCACAGCCTGTTTGTATTTCACCGTGGTTACGGAGAAACTCACAGCTCAGACGTTTCCTTCGACCACAGTGACTGTTCTTAGCCCAGGCGGCCACTGTGCCCTTCTGTACCAGGTGCCTCTCCTGCTCATGACACAGGGCTCATCTCCTCACAGCTTTCCTTTTTCAAACGTTTGGAGTCAATGGTTTTGAATACTTTGAGAGAAACATTGAGGCCTACAAGCAGCCTCTACATTCCAGAGATCCTCCTTGAGAGACAGAAATTCCAAAACAAACTCTTTCAGATAAATCCAGTATATTAACGGGAGGGGGGGAGTCTCTCCCTCATCAAATTTAAATTCACATTTAGATTTTCGGAGTATAACCCCAAAGAGATTTTCTTCATCTCACACGACATGAAGTTAATTTTCCAAGTACTCTTAAGATAAAAACGCTGACAAAGCATTGAGGGGGAAAAAATGAGAAGGAAAAAGAGAGAAAAAAGAACCCTCATATTCTTATTTAAGAATAATGTGGGAGGTGGCTGTGTTTGCTGTTCCTTTATGACCGAAATAAAGAGCTCAGACTGGGCAGCTTCAACAGCACAGAGAATTTCCTCTATGTTATGGAGCTGAGTGTGAGGAAGGCTAGCCCCTCCTGAGTCAATGTCTCTGCTATGTCTGCAGGTAGTCATCTTTCTCGGTCCCTCCATCTAAGGCTGTGGCCTAATGTTTTTTCAGAACACAGTGAGTCCTATCAGATTAGGGTCCCTCAGTGAGCTCATCAAACTTTCATTATCTCTCATACGGCCCTTATCTCGGGTCAGGAGATGTAGTTTAGTGGTAAAATATTGCCTAGCACGTGTGAGGCCCCAGTTCAATCCTTAGCATTACCTACCCCACCCCAAATCTTCTCTCTACCCATACCTTCTCCTGAGTAACCTGGGGGTCAGGGCGTCTGCATGCAAACCTTTCAGTCCACTGGAGTGGTATAGGGAGGATTGAGATTTCAAAAAAACAAGACTCTTGCACGCATCCGTCCCTCTGCTCTGAGACCAAGTATAAAAAGTAGACCGGATGTGGTACTTACCACATAGCCATGGTATATCTACTGACCTGGTTAAATCTTACAGAAACCCAGAGAGACCAGTGGTGGTCTCTTGGGCAGGGGGTGAATCGAGGCAGGAACACAGTTCAGACAATAGACCCAGCTCTCTGGTAGTGGGTTCAGGATGCGTGGTTTTCACCACGATGTTTGGCTCTCTTCACACACGTCACTGTGGTCTGTCATCATGGCTGTGCTGAGCCCGTGGGTCTCAACTGTTCCTCGTTCTTGAACTTTGAGCAAGAAGTAGGTGCCACAGTCTGAAAACAGTAGACTATGCTCGGGTTGGTTTTTTAGAGACTGAGGCAGGTCGTCAGGTAGCCATATGGGCCCTACCCCCTTGTGTCTGGAGGGCTCAGGAGCTCTCTCTGCCCTGCATGCATTGGCCTGCTTTTGCCTATCTCCTGGATATCATTAGGAGTCTGCTAGTGTTGGACCTGATACACTGAGGTTCCTGTCTGGTGACCTCTGAGAATGGCCAAAGCTGCGGACAACTGTTTACTTCACACCCAGTGACCACTTTGACGGTGTCTGGTGTCTGGTAACAGTGTGGTTTTGCTAAGATTTATGTACCCTCCCCTTACGCTGAAACTTTGTATCATAAACAAGAATGCAAACTTCTAATGTCACTTACCATTTTACCTTGTCCAACTTGTTCCCCATCTCACTAAATAAAATATAATTGGGAGGTTGGAAGTTTGATGGTGAAAATCATTAGAGCAGATCATCTTCAGACAGATTAAACAGTAATCAAATGAAATTTTGTTCCCTGAGATGCTCTAAAGGTACAGCAGATGATCTGGGGATCTATGGCGAAATAGCACAAAAAAGCTCAAATTCTATTAAAGAATTTGGGCATCTTTCCAGAATTAAAATAGGACTGACCTGCATTTTCATATGTATGTGTCTTAAAAACCATGAGTCTGTACCAGCACCATTTAAAGACTTCTAAAATTATCTTGCAATTGAAATTGAAATTAGCTAATTGTCTTCCAAATATTACTAAGCTTAACATGAATTGTGAATCATTTGATAGTTTTGGTAAGTATAAATTGCCCATGGCCTACCATTGTCTTTTCACTTCTTGCAGCGGTGGGCAAAATATAACCATCATTGGCAGGAATTTTGACGTCATAGACAACCTGATCATCTCACACGAGCTGAGGGGGAACATGAATGTAAGTGGAAGAATCATTTTCGCTCACAATTTTCTTTTCCTGTCACTAAGCTGCATACGTGGGGGGATATATTTCATCTCTACGACTTTGGCATTCTAATCTTCTGCTCCTTTATGATATGCACTGTCTGTCCTGTGGCAGAAAGCCTTCATTCTTGGAGTTAATTGGGGTTGCCACACAGGAGGAGGAACCAGAAACGAATTTCATCTGATAAGGCCTGTTACGTTCCCCCTGTGTGAGATTCGTGGCAGCCATTTAATGAGATAATGCTTTTGCATATGTGTGAAAGTCCTCATGGATGGCTGAGGTGTGATGTTCAGAGCCTGTGAATAGTAGGTGGTGGTGGCCCAACAGGTGGAGATCGCTGACGTGTTGAAGTAACAAAAATTTTCTTGTCATTGTCTCTGGGGTCACATGTAGACACTTTCTTTTGCCCTCGCCCATGTCCCCAAAGTAGAGGCAGACTGTGCAGAATGTCTGGTCCCTATTGAGGTTCAGTTCTCTGAGAAGAACCTTGACAGTCTCCCAGGGGCCTATAGGTTGAAGCCATGCTATGAGGAGTGGGTGAGGGACCGCAGCTACACCTTGGCCCCTCTGGCTATGCTGTCACTTGTAGGTGCTTCTTGATTTCTCTTCCCTTTCCTTCCTTCCTCCTTCCCTCTAACGTGAGGGAGTGGCCTGTCTGAGCTGCTTCCTTTCAGGGACGGCAGAGCTGAGGGTGCCGAAAACTTTGACCCATTGGCAACCAGCGTATGTTCAGGCCTAGAAACGGGAGGCATATCAATCCATCTTCCTTGCAGCCATCTTTTCTATACATCCCCTTTCTGACACACTTCCTGGCCAGTTCCCAGCCTCACGGTGCAGTATGTCTGATTCTGGCCAGCTCCCCATGATGGGACCACATTCGTTCGTGTAGTGACCCTTGATCCAAGGCATAGCCCGAGCCAGTAGACATGGAGACATGTTCTCTTACCCAAAGCATGTCCCATTTACTGAGTACCTACTGTAAGCAAAACATTTTGCTGGCTGCAAGAACAAAGGGGAAATGAGCTACTTCCCCCCTCTTCCACCTTCCTGAAAGAAGATGGCAGACCTGCACTGGGACTGGACGAGTGGGGCAGGTGAAGGTCCTCTGATTCCTTTCAGACCAGAAAGTCCCAGAAGGTGTGATGTGTTTCCCACTGAAAGTATGAGTGGATGGAGTTGAGACAGCAAATGGAGGACCATGGGGAGGGGCGGACAGGCAGGCAAGGAGGTAGGGATGGGGGGTGACTGCAGGCGCAGAAGACAGGTTCCTCACCAACCCTTGGCTGAAACAACCACATTTGCTTTGTTGGAACCTGGAGGCTGCGCTAGAGCAGTGATGCAGGTCGCTGAGAAATGCGCAGGGACATGTGAGAGAGAATCATACTAAAAACATCACCCTTCATTCCGCAATTGCTCCCCTAGTGCCCCTGGCTCTGAAGGCAATGGGGGAGCTCTTGAGGGTCTTTGGCAAGAAGTGATGAGTATGGGTACCATTGTATCAGCGGTGCATAGGGTAGTTGAGAGAGGATGCTCATGTGCAGATGATGCTCAGGCATGGCTGAGACATGTCCAAGTGTGACTGAGACATCCCCTGTGGAGCTCTCCATTGGACTGCTGTCTGCAGCAAGGCTCTACTGGACTGGTGATGGGGAGGCAGGTCATTTCGACATTATTACTGAAGAGGAAGTGGGGCCAACAGTGTAGAAGAGAGAGCACCAGGGGTGAAGAAGGGATGCCTAGAATCTGCCAGCAGTCTCACTTCCAGGGCTCGAAGAAAATCGGATGACCAGAGAAGGTGTCTGAGAAGTTGTTCAAAAATAGGTGTTGGCCCCAGTACAAACAGGTGGGGGGGGGGTCTTAGGAGTAAGGAGCTATGATGACCCTCTTGCTGGTTCTTCTTTTAGGAAGTTGATTAAAAGCCAGCATGGTGGTGTTGAGGCCCCTACTGAGGAGGTGGGGACTGTTGTCCAGTGGCTTTTGATCTTATCAGAGAAGGGCTAAGGCAGGGAAGAAGGCTGGAATTTAGAAAAGTGTGGTTAGGGAAGGTGTACTTGCACCGGTGTGGCCATCTCTGCCCGCCCTCTGTCCACTCGCCTTTAACTCCAGGATTAGAGAAAACAAAGGGAATGGTTCTCCCACCTGACATATCTGCCAGTCTCTTCTCCACATTGCTCTCCTTTCCTTCCTTTTTATCTTACAGTGCTAAGGATCAAACCCAGGGCCTCAAGCATACTAGGGAAGCTCTCTGCCACCGAGCCACACCCCCAACGCACCCACCAACCTCTCCTTACATTTCCTGCAAGGTTTCCCTGCCTGTACCCTTGAAAATAGCTGTGTATTTATGGGTTTTCTTTGTAAATAAACCTGTTCATAAACTGGGCTAGGCTTCCGACTTCTGCTCCCGTATCTGTGCTCTTCGTTTCTTAAGGGACCCACTGCCCTTCGGCTTTTCTTTTCTGCTATTTTCTGTTATGCCTGAAAAGCTGCTTCCTCCTTGTGGTTAGGGACTTCTGCTAACAGGGAGCCTCTGCCAGAGCTTTCTCTGCTTGGGGCCTCTCGCTGACACTCTGCAGAGGCTCCTTTGATACACAGTGACTCAGCCAGGTACGAGCAAGTTAGCAGCTGGCCTTGGCTCTCAATTCCCACCCCACGTTCCCAGGACTCAGCCACCTTTGTGCTTTTGAGCCCAAAGTGTTTTCTCTTCCGTTCATCCTGCTTCTCTTTGCAAAGCCTCCACTCCCCCATGATGTCACCTGACTGCTTTCCTGAATCCAATATCCCTAACACTGTGTGTTGAGTACACTAGCATCCTGTGTGCATGCCTGTCAGACCCTAAGCGCTCTTGCAGATGGAATCTCATTCATGGGAGCCCATGTTTAATTGAATGAGTTTTTAATCTCAGTCCATTTCACTGAGGGTTAATTTAACCCTCTGAGAGTGGCAGTGTTGCTAGCCTGGTTTTATAGAGGGAAAACCAAGAAGTTTGGTTCCCTGGGTCCTTTGGTGCCTAATGGGCTCGTTCTTCTCTCTAGGTCTCTGAATATTGCACAGCAACTTCCTGCAGGTTTTTAGCCCCCAATTTAAAGAGCTCCAAGGGGCGTACAAATGTTGCCGTGAAGTTAAGAGTCCAAGATACCTACTTGGAGTGTGGGACCCTGCAATACCTTGAGGATCCCAGATTTACAGGGTACCGAGTGGAGTCTGAGATCGACACAGAGTTGGAAGTAAAAATTCAAGTATGTTTTTTTCCTTTTTCGGTGTGTGCTATTCCCAGTCGTGGGCTGGAAAGGTGTGCGCATTTTCATGTGTGCTCTGAGTCCCTTGTCGTCATCATGTTCCTTGCAGAAAGAAAATGACAATTTCAACATTTCCAAGGATGACATTGATATTACTCTCTTCCATGGGGAAAACAAACAGTTTAATTGCAGTTTTGAAAATATTACCAGAAACCAGGATCTCACAACCATCCTGTGCAAGATCAAAAGCATCAAGAATGCAAACAGCATTGCCACCTCCTCGAAGAAAGTCCGCGTAAGTCACCTGGAAGTCCCACCTGTTGTCTTTATCTGCGTCTTGGTAATTCCCTTTCTAACCCCCAGATTGGAATGGAATCATAGATCCTTAGATTTTTTTTTTCTCTTTACATGGGAGACAAATAAAGCTGATATTGCAACTCCAAGCGTAATCCTACCCAGAATAGCAGGCAGATCCATCCATGTGCTTGTTCGAATGCCAAAGCTTTGAACACACCATTGTCTATAATCCTAATGAGCTTTTGTGCTGGCTGGACCTTTAGACTATAGCATCTGTGAGCAGCATCCCCAGACCCACTGATGCCTGGGCTGTCATTCTTTCTCCAAATGCAGAGGTGGTACATCTTAGCAGAAACCAAAAGAAGAAGCCTCGTGGGCACAGGCAGGGTGGCACTAACTTCTGTCAGCAGCCATTAAATAACCTGTGGCTTGCTCTGCTGTGGTCTCCCTTTTCTATGGGCTGGCCGTCTTTTCCCAGCTGTGACTGAGGACCCTCTGAGAAGGGAAATGCCCAGTGTTGTTGACTCTTTCCAGTGGGAGAGGCTCTGCACAGTCTGTGTAAAACACGTTCTGTGAGACAGGGGCTCTGGCTCAGTGGTAGAATGCTCGCCCATGGTGCGCAAGGCTCCGGGCTTAATCTCCAACATTACAAAAAGAAGAAAGAACAACACTTTGCTTTGTGGTTTAAAAAAAAAAACCTGGCTAAAAGACAAGAAAGAACCTACCATATTGGGAGGCAAAAATAAGTATGAGCTCACGTCCCAGCTGTGTCGCTGAACAGCTCGTGGCCTTAGGTAAGGGATTTGACTTCCCTGACCCTCCCTTTGTTTATCATTTTGGTAAAAGAGGGTAGTATTCATTACAAAATCAGCAACAACCAATCCCACAAGGGCCCCGCCTTCCACGCTAGTCGAGTGTGGCACGCACTTGCATCCTTAGTTTGCAGCACGGCCCCCAAGTGCCTGTACTGGGATTCGAACCCAGCAGAGCAGAAAGCAGCCAGAAACAGCTGCCTTCCCGAGCTTCCCAGTGGAGGAGGGCAGCGAAGAAGCAATGTTTAGGGAGGACAGTGGGGGTGGGGGGGAATTGGGCAAGCCAGTGCTGTCTTTCCGTCTAACTGTGGGAATGTGTGCCTGAAAGGTGACGTCAGAGTGAGGGCCTCAGGGAGGAGGAAGAGAAGGAGGCGCTGTGCACGGACACACTGGACAGAGGGAAGTACAGGGTCCTGAGGCAGATACCTGCTGGCTAGGTCTCATCCGCACCCAGTGGGTCAGCATGGCTGGAATGAGAGGAGCAGTCCCAGAAGACTAGAGAGTTCACAGGGAGGGCCAGAGATTACTAGGGCCCAGGGCTTGGTGCTTGCTTCGGGGCATCTACTAGAGAGGTAATGAATACAGGGATGGGGTGAACTGGCATCCTATAGGACAGAGACTTTTGGTCCTTACCATTGCCCACCTGTAGGCCCTGTCAACATCCCATTTCAGAGGTGACAGAATGAGAGACGGTACGGACTAACAAGACTCTACAAGGAGGGAAAAGCTAGACCACCAAGACCTGGTACCAGCCCAGTCATTTTTCTTGGTGATTCCTTAGGGCAGCCTGAGTCCCGTGGGGGCTGCCTCAGCACGTATGTGTGCAACCATGAAGAAAGAATGCAGATGAAGAGTTTTTCCCTTTTCAAGTGTAATTTCCAAGTTCTTCTTAGCCCCCTGACTCCTCACCCCGCAAAAAGCAGAAAGTGGAAAAGGCCCTCAGGGATCAGCTGTTTATCCTTGCCAAACCGATATTCACCAAGAGTGCAGCATTCAAAACCTTCCTGCCTGGAAGCCCGGGTGGGAGAGAGAGCAATGGAATCACCCCTGTGGAGAAAGGCCAGGGCCCTTCTGCATGTGTGTTAGCCCACCTCTGCAGTGGTAAGCCTCAGGACAAAGAGGGCCAGCACTGGCACACCTACAGACCAGTCTAGCATGCCTACAGACCCGCACCACCCCACGGCTTCTGTATCTTGCAGGGAAGTCTATCAGGGCAGGGCAGTGCATCTGCCTATGGTGCGCGCCTCCCCGGGGGCTCATGGTGCCAATCTGTCCCCATCAGGTCAAGCTGGGAAACCTGGAACTCTATGTGGAGCAGGAATCCGTTCCTTCCACGTGGTATTTTCTGATCGCGCTTCCCATCCTGCTGGCCATTGTCATTGTGGGTAAGTCCCCCGTTTCAGTCTGTCCGAGAACCTATTCCCTGAGGCTTCTCAGCGCAGGCAGATCGTCAACTTTTAGGAGCATCTTTGGTTTTCCTTAACTATTAATGGGTGAAAGCCCAACTTATACTTTGGGAGAAGGGTAAAAGATACACATTGAGGCCTTCCTAGTGAGTTCTTATGGTGTGTCAGTAACAAAGACCCAGATTACAAGACGGTACCATGTGTTTGAGAAATATCCAGCTGACTCCCAAAGTCCTGGGGACCATTTTAAAAACAAGTCCATATGGGGGCCCCCAGAATTTGGTCATCTCATCCTATCTCCCTAGCTCACCAAGCACCACCTCCTATCCACCCCATGTCCCGTTTTTCCTGGGGGAATCAGCTTTTGCAAGTGTGTCTGTGTTTCCCATTCCAACATGCCGCTCTTCCTATGGACATGGAGGTGCTATACCGACTACCATTGGATTAATCCAGACTGCCTATGTTTTATTGGGTCCTACAGCGAGTTTTTTTCTTTTAACTGAAGACGTTGACATTTCAAAATTAGGGTAACACATTTTAAATTGTTGAGATCATGAGATGTCTAAACTATCAGATCCCAGTTGTACCTAGCATCAGTTGTTAGAGCCTCGCCACTGCTGTTGCTTGAAGAAGGTGCGTGCTCCCTGGATTTTCGCCATAGTCTCTGCTGCCTGGTGGGGTCTCTATCCATCGCTCTTCAGCTGGTGCCTGCAGCCATTTCGTGTGTGGCCTTTTCATTCTGTTTCTTCCCCTTCTTTCTCGAACGATGTAGCATTTCCTCTAAGTACACCTGGTGTCTTTCTGACCCTGTAGGGGGCTGGAGGCAAGGGCCAGCATCTCCTTGGACCTCCCTGACCCTGTAGTGACCTGGAGGCAAGGGACCTTGGACCTCCTTCCCACTGTTTTCCTTTGCTCTTTCTGAGTACTGGATGTGATGTTGATGACTCTGGATCATGAGACAAATTAAGGGCTGGTGCTTTCCTTGGGCAGTTCACGCTCTTGTGAGGGAAGATATACTTGGGTGGTTAACTGTTTTGGGAAATTCAGCTTTTCAGATATCCTATTTTGCCTTGTCGGTGATTATTTCAGGTATTTTTTAATGCTCTTCCCCAAGTTGTCTACCTCTGTCATGTATTTGCGATCTAAAATTTGGCTTGGCATTTTAATAAAGTCCTGGTTGACGCAGGCTTCGATGAAGAAGATTGCTTGTGTAGATGCTGAGCTCTGCACCGGGCTCCTCCTGCAGTCAAACATGCTCAGCTCTCTCGGCCTCGCCAGATAGCTATGACCACTTTGTGACTTCTAGAAACTTCTTGTCTCTTCCCAGACTTTTAAGAGGTCATTTTTGACCTTTTAGGTAATTTGCAGAACTTCTCAAAAAACCACCTCCATTCTGACTCATTCTAGGGAGGATGTGTCGCCAGCAGCTACAGTAAGCCTACCCTAGTCCTTCAGTCATGTCATGCCATTAGGGAAAACACTAAACACACTTAGCCTAAGCCTGCCACCAAAAGAGCCAGGAAACCCACCCTGCTGTGTGGATGCACCAGCTCCCTTTGCATGCTGAGCCAGGGTTGTTCAAAGTAGCTTCCTGGAGAGTCAGGGTCCCAAATGATATTCTTGGAAAAAGGGGTTCTCTGGCTGGGCCAGTTTGGGCTTTATGGAAATGCACAGTCCTGATTATAGGAAGGCACTGTTGAGGGGGTGGCAAAGTCTGGGAAAGAATTCTGTGTAGCTGTGTTGAACAAACACTGTGCTTGCTAGTAGCCATGTAATGGCTTTAAAAAGAA
>JABTXL010005037.1:8971024-9010915 GCA_025134845.1 Neodon shergylaensis | reverse complement strand
TTAGGGGTCAGCACTGTGTGAACCTTACCCTTAGGGGTCAGCACTGTTGTGGGCCTTATCTTTACAGGTCAGTTGCTTGACAGAGGTCTGACATTCCCGTAATTTCCCACCACCATTTCTTTGAGTCCGTTCTTTTTCAAATGCAATGGAATCTCCCAATAAAAACCGAGGCTGGCGTGTGCTGGCGACTATTCGAAGAGGCTTCCAGAAGTCACAGGTGTTTCTGGAGCACGCAAGAGTTACTCATTACATCTTGGAGGCTACACAACAGGCCCAAGCTCGAGGGATCTTCAGATTAGCAAACAGCACCTCTGCTTTATTGGAATGGACTTGAGTAGTATAACGAAAATGCACTATTCGCTTCCCTCGGATGTTACAAGTAATAAATGTGTCTTCTTCCTCTCAGTCAGGTGGCTTCACTCACATCTTCACCGAGGATATGCATGTAAGTCTCTCAGTTTTCATTTCTTGCCCAGTGGCTGACTGGCTTTCCATGTCATCACCGTCATTGTCATCACTGCTATTATTACTTTGAATTTTTATTGTGGATTTTTTTTGGACCATGAGTTCAATATTAAATCATTCATTGTCTTGGAAAACCCATTGTGGAGCTACTTTCTTTCAACTTGTGTACTATATACTAAGTTATATTATCTTATGTAGTCTACTGTTATATTATTATGTTGTTCCCCCCCTTTCAGAATAGAGACGCCAATGACAAGAACGAGAGTCTCACAGCCTTGGATGCCCTCATCTGTAACAAAAGCTTCCTAGTTACCGTCATCCATACCCTTGAAAAGCAGAAGAACTTCTCGGTAAAGGACAGGTACGTGCTAATACTTTTGTGTTTTGCTAAGCACTTAAGCAGACACATTAAAACCTAAACACCTGACAGGTATGACGGCACATGCCTTTAATCCCAGCACACCAAAGACAGACTTTGAGACCAGCCCATGGTCCAGATCCTCTTGCATCTACTACGTCTCTGTGAGTCTGAGACCGTAACAAATTATAGGCCAGCCAGGCTATGTGGAAAGACTGTCTCGGAAACAAACAAAACCCCGAGCTACTTGTTTTACCACTGCTTCTTTCTTGAAGGGCTGGTTATCAAGGGCCTTGTAGATGCTGAACAGATGCTTCTCACTGAGCTACATCCTCAGCCCTCACGCTCCTTGCTCCCAAACCACTGCCTGAAACGTGGTGTGTACCTTCCCAAAGCTGTTGACGGGGTGTTTACACAGCCGGGCTGTCTGCAGCTCAGATCACACCAGCCCAACACCAATTCTGTCTCAAAGGCTCAAACACACGTGCATGCACACGCGCACACACACAGCAAAACCCTGTAAAACCCTGAAAAAACCCCCAACGCCAAAAAAGAAATGAGAAAAATTCTCAACCAAAAAAAGCAGAACTGTTATTTTTAAATTTAAAAGCACCGTAAACTTTTGGGAAAGAGACTCACTTCTTGTTGCTAGAAACGTAGAAAATGTCCCGAAGTCGAAATTGATGTGGTTTGTTTGTTTATTGTTTCATGTACCCATCAGGCTAGCCTAAAAGTCACTATGCAACTGAGGGTAATTTACTGATCCTCTTGTCTCTACCCCCTAGTGCTGAGATGGCAAGCATTGCCACATCCAATATATGCCCTGTTAGGAATCAAAACCAGGGCTTCGTGTATGAGGCAGGCACGAGCTATGTGGGTCCTTAGGCCTGGTGTGTAAATTTATGGCGTAAGGACAGAATTGGTTGGAATCTAAACAACACGAAATGGCTCCTCAGAAGACAATCCCCTATTGCCGGCAAGACTCCATGGAAACCGGTGATGTCCCCCAGGGTCCGGGGCTTGATGGCTCACCGCGGCTCTGTTTTTAAACAGGTGTCTGTTCGCCTCCTTCCTCACCATCGCTCTGCAAACCAAACTGGTCTACCTGACCAGCATCCTGGAGGTACTGACCCGGGACCTGATGGAGCAGTGTAGCAATATGCAGCCCAAGCTCATGCTGAGGCGCACCGAGTCTGTGGTGGAGAAGCTCCTCACGAACTGGATGTCTGTCTGCCTCTCCGGTTTCCTTCGGGTAGGTGTCACAGGGCCCTGCAGGGTCAGAAGTAAGACAATCGGCAGCTATTTTTAGCACGCGCTGGTGTCTTTGTGGACCAAGTCCAGAATGCCCCACGGTGTCAGCGTTTAATTGTACTTGATCTTGGGCCTTCCAGATTGTATGGAAAATAAAAAAAAAATGGTGGGTTTTTTCATTTGTGTGTTCTGTTAGCGGTCCCTGTAATTCATTTAGGAATCTCTCAGGTAAGATTTTGATATGTGAGCTCATCCTCTTACCTTTGACATTAATTGGCGTTCCTGGTCGTGCCAGCCCTTTCTGAGGCCAGGGAACATTTCACATGCTGATGAGCACAAACATTTCTTGGGTCCTCTACAGCAGGCTTGAAATACTCATTACTTGCCAATATGCTGACAGCTAATGACGGTCCCTTCTTCCCAGGCATTCGGCATTAAAGCAAATCCCCAGTGAGCCTTCTGTCCTCAGAGTTCACTTTCTTGAAGTGACTATGGAATGTGGTTGAATTTAATTGCATCTTAAAATCTTTGTGAATGCAAACTCTCTCTGGTTTCCATGGTTAGCAGAGTGGGCCTGGGAGCCCAGGGCTGGGTCTGCTGGCACTCAGACAGCTGCATCCCTTCCTTGGCATGTTACCTGGGACCTTGACAAAAGATGGGTATTGCCGGGCTCATTTAAACACAGATGAGAACGTGTATGCCATGGCTCAGTATTGAGCAAGAACCCCATAAGTACGAGCTATTATTATCAAATATTAAAATGAAAATGAGGGTGTCCGCTGGCACCTGGTCTTTGTTCAGCTCTCTGAGGTCCTGGGATGGAAGGTTCTTACTCCTCTTTGATTTCTCAAGCCATCCAGAGTCCAGCAGAACGGCATCATTTGTGTATTTGCAGCTGGTTTAGAAATCTAATTAAACTCTGAAGAAGATGCACGGTTATGCCACAGGTTTGAACGGGGCTGCTTAAGCTGAGATCCACAGGCAGCACTTTAAATTAGGCTGTGCCCAGTTTAATGTTTAATGCCATCTTACGAGTGGATGCACATTTAAAAAAAAAATTACCGACTCTCCCCATTCCCAAGGAAATGGCCGTTTGTCAAGATTAATGAAATCCGCCTTCTTTTCTGTTTACTTGGTACACATTATCTGCTCTGGGGAGGTGTCAAGTAGTTACTTTTGGGGTCAACTGCTTTTGAGTCTCACTGTGGTTGGATGGGCCACAACTGCTGTGGAGCGCAGGTGACAGGCCCTCTGACCAGGCCACCTGCTAAGTCAAAAGCCCTGGGCTGGTGTCCACTGATCTCCTCTCTGAAAACTCCTTCAGGGAATCCCCGTGGCTGTTGTATATAATCCCCAGAGGTAGCAGAAAAGAAAGCACTGGCCCTGGGAAGAGGGGGGAGGTGTTGAAAACAGAAAGCTTGCTGTCTGTGGCTGTGTTCCCCATCCCCAGCTCCCTAGCTGCCCACCTAGCTGGCTGCCTGAATCCCTGGGGTTAGTGCATTCACTGTGGGCATTGTGTTGTTGTTTTGCTTCTTTGTTTGCTGGTTTGGTTTGGTTTGGTTTGCATCCGCTGGTGTGGCTACTGGTTTGCCATCCACTTCCCGCTCATCCTTACACCAAGCTCTCAGGAATGGCTCTCAGGCACTCCTTAGAAAGGAGTGAAGTGTTCAGAAAGTCTGGGCTCCAAGCCCAAGCAGCCCCCTTGAGCAAAGTATTCTGGGTCAAGATTTCTTCTCTGTGCTGATTCAAGAGTGTGTGGAGCACTTGGTGGTGAGCGGGGGTGTGGCACCGTGCCCAGGAGGAAGTGGCACCTAGCCAGGCCTGGGTAGAACTTTCACTTTCAGTAGAATTCACTCTGGTGGATCAGGGGGCTTGGGAGTCTGACTGCCCCAGCCCTCTTGCCCTGCTCATAGATGCTAAGCAAGCAGCAACCATCAGGTAATATCCCCTTCCAGGACTCCAGGGTCTGGTGGGGACAGTAATGACAACTGACATCTATTACGGACTGCTGTTGCTATATGTGTCAGACATCAGGCTGGGAGCTTGTGTTGTCTTAATGGTCCAGAGAGATGAGTGCCTTTTTGGCCATTTTGCATATGGGTGAAATCAAGGCAGATAGCATAGATGAGATTCTGTAGGTTCGAGGCTGGCATGGCAGCCTCTGAATGCCCTTTGTGAGCTGATAGCCAACTGGTCTGTCATCCAAAGAGGAGAGACTTGTCTCCAATAGGTGAGACATACCTAAACCTCATGTTAGCTGATGCCAGATCTCATGGCCTGTGGTCCCCTCGGCTGCTCAAACATCAGTCTCTCTAGGGAGACTTTTTAAACTGCCTTTGATCCAGAGATCTGGGCTAGGGGACATCCAGGTTTGGTCTGCGTCCTGTGCGGCACAGGGGGACAGGCACCTAAGTTCATAAGGGGATCCCCAAAAGGTGCAGGGGTGATTAGTCAGAGTTAGAACTGTGGGCCTGAGTAGCGGTATGACCAGATCAAACTGTTGATGAGAGAGCCCTTAAGTCAGTGGCGGCTCCCTCTGCCCAGCCCAAAGGGCCTGGCTGTCTTCTGTGCCAAGCAATGTGGATGATCTGGTCCCCACACGACAGCCTTTGGTGTGCCTCTGATGTGTGCAAGGAAGGGAGAAGTAAGGCTCTTAGGTTTGTGGTCAGGACATCACCCAAGGGGGTGGAGGGAAGGCAGATAGCGGTGAGATTACAAACCCTGAAATAAAGGAAGTTTCTTGTGAGAACGAAATGCCAGGTCCCCCCGCCCCTCCTTGGAAACTTTTGCACATTCCCCCTCTGTCCTGCGGAAGAGAGACACTCAAGGATGTATCCGTGGAGAGGAGAGGAGCAAAGGAAGGGAGGGAGTGGACTAGGTGAGATAGACAATGGCAAGAGGGACAAGAGGAAAGCCCAGACCTGGGGAGAGGGCTGTGCTTGCCAGAAGTAAAAAGGAAGAGGAGATGGGGTGAGGGTAGGTGGCCCCAAAGTGGGGGAGTTCCTCCTGCACACAGGAGATCAGAGAGCGCCGGAGGGATCCAAATTTGAAAGCTGAATTAGTTGGCTGTGCAGATGAACTTGACAACACGGGGCTCCAATTGGATCCACGTAGCTACCTTTTAATCTTTGCTGAGACACTCTGGCACCCTGGCCTGGGCACAACCCTTCTTCCTCCACCGAAAGGCCCTAATGTTCATAGATCCTGGAAACCTCATTATTAGGAGGAACCGAAAATGACCCGGGGCTGCGGGCCTCAGGAAGCGGCACAGAAGCAGAACACAGCCTGTTCCTGAGCTACCCAGTGTCCCTTTGAACAGAAGCGGAGGCACATTGGGGCCACCAGCTCCAGACTCAGAGGAGAGTGTTCACAAGTGAAGGCTGGGGACAGGAGCCCTGGGTCAGCCCTGAGAGGACCAGGCACAGACTTGGTACAGTAAACAGAGGACTGCCCATGTGACAAAGGAATTGGGCAGGAAGTGTCTGAATATTAAGGGACAAGGGCTGGCACATGGTAGGGCACAGGTCACAGACAGCTAAAGAGAAGGCTACTTCCCTTACCCAAAACTGTTAACTCTGACAGGCCACCGGCCTCTGCAAATGTTTAAAACATTCTTGCGTTGGTCCCTGTTGCCAACACTAACGGAAGCACTTTTTCTTTTAATGTCACTTATTTTTGGTTTGCAATTAAATAGGAATGTAAACACGGTTAAATCTCTACCTACCTCCGTGAACCTTTCTCAAGCACTTGCCTACTGATGAGCAGTCGTCTGCCAGACAGGAACTAAAACATGAAATTACTGGGTCTTACAGATGCCTCCCCAGTGTTGGGGGCGCTGTGTGCATATACATAGTACGTGTGAGGTAGCTTCCTGGCTCCTGGCTTTTGCTCCTGGGCTCTGGTGGCGTGATACATATTGTCTTGGGGGTAGCATGTTGATGGTTGGGAAATACCGCCGCCTTTGACTCATGGTAGCACCCTGGGCTTCACAGAAAAGCTAACTGTTGCTTTCCTCTCTTTTCCAAGGAGACTGTTGGTGAGCCGTTCTATTTGCTGGTGACGACCCTGAACCAGAAGATAAACAAGGGTCCCGTGGACGTGATCACTTGCAAAGCGCTGTACACCCTGAACGAAGACTGGCTGCTGTGGCAGGTCCCTGAGTTCAACACTGTGGTAGGTTCGCCTAGAACGCCCCATCCAAACTCAGAGGGCGGGGAGGGGGGGGCTGGGTCACTGTATCCTAGCCATTGGGTGGGGGACTCGGGCACCTACTTAATTAAAAGCAGTGGTTGATGAAATATTAACACGTGCTCATATAATAGATTTTAATTACTTGGATCGGGGAAGGAAGCATTGTGACGATGCCTGGGGTGCTCATCAATTTCCGAAGATTTTAATATCAGGATTGCTTATAGCTTTTAGCATCGTCAAAGGAAACGCAAAGTGCTCCCTATTCAGCACTTATAATTGCAATCAGGCTTTCTCAGAGGGCTCTGCTCGGGGAAGACAATGTGTGAAGATATATTTCCACCCAATTGAGGCCGTCTTATTTTAGGACGATAACACATGACAAATGGCACCGTGTTCCCCATGCAGCATGACGCCTTGCTTTATTTCCCTGGATTAGTTACAAATGTTTGGTGTCACGCACTTAATGTACTGTGATCTCATAGATATTTTTGGAGAAATGCTGAAGATCACTGCAGGAGGATAAGGGGCCAGGCTGCCCGAGAGTTCCAAATTTTGGAGAACTTCCTTTTAACCCATTCCTGCTCCACCCACCCTCAACTCTTCCCCTCCAAACAAGAGACAACACTTTGGGGCACTTGGGGAGTTTTGTGGCAGAGGCCCTGTATGGAAAACACCTCCTGCACGGTTCAGGAGCTTTCTAAGCTTTTCCGTTCTCATGGACTTTGGGGGAGGTCGCTGTGTTTTGGTTTGATCTTTAGCTCTATGGAGATTCTCGGCTTCTTTACCATCTCATTAGTGGAGAGGGAAGAAACAGATTCCAGTGGGATTCAGGAATTGCTCGCTGAAGAGCTAAGACTCCTGTGGCTTTGCTCTGAGTGGCGAGGCCTGTGGTATCATGCGAGAAGAATTCATTCCCTAATTGAAGAAGGCACCACGCTGCGGTGGACCATATCATAGTTATGTCGTGTGTGTGGGCGGGGAGGAGCCGGTGGGTCAGCTGCTTCCAGTTCCCCTCATGCCATATGTAACATCCCCATTAGAGATAGAAGGCACGCGAGATGCGGGAAGCTGTACCGAGAGGGAACCCGTGTCAGTATTCTGGCTTCTGTGGATAACGGTCAGCATCTCAGAGGCAGCGCAGTGGCCCTCAAACTTTGCCACGCATCACTATTGCCTGGAGAGCCTCAGACCAATGTTAGGTGACCCTAGAAACAAGTCTGGGATGTGGCCTAGAATCTGCATTTTTAAAATTTACTTAATATTTATTTTTATTTGCTATATGTGGGTGCCTGCCTGCCTGTATCTATATTTGCCATGTGGGGGCTGGGAGCTGAGTCTAAGTCATTTGCAAGTGCAGCCAGTGCTCTTAACCACTGATCCATTTCTCCAAAGCTTTACTTATTTTCAACTGTCTGGATGTGTGTGCCTGCATGTAGGTGTGTGCACCAGAGTGTATGTCCCCACGGAGACCAGAGTTAACCGATTTCTCCAGAGGAGGAGTCACAGGTGGTTGTGAGCAACCCAACCAGGGTGCTGGGAACTGAACTTGGGTTCTCTGCCGGAGCAGTGCATGCCCTTAACCACAGAGCCCTTCAGCCTCAGGTCATGCATGTTTAGCATTCACCCCAAGCTGCTCGAGAACTGTTGGCACCGGGGCTAAGAGCCTGGGTTCTGGAGCCTCTGCCACCAGCTAGTCAGGTGACACTGAGCGAGTCTCTCCACTTCCTGTGCCTCCTCAGTCCCCCCCCCCCGTCCCCACCATGTATAAAATAAAGGTGACAATCATGTTGTCTGCCCATCTCATGGAGGTTTTACAAAGATCAAGAGACTGTACAACACATATTCTGCACACACAAGTGTGCACACATACACACAGATATGTAAGCGCGCATGCAGACACAAAGAGGAGCTCTACCCTCCTGTGGACATGATGTAAGTCACCTGGGGGTCCCTGGCTTATTCCATTGCCTCCTTTCTCACCCTGTGGTCTTTCCTGCTTCTTGGCCACCAAGCCCAAAGCAACATGTGGCCCTCAGTGGCAGCAGGGAGAGGCTAGCAAGGTGTCCTGGCCTTTCCAGAACTAGGGATTCAATCCACCTCTTCCCCATAGAAATCACCCAGTCGTGCCAGGTGAGGCTGCTAGAACAGGAAACAGCCCTCCCAGGGTTCCCCAAAGAGAAATGCTCACCAGTGAATGGAGATTTGGGGGATCCAGCAAGATTTCTTCTTGTGAAACATTGCACCGGACAGGGAGGAGCCAAGAAGAGTTGGGACTGTGGTGGGGAGAGGGGGAGGGAGTCAGAGGCCCTGAAAAAAAAAAAAAAGAAACTTTTGAGGTTGGAGTCTTTTTCCAGTGCTTTACATCTGAGCACGTTCTCTCCCTTCCCGTTCGGAAACATTATTTATTTTGCAGTCAATTAAGACCACGTGTTTCTGGTTTGTTAGCACTCAACTCATCGTCAAAATGTTACTTGATGTTGAAGAAATTCATGCCGACTCTTTGAGTTTCTCCCCCTTTTATAGCTTCTGGGGGAAATGCAATGGAAAATTAAATCTATGCTCTGTCCTTCTCCGATTCCTGCGCGGTGGAGAGAGCAGAGCCTGGCAGAGAGAGAGAGCTGGGCCCTCTCCTGGAGCCTTCGCCTTTAAGGGTGATTTTTCTAATGCCTTTCTTTCGTTGGACCTTTTCCAGCCACCCTTTCATGGTGGCTGTTGATACCAGCAGCCAGAGAGAAGGCGCATGATCCAGTCTAAGCTTGTGTGACAAAAATGTTACCAGAAGGTCAATATAAAAAATTTAAGGTTTTTCATTTCCTTTCATACAAGTTCTCCCAGCCTGAACCATGCTAAGTTTCCCCTTCTTGATGCCCTTCCTCCCTGTCCCCTCATCCCTTCCTCCCGCCCTCCCAGGCTGCATTCCTGGTAGCTCACATAGCTTCGCTTTGCTAAATTTGCCTGAGGTGGTTTATGTAATTGAAAACCAAGGTGTGGTGAACAAATTGGAGTGTGTGTGTGTGTAAATTCTATCAAGGACAATCAGAAAGCTCTAGAACAGTCACACGAACAACTTGAAATAGCAAAAATCAGTGCCATGGCAGGGCCTGGTTGAGAAGAAGCCCATTTGGATTCACGCTCAGAAACAGCCTCACACAACAAACTATGAGTTAGGTTTCACACCTCCTAGGTTAGGATGCTTCCTCTCTGAGGTGTAGGGTGTTTTCTAGAACATAAAACCATGCTGCCAGGTTTTTTTTTTTTTTTTGTATTTGAAATCATTATACTAACAAATCATTCTGAGAAGTCAGATTTTGTTCATCATATCTTGAGAGGATAATGCTCCGACTTGCCTAAGCAAAGGCCTGCAAAGTCACTCTGACACTAGCACCTGGAGCCCCAGGCTGGCATCTGACAAGTCAGATGACCCCAATCTCAGCTCCCTCCCTCCCTCCCTCTCTCCCTCCCTCCCTCTCTATCTCCCTCTCTCTCTCCCTCTCTCTCTCCCTCTCTCTCTCTCTCCCTCTCTCTCTCTCTTATGCTTCTGGGGAGGGCTTGTCTCCACACACCACCCTAGACTTCCTTTCATGTGTAGGGCCTTCGGGTAGGAGACGGCTGGACAAGCACAATGACTTGAGTTCGGGTCTCCAATACCCACGTTAAAATGAGTCACTGAGGCACACCTGTAGCCCCAGTGCTAGGGGAGGGGGCGGGCAGTTCCTGGAGGCTTTGCTATAGCTCCGGGTTCAGCGAAGACACTGTCTCAAGAAACGAAGGTGGAGCATTGGTTCAGAAAGACTGCATGTTGGCAGGGTGCCTCAGCAGGTAAAGGGGCTTGCTGCCAAGCCTGGCAACCCAAGTTCCCTTCTAGGCACCCACGTTGTAGAAGGAAGGAGAGAGCTTGTTCTCGCAAGTCGCCCTGTACCTGCTACACTCACACAGACGTTAGTAAACAAATGTAGTTTAAGTTCAGAGTCATCCACAGCTACTTGAGAAGTTTCAGGCCAGGGTAGGCTACATGAGACCCCGTGTGAAAGAAAAAGAGAAGACCGCTACTCTCCACACGCCCTCACACGCCACCTGTAAGTTCAGGGTTGACAGCCAGAGTGGAGTAAGACCTATTGATCCTGTTTTCCTCCACTGCAAAACTGAAAGCTTGCGATGCAGCGTTGGCTGCTAAGTGCCTGGCCCTCGCCCACACTCCTGCATGTCAGGAGCATGGTTACACAGCAGAGGGCCTGTTCCAGGAAAGTGTACCAACTGGGAGGAAGGGACATTTGCCTCCGTTTCCAGAGGAGATGAGAAAAACCAATAACTCGTAACAGGCGTGCTGAATTAGCAGGAGGAGTTTGACTTGTAATCAAAGTTAAGCAAGAAATGGTTTTTTGAACTCTTAAACCCAGGAAATGAGTGTGCCAGTCTGCTGTATCAGAGAGATAGCATCTTGGCACCCTGGGAAAGTGCGCCAACAAACACATTATTACACTCATTCTCATATCGGTACGAAAGTCTTTAAGATTATTAGAAATTCTTGACAAAGCTCGGGGATGCGCCTGCAGAGACATTAATATGACTGTTGGGATTTGTGGAAGGTTTCCGTCAGCCGATGCCGAGCCGGCCTTCTCCCCAGTGATCACCATTCGGGGACGCCGCATGTTGAATACAACATTCCATATCTCACCCAACTCTGGCTATCCCAGCAGGAGTTTCTGGGCGCTCCTTACCTCTCTCAGGTCCCTTCGGTTCCATTTAGCTTGTCCTTGCAGAAGATCCATTATCCCCGCAATTAAACAACCCACTGTCCCGATTAAGTCATTCTCTGTTCCTTCAATTACATCCCGTTGTTCATTAAGTCCTGATGTTTGCACTTCAGCAATCTTGTTTTTAATACTCCTAGCATTTGTGGAGAAACAGTGAAGTTAATTAACAATCCTTTAGCTCTTTTTTTTCTTCTTCCTTCTACCATAGTGCAAATCATTTTTGAGATAATACTGAAACCATTACTAGCTTTGTAGTTAGCTCCCTGACCAAAGAGTGAAACCATTTTTTATAATCATGTTGGGTAAGTCATTCCCTTGTTGACGTCAAGCTGTGGAAGATGAAAAATTAACTTGAAATAGGTGTCTTCAATGGCTCCTGTCTTCCTAATCTTTCTCCTCACACTTATAATCTTGGACTTAGAAAAATAATTTCATTATCTCAGCACAAAAGTACTTAATTTTCTTCTCTGTGGTTCAAATTAAGTATTCTTTCATTGTTAGAGTCTTTATTTATAAGTATACCTTTTACAAAACGGAAGCTTTGACAATGGCCATACCTTTCTGTACACATTTTATCTCATCTGATCTTGGAAGTTAAGGAGTCGGGCATGGCTACCACATCACAAATGATGGTGGAAATGAAAATAATAATGAAAATAATTTTCTAGGTTTGTCTTTTTGGAATGGTCATTTTCCCTTTAAAGATAGTGTTAAATGTGGCAGCGCTCGCTCATCCATCAGTCAACAGCCTCAGGCCAAATGATGCCCCTTAATCGTTTTTATGAATAAAGATTTATTGGAACACAGATCTATGTGTTCACTTCTGTATTATGTCTGGTTGGGTCTCTGCTATAATGGCAGTGTTGACTAGCTGCACCAGAGACATATGAACCTGAAGGCCTTAAATATTTTCTACCTGATCCTCTATGGAAAGTTTGACAGCTCTTAAGCTGACACTTGACAGAGGGGACAAAAAAAATCTAGACTCTTCCCTCTAACCTTGGAAGTTCTTGGCAAAGCCTTCTCGCTGTCCACAAATCTTTGCTAGCTCTGCTCCCTCCATTCTAGGACAGGCAAGTGTTCTATGTATAGAGAAACTGATCACAGAAACCAATTGGGGACCTTGTCCCCATCACTTTGTTTTGTTCTGTGTGGAAACGGCTCTCTTCCACTCCCCTCTGCCCACGGTTATGTGTTAGGGGGCGGAGTCCCAGATGTGAGCTATCCATCCTGGGTGGGACAAGAAGGAACTGGAGCTTGGTGGAAGGTGGGGGTGGTCGAGCACAGGGGCAAGGAGACACCTGCCAAAGCCTGCTGGCTCCAGCGGAGCAAACTGTGGCTTTGACTCTGGTGCAAGAAGGAGACTTTTCTCTTGACTTTCATTTGGCCCTAAAATGAAAGCAGAAATCGATTTTATAGGTTTCCTTGAATGAGAATAATTATTGCTCAAAGACCTTTTATGACGAAGTTGCTGGTTTGTAATAAATTCCTTTATGATTACTTTGTAGGAATTATAAGGTGTCCCAGAAAAGATAACAGCACATCCATTTAAAGCCATTGGCCAGGGTTTGGTCACGTGGCCACACCCAGCAGCGGAGGCAGGGCCATAAGCAGAGGCTCTGCAAGCCATGCACGGTGCTGCCCGAGCCACACAGGCTTCCGGACCATGCACTGTGTGCAGTCTGATGCCAAGCCTCCTCTAGCCCTGGTGTGTGGCCACGCGTTATCTACTGAAGGGGAACCTCAGCTGCCCTCTTCAAGAGCCCCACGACTGGCCTCCTGGCATTTCAGTGGGAGTCTGGACACAGGCAAGTGTGTCCCTACCAGATCTGTAATCTGGGACAGGACTCCAGACCTCTCTCTCTCTCCCGTCTCCATCTGTTAAACATGGCTAATAATAGTCCCCACCTCACAGACTTGTGAGGCTTCGATGAAATTAGCAGATTCATTGCTGGGCTGTGGTACATATTTGATAAGTGCTGGCTATTGTTATTATTATTAGAAACCCCAAGCGCGTTCTTATTATTAGAAGCTCCAAAGAGTGTTCTCATCACTCTTTCTCCTAAAAATAGGGCAGGGCTTCTTCCTCAGCAGCAAGTGGTGGGGAAGGCGGGAGTGGATTGGGATGCTCCACCCTCTCCCATCCTAAGGAAGTGGGATTTTTCCTCTCTGCTCCCTGACCTGGTAGCCTGACTTATGATTAAAACTTGCTGTTCACCAGTCTGCTAAGTGTGGTAGCTGAGGGTCTTCACGCCCAGAGGCCTCTCTCACCTCCATCATAGGCTCCTTTCCAGACCTAGTTCATAATGCCACCTCCTCCATGCAGCCTTCCCTGAGTTCTCTCCCTGAACACCCATCTCAAAATAGAACTCTCCAAACACCCTGTTTCTTCACACATAGTCCAGGATGTCTAAAAGAACAGAATTGATTATTAAAGATTATTAATAGATTAATTAAAAGATTACCTAAATATATCTTAAAAGATTAATTAAATGGCTTATTTGCTGTAGTCTGGGTAATCCAACAACAGCTGTTCTCATACGGTAGAGGCTTAGCTCTCGAGTAAGCTGCTCGGTTCACGAGGCTGGTTGTCTCGGCAGTCCCCATCTGGCGCTAAGGGCAGGGGGAGGGAAGGGGTCCTGGAAAGCCAGTGGTCTTCAGTGTGCATTGGGAGCCAGAAGACACTGAGTTCCAGTACCATCGAGGGGATGTAGCTATGGCGGCAGCCGAGCTGATGAAGTCAGCAATAAGACATAAAGGCAGTACGGCAAAAATCAAAGTCGTTTCCTAGACCTCCTTTATGGAGGCTCTAACCTGAAGCTGCTGCCCATATGTGGGGCGGCTCTTCCAAAGTTCCTCTTAGGCATTCCCGGAAGTCTCTCTCTAGTTGATTCCGGATCCAGTCAGGTTGGCAGTCAAGATGAAGTATCACATGACAGACCAGGTCTCAGAACTTGGGTATGTCTCACAGTTAGCCTAGTCTGCTAGTGCTTCCATGAAGGTTTGCCCTGGGGTGAACACCATCGTCTACAATACCCTGTACTAATTGATACAACATAAATGTGTCTGTGAATGAATTTGGCTACCATAAAATTGGCAGAGCGGCACTCGTTGGGGTATGTTATGCTTCATGTTGGAGAACATGGGATCGATGGGACCTGAGATGTCTAGAGGGGCAGAGGTGTGTCTCAGAGCAGACTGGAGGTGGCTAGTCTCCACTCCTAAGGGACAGTCACATGACCAGCCATCTTCAACAGAGCCCAGGGTCACCCTCTCTGGGCTTCCTTGGCCCTGACCTTGCGTTCACTGGATGGCTGCCATACCTCCCCCTTTTTCTGTTGGGATAAGAGAATCGTTACTTTCTGTGTCCTTGTCCAGAGCTTAGTCCCGTGACTGCTCCCTGGTGGAGGAGGAGAGAGAGCTGCCGCTGGTGGCCTTCCTCTACCCTAGCTGGGCTTTTTGCTGGTCATCAAAGAGGCTGCATGGCTGTTGGTGAGACACCAACCTCACTGCTACCTCAGCTTTGCTAATAGTTTATGACAAGGAAGGGAAGCTGCAGGGCTAACGGAGGGACTCATCTTCAGAGAGGGGACAGGGCGTGCTTCAAAGAACTTTGGCCTTTTGTGGTGACCTATAGATTCTATAGAACTGGATCAGGCCGAATGGTCACAGCCTTCCATGCTTCTGCCCTGCCGGCAAGGAATTCTGTGTGTGTGTGTGTGTGTGTGTGTGTGTGTGTGTGTGTGTGTGTGTACACGCGCTCACGCTCTCGCACACGTTCTTATGTACTGAGGTGACAGGCATGTCTCCCATACCTGCTATGAGCAATCTGAGAACAGGTCCCAAGCAGTCCTCACCACCGAGAAGGGCACAGATGGGCTTGGCTCTGTGAGTCTCAACACGGAGGGGCTGCGCCGTAAATACGCATCTTCTTGGGAGATGTTGCTATGAGGCAGGGGCCAAAGACCGACCCTGTCATGCCCACACTCCGAGCTGATGTGCCCCTCGCTCTCCTCTGGCAGAGTAGAGAGGCTCCCTGCTCTGGGTGGGAGTATTAGGAGGACCTGGGTTAGCCCTGAGGGGCCCCTCCGCTCGCAGTGTAGGACACCACTGTCTGAGCACTAAGAGTTACCAGCGTGAAAAATGAACACAAATCAATTTGTTTCTGGATTTACTCTCAGAATTCCCTGTGGTCTCTGTAAAATGCCTTTTTTTAACCTCTTTTCCACCCATCTAGCTGTGGAGGCAATGGGAGATTTACATTAGTTTACATGCAGTTAAGATATTTTTTCCTTTTGGTTACTTTTTTTTTTAAGAACATTTATTGCCTATAAAGAGGTGTTATTGTCAAAGACAATGGTGCCCTTTAGCAACAAACTGTTATTTTGTAAATGCCAATAAAACTATTTCATGAGCCAGGAAGGCTGGAGCTCTGATTAAAGGGTGTTTTCCATTCATTTTTATCTTGGAAGCCACTGGGAAGTGGCTTTGACACCATCACTCCTGGCATGAAGAGCCATGAGTAAAGAAAGTGACCTGACCACAGGGACAGAATTTACTCCCAAGTGCCCTTCCCAACTTTCCTGCATGCTGGGGCTCTAGTTAAGGACTCTGCTTGTAGCTGGCCTAAGGAAAGGTTCCTGGAGGCTAGGAGGGGTTCCTGGACTACATTAGAGCCCCAGGAGGATGGATCGAAGCTTAAGAGGGACATCCTAGCACAGTGAGCTGTGAGACCAGCTCAGCAGCCTTGCAAAGGCTGTCACTTAGAAGCTATGTCTCTAGAGGAATTAACTTAACCCCTCTGTACCTACCTCAGTTTCCCCACTCTAGAGCAGGGATGGTAATAGCAACATAGCCTTGGCCTGGGGGTTAAAAGATTCAAAGAGGTATTTCTTAAGGCACTATTATCCTTGAATCCTGCAGCACCCGGGAGTCCTCTATCTCCTTGACCTCTTGAAAGTATTAGAAGGCAGGTGCTGTCTTACATATTTTACTTTTTTTTTTTTTTTTTTTTTTTTTTGCACTGCAGGGAATGGAATTCAGAGTTTCATGGGTGCTAGGCAAGATCTTGTCTATCTCTGACCTAGCTCCCCACCCCCATAGGCACTTCCGGCAACCCTACCCAATTCGCCATATTATCTGTTTTCTTCTTAAAATTTCTATTATAAACCTATTATGAAAACTTGCAAATAAACAAAACCCTACACGCCAAAATTAACCAGACCTAAGATGTGTACTGCTAAACGAGTTTCTATACGGTTAGAGCTGTTTTCCATTTCTTCCCAAACCCACGATTTTACCCTTTCATAGTCCGTCATAAGCCAGGCCCCCAAACATGAACAAACTGTGCATTTCCCACCACACCCAAGCCCCCAACTCTCTGATAATGGCGCCAGAGAATCTGAATCGTGTGATGCTCGTACCAGATCCTCTCCGCTCACTGCTGAACCAATCCTCCCCAAGGATCTGTGGCAGGAGAAACTTTTTGTTTTTTTAGATTTGTGTATTTGTTCTTCCAGAGTAAACCTGAAATTGCTCTTAGGTCATTTTTCGACATATTGCCTGGCTCTATCTTTTCTCTCACACACAAAGACTTGCTTCTCCCATTAGTAGGATTTTGAGACTTTGCCGCTCGGGGAGAATGCTAACTGATACAACTTAAGCAACGGCACGGGGATGTAATTAATGCACGGATAGTAGTGCAGGGTGGGGAGCTCGGTATTTTAATGAGGACTCAGAAACATCTGACTGCACATGTTGAGGGCAGAAGGGGAGACGAATGCTGCCATAATTAATGCTGCATATTAAAAAGTGACCTCCTTGGTGTGATCAATACAGGGGCCTCGTAACCTTCCCTGACACCTGGACCCTCACTTCTGGGACTCTGTGGTCCCGTTAATAAAAAAGATAATCACTAGTCTGAGCTCACTAGCGATGGAATCTTTCCAAGTCATTGTTTTTTTAGGATGAAACTAAAAGTCACCATTATTTTGCAGAATTGTTATGCATGTACATATTTTCCTCTCCAATATATTTATTCAATGCTTGCTCCGTAATGAGTGTTTTAACTTTCTGTTTGCCTTTCCATTATCCCTGAAAAGAATGGATTATGGAGGAAAGATTAAAATAGCATAATGCGATACGCCGTTCACTAATGCGCCGTCAGAGGTATTAGTGGGCCTCTGCCACGGTGTGTCTTTCATGAAGCCTTTCAGGCTGTAGTTACCTAATAGACTCGAAACCTGATTGTTTGTATTCTTCCAGGCATTAAATGTCGTCTTTGAGAAAATCCCAGAAAACGAGAGTGCCGATGTCTGTCGGAATATTTCAGTCAATGTTCTCGACTGTGACACCATAGGCCAAGCCAAAGACAAGATTTTCCAGGCATTCCTAAGCAAAAATGGTTCTCCGTATGGACTTCAGCTCAACGAAATCGGTCTCGGTAAGGTTTCTTCCAGACCCCTGAAAAGCACTCTCTCCTACCTTCTTTCTGTTTGGTGGCAATTATGTGGCCTCGGTTGTTCCCAGAGGGCATGTCTGGGGACCCAGGGACTCCTTGGCTCTCTTTCGTGCATCTTGATTCTTCCCAGGAAGTGTAAGGCCCTTCCAAGATGCCATTTTGAAAATGCTGTATTTGTAAACCAATGTGATGGCCGACCCTGGGCGCACACGGACTTACCCTGCATCAGGAAGTACAGAAAGGTGTCGACCCTGTGCCCTCCTGATGTGTTGCGCTTCACGTTGGCATTTGATTTGTTTGTTGTGATACGGAGCTTGTCATTAGTGGGCGGCTCAGCCACAGGGTGTTAACTCCAGCCTGCTGGAAAGGTCATCTTCCTCCCTGCTAATCGCATCCTGTATGAAGTGTATCCTCTCCTCTCCCCCAACAACGAAGCAGCATCTGCTATGAATTCATTTGCAGGCTCTATTGGTATACTGCAAAGAAGAGCATATGTGTGTGCAAGCTCACAGGGCTCCGCTTCTCTCAAATGTTCAGCCACATCTTAAAGTTGAGCTCGGCGCAGCCCTCCCAAGGGACTGCTGTGGGATTTCAGAGCAGATAATAGGACAGGAAAGAAGAGAGCAGACTCTCGTGGCAGTGACAGACAGCGTAACAAGGTTCATCTCCTCTCCGCGCGTACAGTTGTAGGCCTCCACTAAGCAGGCAATTAAAATCCTCCCCCACCAATCAAACCTCCCGCTAAAACCATTGAGAAAAGCCTGGAGGCAGGCCTGGGAAATTTGGGGGAGGCCATGCAAATATGTAGCAACGTCAAAGCCGGCTTCAAAGAAAGCAGACTGCTTAGGTGCCGCTCTGCAGCAGTGTTCCATTCCCTTGCACGGCCTGGAGGAGCTGGCGGTTGAAAGAGGCCTTAGCTCCTTTGCTTAGATGTAAGCAGAAGGGGAAGCCCCGTCTAGGAAACTGAAGCCTGATTCATCCCATCAACCAAGTTGCCTTGAACGTTATCGTGCAAGTGTGTGGCTCTGACCACAAAGGACACAGGCACACCCAGCCTAATAACCACAGGAAAACGGTCCAGCAGCTCTATCTCCAACCACCGAAAAGTCCATAGCAGAGCCTGCAGGCCCTTCCTGGGTTTGTGCCAACCAGGTGTCCCTCCCCCAACCCCGAAGTTCCAGTTAAGAGTAGAATAAGCTGGTGGCATCATGTCCACCAGGACAGAAAGCCTATATGCACAGAATGTCACCACCTAGGAACGGGACATAGCAGAGCCTGACCTAACTGGGAAAAGCCACTTGGGCTCTGCAGAAGCTGCTTTATGGGCTGCTACAGAGTCACTGTCATCAGGTTTGGGGGTTGACAGGCGGAGATGAGACAGGGTCTTAGTACTGTAGCTCTAGCTGACCTAGAAGGACTACTGAGTCCAGGCTAACTTTGAACCTGTGATGATCCTCCTGCCTCAGCCTCCTGAATGCTGAGCTTGTAGGTATGGGCTATGAATTATATTTGGCCATCACTAGATATTAAAAAAAGTTTAATTACATTTTTATTTATCGTTTGTGTGTATGTGTATGAATGCACACACACATGTGGAAATAAAGACAGCGTGTGAGAGTTGGTTCCTGCCTTCTACCTAATGTGGGCCCTGGGAAGAGAACTCGGATCATCCTGTTTGGAGGCAAGTGCCTTTACTGACCGGGTTCTCTGCCCAGCCCCATTGCCAGGTTTTTAAAAAGAGAAATCAAAAGTCCAGATTGTTTTGGGCAACCTCCAAATATTTAAATGTTCCTAGTGAGTTGCTATTAACGTAACAATTCATAAGACACTGCACAAATTCCAGAAAGCATTTCTCTGTGGCTACCTTCTGTCTGTAGTGACTAGTGCCCTAGCTGGGTTGGCGTGTTGGTGTATAGTAACTCTGCAGGAAGCAAGCAGAAGAGAGTTCACAGTGTGCTCTACGAATGGACATGCATAGATATTGGTGATGTTGGAGGTAGTTTTGATTTTAAGGTTTTAGCCCTCCAGATGATGGGCGAGTCTGCCTTCAGGGTCTCCACTTCCAGACTTGACTCAGCATAATGTTTCAGGAGCAGTTGTCTGAAATATTCGACCCCAAACACAAGCCCAAAGCTTTTTGTCTGGCTCGCTGTCTCCATGCCGTCTGACGAAACTCTGCCTTTCATTCAGGCTTAGTTACCAGGAGTATTTGTGAAAGGAACTAGGCAGCGCTTAACTTTTTAACTGTGACTTGAGAAGGGAACCAAATACCTTTACCCTTTTATTTCAGAGCTTCAAGTGGGAACACGACAGAAAGAACTTTTGGACATTGACAGTTCCTCTGTGATCCTTGAAGACGGAATAACCAAGCTGAACACCATTGGCCACTATGAGGTAGGACCAAGATGCAACCTCAGCACCTCTTTCTTTACCTGTAGTCCTATTTGGATTGGATAACTTTAGTACTGGATTATTATCCCTTAAAAACAAAACAAAACAAAAACCCCCAAGACTCCCTATTTCTGAACGTTTTGCAGGTTTCTTGTTTCTAGGACAGTCTCTGCCCCTGCTCATTCAGAAGAGCCCATACATCTATCTCTAGTGGTGTCCCCATCTCATGTCCCCTTCATCACAAGGCTGTCTGATTCACGTTGTCATGCTGTCTGATTCTCCACCTTGCCATTTAGATCAGAAACTTTGCTATGGCAAGACTGTCTGGCCTTGTGCACTGTGTTCTTAGGGAAGCTGTGGGTGAGTTAGCATGTGTGCAAATCATGAGCAGAGTAGACCCCTCAGCCTCACCTCTCTCTACTGTGCTGACCTTGTGACCTTTTATGCAGCAGCCTTGTTCCAAAGATGTTCTGAATGTCCTTAATTGTTTGCCTTATCTTGTAACATGAGGGCCTGCTTGTTGAGGTTTCTGTCCTGCCCAGTTTCCACAGCCGTTTAGGTCCCAAAGAAATCACACAAAGGTCAATATTAATGATAAACTGATTGGCCCATTAGCTCAGGCTTTGTATTAGTTCTTATAATGTATATTAGCCCATTATTATAGTTTATGTTAGCCACATGGCTTGGTACCTTTTTCAGTGGGCAGGTCACATCTTCCTTCTTCAGTGTCTGGACAGGACTGCGGAGGAATGGGCTTCCTCCCTCCCAGAATTCTCCTGTTCTCATTGCCCCATCTCTATTTCCTGTCTTGTTGTCCCGCCTATACTTCCTGCCTGGCTACTGGCCAATTAGCATTTATTTAAAACATAATTGACAGAATACAGAATTGTCCCACACCATTATCTGAATGTCCTATTCAGCGATGGCTCCTTCAGCCCTGTGACTCTCGTGCTGAGTGAATGCTGAAATCAGTGAAGGGTATATACGACTTCTCAAAAACCTGAGTGCCAGAGAAGCCTGTATGTGCAAGACAGGAGGCAGGGAAATTCCTGAAACCAGTCACTGGGATCCATTACTGTTGAATGTCTGCCCGGTGCTAAGAACCGGGGCTGCAGGAAGAGGAATGGAGTCCAGGCTGCTGTACTCAAGGAGCCTACCTCTGTTTCACCTTCTCCATGACTGTATGGCAGTGAGTGGGACCCTGAGGAGTGGGTGGCCACTGACGACCCTCACAAGGGATAGGCAGGACAGGTCACTCCAGCAGAGAAAACAGCACACAGATGTCTGCATGGCACAGGTGGTCTGTCAGGAGAGCTAGGACATTACTCTTCCTTGAGACATGGGCGTCCTAGACACCTATCTGCTTAAGGATGATAATGAAATTAATCTGGCCTGTAGTCACTTCCTGTCCTGATGATTTATTGGCCTCATAGCCGGTGTTGCTGCCTGGTGGTAATAAATGACAAGACTGGGACATAAGGGCTTAACGGATTCTGCTAATGTTTAAAAAGATAAGCCACGAGGCGAATGAATGCAGAGAGTGCGAAGGAGCCAGGGAGGTTAGCCGGCCGTGCACCCCAAAAGCCTGGGTTCCTACGGACTGAGCTGAAGGAAAGCGTCTGCCCTGCCTTCAGTTGCCTTGGTGTGCACTCAATTTGAATAGCACGTCTACAGATTTGAAATCTGGGATAATTTGAGAGGGTTGGGCCGCTGTTTGCTTTTGCCCTTTCGTTAAAGAAAACCATTTTCAAGTACTTTGCTTTTCCCTCCAAGAGACAAGATACTAATTATCACTCTTATTCATTTAGTAAAGCACCCTAGTTTGAGTCACTGTATGTGCTTGAAAGGGGAAAAAACTATATTTCATTAAAAATAGGGTCTAATTCGGAGTTCTAAGTGATTCAGACTTACCTCCCCCCAATTAGTCCAAATTAGTTCGGCTTTAAAGTTAATCGTCAGTGACGGCCAGTCCCTCCTCCTGTCTAAACAGAGTCTCTGCTGCTGGAGTATAAGGCCCAGCTTCTTCCACTTCATTTTGTGGGGGGAGCAATGAGGTGTAGCAGATCTCCGCTGGACACCAGGGTACTAGAGGGATCAGAATGTATAGCATGTAGGTTGGATGCTGTCCCCAGAGCCCCAATGATGGTGCTATCAACCTATGGAGTGGTTTCCAATCCAACTCCAGCATTTCTGACAATTGCCTTCTATGGTACCTGGAGTGGCAGTCAGCGCCCAGCCTTGTCCACAGGGCTGGCTCCATCCAGGCTCGCCATAGCCTGATGCTTTTAGACCGGAAGGATTGCTTCTCTCAGTTCCCATCAGATGTGCAGAAGGACAGCAAATTTCTGCTCTCGTGTCGTTCCAGCTTGTGCAGCAAAAGGTTATGTGAGCCAATGTCTTTATAAACACACGGAACCAGCACCATCCTTCTCTCTATAATTAAACCCTCACAGACATTCCCCTATCTGGCTGAGGCTGGGGGGGGGGGGAGGAGGCAGTTGCTACGAAGGGGGATCCTGCTGGTAGAGACAGGGTAGACTGTGGAGGCGAGCTTGCAGTCCAGGCTTCCTGCCTCTCTCCTTCGGCACCCACCGTGACCTTTTGCTGAGCCACACTGTCACACCCTGCCATGGGGTGGCACGGTGGTTGAAAGGCAGGTGTTTTGTGGGGCAGGACGTTTTCTCTACAGATCACACATCTTGTTCCGAGCTGTGAGTTCTGAGGAGGGAGAAAAGGCAATAAACCACTCAGTGGTTGAAGAACATTGGGTGCCGGTGCAGAAGTGGTCACTGATGACCCCAAATTGGCCATCCGGAGGTCATTTGTAGCGCTCGGAAATGTTTCAGATGATGTTGGGTAAGGTCAGGTTTCATCTGTGCCCTTAAAGAGATTGGACTGCTTTGCAAAGTAACTTTAGGAGTTTGTCTATTTAGCCAACAAAGAGGTTGCTTCTGTACCACACAATGTCCGGGGGCTTTGCCCACAGTGGCTTCTTCGGTTCTCTTCACTACCCCATTAACGGAATGCCAGGAGGGGAGGGGTTCAGAAACTCGGCCATGTTCATTGAGCTTCTCTTGGTGCCCCAGGTCATCAGCTGATAAGAAGGAATTTCCCATCTAAACTGTGGTTCTGCTAAGGATGGTGGAATAAGGTTGTGTGGGAGTGGGGATTTCAGGCCCCTCCCGACCTTTAGACTTCCTGGTTGAGTGTGGCGCCTGATCTATAAAATGGTCTGGTGGTTAAGCAGTCTCTGCCGCTGACAGAAAAGGTTAACTTCTCTTGAGACCCTGTGATGGATCTCATGGCGTATGGGACAAGGCTGTTCGGTGAAGAATGAGAGACATTCAGGAAGGTTTCCCTGAAGTAATTTGTATTGACCACTGTGCTTTTAGACTGTTTGCTTTACATAAGGAAAAAGGATCAAGTTCAGGTCACATTCATCATAATCCATAAAACTCTGAATTTCAAAAAACTGAGCCATGTTAGTTTCTAATAGTTGATCATTATTACCTATACAAGATAACAACTTAAAAAAAAATTAAAGACAGGGGTTCTCTGTGTAGCCTTGGCTGTCCTGAAACTCACTTGGTAGACCAGGCTGGCTTTGAACTCAGAGATAGACTTGCCTCTGCCTCCCAAGTGCTGGGATTGAAGGTGTGCGCCACCACCACCTGACCAAATACCATTTTTATCAAGATTTACCTTTATTACTTATGCTTAGGTAAGTGCATGTGTGGCCAGAGAGGGATATGAGACACCCCTCCGCCCCCCACAGTTGGTGTCAGTGGCTGTGACCCAACTAGCCAAGATGTTGTGAATCAAACTTGGGTCCTGTGCAAGAGCAAGCACTCTTAGCCACCAAGCCATACAACACTTTTATATGATTAAATATGTTTAAATTTTGTCTCTAAAATTTATCTTTAGAGGATAATCTAAGCCTATGACATAAAGACAGCTTCCTGCCACCAAGATAACTCACATTTATGCACAGATCTATTTTAAGAGTATTTTTTTATTAGTTTTGGTTTTGTTTGAGACAATGTCTCACGTAGCCCAAATTAGCTGCCAACTCCATATGTAAGAGTTGAACTCTTGATCCTCCTGCTTATCCTTACTGACTGCTAGGATCAAATTCGGGACTCCATACCTGCTAGGCAAGTGTTCTAATAGCTGAGCTAACGTCCAGGTGTGGCTTTAAATTGTTGACATGTGTCCAATTCATCCCTGTGTGGTCATAGCTTCTAATGCTGATGCCAAATCACCTTCTAGCCCAGGCTGGCAACACTGGGGAAAGGGTGGCCTTGTCATAGTGCACTGTGGACCGCTGTAAGACTGGAGAGGATTTCATCTGAAATTGTCACATCCACCTATTCTGCTCGGGGCTGGAGACAGGTTCCTACTGCAGATCTATCTAGTAACATTAATCTCCCCTTGATTTAATTTGGTTTTCATCTCTAAAGTCAGGGCCCAGATGATGCTCCTTGCCTTATAGGAGGACAAGAGAATGGGTGTGGTACTCTGTGAGAAGTAGTTACAGCTCTTAGGACAGAACAGCCACTGTGTTCTTAACTTTTTGGATCCTGTGGTACTTTTCAAAAAGGCATTTCTCGCCTTAACTTGGCAGCAGCTGACTTGAGAATAGAAAGCGGAAACCTCCTTCCCCCAAACATCTGCAAATGATTTTTCTGTCCATCTAATAGTGTTAGAGCATCACAGGGGGTCGAAATGTTCCAGCCCCAGAGCAGCTGTGAAAGTCAGAAATATGCTCGCACACATCCAGTGCATCCACTAATAAAATGCTTTACACCAGCTCTTGGGAGATAATTTCAGAGTAAAATCTCCTTGGTCCAAGCTGCATCTACACTATCTTAATGCCTGAGCACAGTGCCAGCAGCCGAGCGTTGCCAGCTCTCCAAAAGACATTTGAACTCTTGGCAGCGTTCCTTATCAGAAGGCCCATCCGTGGTGTTTGTGATTATAGAGGAAGGGTGCTTGCTCTTGGCAAAACAAAGTGTCTGACAGTAGTGGAGTATTGGCTCAACACTCAACAGGATCCATTTGGGATTCATTCTTTGACAATTACCCAGAATGAATCACCAGCTTCCTTTTATACAAGGATATTTATTGGCTTAAAATCAGTACATCCAGCTCTTGGTGTGTGCGTGGGGGTGGGGGGAGGTTGTGACTATGTTCACACATTCGTATAAGCGTGGTGTCTGAGTATTGCTTTGGGGATGCCTGCACAGGGCCTTTATTTTAATGGCATCAAATATGGAGGAGAATTGAAAAATCAGTCAGAAAACATTGCATGGCTGGAGGGAAAGAAGATGCTTGGTACTAACAGCAGCCAAGAGCTCAGGAAGTTAACACTTGGAGTCTAGCTAGCTCTGCCCAGATCCCCCCTCTTCCCACAAGATGTCCCGAACACTAGCAGTGGGAGGCCTCTAGCCTAATCTTAGCGGCTGGCTGGACACAGCTGGCTGGACAGCTGGCTCTTCCTCTGTGGGTGTCACCTGGAGGAGCTTGTGTTTATCCTGTGGTATTTACCAGGGAGGCCTGGGCATTCTGATAACCACTGTGCAGCAATCCAGAGAGCAATTCTAAGATTCTTTTTTTTCCCCCAAACTAGGGAAGGCCAGGTTCAAATTTCTATTAGAGCTTTATACTAGGGAGGAAAGTTACTTAGCTGAAAGGATTCAAAGTGACAGTTGCTCTGCAGGCCACAGCTGGCGGGAGGTGGGGTTTGTCCCCGACTAGCTTCCTCTCCTCCGTCCTTTGTCTTACATTGTGGACCCGCTTTCAGAACCATTTATTCTGAAGAACCCCTGCTTGCCCTGCCCTCCGCCTCTTGGCCTGTGTTTTCTTCTGCCTGAAGGGAACTTCTGCACTTGTCTTTTCCAAGGAGCCGCCTGGTTATGAGAGAAAGACCCTGAAGAGCCATTTGGCCCAGGGATCCTTGGTTCTAAAAGGCCTCAAAGTGAGAGTCCCGAACTTCATCTCTAGAAAAAGCCAAACATAAACATGGTATTAGCACGACTACATGATAAAAGCATTTGTCTACTGACCTGTACATTAAAACATGATACTTTTTTTTTTTTTCGACAGAACTATTCTGAGTTATAGTTTACGTTCCTCGAAGTTCGTATGTTTAGAGTAAAGAATGTAGCTCGGTGATGAAATACTTGCCTGGCCAGCACAACCAGAGTAAAACAAGCCAACAACTCCAAATCAACAAAACCCACCTGTTTCAAATGTGGGACTCAAGCCGGGCGAAGGTGGCGCACGCCTTTAATCCTAGCACTCAGGAGGCAGAGGCAAGCGGATCTCTGTGAGTTCAAGGCCAGCCTGCAGCCTGGTTTACACAGAGAAACCTTGTCTTGAAAAACCAAACCAACCAACCAACCAAACAAATGGATAAGACACAAGACTTGCTGGTCTTAGGTCTACTCATAGTTGTATACCATCACAATCTGACTAGACTATTTCATCACCTTTAAGAGATATTTTCAGTCTTCTCTACAATTCTCATTGAAAGAAACCACTGTCTATATAAATTTGCCTGTTCTGAACATTTTATATAAATGAGATCATACATGTGATCTGTAGCTGGCTTGTTTCGATTGGCATATCTGTAAAGTTAAACTGCACCACTGCATGTATTAACATTTCCCTACCATATGGCAGTTTTTGTGGTACATTCATATAATGGGCTATTACACAGTTATGAAAAGGGATGTACTACTGACAGGCACAGTGTATATTAAATTAATGTCATAGGCCTTATATCACACATACAAGTATGTAGTGTACGAATCTAGTTGTCTGGATCTCAAGAACAGGTTAAACTAGTCAGTGGAAGAAGGCAGAGAGTCAGTTCCGTGAGGACAGGAGGTGACTCTGGGGGCAGATGGGTGGCCGTTCTGAGGACCTTGAAAGGTTTCACACTATGGTGAAGGTGAAGCTACTGTCCATTTACACAAAATCCTCTCGATAGGAATGACCATAGTGACACAAACAGTAATCGTGCTGGCTAGTTTTGTGTCAGCTTGACACTAGCCAGAATCATTTTAGAAGAGTGAACCTGAACTCAGGGACTACTCCCTACCAGAATAACCTGCAGGCAAGTCTGTAGGGCTTTTCTGAGAGAGGGTCTCACTATGTAGCTCAGGCTGTCTTAGAACTCACCACGTAGACCAGGCTGGCCTCACAGATTTCTGACCCCCTCTGCCTCCAGAGTTCTGGGATTAGAGGCATGTGCCACTGTGGCTGACTTCTAGGGCATTTTCTTGATTGATGATTTATGCGGAAGGGCCCAGCTCACCGTGAGTGGTGTCAGTCCTAGACTGGGGTTCCTGGGCTCTGTAAGGAAGCAGGAGGAGCAAACTGTGGGGAGCTAGTCAGTAGGCAGCACCCCTTCACGATCTCTTCGGTTCTTGCCTCAGGTTCCCTGGATGATAAACTGTGATCACAATGAGCCCTTCCTTCCCCAGCTGTTGTGTGTCCACCACAGCAGCAGAAGCCCCAAGACAGCGGTGGGTGCAGGGCATTTGGAGGGTTTTGTTAAAAGCATGTGCAAGTTCTCTAATTACCCGAAAGAGAGCAATCATAGCGTGCCCGGAGAGGGTGACCTGGCGGGCACATGGTGTCTGGCACAGATCAAGGCACAAAAGCCCCTTCTGGCCCTCCTAACCACTTCTCTAGTACCTAACACCAGTCAAACCATACAGTATGGTTTCTTTTGTGTTGGCCTCTGTCCCAACAGACTGCAATTCACCCCATGGCGTGTGGCAGTAGTTTGTTCATTTTCAGTATTTTTGTAACTTTGTGCTGCTGAGGACCGCCCTAGACAGGCAACTGTTGTGCCATCGGGTACAGCTGCAGATACCAGCTTTGAGGAAGTCTGTCTCAACTTCTTTTCCTATACCGTCTTAGCCAATTCAGATGCTGTGACAGAATACATCCCTTGGGCGTTTCTCACAGCTCTGGTCCAGAGAAGCCAAGGCCATGCACCACTAGACACAAAGCCTCTTCCTGGTGCACACAGCTGTCATCGCAGTGTCCTTATGAGCTGGTGGAAGGGAGAGGGGGTAGATTCTGTCTTCCCAGGGGGTATTAATCTCATGTCTGAGGGCTTCTCTCTATGGTGTAATTACTTCCCGAGGGCCCCACCTCCTCAGACCACCATATTAAGATGATTCAGCAAATATATTTGGAGGGTACACAAGCATTCAATTGATAACAAGCAGAAACCTGAGTGTGTGTGTGGTAATCCAGGCCTCTTCTGATTAGTTAGAGAACTGGCCAAAGATGGCTTACTCCTCCCTCTGCCAGAAGCAGCTCCCATCCCATGTAGGTCACATGTACTGACCTGGGTGACTGTGTGTGTGCGTGCTTACTTCACAGGACTATGAATCCCTTGAAGTCAGTGTTCTGCTGGTCACCTGGCTAACCCTAGCCTGCACACAGTGCCCAAGATGTAGTGGTCCTTGATAAACAATTGAGAGGACTTAAGATTCATCTTATTCCTGAGTTGAAGTTGAGAAATCCATTACATTTGAAAAGTCCTATTTTTTAATCTCTACTTTCAGATATCAAATGGATCCACTATAAAAGTCTTTAAGAAGATAGCAAACTTCACTTCAGGTAAGCAATACAACATTGTTACCCTTCAGCTCTCACCACGGTTTATAAAGTATGCTTTTTCGCTTCTCTTAGACATACTGTCACAGAGGTATGATTGAGTTGTTGCTATGTAATTCTCTGGAACCTGAGGGGGAAACGCTGTTTCAGTCTGTTGCTAACTCTAAGAACATGTATTCTGCAAGAAGGAAGGAAATTGTAACCATGTAGGTACAGAAGCCCCAGCACAAAGGAAATTGCTGTCTCCTTGCAGCTCTGAACATGGGGTAGTCTCAGCCCTCATAGCTCTTTTCCAAGTCCAGTAGGATGGGCACCAACAGAAGAGGCCACCCTGCAGCTGACCGGGAAGTTTGCAGATAAGCACACTGCCCTGGACAGGCTGAGCAAGCAAGACAGTCCCTGCAGAATCTCCAAGATAGCAGTGTGCTAGCATTGCAGACTTCCCAGACAGCCAAGGCAGGAGGAATTTTACAGGAAAAAAAGAGTCAGCAAGCTAGTCTTCTGTCTTCCTGGCAGCTGTGGGACAGGAAAACACTGATAATGTCTTGAGAAAATCCACTGGTCCTGTTTGGGGTTTGTCCTTAATCCTAGACAGGGGCCTCGGCCTCTTCCCAGTGGGCTCTTTGCTCATCCATTGCAGACAGGGCGCTGTGACTCCTGAGCCTATAGGTGACTCCAGTCCCAGCATCTGTCTGTGGAACCACATCCCTTTGGCAGTTTCCCCTTCCATCACTACACTGAGCTATACAAAGCCACCCTGCAGAACAGCTGTCACCGTGGCACGAGGAAAGTGGCATCATTAAGACCCAAAGATTGAGCCTTTAGAAAAGCCTGCTGTGGGGAGGATCTCAGGCTTGATTTCCTCATGGATCCCAAGTGTGCTCCCTTCCTATCCCCTGGGGCTGAGAACCACCAATTTGATTTCTGTCCTACCAATACTTAACCCCTTGCCCCTCTGGGAATCCCAGCCCTGGATGGCCCAACTATTAGCCAGGCAGTCATAGGAAAGGCCCACAGCAGCCCAACTAAGACTGGATGAGTTTCTTGGCGGTGGTGGCGTGCACCTATAATCCCAGCACTTGCGAGGCAGAAGCAGGTGGGTCTCTGAGTTTCAGGACAACCAGGACTACACAGAGAAACTCTGTCTTGGATGAATTCACGCTGCTGAATTCGATAAAGCCTACTGCTACTGATTTCCCAAGCATTTAGCACTGTTCTCCAGAGGGGTTCCCTCTCTCCCCTAAGCTCTAACTACACAAAATTCCTTCATGAAATTCTGACTCCCTCAACATCCAGCACCAAATCTACCAACCTACTGTATTTATCTGCTCATTTCCTCCTCCCTCTCCTTCAAGGACAACCTGTCCCCTGTGCCTCATGGCCCCCAGGCCATTCCAACACCACAGAAGACTTCTCTTATTAGCTAGCCTATGGGTGATTTCCAATGGATAATTTTCCCTTCCTCTTAAAGGATTTAATTTTAGTACAATTTTTAGATGCTACTAAATTAGATGCTAACCCCATTCATCTGTTTTCCCCTCCATTTTCTTCTCTTCCTCCCAAACATCCCCTTGCTTACTGCCACTCTCGGTCTGCTTGCTTTCTGAGCTGGACATTGTCCATCTTAGAGGGGGCCCATATTCCTTCCCACTTCGGAGCCCCCCCCCCCATTTACCTGCTAATCACTTATTTGGTTCATCTGTAATAGGCTGTCTTCAAAGAAATCCAGACTTAGATCAGCACGTTTTTTACATGGCTCTCCCTTGCTGAAATTAGGTAATTGGGCAATTAGTGGCAGAACAAGGCTAGTTTAATCCTAGCTGCAGGCCTGGCACACAGAGGTGCTCCAGGTCTCTCTGTTGAGTGACAGGCTGGAACCCCTCCTCCCTGTCCCCATTGTCTAGTCAGCCCCCTAGGCCCCTTTCACACTGTTCAGATACAGCAGAGGAAACAAAGTAGCAGTGAAGAGCCCACGGATAATACAAGCGCTGTTGTTGGCTTTGGAACACAAGCTGGGCTTTTGTTGAGGCCAATTAGTCCGTGGATGTTTTTTAATGGGCTTTTTTCTCTCCTTTTTTCTGGTGTTCAGATGTGGAATACTCAGATGACCACTGCCATTTGGTGAGTTCCGGCTCCCTTGTGCTGCCCACCAAACTGCCTGCCTTTTGTACCATGCAGTTTCTTCACGTAACACTTCTATGGTCTTTTTAGATTTTACCAGATTCAGAAGCATTTCAAGTCGTGCAAGGAAAGAGACATCGAGGCAAACACAAGTTCAAAGTAAAAGAAATGTATCTGACAAAGCTGCTGTCAACCAAGGTACACTTACTGGTCTAGGACCGCTTTCATGGCTGCCTTGGGGGTATATGATGTGTTCAACTTAATTTCCGCTCACGTGTGAAAATGTTACAAATCCCTTGTGCCCTCTAGCAAAGCAAAATGAAAGTTTAAATCGTAGACACATCCTGTACCCCCGTTCAATTTTTATAAACTGGAAAGAGCACTTTCCAAATTTCTACTGCAGCGTCTCCAATCAGGGCGTTCACTATTGTTCCTGCTCCTTTACCCACCGTTCCACTATTATTGTTTGCGTTGACAGCGTAATTATTCCTTTTTGTTTACTTGTTTTTATAGATGAGTAATAAAACTCCTTTGAGTTGCAAATAAAATGAGGGGGAATCTGTGAGACTAGCCTAGTAAATCTTGAATTTCAGAAGAAAGTAAGAATTCTGTTCACTTATAAACAGTGTTAGATGGGAAAGCCAGTGGAATACCAAGTCAGGAGCAAATCTTACCGCAGCTAGTTTTTAGCAGTTAACGGAAGGCTCTGGATTTCTGCTCCACCATCCTAATCGTCACTGTCCCCCTAGTCTTGTAAAACCTTGCTGGGCAAGCTTCTTCAGCACATCTGCTTAGATCTGAGTAGATCTGTGTGGTCGGTAGAGCAATACCTATACCTCTTGATTTTTCATCTTTCCCATGGAGCTCTGCCTTCGTTTTGTTTTTGATAAAACAATCGACTGCTTTGGGAAGTCCACAGTTAAACCCTGAGATGGAAATGCATGCAATAGGAAGACAATCTACACACAGTCCTAGACCTGGCACTACAAGTTTATGCACTAAATCTAAATGTGGACACAGACTTTCTGGACCCTTATCCCACCCAGCCCACGTTGGCCTCATCTGGCAATTTCATGATTTTTTCTCTGGTTGGCACATCACTTCCTCTTTAACTTGGAGCTGGCTTTCCCACTAGGTTTTCAAAGCTGGCAGCACGAATCTCAGTGTCCCATTCTGTCTTCCAGGTGGCGATCCACTCTGTGCTTGAGAAACTCTTCAGGAGCATCTGGAGTCTGCCCAATAGCAGGGCCCCGTTTGCTATAAAATACTTCTTTGACTTTTTGGATGCCCAAGCTGAAAACAAAAAAATCACAGATCCTGATGTTGTACATATTTGGAAAACAAACAGGTGGGAATGTAGGTGATTACTGTTTCCCAGAACCTAGGCAGAATGTTAAATATATAGTTCCTGTATCAGAATTTCAAGGTTTGAATTCTACTCTAAAGGACAAAATAACAAAAGCCTGTTATCTTTAATTCATGAAAAATTTAGCTATAATGTTAGACTAGCAAAGAATGAGAAATTAGTATTTTACGGTTTATTTTTATTAGAGAAACTTATTGTGTCTACAATAATTGCTTTATAACTTTCAAGATGTGTGTCTCTTTAGATTCCACATGGAAGTTCACACTTTTGCCATTTGTCATAGGGGTTTTCTTGAGAATTTTCCAAGGGTTTTGAGGTCGTTTATTTTAGCATTTTACCTTAAGGGGCAGGGTTTCCACATATGCTAACACCGCCTCAGAAGAGGAGTATAGCCTATTTCCTCTATTTGAAACGCTCTGCCCCTCAGCTGAGGGAGACGGGTCATGAGGCATTAGAACGTGGAGCTTATAACCCTCCACAGGCTAGCAAGGAGTAAAGGGGAAGCTGGGAAGCTCTTGGTCAGCTCTCCCTCGGGTCTGGGTTTATATCCTCTGCTCTGCTAACTCCTGTCCTCAGTTCTAGCCTCATATTCCACAAGCCCTGCTACTCCCACATACAGCATGGGTGCTACCACCAGCCACAAGTGACCGAGGCATTGAGAATCCCGGCAGCCAAGTGGTGGAGCTAGTTAGGCCAAAGTTGCAGCAGAGATGCAGGGAGGACTGAATACTTTGTTGTATTCCAATAGTTATTTAACTGCCTACACTGTGGTAGTACAAGAATGGAAGAAACATACCCATGTCCTCACAAAATTTGCATTCTAATGGGTAGAGAGAGACAGGGAATAGGATGGATCCACTGATGTGCACCAAAGAGTTATGTGCACAATGGAAAAAGTAGGAAGAGGGTAAGGGAATGAGGACAGGGTAGACCAAGGCTTCAAAAGGGTTTTGCGCCCTTTTAGATGAGGAAATGGTGTAACTAGGAGAGCACTGAGAAGACGTGGAAGTGTGATCTTGCCTGGTTTGAGATGGAATACACAGAAAAGCGGTGGGAGGAGACTCGGATGGAGGGACATAGGCAGTTAGAGAGGAGTGACAAGACCCGATTCTGTGTTAAGAGGATCAGGACCTGCGGGCAAATAACCCAGGTGGGATGTCAGTGGCTTAGACCAGAGTGCCACATTGAGAGGGGCTGGAAGAGAGAGGTCAGGCACAACGGATTTGAGTGAGAAGTTCTCGTTGGTGCCAACATCTCCTATGACCCAGATTTGAAGGAAGTTCTTGTCCAGGGCCATTTTCCGACTTGTCTAGTCTGCCCTCACTCACTGCTGGAGTAACCCTTCCTGGTGCTCAGTGATGGTGCCAGCTGCTGCTTGTTAGTTTGGCTAAGCAGGTTTACATACTTCAATAACACACTCATTTACAAACTGGTGAGCGGACCACTGGCTATGTTAACAGTCCTGCCTGAGAAGAGATTGTTTTCCCTTCAAACAGCCTTCCTCTTCGCTTCTGGGTAAACATCCTGAAGAACCCTCAGTTTGTCTTTGACATTAAGAAGACTCCACATATAGACAGCTGTTTGTCAGTGATTGCCCAGGCTTTCATGGATGCCTTTTCTCTCACAGAACAGCAACTGGGGAAGGTAAGGCCCAGCTTTGCTTTCTGATACATACCCCTGAAAAGCATTTCCGGTCACTGATGCTTCAACCACCTCTTCCTAAGAAAACCTGCCTCTGCTCCTCTCTTCCCTTCTTATTCCACCTATCTCTTCAGGCCCGCCCCCTACTGGACAGCAATTGCCGCCTAACCCATACCCGTGGCCCTGCTGCCCACCTGCCCCCTAAGCTCTTCCTTTTCACTATCTTGGGGCCTTTCTTCCTACAGCTGGCATCTTTGTTATGCTACCAGGACTTCCCGACTGGCCTCAGTTGTTAGTAAAATCCCGCTCATTCATCCGACAGTGTTTTCTCCCACAGTTTCTTGATGTGCATGAAGAACTGGAGGAAACTCAGATCTGGTTGACTGTGTCTATGAACTTCCCCAGGGTATCTCCTACTTAGAATGCATGTGCCATAGTAAAAGTAGCCTTTAAAACCATCACTTCCTTGGCTCTTCATATAGTTCAGTTAATCCTTCAGTTACTATGATTCCCGTTCTGTATGCGAGGAATTCGAGGTGCAGAGAGGTCACAGGTCTTGTTATCACAAAGTAACACAATTATGAACTCTCATCTGTCCAGCTACCATCCTCCCCTGGCGTCTGCCAGTGATTCTTCACATCACACTGAGGCTGTGAATTCTCTATCCAACAATGCTGTAAGCATCTGAAAGGCTGATGACAGTCACCTCCATCTTTGTACCTTTGGTGTCTATGAATGACACTTGGGTAAATAAATGCCTATTGAGTGGATGGTCATGAAACTGGCAGGATTCACTCAGAACCTGACGAGTACTTCTCAGGGCTATCTCAGTGTACGAAGCCTTCAGAACCAGTCACCAAGCCATGGATGCTGCCACTAGACTCTGGAACACGTACTGACTGGGATATTAGTCCCATCATTAATTCAAATATCTTCACTGAGACTTTTTTACATTTTGTGAATGATGATTTCTCCACCTGGTTGTTTACATGGTAGAATCACTCACACTGCCCAGGAGCCTTTGCAGCTCAGTCACCGGTACTACTGACCTGTGCTTCCTTGAGAACCTGGAAGATCTTTATAATCTAATGAGATAAGGGACAAGCTAGAAAATATGCCACTGCCAATTACTTACCAGTTTTAGTTACATAAAGGGCTCAATCAGATCTACAATCAAGTCTTTTATACATGCCAAAATTCACTGGTGGGTGAGGATGAGAGCAATGTTTTAATTCAGGCTTTTTAACGACCATTAGTAATGAACTATGACTGAAATAAGCTCCATTGTTAGAGTAACTCAAAATCATGCAAAAATAATAATTTTAGTTCTTTTATGAGAAGAAGGCTGAATATATTAGCATTTAATCTGCCTGAAAATAACAGTGACTCACCAGAGCTATCTAGATGGCAGTCAGTCACTCAGTCACCACTGAGGCCTGCAGCCTTGTTAGCTGTGGAAGTCCAGTTACACTGCACCGCTACAAACCCTCCCCCGACCATGACTTTTTATGTTTCTTGTGGCTGTTGTTGTTTTTCAGGAAGCACCAACTAATAAACTTCTTTATGCCAAGGATATACCAACCTACAAAGAAGAAGTAAAATCTTATTACAAAGCAATCAGGGATTTGCCTCCATTGTCATCTTTAGAAATGGAAGAATTCTTAACTCAGGAATCTAAGGTATTACTAAAAAGCAGAAATAAGCTTATAATTTGGTTAGTTAAAAACATGTATTTCAGAGCCTTTCAACAAACCTTTCTTTTAGAAACATGAAAATGAATTTAATGAAGAAGTGGCCTTGACAGAAATCTACAAATACATCGTAAAGTATTTTGATGAGGTAAGATTTGATTTGCCCACAAGCCCATCACAAGTACTTGGCATAGTCCTCCATCCCAAATAGGCAGACAGGGATGACCCAACCAGACCCTTCACAGGCTGCCCCTTGTAGCCTGGCTTGTGGTCCACCTTTAGATCCGCCTGAATTTGAATTCATGGGGTCTAATGCTACAATGACCCAAGTAAATTTTGATTAGTAGGTTATGGCCCTGTTAAATGGGGCCAGTTTATGTTTGAATGTGGTCTCCTAAAAATGAAAGCTAAGCCTGTAAGTCACCTACCTCTGTCTTTCATGGTTATATGAAATCATGATATACTTGAAGCGACTCTCAATAAACAGTGTTCTCACTCAGGCTTTTTATGACCATTAGTAGGAACTACCATTCTCCTTTATGATTAATTCTCCTTAATCTGGATTCGTTGTTTCCAAATATATGTTAATTCCCCCTTCCCTGATTCCCCCCACTCAGTCATGCTGGGACAGGCTATCCATGTCACTGGTGAGAATAGCTCACCAAGTCCATTTGCTACTTGAAGATCAAGTGAAGAGCTAAGGTAGGGTAGAGGCAATGAGTTCCTTAAACATGATAAGCATCCCTTGCCAAGGGTGAGAAGGGAAGCTCTGGGGAGGGGAGGGAAAGAGATGGAAGACTCCATCTCTGATCAGGATGCCCTTGCCTGCTGCATTTGAGGAATACTTGCCTGCATGCTGGCTGCCCAGAGATGCTTGCTGTGCTTGGAATGGCTGTGACGTAATGCATAAAGCAGGGCCTTGGAAGTCTGGCCCCATATTTGTAAGCAAATAGTTGGTATTTCTTGTGGGCTTCTATTTCCAGCCCAAGTGTTGTTGATCCTGTGATAATGACTTAGCGAAGCGAGTATGGAAATGATGGAAGAAAATGCTGGCATCTGTTTCATACAGACTTTTACCACTCTCACAGCATCAGGAATGGGGGGGGAAAAGAAAGAGCAAGCCCACCAGAATTGTGAATTGTAATGCTAAAACTCTAATATGTAAAATAACTCTTCTAATTGTCAACAGATTCTAAATAAACTAGAAAGAGAACGAGGGCTGGAAGAAGCTCAGAAACAACTCTTGCATGTAAAAGTCTTATTTGATGAAAAGAAGAAATGCAAGTGGATGTGAGCACCCTGGGGCCTGGCTTTATTTGACAAAGTTCTTCAGACAGCTTGGGAGCAAAATGGCTGCTTGAGCTACTCTTTGTCGTTAATTTCTTGTTTGCACATGGGTTCCACTTTGAGCACTGTCTTTTAAGAGACCAAGGCACATGCACAGCTTATAGAAAGCATATCAACCACTGTGCCTGTGGGTATACCGTGGGAACCTTCCTGTAAATAGAGCTGAAGTGGTTGTTGCAAACAGCCTCCTTGTTTACAGAGAATACAGGGCCAGTAAGCAAGTGTCAGTATTGTAACTACAGTCTCCACTTAAGCACAATGACACCTAAGTGGTTGTTGGAAAACTACAGCTATGTAGCACTTGTGACTACACCGCACGTCTGCAGAGGAGAGGGGATACTAACAATGCTCAGAATATGAACTGGGTCATTTGGAAACAAGGTGGGGGTGTCAGGGCAACCTGAGGGTCTGCAGCATTCACTTTCCCCAGTAGTTCTTGGAAAAGCTGAAGGCAAAATTTGGTAGTGTTGTACACTTAGCTTGTGAGTGTGTGTGTTTAAACCAAAAACTAACAGTGTTGCAACATTGTTGAAAGGGCTCGTGTTTTTCAGTGGTTGCCAGCTGCACTCATCAACTCCCTCCATCTCATCAAGGAGCTCTAAAGCAAGGAGAGTGAGCCGGTTTCACTGAAATGCCACAGCATTTTTCCCAGACTCTGTCCTAATGTGTTTCCTTTTTATCTTTTCATGTATCTGGTAGTGGACATGTTGGGTATTGTGAGCAAAGAGTTCATGGCTTACTTCTGTTTGATCGGAACTGTCTGTGGGTGTGTAAGTCACTCCTGTAATCTTACATTTCTATGCTAGTGTCTCCTTGCTTTAGATTTCTGGTGAACCCTGTGGTTATAAATACTTGTGTGTGAGTAAAATAAAAGATACATTTTACATTTCATCAAATTGTTGTTCACATTGGAGTATTATATATAAATATATATTTGAGGCCCAAGGCCTGGAAAATATTAGTACAACTTGGTATCTTAGTCTTACTATGTACTTTTTGAAAGTATTCCTTACAGGAGAAAGATTTAAAATACTCATTTATTCGTGCCTCTTTTTTTTTTTTTTTTTAAAGAATTTCCTATAGTTATAATGTAGTCTTTTTTATTGCTGATTTTTTTATTCCCGAATTTTTGCTGCTCATGACCAATTTTAATACCACTGTGTTTTCCTTCTATTAAACAGAAGTAAAAAATATAATCTGAGAACTGTCTCACTTCCCTTGTGGCAGGCACCTTTTACCCTTGATGTTCCAAACCCCCACTGTAGGAAGGAATTTTCTTTCAATCAGCAAATAAAACATTGAGCACACATTCCTTAAAACCAGCACTGTATGGACCATCTAGAATAAAATGGAATTTGTCTTGGTAAATGCAATCCTTTTTGCTCCGTAATATCAGATAAAGTGTAAGAGAGGTTAATACCTTATCAGTTCCTGTCCTGATCGGCACCTTCCCAGTCCTCTTTCTTGTGATCATTGTCTGTCCAAATGGACACATCTCAAAACTACTACCAAATACTTTATTTCTAAGTAGAAAGGTGAGGTCTGGCCCCCATTTAAAGCTGCTACAGTCTTCAAAGAGGTGAAGGCTTTCACAAGAAAAGTTGGAGGAGAGTTGAGAGCCAAGGGTAGGAGAATTGCCCAACAGACTTTCCCTTCTCTGGGGAACAGACAACTCAAAGGTTTAGCCACAGCTTTAGCGAAGTCGTATTAAATGCTACACAAGGGTGTCCCTGTCCAGCTCTATGACACGGGTCCGGTGTGGAGTGAGGATCTTTGGGCAAATCACTTACCTCTTTGTGCCTCTGTAATTTCTGTATAGTATTTCTAACCTACCTCACTGAGGTGGGATGAAGATTCACTCATGTGTGTAATTTGTTTGTCAATCCTCCAGTGAAAAGCACTATCTAGATCACCGTTTGGATCACAGTAGCCGAGTGCAGAGAATGTCCAAATTAGATGTGTGCTGAAGACAATCAGTCACTGGTCTATAGTAAACAGCAACTAAAGAAACAAATGACAAACAGTATCTATTTTCAAGTTTCTTTGCATATTTTTGGTGCAAAACAATTAATTTATAAACTTTTTTTCTAACACTAGTGTCTAAAGCAGCATCTAAAAATGACTTCTGTTACTTTTTCTGTATTAGGGTTTAAAGTCTATTTCTTACTGTATACCCTGACTGAAGCTGTTCTTGAAGATGAATGTTTTAAATGTCTATATCCAAAAATAAACATTTTGATGTAACAACTGTAGGCTGTTTGTCTTTTCTAGTTCTAATGGTTTCATGAAAATTACTTTTCAGGAACAAGATATCATTGTACATTCCACATAAATAAGCAACTCCATTAAGCAAACCTGGCTCCTTGCTAAATGATGCCAAGAGCTGCTTGATTATGTTCTTGTCTTCAATGATCAACTGGGACTTTTGATTGCAGAGACTTCGAATAATGATAAATCCACATATGTTTGGCAAACTTAAGCTGAACTTTGCTTTGCCGACTTGAAATTATTCCTGCAGAATTCCTCTAAAACATGCTCCAGAAAGAAGTTTCCAATGGGTGAACAGTGAAAGTTGAAGTAAATAAAAGATAATTATTTGGTTAGGTCCTAGACAGTGAGAAACAGAACTAAATACCAGAAACACTTCAAGAGTCCACTGCTTCATGTAAGATCATCAGGAACTCTCTCTGTAGAAACAGCCGCAGGACTCAATTTTCTAAAACTTCCAACTAACCAAAGCAAAAAGAAGTGAAATCATCACTATATGATCAGTGAAATTAAACACAAAAACAGCATAGATAGAAAAATATTTATTAAGTTATTTAATAAATTAAGTGCACAGCTTTTAGAAAAGGTAAAGATTTCTATAATGGATATATATTTAGAAACTTTTAAGTGATATTTATACTTTTAAATGGCCATTTTTCCCAAAACTTTTGTTTTATAATTTTTGTATACAATAAAGGATATGTTTACTGATCTTGTTATTGCCATCTCAAAGATGAGGAAAAAGGAATTCAAGATTACATTTTTAAGCAAAATACCAGAAAAAATTCAACAAAATAAAAATAGTACTATTATTTCATATTATTATGAAAACTTGATTCCTTAGTTAGTTCCTCCTATCTTTTGTAGTGTCAATACATGCTCTACAGATCTAAAACTTGGAACACTTCACTTTGGTTACCATGATCCTAAAGTCCCGGGTCCGTTCA
>JABTXL010005037.1:8850163-8965163 GCA_025134845.1 Neodon shergylaensis | reverse complement strand
ATTTAACACCTGGTTTTCTGTCTCTAATTCTTCTCTTTTTGCCTCCAAGACTTCCACTTTTTCCTGAAGTCTCTTCAACTTGTTTTCATGAAGAGATTTTCTCTAAAAGAAAAAAGATTAGTATGAAACAATTATGTTAACACCTAATTTCCTATTTGAACAAAATGATGGTGGCTATCTAAGGCCTTTTTATAAAACATAGAGATTAATATTTTCAGTGAACACCAGGGACAAAGATTAGTATATGGCTTGTACTAAAAGTGCAAAGGCAAGAAACAGATCTATGTCACACTTTCAATGAGACACACAGAATCATTACTAATACCAGAAAACTGGGATCAAGAACCAAATCATTGCAAATGAACTCAAGAAAAGGAGGCAGACTCTTACTGCGTATGCCTGCCATCAGCAAAGGGAAGCATGCGCTCTTCATGGTTTCTGATGATAAACACAGGCAAAGATACCAGAACGCAACTTTAAATTAAAAGCCCATTTGCAATCAATAAATTATAACCAAAGCAAAAACTAAAAGGATGAGAATGCCAAGATAAAGCAGTATTTCTAAATATTAAGAGAAAAATAAATTCAATTTCATAATAAATGAAGAAAATTTCTAAAAGTGAACACTGGATGATTTTGTTAACTGGAAAGAGTATATTGCAAAAGGACTATAAGAACTGAAACATTTTTTCAGTTTTTATAAACAGGTTTTAAAAATAGAAAGATACCCATCATGTTGGAAATAATTTAGCAGCTGCAGATCTCTTAAATATGTTTTCTGTTTATTGAAGCATAACAAGCTTGTTCGAAAAAAGAGAGAGAGAGAGAGAGAGAGAGAGAGAGAGAGAGAGAGCACAGAATGTAAATGCAGAGTCCCAGAAAACGCACAGACCAAACACTGGCACGACCACGTCACAGGTCAACAACACAGACAGGTAGTGTCCTCCTCCTCCTCATGACCCCTCCTCCATCACTCCAAAGGGAAACAACTAGTGTATTTCCAGAGCTATGGTTCTAAGTTTTGACATGAACTGCAAGAGGAGGATACCCTTTTGCAAATGACATTTTCTTTACCAGAGATTATCATGTTCTTTACCAGAGTGATACAGTGAACATTCTCACACACAGCTCTCCACTTCTGACAACATTCATTGTATTTCCCCTGTCCACTAAGGATCATTTAGGTTACGTCTAGTTGTGACAGAACTGGAGGTTGAGTGTTCCAGAAGTAACACTTTTGTGGGCACTGCTTAGCCTTCCATATCCAGCACCCTCAAAGGTCTCGTGCTCCTCCTGGCATATGTGCCGTTCTCATTCCTCTATGACTGTACTTACTTGTGGCCTGAGGAACACAGATGCCCACTCATCCATCCATCTCATTTGTATAAGAGAAACTAGAAAGCATATATCCTTTGCATCACAGTGTTCTCTAAGCATTCTATCTGTGCAGAAGCAATGCTATTGAATATTATAGTAGTATTTTTCCATTGTTGTCTAGTGTACAAGTGTAGTATGTTTCAACCATTTTCCTACTGATGAAAGTTTCAATTCTTTCAGTTTGGAAGTATTAACAAACTTTACCTAGGTCACGGAGTACGGCCTTGGTATAACCTGCCACTTTTCTGAAACGATTTTACCAGTTTCACACCCACCAGCTTGATAGAGTTCTGGCTGTTCACAACCTTGCCAATATCTGTTAGACTCAGCCACTTACATGTTAGCCATTCTGGTGTAGTCTGTCAGAATGTTACTGCAAAACAGTTGTAACTTTTATGATAGCTATCTAAAGATGTTAAATATCTTTTCTTATCCTATTAGCCAGCTGTGTTTTTTAGAAATGTTGTATATATACTTGTTTGTGCTTAGTCTAGTTTTTGCTCAAAAGCTTTTTTTGAGTAATCTCATTCTTAGGTATTTGAAGTTCTTTAAATATTCAGGTTTTGGGTGCTTTTGTACATGAAATTATTGTGATTCATATTTCAATCTAGTATGAGAATTTTTGTTTTAAATTTTTAGTTATTTTATGTATATGAAAAAGTTTTGTCTGGGGGCTGGAGAGATGACTCAGTGGTTAAGAGCATTGCCTGCTCTTCCAAAGGTCCTGAGTTCAATTCCTGGCAACCACATGGTGGTCACAACCATCTGTAATGAGGTCTGGTGCCCTCTTCTAGCCTGCAGACATACACACAGACAGAATATTGTATACATAATAAATAAAAAAAGAAATTAAAAAAAAGAAAAAGGTTTGTCTTCATGTACACCTGAGCACCATGTGCATGCCTGATACTGAGAGAAGAGTGTATTGGATTCTCTAGGACTTGGGATACAGAGAGCTGTGAGCTGTCATGTGGGTGCTGGGAATGGAACCCAAGTCCCCTGGAAAAGCAGGCAGTAATCTTAACCACTGAGTCATCTCTCCAGGCCCTATCTTGAAATTTTCTCTCTTAAAAGAAAAACAAAACCCCACCTTTCTCTGTTATCTCTGGGGCTGTGGATCAGGCTGGATATCCTCTGTAAGGGATGCATGGATTTCCCTGGGAAGGGGAAATAGAAGAGATCTCCTGGGTAAACTGGGGGCAGGATAGAGGGGATGAGGGGGATGGGAACTTGAACACAGGGTTGGGCAGGCTGCATGCAAGAAGCAGTTTTGGGGCAAGAAGGAGGCTAAGGAGAAACCTGGTGCTAGGGAAATTCCCAGAAATCCACAAGGATGACCCAGCTAAGACCCCTAGCAATAGTGGAGAGGTGCATGATGTGGCCTTCTCCTGTAATTAGATTGGTGACTACCCTGATTACCATCATAGAAACTTCATCCAGTAAATAATGGAAGCAAATGCAGAGATCCACAGCCAACCAACCACTGGGCCAAGCTCTGGGAGTCCAGTTGAAGAGAGGGAGGAGGGATTGTAGGAGCAAAGGGGGGAAAAGAAACCCACAGAGATAGCTGACCTGAGCTCCTGGGGGCACAAGGACTCTGGACCAACAGTGAGGGAGCCTCCATGAGACCAACGTAGGCCCTCTGCATGTGTGTGACAGTTGTGTAGTTTGGTCTGTTTGTAAGGCTCCTAGCTGTGAGACCAGGACCTGTCCCTGAGACAGCTGGCTTTTAGAACCTGTTCCCCATGCTGGATTACCTTGCCCAGCCTTTACACAGGGGAAGGAGCTCAGTATGGCCCTACCTCAACTTGATGTGCCATGCTATGTTCCAGTCCATGGGAGGCCTGCCCCTCTCTGAATGGAGACAGAGAAGGAGTGTGTGTACTGAGAGGGAGTTGGAAGTGGGGGGAGAGAATGGGAAGAGAGGAGCGACGAAAAACTGTGGTTGGTATGTAAAATAAAGGAAAAAAAAGTTAATAATTTTAAAAAGCACCTTACCAAGTAAGATATTCTACTGAAGTTCCAGTTTGCACATTAATTTACATGCCGTTTCAGTAGCAAGCTTTATATTGTCAAATTTCTCAGAGTTGAAAGATATTTTCAAAGCCAAAGTGTGTAGCTCAAAAGAACTTTAAACTGTGTGTGTCTGCGTGCGTGTGTGTGAAAAGAATTTATAACCTTAATTCTTAGAAAGAATAGAATATTTTGTGTTGTGAATTGGAATACTGGCAAAAAACAGATTCAAGCTTCTACAAAGAGTCAAAAGTCTAAACTGATTTTAATCTTTTCATTTCTTTTGGTAAAAATTGGCATTAATATAGTATGAATTCTTAGAAATACAAAAGAATTGACTAAACAACACATCTAAATTTTATAAAATTTTTGATGGTTTGTTTATCTTTTATGGAAAATGTGAAAATACAGATATTTAGCATTAAAAACAATCACAGAACAGAATTTTCCAAAATAATGATAAAAACTTGTTAATTTAAAAAAGGAACCTTTAAAGGAAAAAAATTCATTTTTCGGAAAATTTACTTTTATTTTCAAATTGTCAATCACATCTTTTATAGGTAGTACTTTCTGTGCCCTGTTTAAGAAATGTTTATTTACACCAACATCCTATAGTTTTCTCCCAAGTTATCGTATACTGGCTATAGTCACGAATTTCACCTTTCTCTTCTAAGAACATGGATCTTTTTATCCACATTACAGTGCTGAGTGGGTGAAGGACAAGCAGTTGACACAGTGCCCTCGAAGGGCTCCACTCTGCTGAATGCAGGGGTTGATACTTTGGTATCAAGATCTTGCTTGCTTCACTTTCCCTCAGGATTGCCTTGGTTATCTACTCCTTCCAATACTCTGAAAGGTTTACAGTTTGTTTTTTTACTTTTATAAAGGAATATTCAAAGATTTTGATTATATTTAATTTGTAGATCTACTTGGGAAGAGCTGGTTTAACAATGAATTTTCCAAAGCATGAACATGATATGATTTTCTTCTTTAATCATGCTTTAAATTATTCTGAGAAGTTTATAGTTTTAAATAAACATTTTTATATGTAAGATTTATGCCTAAATATTTACATTTTCTGCTATTATAATAAATGACATTTACATATTTCATTTTTCCAACTGTGCATAAAGATAACTAGTTTGTTGTTTGACTTTTTAACCATCACCTTTAAAATTTACATATCTTAGGTTGGGCATGGTGGCAAGTCTTTAACCCTAGCTAGCTCTCAGGAAGCAGAGGCAAGAGTGTCTCTGTGAGTGCAAGGGCAGTCTGGACACACAGCAAGACTGTCTCAAAAAATAAGTCAAATAAATAAATAAATCCCTAACCTATTTTAATAATTACTGCTAGATTTGTTTCATGCATACTCATTTAATTTATGAATGGCAATCTTACTTCTTTCTCTCCAATAATTATACCTATTTTTCTTACTTCATTAAATTGGCTAGAACCTCCATCAAAATAATGAAAAAACGTTACTAGTGGACTGATCTAGCTTGTTCCTGACTTGGATGAAGGAGACACTAAACATTTAATCAGTGAGTGTGTTAGCTGGAGGGTTTTGTAGCTTCTGCTATGAAAGGTACTGATGTCTTCAGCTGTCCTCTATACCCAGTAGACAGAGTAGTTTGCCTTCTTCGTTCAGAGTTCACTGAACTATACTCGTCAGTCTTGCACGCTAGCCCACTTTTAGTCTTAGAACGAACCTTATGTTATTTTAATATAGAATTATACTGAGCTTCCTAATATTTACAACTTTGTATCTGTTTAAATGATGAAATTCTCTTTTTTTATGACTGCAGCATATATGAACCTCATAAAATATAAGGACCTTGTATTTTGTTATTACTAGGGAAAATTAAGACTAATATTATTTCTTCCTTAATTATTTAGAAGAATTTACCAGTGAAGCCAAAGGAGGAATTTTCTTTGTGGAAGGTTTTAATTAAAGATCCCGTTTCTTTACCCTTAATAGATGTTAAGACTCCAGATTTCCTAATTATTCTCATACCTGCTTCATTAAGATGTTCAAGGAATGTATTCCTTTCATTTAAATATATAATCAGCATAATTATTCTTATAATATTCTTTTTATTTTTACTATATGCAATAGGTAGTATTATTTTTATAATGTTCTTTTTATTTTTACTATTTACACAATATGTACTAGTAACCAGTTTTTTACCAGTGATAAACATTTGCATTTGTCTAATTGGTCCTCTGAGGTGTCTGAGAATTACCAATTTTATTAATCTTTTTTCTTTTCGGTTTTTCGAAAGTTTCTCTGTAGCTTTGGAGACTGTCCAGGGATTCGCTCTGTAGACCAGGCTGGCCTCAAACTCACAGAGATCCTCCTGCTTCTGCTTTCTGAGTGCTGGGATTAAAGGCCGCCACCCGTCCTTTTAAATCTTGTAACATCTATATCTGAGAGTGCTATTTTCTTGGCTTTGTAGATGCTGTTATTTCCTCATATGCCCAGTTCTGCAGTTTTAGACACTGACTCACTTCTGCGTAAGGAGGTACAGGAGTGCCGCAGCACACGCAGCGCTCAGACAACTAGTTCTTACAGCAATGAATTTACAAGAAAACTCAACAAAAAGTGAATCCTTTCCATCTGCTTCCCTGTCCACTCAACTTACATTACGGTCGTCTTACACTGTTAGGGGACACTTGCCAAAGCTGATACGCCAACACTAATGTATTTCTGTACCCAAAGGGTCGAGTGGCACGAGAGCTTTTTCTCTTTGCTGTCCATCTCTATGGTTTACACCCACTGCATGTCCACAGCACAGTGCTCTAACCTCACCCTTTCATCCATCTGCAAAGCCCAGCAAGCACCGACCTTTCCACTCTCTTCACAGCTCTGCTTCATCCTCATTATACTCGGAATCATATTCTCTGAGCTAGCAAAACGCACTTAAGGTTCTTCCGTGTCTTTGTGTGGCTAGGCAACTCACTTATTTTTACTGCTAATAATAAACTATACGAGTGCACCACACTTTATCCACTTAGCTATTAAAGGATACTTTGACTAGTTCCAAGTAAAGGCAAAAAGCTGCTATAACTGTATTTCAATTCTTCATAAAGATGAATGTTCTAAACTGATTTGAGTAAATACCTTGGAATGTAATAGATGATTCATAGGTACAGTTTATGTAGCATTGTATAAAACTGACCCAAGTGTCGGGTGGTAGCACATTCTGCATTCTCACCAGCAATTAATTATCAAGGAGTTCCTGATGTTCTACATCTCCACTAGTATTGGGTAGTGTATCGGATTATAACCACTCTGGGTGCATAGTGCTATCTCCATTCATATTTATGTAGCTCTGTGCATTACATATAAAAATTTGAAGAAATAGCCTTCATCCACTAAGCACTATTTAGCACAGGAACTAAAGAGGAACTTCTCTTTTCTTACTATGTGAGAACACAGCTACAAGACATCATTTATGCACCACAAAGTGGGCCCTCATTCAGCACATAATGCATAGGTCTTGAACTTCCTACCCTCTTCAACAATGAAGAATAACTTCTATCATGTATGAGTCTAGTTACAAATATTCTCCATACCCCACCTGGTCCTTCTCACTAGCTCCTGTAGCCGCTTATGAAATAATCACTCTAAGGCTTAATATTAATGACATACTCTTTGACCTATTAGCTCAGACTTGTTATTAACTAACCCTTAAATCTTAAATTAACCCATTTTTATTATATGATATTTTACCATCAGGCTTGTGGTTTGTTACCTCACATCTTGCTTCCTGGGAGGCTACATGACATCCGCCTGACTCTGCCTTCTTTCTCCCTGCATTCACTTTATTTTCCCACCTAGCTATATTCTGCCCTGCCATAGACCAAAGCAGCTTCCTTATTAACAAATGGTAATAAAACATATTCACAGCATACAGAGGGGAATCCCACATCACATAACCTATTCCATTCATGACACTTTTGATATAGCATGCTAAAAATAATAAGGAACTATCCTCCAACCCTCTAAATTGAATCTCATGCTCATCTGCCTGCTGCAGGGTATTTACTGGTCCTATAACTGTTCCCTTTACCTTTTTCTCTGAGATTCTGAAACATCCTACAATTTCTTCCTTCTTAAAAAAACACCTACTCCTCCATGGCTACTAATCCTATTTCTCTGCTCTTTTTCACAACTAAACTCCCTAGACAACAAATGTTTCCATATAACCAGTTCTCCTTGAATCCACTTTAGTCATTGCATATATCCTACTCCATGGAACTAGCCCTTGTGAAGGTAACCAGCAATGGCCACAGTGAAATCCACCCTTGGACTTCACATGCTGTCTTATCATTACACCTATTAATGTCACTTGCCCCAAAGTGACCCTTTGTGGGGCATTTCTGCACTGGGCATCAAGTACTTCTTTTGGTTCTCCTACCATACTGGCCACTACCTGGTTCCTCTTCAACTTCTAAAGTTCACAATTTCTTAAAGTTCAATTCTCAGATCTAGTCTCTTTTCATTGAGTTTTACTGCTTTAAATACCATTTATATGCCAATGAACCCAGCTTTTAATTTATCAAACCCAGTCTACTCTCTTCTAGTCAATTAGGTTCATGAAGCAAGCTAATTTATCATCTCCACATGGAAGCCGCACTGCATCTGTACTCCTCAGTGCCACATGACTGTAACTAGGTCTCTGAGATAACTAGCTTACAAAGACAACAGTCTACTTTGCTTCACAGTTTCGGAAGTTCCAAACTAAGGTCAGATCTCTCTCCTGCTTTAGTACATGCTGGCAGGAGGGGTTAATGGGACAAATCTCTTCTAAGACATCAGCAACTAAGTGAAGTAGAGAGAATGAGGTCCCGTACTCCTTTCAAGTCCATGTTTTCATGGACTTTGATTATTTCTGCTTGAGGAACAGACCTTTAACACATGAACTCTTGTAGGATACTATGCAAATAACAGCAGCATTTCAGAAGTTAACATGTTCAGGGGGTAGAGCGATGGCTCCATTGTTAACAGCACTGCTGTTCTAGAGGATTCAGATGAAAGTCCCAGCACCCACATAGGACTCACAACCTAGTTAACTCCAGTTCCAGGGATCGAGTGCTCACTTCTGGCCTCAGTGGGTACTACCCACACATGGTGTATCTGCACAAACGCAGGTAAAACATCCATATGCATAAAACAATGAGATGCTTTAAAAAAATACAATTTTTTAAAAGTTAGCATGTTCAAAAGTTTTACTGGCAAACCCATGCATTCCAGTCTTTTCCATGTCAGTAAATGCTAACTATTTTACCAGAGGCTCAGTCTAATATTCTATTGTCTTGGATTTCTTGTTCGCCCTGTAAAATCATTTCAAAGCTTTACCTTTAACAAATCTACACACTGTGATGACTGAGACCACATCACTAGGTCTTTACCCTAAGAAACCATGGTCACTAACTTGGTTGACTACAAAGCTGTCTTCCTGAGTGTTCTTTTGCTTTTCTATACAACAGTGACTGTTTTAAAATGTAGTTCAGATCATATAAACTCTCAATTCAGAAGGTCTCCAATGCATTCCTATTTCATTCAGAATAGAAGCCAGAGCCCCTGTGTCACCTGCCCTGTACCAGGCCTTACCACCCTAGACACCAGAACCTCTCGTGTCCGTTCCACAGAACAAGCCATCTGTACATGCTTGTGCTTGCTATTATATCTGGAACAGGATCTTCTATGTAAATCAGTATGACATCTTTCCTTTCCTCTAAGTCCTGCTCAAATGTTACCAAGTAAACCTTGTCTTAGAGGATGGAACACTCCCTCCCTCATCTTGTTACTTTTCATCTTAGCAGGCACCTCCTCTACCCACTACAGACCACGTTCCTAAAGCACAGAATCTGGTCACCTTGGTAATCCAGTGAACTATACAAAGGACTTAGCAAGCACTTGGCATACTTTCTGAACTGTCTTAGAGACAACACTATGGAATAAACCTCACCAAAACACAGGCCCACTTAGAACCTCAGGACACAGATATAACATCTTAAGAAAAATTACATTTTTTTTTGTTCCCCGTTACTGGCACAGAGTTCCCCCAAACCCTAGGAATCTCTTAAGTGATAGGGGTGCCCTTTATAATCAGCAGGAAGTCTCTCTCAGTCTCTCCTATTGATGGTAATAGTGACTTACATTGGGCACCCGGGACAACCCTCAGGATATAGGAGGCTACTAGAGAGAGCAAGTGGGCACATGATGACAGTTTAAAGTCCGCTCTTCTAACCTACAGGGAGGAGAAGGTAGGTACACTGAGTTCTGCCAAATATCTTCAACAAACAAATTAGACCTCTGAAGAGCTTCTGTGCCGGTGGACAAAATAACTCATGTACAGACAGCATAGTCCTCTACACCCTACATAGTTACCTATGTATCTGTTCCATTTGGTTGTTCCCGAATGGTGTCTTTTATAATAAGTTGGCATACATCAGTAAAGTGCTCTCCTGAATCCAAGCAAAATTTTAAATATCAAAAAAAAAAATCATGGGAACTCCTAATATATGGCCAGTTGGGTACCTTACACTTGTGGTCAGAGTTGGAGGGGTGCATTCTTAGGGGACTAAACCCCTTAACTTGATAGATTTAACTATCATTCCAGGTAGTTTCAAAATTGAATTGCTCAAGCAAGACCAGTTGGTGTCCAGAGGACTGTGGATTGGTTGTTGGTACTGGAAAGCACCCTAGAGTGATGTGATTTGGGAAAAGGGTCTTTCCAGCTGCAATCAAGTTAAAAGGTGATTAGAGTAGTCATGTTTGCATTAGCGTTCCAAGAGAAACACAGCATAAGACCAATGCCTTACAGTACAAAGAAGTAATAGAACTCTTTTTTTTCCTTTTTGGTTTTTCAAGACAGGGTTTCTGTGTAGCTTTGAAGCCTGTCCTAGAACTCATTCTGTCATCCAGGCTGGACTCAAACTCACAGAGATCCTCCTGCCTCTGCCTCCCGAGTGCTGGGATTAAAGGAGTGCACTACCACCACCCAGTTAGGAGTAAGAGAACTCTTACAGGGTATGTAGAGCTAGGTGTGGTTGCACTCAGAAAGCTAAGGCAGGATAATCAAGCTAGCCTGGAATACATAGAAAACTCAAAGCTTCCTTGCACTACTTGAGATCCTATTTTAAAACAAAATGGGGGGAAGACAAATGCAACATAGATAGCAGTACTCCCCTGCTAAAACCTCAAAAACAAGAACTGGGATTCCCCTTTGATTAGCGAATTAACCACATTCAAGGACCATTTGCCCCCTTTAAAATATGGGCTGTGTGTCGCACATGTACGGAAGCCACAGGCGGATGTCAGGTACCCTGCCGTCGACTCTCTGCCATACTCACTTTAGTGTTTCTCGCTGAACCCGGAGGTCACAGGTTTGTTTTTGAGCCCCAGTGAGCCCCAGCAAGCCTCCTGTCTCTGAGGCCAACAGCACTGGGGTTATGGGCAAGCATGTGGTTACAGAGACATCACTCTTTTCTTGGATCCCACAGCATGGGCATACCCATGGGTATGTCCACAGCATCAGTTCCTCCTCGCAACTCGCTCCAGTTTAGGCTTTCTCCTCACCCATTCAAAATCTCATTTCACTTTATAACACAGCTGATGCCCTTGTCTTGCGGCTTCCTTTTATCTCTAGTCAGTGTTTCTGCTTGAGGCTAGGCCACATCTACATGGACATGCAGCCACCACTGCCGATCTGTGTTTGCTCAAATCTCCTTGCACTTCATGTTCTTCATTCCACCACCCAGTTCCACTTACGTTCTGACAGCTAAAATGACCCCTTTCACCTATTTCTTTATCAGCATATTGTGGGGTGTTTGTTTTTGAGACAGGGTCTCACCATGTCTAGGCTTACTCTAAACTCCTAAGCTCAGCCATCTTCCTACTCCAGCCACCTGAGTAGCCAGGTCTACATGCAAACCGCACGTGACTGTATCCTGTCATTTCTCCTCAAGAAGATCTCTGGGAGTTAGTTAACTCTCTACCTTCATTCTTATACCCTGAACTTCTATCTAGGTTTCTCACCTCATGAAAAGTTTCTTGCCTTCAGGTTTTTTTTTTTTTGTAGCTTTTACTAAATTTGCTCTTTGACCATTTCATATGTATATAATGGATTCTGAATACTCTTTCCTTCGCCTTCTCTTATCTCCCTTCTATCCCTATCAGCCTTCCCTCCTCCCTACAGTTCCCTTCCCACATTCACATCTTTTTGTTTTGTGACATAATGGTTTAAGTAAGGCTGTCTCTGTGACCATGGGTTTCGAACTGTCCACTGGAGTCTGGTGGGCTCTTCTAGTTTACTTACTTATTTATTGAAAGGGGGAAGGTCTTGGTACAGGTACAGGGGTTCTCAAATTAGTGTCTATGTATACAACCTGGGAGTGTTTGATAGTATTATCCAGGTATCTCTTAAACACTGACTTCTTTCTTCAAAAGAGATTACACAGTTGTCAAGGTTAAGGAGTGATGATGGCTTCTCTTCTCTCTCAGCATCATGCTAGACCACATAACATGTTTCGTAAAATATTCGGAAACTTAAAGGCTATGGCTCATCACTCTATGGGAAAACGTTCACAATAGTATTTGACCAAGAACTTCCTCAGGCTGGGCCTGTGGGTACACACCTGTAAATACCAGCACATGGGAAGCAGATGGATCTGTAAGTTTCAGAACTACAAGATTATTTCAGAGAGACTCATTTTAAAACAAAAAAAATTGCAAACTGTTATTTCAAGTGCCTCAAAAGGACAGATAACTCAGTGTGCTCATAGCACACTCAAGCAGTGAAGACAGCCGGCAGAGATACAGAGAGAAATCTTCAACCAAAGAACAACATACAAGGTCCCCGGCCATGCTTTTCAAAAACAAATTAAAAAATGATGACCATATCAACATTGCATTTCCACCAAAGGCTCTACCTAAATACACTTACTAAAAATGATATTAAGTCTTGTGCTTAGAAGTTTAGCATTCTGAATAAACATACCCAGATGGCATGCTTATCTAGCCCAAAGGGAAAACAAAGTTGCTAGTCTTGAGTTTAAGAGTTTTTCATGGGTAATACATTACAAAAAATTACAATTTCTATTCTAGATTACTAGTTTGTGGTTTAAGTCTTACTGCATAATAAAGTTATGATTTTTTGACATTTAAATGAAGTCCTTAAAGTTTTTTGCTCCACTATAAATTATGTGTTTGTAATGATAGAAAAATTGTGGTAGAAGATCTTTGTTTTGCTTTGAGACAGTCTCACTGTGAACTCTGCTAGCCTGGAATGCCCTATGTAGACCAGGCTGGCCTCAAATTCACAAAGATCTTCCTACTTCTGTCTCTGTCTCCAAGGTACTGTGATTTAAGAGTCTACATTACCGTGACTGGCTAGGATGCTTAACTAAAGCTAGGAAATGGTAAGAGTTAACTTACACTAATTGTTCTGACATAGGAAATAACTCTTGTGAACCATGGCTCTAAGGAGAAAACTTAAAAGATATCTAGAATCAAAGGAAATGGGAACTGAAGAGTCGTAGAGCAATGGAAAGAACAAAAGAATACGAGCAGAAAGGTATGGGCTGTATACCAGAGATCCAAGTCAGGATCTCCCTACCTTGGTTTTCTGAAACAAAATCTCCCTAAGTAGTCCAGGTTGGACACACTATTCTTGCCTCAGCCTCCCAAGTGCTGGGATTATAGGCACATACCACTATGACTTGCAAAAACTGGGTTCTAACAGGTCAAATTATCCTGGTTATCTACAACGTCAGTTCCCCAATTTGTAAAAGCTATCTGAGGGCTAAGGTCACTTAAACCCCTAAAATGACATATTCTTAAATACATAGTACTCTCTCACACACACATACGCACGCACACACACACACACACTTCTTCAGCTTCAACTGATAAAATTAAATTCCTAGGGAAGTGTTCCACATGGTATAACAGATAATAGCTCTAGGTCACTGTTATTCACTGGACTGAACTGAGCAATTTCCTAAGACTCAAATCATAATTTACATATCACATATTTAAAAGTGAAATAAAAGCCGTGTGTGGTGTCCCATGCTTTTAATCCCAGCACTTGGGAAGCAGAGATAGCCAGATCTCTGTGAGCTCAAGGTCCGGCTGGTCCTTGAGAGAGATGGTACAATGTTGAAGAGGAAGTGACCTGGAGTTTGGATCTCAACACCTACCTAACAAGCCAGATTTCTTATGCAGACCTGTAACCTCAGTCTAAGGGAAGCTGAGAAAGGAAAAATGACGGGAGTTTGATGGCTTTCAGTCTAGCCTCAAAAACACACCTGAGCTCTAGGTTCAGAGGCACCCTGTCTCAAAGAAATAAGCAGAGAATGATAGAGGTCCTCTATGCATAGGGGAGTCTGCCATCTCCATCATTTCCCCCATAACCCCACAAATAAATAATTTAAAAATGAAATGGCACTATGTTCTCACCCATCATTTGGTTAAGTATTTGAGAAGAAATACGTTAGCATTATTACAATATCAGAAAAATACTATTTTGTAGGGTTTTAAGTATCCTGTCCTCTTTCTGGTACACCTACAATCAGTTGATAATCCCTGTCACCACCGAATGTCACTTTTACTCCAAAACAAGTTAACCCAAATTAACCTTAATAATTAGGAATACAGCAACAAAAAAGTTTATCTGCAAAAGATAAATAGCTCACAATACTTTCTAGAGATTTCTGAATGTTTCTAAACTCCAAACAGTACAAGAAGTACAGTAGAATTGCTAAGATCATCTAGAGTCGTTAAAAAGAAAAATCACTGAAATGTCATTAACACTAATAGCCTTTCAGAATTTACATATGGACAGAAAGGAATACAACTGACAAATAAGAAAAATGTGCTTCCATATGGATAAAAATACTGGGTTTCTTCTATAAGAAACATTGTCTTCTGATCTCAATCCTATATTATTTTTAGTATCATGAGAAGGACTTAAGTTATTTCTCTTATGCAATTAATGAACATTTAACCCACCCAAAGTTATATGGATATTAAGATACTGGTATAACTCTGAATATTTCTTTCATTCACATTGTCTTTGTTCGTCACAACCAATGCCACTACAAAGGGCCCTAACTCACAAATTGAGACTTTTCAAACGTAGACACACAGCCCTGTCTCTCCCCACACCCAGGCTGCTGAAAAGAACAGCTGAATCACTGGCACACTGAGTCACTGCTGCTGACGGGATCTATGACAGTCCTTGCTGAAGCAGAAAGAAGCTCTAAGTATTGACTAGATGAATCATCTGGCTACTTAATGTACATGAGGTACTACTGCATTGTTTCCAAGAATGTGACGCTTTTGGACTAGAAAAACATATGCCTACAAAGGACAATTTAGAACGCACCAAGGTAGCAATTGTCAGAGTAGCTTCAGAAGTCAGGTAAGTCCAGGATCCCACTGCTGGGGCAGGGAGACATTTGTTTCTCTTATTTGCTGAGTTGGAAACAAGCGTTCTCTTTTGTCCTTTTGTTTTAGACAAAGTCTAACTATGAAGCCCTGTGTGACCCTAGAATTTATTAGATAGTCTTGGGAAATTCTTACCATTCTTAACCCAGCTCAAGAAAAAAGACTTTAACCACAAAAGCAATGTGACAGATGTTAAGTATAGTTAATACAGGTCTAGTCATACTACAACTTAAGTGAAGAATGAGTCAGACACATTTGCATGGATTGGTACCGAAAAAAGCATCTCTAAGAAAATAAATATTAGCTCTAAAAATTTTAGAAATACACCCATTAGTTGGATTTTCTCAATTGTCTCTGCAAGATTAATAAAAAAAATGTGATGTTTAGGTATCAAGTCAAATACACCACGAAACCTCACCCTCAGTTATTCTTGGACAATGATGCTCGACTCTACAGAAACCATTCTCTTAAAGCCACTTGCCTTTTTCTGAGCAGTTGCAGCTCTCTGTAGTTTCTCTTTAGCCTGATTATACTTTTCTTCTCGGTCCGTGATTCGCTCATGAAGCTTATGCTTCTCTTCCAACCACTGTATCTGTTTTTCCTCCAGTGTCCTGTCAGAGAACATGGGCACAGACCAAGGAATTTGACAGCAGTTCTTCCATCAAACAGACACTATCACAAGTGTTCTCAAACTCCCTGCCTGCCTGACCACATCTCATCTTTTCCAGCTGTAGTGACTCTTATATGGCTACATATTTCCTCACACTGTCAGTAAAGAGCAAGTTTTATGAATATGACACTGTATTTAAAGTAATATAAACACTATGTTTACACTAACCCCCTAGAGTAAGGTACTTCTGTCATCTTCTAAATAAACGAGGAAACTGAATTTAGAGCAACTAAGTTGCACTAAGAAACATCTTATTTATTGTCAGGATAAGCACTTAAAACCTGAACAATGATTATAAACACCAAGCTATGAAGTGTACCTACTAAAGGCAATTAAAATTCAAGACTGATGCCAGGTGTGGTAGCAAACACCTTTAACACCAGCATTCCAGATGCATAGGCAATTTGATCTCTGTGAGAGCAAGGCCAGCCTGATCTACATAGCAAATTCCAGAATAGTCAGGGCTATATATAGAGACCTTATCACAAAAACCAAAAAAAAAAACCAAGCTAAATATTAAGTATTAATGAAAAATATTTTTCTGTGTAAATTTTGTATAAATGATATTTTAAGTTGTATCCTAGTAATAATATAATTTAAAAGTTACCCTGCATACTTATCAATAATATGAATTTTATCATCAATACTATATGGCCATTAAAAATGAAAATAAAAAATGTTAGATTGCTTGTCTAATTAGTCATACAGATTTTAAGTATATTGGCTGGAACAAAAGTTAAACTCTACTGATCTAGAAATGCAGTATTGTGTTATGTCTGAGCCTGGACACTGAGAACACAACTCAGAGTCATGCACATGCGAAACAGCACTTTACTGCCGAGCCCTCTCCCGAGCTACTTGGAGCAACGCAATGGATACCAGTGTGAAACCAAAGTGAGTTACCTAATCCGTAGCTACACTGTGTGCCATTAAAATTCGTATTCTCATTTTAATCAAATATACGAGGATCAAAAGATACACATTTCTTCTTTGGCAAAACAGAAGAAGTTAGAGCCTCTGGAATGTCACAACACATTATAGAGATGCATCTTTCTAACTGCCTTCCCCATACATAAAACTCCATCTATAAAACATAGACAAGCCTTAAAATATGAAAAACAGAAAAACTGAAAAGTTTTATGTGGTAAAACTGATTTAAGAACAAATTTGGAGAAAACTGTCCTATAGATAAATAAAAATAACATGCTATAAAAAAAGCAACTATAAAACAGTATTCTACATTTATTTGTTTTTCCATTTTAAAATTTATTTTTGTGCTGTTAGGGACCAAATCCAGGGCCTCTGTATAACAGCCAGTCAACTGTACTGAGCTACCCCCCAGTCCCATTGTACCACATGCCAGCGTCTTCTCAGAAGTACAAATCCTGAGCATGCCCAGCATTTTCCTTACCAGTTTACTGTCTACGACTAGACAACTCCAAGATGAAAAGAATATAAATAAGTAAATAACTTTTCAAAAGGGAAATCCAAAAGGCGAGAGAGAAAGAGAGACAGAGACAGAGAGACAGAGCACAATCCCACAACCAAATCATTCTGTTCTCTGGCATTCATGTTCTGGTCTGCTCAATGAAAAAAGGTTTTTCTTTAAGAGTTTTTGGGAACACTGTGCTCAGAATTTTAAAGGTCCTTTAAAGGTCCTTTATCCATGCCTACAACTTTTAAAATCAATTTAGGAGTAAAAGTTCATTTTAAAAGAAAGAGAAAGAACACAACCTACAAATACACTCTGTTTTAATCATCAATAAAATATACTTTATATAGTAGAAAGAAAAAATAGTTTGTACATAATAAAGAGCAAACTCTACTTTTCAACTTCTAGTTGCGCTTTTTCAGCTTGGCTTCTTAAATTTCGGCATTCTTGTTTTAATCTCTCCACCATATCCTTCAGCATTTGGTTTGAATTCAGCAAGTCATTCTCTGACTGTGTCAGGGAGGTCACCTGGATCTGCAAATGACTGATTTGCTTAAAAGAAAAAAAGAGAGAGAAAAACAAAAAGACACTAAGACATTCATTAAGGCATGTGAGAAGCAGAATACTTCCCCCAGAAATGGCTCTCCCAGGTGGCAGGGCACACTGGGATGTCCTGTGTCATTTCTCACTATACCCACAGACTCAATACCATATATTGTACTGAAGGGTTGCGGCATTAGGAAGGTTGAGAGAACTGCTCTAGAGCCGCTTATCAGCACATTTATGGAACTTCATCCCCATCGCTGGAGTTATAGATTGAATGGCTAGAGACTTAAACGGTTTTAAGTTGTGATTAAATAAACCTCACTGGGGACAATTATATATCACATTCTTCATAAGCCATTTTTATTTCATCAACTAATATATGTCTTCATTTTTCTTTCACTTCAACTTCTCTTTAGCCATTCTCTGGAAGACCTTTCAGAGTTTACTGAATCACGTGACAGAAATCAAAAGAACCCACCATCAGCTAGGATGCAGCTCAGTACAGGATACTTGTCTACTTAATATGCATAGAAACCTGAATTTGGTCCCTACCATCACCAAAACCAAACCACCACCACGATTCAAAAGTTACTAGAAACAGGGTCTTGCCACACAGTCCAGGCAAGCCTCAAAGTCATGATCATCCTGCTTCAGCCTCCCAAGTGCTAGCATCACAGGCAAGTACCACCATGCCCAACAAGAAGCAAGATTCTTAGTAGAATGAATTAGTTAAGTGGGGTGGGGGAACCATTATATGGCTGGTTGTATAAAAGTAACAAAAGATAGGACTATACATATCCATGGAGCAATTACTAGAAAATAGTAATATGGTATGCCTCAGATTTCTATTTTAGAATAACTTTCTTCATGTAGAACTTCCTTTTTTAAAACTAAGGTAGATAGCATTAACTCTATTTACAACTTTTTAACTAAGCAACCTTCAAGAAACTAAACTCTAGATCTAAGTATTATAGCCACGTCTCTCAAAGAAAGAAATATTGTACCCTACTGGTTAAGGTTCCCTAACTGCACATGCAAGCAATGCCAGGTGACATGGAAGCACTGTTCTCTCCCAATTAGGGCCCCAGAATTGGACAAGCAAGGTAGTATCTGCTGAAGTGCAAAAATTCTAAGAGAAAAGAAATACTTCAAGCAAAAAGAAAAAAAAAAACAGAATTCAGAAACAAATAATGTTATGCATTTTATCCAACATTATAGAAATACTTTCTTTAACTTAAAATATTAATTTCAAAAACAGGTGGTGGTGGCGCACGCCTTTAATCCCAGCGCTCTGGAGGCAGAGGCAGGTGGATCTTGAGTTCAAGGCCGGCCTGGTCTACAAGAGCTAGCCTAGTTCCAGGACTGGCTCCAAAGCTACAGAGAAACCCTGTCCCGCCCCTCCCCCCAAAAAAAAGAAAGAAAAAGAAAACCCAAAAACCAAAAACAAGGGGGCTAGAGAGATGGCTCAGCGGTTAAAAGCACTGGCTGCTCTTCTAGAGGTCCTGAGTTCAATTCCCAGCACCCACATGGTGGCTCATAGCCATCTGTAATGAGATCTGGTGCCCTCTTTAGGCCTGCAGGCATACATGAGGCAGAACACTGTGTACATAATAAATAAATAAATAAATAAATAAATAAATAAATCTTAAAAAATAAAAAATTTAATTTTTTCCCATAAATACAACTCTTAAATTTTATACAGATATAGCAAAAAAAAAAAACCCCACTCATTAACCCATCACAGAAAATAAATTTACATGTGTAACTTAAAACCTGGATATTTCTAATTAATTTTAAAATTCAGAATGTCAAAAATTGTCATTTTAACAATAAAAAATTTACCACAGGCCATAACATACCAAAATATTAAGATAATGGCAAAAGTAAAACAAATCTACTAAATTACAGCAGGAAAAAATTGAAACAGCTTATCTTTATATAACAGCTTTAAAAGTATATTATCAATTATGCTGACTGGATTACAATGTACTGAATGAGTAAATGCAATAACTACATAAAACAGACTTAAAAGAAGCATCTAACAAAATAAAAGCAAAATGTGTATTACAATCACACCTGTTTCAGTTCAGAATTTTCAAGTTTTTCTTTCTCTGCCTTTTCAGTATTCACAATTTGTTGTTGAAGTTTTAACCTAAAAATCACAACCAAACATAAAGATTATGAATCCATATTCAATTCTTTCACTGAACTGACAATCATTATACTGAGTGGATGATTGACTACAGGCATTATACTGAATCCAAAGCCTAAGTATTTAGACTCCCAGCCGCTACATCATGTCCACATGAAACAGCACGAATTACTTCTCTAACAAGAACTGGAGTATAGAGGGGCATCACTTCTATTGGGGGTACTGGGGAATACTACAAGCAGACACTGATGGCAAAGATTTTAATAAACATAGAGAACACCTGGCCTTCAGTGGAAAAGTTCAGGATGCGTGCTTACCACACCAGAAGCTAGTTTAGAAGCCACTTGTGACCTATAAAGCGTACAGATTCTACAAAATGCTACTTGGCTTTCAGTTTACAAGGTTACAGTTCTAAAAGAAAATTAACTAGCAAGAACACTACCCTGCACTCTCTAAAGTACCTCATAATCTTCCATCCCTGAGCTAAATGGTCAGTAGAGAATAAGATTTGCATGGCCAGCCACAGCTTTTGTGATATCTACAGGAAAACACGCTAATTAAGTTTAACAGGATGGGGCCCTCAAATTTCTCCTTTTAAAAATTCTTTAGAGCAGGGCCATAGTGGCGCAGGCCTTTAATCCCAGCATTTGGGAGGCAGAGGCAAGCAGACTCTGAAGTAGAGGCCAGCATAGTCTACAGATTAAGTTCCAAGACAGCCAAAGTTACACAGAGAAACCCCGTCTTGAAAACAAAACAACAACAACAACAAAATACCTTTTAGAATAATTTTTAAAAATATTTTGAAAGAAATTAAAAGGCTGGTTCAGTAGTTAAGAGCATTTGCTGCTCTTGCAGACAATGGGTCTGGCTCCTGGCACCCACATGATGGTTTATAATCATCTCTAACTCCAGTTCCAACATCCAGTGCCCTCTTTTGGCCTTGGCAGGGACGCACATGGCTGTAGCACAAATAATAAAAACCTAGTGCCAGAAATTGGGGTTCAATCCGAAAACCAGAGAAGCAAAGTACTCAAGCCACTGGAGAAATCTGACCTCTAGCAAGGCTGGGCCACCACAGACTAAGCAGCCAGAGCCTCTCTCTCCTCCCGTTTTATACTCCCTCTAATGCTGGGATTAAAAGGTGTAAGACTCCCTAGTACTAGGATTAGAGGTGTGAATCACCACCACCTGGATTTGTTTCAGCACTTATCTTGTGTAGCCCAGGGTGGTCTTGAACTCACAGAGATCCATCTGCCTCTGTCTCCAAATTCCTGGGATTAAAAGTGTGCGCCACCATTGCCTGATCTCTAGTGGTTTAGCTTTGCCCTTCTGATCTCTAGGCGAGTTTTATTTATTAAAACATTAATAAAATGTCACTTATATTTCCCCCTTTTGTCTAAAATTAAAAAGAAGGCTATAACTAATGTATAAGAAGAACTATATACAGTAAGTACAATAACTATAGACAATATATACAGGCAATAAGTACATCAATAATGTCTAGTCTATTTGTATTTGACAAATTCAGAGAAAATACTCCATATATATCCTATTTTGGTGAGTCAGAAGTATTGTACCTAATTTACTTTCTATCATAACTTGCTTTCTGTGTCTGGTAAACAAGGAAAACTATATCTACTCTTCAGCTCCCTCAGAGACCCAAGAAGGAAATATTAGCTTTTTATTAACTAATTAAGGAAATAATATACATGGTACACGTATGAACGCAAGCAATACAGTCATACACATAAAATAAAAATCAATTCATTAAATTCTTCAAATCTTTACCTCAAACATAAATCAACTGGAATATGCTTCTATATGGCATGATTAGCATGCCTTACTTGCCCAATTAAAATGTGCTTACTGGGGCTGCAACTTTCTCAAAGAGAGTGATTCAGACATAGTTAAGACTTCAATAAATGTGTGTTTAATGACTGATCTATGTAAAACCTGAATTTGACACTGGATGTCTATAACAAATACAAAACAGTTTGGAAAACCCCAGGGGTCATCTTACTGCTTCTTAAATGTTTACACATAAACGCCAGAAACAATAGCTCTCAAGCAGCGGTTCTCAACCTGTGGCTATCTCAGCCCCTTTGGGAGTCACATATCAGATACCCTGCGTATCAGATATTTACATTAGAATTCATAACAGTAGCAAAATCACAGTTATGAAGAAACAAGTTCATGGTCGGGGGGGTCACCACCACATAAGAAACTGTATTAGGAAGCATTAGGAAGGTTAAGAACCACTGCAGATCTAAAGAAGACGTAGCCATGTTTCTCCTTGTTCTTTACAAACAGGCACAATCTTATTTCATAATTCCAGTTATATTTTTACTCTCAAAATCATTTTTTTACATTTGAGTATGTGTACATGCTGCAGCAAGTGTGAGGGTAAGAACAAGTGTGGAGCTTGGCTCTCTCCGTCCACCAAGTGGGCTCCAGGGGTTGAACTCTGGCCTTCGGGTTTGGCGGCAAGCACCCTTGTCCACTGAGCCCTCTCACTGTCATCTGCTCTCTCAATACTATGCTCATTTGCTCCATTAAATGTTTATCTTTCTTGACATTTTTTATATAGCCCAGCTTGAACTCCGACTTATTATGAAGTCATGTAACTGATAGAAGATGACTATAACCTTCTGATCCTCTTGTCTCCACCTCCCCAAGTGCTGGGATTACAGGCAAGCACCCCACTATACCTGGTTTTAGGCACTGATGGGAAATCTAACCCAGGGTTTCACGCATGCCAGGCAAATACTCTACCATTCTATATCCCAGCCCCTCTTCCACTAAATGTTTATGGGTGTTAGTCCTTCTTGATTGCTAAGCTAATAAAGAGTTCTACAAAATCATGATGATGAAAAAAATCCCAAGAGTTCAGAATTCTGTTGTGTGTTAGGGTCAGAATTTTAAAACTCAGGCTCTAAATTTATCTCACTGAGGTTAAGAATTTGGATAGACTTTGTCAATTAGTAAGACGGTCCCTAAAGTCAAGGCTGAGGAATAATTATTAAATGAATTACACAGATATGAATAAAAACAACAGTGTCATACATAAAGAACTGAAGGCAAAGAAACCAACATTAACAACTATCTTAGTAAGACATGAAATAGTAGCACTGTCACCATAGACAGGGAATGCTGTAGAGTACAGCCCTTCTCCAGTCCACAGACAATACTGTCACCACAGACAGGGAATGCTGTAGAGTACAGCCCTTCTCCAGTCCACAGACAACACTGTCACCACAGACGGGGAATATTGTAGAGTACAGCCCTTCTCCTGTCCACATTACTCAAACAGTACCAGTTTAGATTCTAAAACTGACTGAAGATATTTTTCCCCAGGAGAAAATTAGTTCATGCTAAAGCATAATAACTAATATAAAATTCTAGAATATAGAAGACTTTAACATAAAATTAATTTGTAAGTATTACAAGGGTTTAAGAACAAACCAATGAAAAAAAAAGAACAATACCAATGGTTTTAAGTCAAAATAACAAATTTGAGAAAAGTAGATATTGTTTCAAAAGATTGGTTATTGAATAAAATGCATATTCTCTTGATTATTACAGATCTTGAATATTTAAAGCATGTCCCGTCAAAGTAAGTCATATAACAAAAATGCAAAGTACAAAATACTTAAGTGAAGGTAATTTTTAATTAGGGGATTAGTAAAGACTATGTAAGAGAATTTGAACTGAGCTGTGAAGGCAAAATACATGTCTGAAACAAAAAACCTAAATATATACTGTAGGTGAAGAGTATAAATGAAACAAGACCTTAACAAAAATATAATTAAGAGCACCCTTATTTTGGAAGTTAATAATTATTTTCTATTGCTATGACAAGCACCATGACCAAAAGCAGCTTGAGGAACAAAGGGTTTTTGTTTTGTTTGATTTTTTAGCTTACAGTGTAGAGCCCATTATCCAGGGAAGTCAGGGCAAGAATGCAAGGAATTAGTGCAGAGGCCATGGAGGATCTGTTCACTGGCTTACTCTTCATGGCTTACTCAGCCTGCTTTCTTCTAAAACCCAGGACACCTGTCCAGAGGTGGACCCATTCCCTATGAGTTGAGCCCACCCACATCAATCATTCATCAAGAAAAGTGCCCACAGACCAATCTGGTGGAGGCATTTTCTCAGTTGAGGTATCTCTTCTCAAGTGACTCTAATTTGTGTCAAGCTGAGAAAAAAACCTAACCAGGATGAAAAGGAAGTTGGCAGATTAGAAGGAAGAGAAGCACCAGGGCTACCAGCTTCAGTGTCTCCAGTGAGGGAAAAACAACTAAAGAAGAGATTTACATCTTTGAAAAGAATAGTTCTCTAAGAGATGACAAAGCCCAGGGCAAGGGCAGTTACATAGGATGATAAAGCAGATTTAAAATGCCTGAATGAGGAGATACAGTAAGATCCATAGCCAAACATGAATAATTCATGAATATGGATAACTGATGGCAAGGAAGAGGAAATGGGACAGTTTGAGCAAGGTATCAAAGACTCCACGACTGTTCAAAGATTACCTAGTAGAGGATAACTGGAAAAGAAAAAACAGAGATAAACCAGATGCAACAAATATCAAGGGAAAAACCATTTTAACCAAACTTGGTCAAAAAATGATCTGCAAACAAGAACAGAGTTTCCCATTGCCGATTTCCTTGGTTGATTCTTTGAGAGTAAAAGATGGATTAATTTCCACTTAGAGGGGTTGGAGGTTGTATGCCCTCTCAGAATTCAGTGAGAGGCTTTAAAAGGGATCCAAACCACTTTCTAGATTTTTCTAACCTGAACTGACAAGTAATTGTTCTGCTTTCATTTTGACATATCATACTTGCCTCACAGAGAAAACAGTAGAAAATAGGACAAGGAGAAAGAGGAAAAAAAAGAAAGAAGAAACTTCTATCTGCTTGTAGTTGTCAATCCAAGTGTCCAAGAGCAGCAGTACAAACCCTGTGCTTTCTACACGCATGTCGGCTAACAAAGTCTCTTTATTGTAAGTTTGTGTTAGAACACCATAGTTACGGAAAGTGGACTCACATTTAACCTCCTATAATTTTTATGTAATTAAACTTACAGGTGACTTTATAAACTTCAAGAACTGAACAAATAAGCAGTACAGCATACTACTGAAATACAAAATGTGTATGTGCATGCACATTCAAGCACACAAACACATGCACTGTCTATACAGGCACCTGTGGAGGTCAGACTCCAACACTGGAAGCCTTATGCAAAGGCTTCTCCACCTTATTCTTTGAAGCAGGGCATCTGATTAAACCATAAACTCGCTCTTCTGGCTAGACTGACTGGAAACACTTGTCTTTGCTCTCCAGTGCTGGCATTACAAGGGAGCACGACCGTGCTTGGCTTTTTATGTGGATGTCGTCAGGGATCCTAATCCAAGTTTTCATGCTTGTGCAGAAAGAATTTTACACACTGAGCCATCACCCCAGCTACAATGAAATACTTTCTAAACTATTATTCTTTACATTATAACAGATTAGTGGTGAAAACCACTTTAATAAAAACACTAGTATATAATAACTTAAAGTACCTCTAAAGCATACATTAATATCTAGATCATCAGCTACTTATCATATAGTATTATTTTTAAGTAATGGACTTTTGTCATTATTATTTATACTTTTTCCTGTCAGGGCTTTTTTTTTTTAAAAAAAAAAAAAAAAAACAAACAAACCCTAGATTGTCTCTGACCTACCACAGATTCTACTAAACAGAAGCTACAATTATAGTTATTTTAGTTAAAAATAAACACAGTTGGTTGATTTACATTTTAAAGCAGTAAATAAGAAATGACATCACAATTCTGTAACATTCCAGAGGGAATTATACAATCTTAAGGAGTCCTCCTTCTGAGAAACTGTACATGGTTAGGGGTCCTCATTTTAAATACAGGGCCAATCACATATTATAAATGATCTGGAGAGACTCGAGAAGAATAAAAAATTCTCAAAAGTGACTAAGAAAATCTAAAATAATTTATATTATAGACAAGTTAAAGATGAAAACTGTTTTGTATTTTATTACATGTTCCCAAATAAAATAAAACAAACACTATGGGGCAAGTCTATTATTGTCTTTACGTAATGGCAGAGGCTGAACATTGTATCACTAAAGCTACAGACGCTCTAAGCAAGAGAAGTACATTCAAGTTCAAACAGAAAACATTCTAAATGGCCTGAGACCACAGTACGATAAAATAACAGATGGGGTGCTTCCCGAGGGAGGGTAGAGACTAGAGAGCCTCACAAAGACTGTCCAGAATAGTTAAGTAAAATATTTACCTAAATGTAAAAGATGGGTAAGACTGGCTCTCATAGTCCAGTGCAGACCTACAACTTTAGAATTAGCCACCAACAGTGGAAGCAATCCTAAAATCTAACACAGTGTAAGCAATCCTAAAACCTAACACCCACACATCTGTAGAGCAGTTCTTTCCTAAGGAAAATGAACTAAGAAGCTTGCCTCAAAGCATAATCTACAGCTTTATACGGTTTTAAGTCATTTATCTTTAATCTTTATAATTAGCTAAGTCAGTAAGATTTTTTTTAATTTAGAAAGCAAACACAGGGATGTGCAGGTCCTGAAGGACAGATTGCTAGCACTGTATTATGAACGTTTTCTGCAAGAGTAATTCAGAAAATAAGTAAGCCTTAACCACAGTGTTAACTAGAAAACACCCAAATCTTACAACAACTGTAAGTAAAAAGGATAGTGATGCAATACCAACTCCTAGCAACTCATCTTTGTGATCCTGTCTGAAAGACCGTAGATGCAGCACATAACCCATCCATTCAAATGAGAAAAGCACAACTTATATCTTGTTCATAAGCAATGCTATACTATACGACTGCACCTTGTATAGAAAACACATTTTAAAAAAGAGAGCAATACAGAAAATTTAGCAAGGAGACAAAAATGTGCCAGACAAATGGAAGCAGTATGAAACACGTGAAATAATGACATCAGATAATGTAGAATTCAAGTAAAAAAAAAGTGAATGACCAAGGAGAATTTTGTAATGCAAAAACCCACAGCTGATCATCAGAACGTAACTTACAGTATGCTCCAAACAGCACAGCCACCACCTTTATGAAGCAAACCTCAAGCACAGACAGAACACACCAGTTCCATGGCATAAAACACCCTCATTTGAGTTCTGAGGGTACCAGGCACATACACAGCATATATACAAGCAAGCAAACACTCATATACATAAAAACAAACTAATTTTTTCTTTAAAATCAAATGTCTTTTTAAAGTTCATATCCTTATCTTGCCTTAGTACTGCCCTTGACATATTAGATCACAAATGAAATATTACTGTGTTGCATAACGTAGAAATATTCTCCAATCTCAATGCAATGAAACTCAAAATCAAAAATAAAATGATAAAAGAGTAGCAAGAAGAGGAAGGATATTCTTTCCTACTCAAATCTCAAGACAAGCAGTGGTGGCGCATGCCTTTAATCCCAGTACTCAGGAGGCAGAGGGGGACATCTGTGAGTTCAAGGCCAGCCTGATCTACAGAGCGAGTTCTAGGACAGCCAGGGCTGTTACACAGAGAAACCCTGCATCAAAAAAAAAAAAAAACAAACAACAACAAATTAAACAAATAAAAAAAATCTCTTAAGGCATAGGTCAACTATTCCTACTGCACCAGTGAGTAATGCAACATTTTACATGGTAGAAACCTTAGGCATAGACACTGCAAAGATGGATCTGACAGAAGCACAAAGTACAGTGACAGCAGCAGGAAAAGAGCTTTCAATGAGGAGTGATGGGAGACACTCCTGGGTCGGAAAGGTTAATAGTCTTGAATTAATCCATAAGGCTGATGCTACTCCAATCAAAATAAATCTTAAGTGGGTATTTTCATATTTATCTAACTTTATTGTATGAATTTTTGCCTGCACATATGTACATGCATCATGTGCACGCTTGGTACCCAAGTTACAGATGGTTATGAGCTATCTGTAACTGAACCCAGGTCCTCTACAAGAGCGACATGTGCTCTTAAGTGCCAAGCTGTCTCTCTAGCTCCTAAGCTAATTTCTTAGTCAATGAAGGAACAGTATCGAGACTTTAGCTAGGACTGGGAATGAAGTAACAAGGCTCCCTACCACCTACTCCTACTCAGTGTTGCACTGGATAACTGCCAGTGCAATTAGACAAATCAATCAGTAGTCTAACAACTGGTAAAAAAATAAAATAAAATTATGTGTACTGCTAAGTGAAGTAACTTCAAGTAAAATTAACTCAATTTAGTATGCAGACAGAATATAAAGTAACCTATAAAATTCATTGTCTTCACAAACATTAACAGCTAGAAGACCAAAACAAAAGAAAAATATATTCAAAAGAAGGTCTAAATACTTAGAAAAAAAATTAACTCTTTCAAATAGGAGAAAAAAAAAAAACTCAAGGGCCATCAAGATGGCTGAGTCAGTAAGGGTAAGTGTGCCACACACTTCAGAAAGTCTGATCTCTAAGGCAGGGGCTCTCAACTTCTCATGAGCTGAGGTGACTGCCAGTGATAACATTATTTCATTGTTACTTCATGACTATAATTTCACTAATGTTATGAATCGGAGCAAAAGATTTATCAAGGGGGTTGCGACCCACAGGTTGAGAACCACTGCCTGAGCTAAATTAATGCAGTTAACTCAAGGAAGCTGTAGAGCGGGAAATATCAAGAATATGTCTACTTCCTTAGACAGTAATTGCATTAACATAAGCAGTCTTAATTATTTGAAAATCTGGAGCCTTCTAAAGATTGTAACTTTCAGAGGAAGGTTCTAATGGTAAATAACAGTTAATCTAATATACTGTACCTCTTTCAACAGAAGAAGCCAAAGTCTCAGGCAGCTCTGTATACCACCAGGCAGACTAGAAACCAGAGTTGGTAAATGCTATCTGTCCCTCAAATATGGAAATCTGTACCTTGATTACTGGCTGTTACTTCTGATCCAAAAGGTGCAAAGCAATAGGTAGTTACTGTTCCTCTTTTGGCTGAAATCATTTCTAGGGAACTCTCAGAGCCAGTGCCTATTCTTTAATGTCTTTATTTGACTTTTGTTCAACTTCTGGGGGACAGATATTAAAAAGCAGGACATTTAAAGGCAAATGAAGAGCTAGGGTTGAGAGGTACCCCAATAATCCTAGAACTCAGAGGAGGTTGAAGAAAGGGGATCATGAGTTATCTTTAAAAAAAAAAAAAGGCAAATGCTGGGCTTGAAAGATCACTCAGCAGTTAAGAACATCAGCTGTTCTTCTAGAGGACCCGAGTTCAATTCCAGCACCCACATAGCAGCTCACAACCATCTGTAACTCCATTTCCAGGGGATCCAAAGCCTTCTGGCCTTCACAGGCACCATGCACACATGCACAGACATATATGCACACAAAAACATAAAATGAAAACAAGCCTTAAGAGAAAACTTAAAAAATTAAAAGTGGTAGATAGATATATTTTATATACTTAAAATAAAGTTCAACTAAAGATCCTGGATCCAGCAAAAACAATTTTTTAAATTTTTTAAAACATATTATAATAAAGTACACTTTAAAAATTTTTTTAGATAAAAGAAAATTCCAAATAAAAGTGAGGAAGTTGGTAGTCATTAAGATCTATGAAAAACAAATGTTCAAGGGAGGCTAGCTAGATGAGAGGAAAGCATATTAATAACTCAAATCCATACAAAAAGGAGGTAATAGTAAAGATAGTAATAGTAATAAAGACAATAATAGTAGGCACACGTGAAATTACAAAACTATTATTTTAATTTGTAACTTGTTTACTAATGGCATAAGAGATATTTTTAAATATTTTAAATATATTTTTAAATTAGTTAAAAAACTAATAGTGTAACTTTAGCTTAATAATGCCACACTTTATTCTAGTTGATTTAAGAAATTGATTCATCGAAAAAAAATCATGTTTGGGAACATATGGTGCACAGATATGTAATTCTGTGACATGAACAACAGAAAACGGTATGGATGGAAATGAAAAGGAGCAGAACTTGTGTATGTTTTTGCAATTAAGCTGATACAAAGTCAAACAAAAGTATTAAAAGCATTGAAATATAAATGTCAATCTCTTGGTAATCATAGATATAAAATACACAATTAGAAGAAAATAAAGAATTAAAACATTCTTTCTACCAAAAGAGCAGAGTAAAATAAAAAAAGCAAAAAGGCAAAAAATTAAATACAAATTGGACAGTATTGTAGGGAACGGGGTAGGGGAGGGGATGAAATTTAAAGACAGAAAAATCGCAATATAACCAGTCTTTCTTTAATTAGTAATTATTTTGTAAATGTAAACACATTAAATGTCCCGATCAAAAGACAGCCAATGATAGAATGGATAAACAATAAGATTCAACTAAATGCTACCTACAAAGCATCCACTATAAATCTGAAGTACAAATAAACTGAAAAGGAAAGCATGGAAAACCAGCCCACGTGGACAGTAACAGGAGCCATGGCAAATACATGAACACTGAACAAAACAGACGAAACTTTATAAAGTTACAATAGAATGAAGGACACTATAAAATGGAAAGTTCAATACACTAAGACTACATAAAAATTACAAACAGTTGGATATGTACTAGTTCATCAAAATCAGAAAGTTAGGCTATAAAGAAGGGTACATAGGTTAAGTACTTGCTGTACAAACCATGAGGACCTGAGTTTAGATCCCACACACCTATTTAACAAGCAGAGTATACGATAGCACACTCCTGCAATTCTAGTGCTAGCAGACAAAGACAGAAGGACCCAAGAGCTCCATGGTCAGACTGTCTAGACTAAACACCAAACTCCAAGTCCACTGAGACACTCATTCTTAAAATATATGGTGGACAGTGACAGAAGATACCCAATGTCAAATGGTGGTTATCTACATGTGTAAAAATTTTAAAAAATTAAAGGGGGGGATGCTTACAAAATAGCAGAAATTTCAATATTCTATTTTCAAACATGGAAAGAATAGGCAACTTTACTGAAAGGAACTAAATGTAAGGCATTCCTAGAACCAACAAACAATCCCAGACGGAGATTTTGCTTTCTATACCATTCCTATACCACTCTCCAATAAAGAGACACCAAAGCACCTTACAGAAACGGCTAATTACAGACCTGAGGCAAGGAGAGCCAAAGCAAAGTCTAGCACAGCAGTTCTCAACCTGTGCATCTCAACCTCTTTCACAGGGGAGCCTAAGACCTTCGAGAAACACAGATGTTTACATTATGATTACCGATGATGCTAAAAAGTGGGGAAATCCTCAGGAAGTGGCCTGAGGGTATGGCAATCAAATCTGAGATATCTGTCTGCACATAGATGTATAGTGTGCTCACAGGCGACATAGGAATCTACTAGTCTACAGTGACTACAATGACATTTACAAAAGGGAAGGCTCTTCCTCCCAGAATTTCACATGATAAATATAGAAGAAATGATGAAACTACATAAGAAAATCACAACTGGAAAACACGAGTGACAACTGAAAAAGCAAGAATGGTGAATGGATGCTAAACTTAGCAGAATGCTTAGGAGAGCATTTACATAGTCTCAAAATACGGGGAAGGGAGCCTAAGAGTATTTATAAAAGAGTGAAAAAAAATATTTGATAGCGGGCTAAAGATAAGAAACAAGTGAAATGGTAAAATGTGAATGAAGGGAATAGGTTTGATTTATTGAAATGCTAACTTGTACTTGATTCCTATAATATGGCTAAGAAATCTGTCATTACATGGAGACGCAGGGTAAAAGTTATAAATGAGTTCTCTGGCGCCCCGCCCTCACACTAACCTAATACTCTGGAGCTCCCTCCGGGCCGCCTCCTCCGCCATCTGTGCGGCCCGCAGCCTCTCCTCGCACCGCGCCTTTTCCGACGGCCTCCAGACGCCGCGCTCCACTTTCACTTTCTCTAAGTCTGACAGTCTGCTCTCCAGCTCTAGCCTAAAACAGATGATGGTTATGTTACAAGAACTACAAAAAGATGATCTCAGAATGCAATGTTTTCACCAAGAAATCTAAACAAACTAAGGTACTAAGGGCTTACTTTTCATCCTGTAACGCCACGAGCTTTTGGTAACCTTCTTCCTTGGCAGCTTGTACTTTACGGACTAATTCACGATCTTTTTCCACCAAGAGCACTTTGTGGTGTTCAACAGTTGACTTGAGAATTTCATTGTCTGACTGCAATCCTAGTATATTTTGAGGAGAAAAAAAAACTACATTCAATATTAGCATCAAAGTTTACAATTAACAAGCATTTGAAACCCAGTAAAAGAAAGAACCTGAGCAGTGTCTTGGGCAGATGAAGGCTCTCGCAGAGCACCAGCTCATCAGGACTTTTCAAAGCAACAGTCAAACAACCTGGAGGTAATTTCTGTTGTCACTTTTTAAACAATATATTCACAATCTATCAAAACATACATTTATTCTTCAGAGATACTTATTCTTTGGAATAATAATCTTAGGAGGGAGAGCCTATTAGAGAAATACCCAAAGAGGCATATTTATGTGGCTTTCTTACAGGGGTTCTGGAGTCCCAGGATAGTACCATTTTTAATTTACTGGTAACAGTAAATTAAAAACAAAACAACAAATGAACCCTTCAAAAGAAACCTAGGATTCTAGCAAATACGCTACATTTCTAACAAAAATATAAACAGTAAGAAAATTTTTAAGTTTATTGAAAGAATTCTCCAATCTTGGGATAAATATTTTAGAGATGAATAACTACGACAAATTCATTTTTAAACTTTAAAATATAATTCAGCAATAGATCCCAAACTCTAATGCTAAAAAAAAAAATTTACTCTTAACTCTGGTAATATATAAAAATAGTCAAAATAATCATTAATAAAAATAAACTCTACTTGAAACAACAGAGGTCAACTCAAGCACAGTTATAGCCCGAGGATAGATTGTTAAGGTATTTAAGAAACAAACTTAACCTCTGAGAAATCTTGATGATACATTTTAAGAATAAAATGGAGCGTAAAATGAACACATATTGAACTGACCTGGGACTTATAGCAAAAACAAATAATCAATTGTGATTGGAACCGACCTCCTTATTTTTGCTATGCTAATAACCAGACGATCTATAAGCACTTCAAATTATAAGCACATGAAGGACAAGCTCACACCTTCAATCTTTCTTTTAATTTTAACAGTAATAAAACTGTTATTTAAGCACAGGGTAGTTCATTTAAAAAGATCACAAAATGAACAAACCATTCAACATAATAAAAACAGTCCCTATGTACTCTAATTTTAAAATTCTAGTAAGACTGAGAATCTGGAAAAGAACTCACATTGCTTTGTTTAAATAATTTGAATTTAGACATGAAAATAATAGAGAAAAGCATGGGAAAGTATATATTACCATCCAGTTCACTTTGAATCTTATTCCTTTCTCTTTCTAGCTCACTCTTAGCTCTTGCTGCCTCCAATTTGATGTCAGTTATTTCTAGTTTGTTTGAATGTTTGAGCTCTTTCACCTGTTGGTTATTAGAAATTGAAATTATTATTGGATCATTTTCTTATCATTTAGTACATATCTAAGAGTGTAAGCAGGAATAAGGAAATAATATAGTAGTACAGGGTGTTAAGAACCTTCCAAGAAAATATCCCAAAGCCCAGCACAGCAGAGTCTGAGAAATATCAAACACAAGTTACCTTTTCCTAAAGAACTAAGGCATTTATTTACAAATACTTGTATGGAGTCACCAGCACTAAATTTTTCCTTAAAAATTTAACTGCAGATAAGTAGCATTCACTGACAAATCAGTGGAGAAATGTTGAAACTTTCCTTTTAAAAAGGAAGAAACAGCTGGGCATGGTGGCACACATTTTTAATCTTAATCAGTACTCAGGATGCAGAGGTAGACAGATCTCTTAAGTTCAGACCATCCAAAGCTACTTGCCTGGATCTAATTTCAAAATACAACAAAAAAGTGGCAAAAAAGGCACAGGCATGCTAGGTAGTAGGAACAGTAAATAAATGTTAATTAGGAATAACATCACATAATCTGCTCTTTAAACAATGAGCTATCCCTTACAATAAAACATAGGGAAGTATAAAATCTGGAGAGATGTCAGGAAATAAGAGTTATCTCTTAGTTGGAGTTACCATTTCTATGATGAAACACCATGACTAAGAAGGAAAGGGTTTACCTGGCTTACATTTCTACAACATAGTCCATCATCAAGAGAGTCAGCACAGAAACGCAAAAAAGGCAAGGACCTAGAGACAAAAGTTGATGCAGAGGCCATGGAGGAGTGCTGTTTACTGTCTTGCTTCCCTTAGCTTGCTCAGCCTGTTTTCTTAATGACCACCAGTCCAAGGATAGCACCATCCACAGTGAGCTGGGCCCTCCCCCAGCAGTCATTCAGAAAATGCCCTACAACTGGATCTTATGGAGGCATTTTCTTCATTGACGTTCCCTCCTCTCAGATGACTTTAGCTTATGTCAAGTTAACATAAAATTATTCAGCACACTACTCAACATACTTGCTTAGCTATTCAGGGTAGAATAATTAACTTCGTTTAGAAAGAAAACTCTGATTTAAAATGAGTAGGTTAAGAAATAAAAGCAAAGAAATCAACCCACAGCAGAAGAATCAAAAAAGGACCAACTAAACTTGAAGAATAAATGTGTTTGTATATGAGGCAGGAGCAAGGAAGGAAACAGGTACAAATCACATAAATCCTTACTACAAAAACCTGTTTATTCTAAAATCCCAGATGAATGTCAACAATTTTCAATATTTTCCATAATTAATCTTTCACATATCATTTTTAGTCTAAATATTCCTACCCAAAAAGTCTAGTTTGTTGGTAGTTAGTATTCCTTCATCCAACAAATATTAACTGAATACTTATGTGCCAGAGACAATTCTAGGAGCCAGGAATATAGCAGCAAGTAAAGTTTTGTTTTTCCAATCATCCACAATATTAACATTTTACACAAACTGCTAAAATTATATACAAAAGCATTAAGCATTAAATTACAGATATAAAGGTTAGATAAACCTGTAATCTGACTTATACCAAAGTTTAAAATTATAGAGTAGAAAACTACAAACATATACAAGTCAAAACATAAAACGTGCAATGGTAGGAAAGGATTAAGTTATGTAGAGCCCAATAAAACTCAACAACAAATGAAGATGAGAGTCAAGAAACAAATTAAGTAATGGTCCAAGAGCCAAAAAACAAGAACCACGGTAGAAGTTTCTTATCAGAAGAGGTTTGTCTACAAAAGGCATTGAAAACATTGCAAGAAATGGTTTCATGTAAACATGCATCTCAGGAAAACAAAAAACAAGTAGTTTACTATTTACATTGCTAATCGCAATATAAAGATCCTTTTAGTTTCCTGTGCACCACTAAATGACATATAAATATAAAATAGTAAGTTTCTGTTGGTGTTTTAATACTTAGATTTTCTTACTACACCATGATTCTAAAGACAATTTGTAAATGCATTAAAATGCTGAGAAAATATTAAAATATAATTATAGTGACATACAATTATAAGTTGCCATTGCACATTAATTGCAAAAAGTTGAGAATGGCACAGTTCACTACACTATAGCTGCTTTTAATGAGGTGATAAATTCAAGCCAATTTCATAGAATATTGATTAATTCCATGATAACATCAAGAAAAACTAAGAAGTAAAAACTTTTCATATTAACCTCCCTGGGGGAGTTACTAAAGCTAAGAAAATATTCTTGAGCCTAAGAAGTTGAATCAGTTGGCAAGGTGTTTGCAGCCCAAGCCTCAAGAACCAGGTTTATCCCCAAGTACCTAGGAAAAAGCTGGGCGTGGCAGGGAGACAGAAACCGGAGTCCCTGGAGCTGGCTAGCCAGCCAGTAATAGCTCAATCAGTGAGCTTCAGGCTCAGTGAAAGACTGTCTCACATAAACAAAATACACAAATGACGATGGAGAGGCAGCTGAATGGTTAAGAGCACAGGCTGTACTTCTAGAAGAATCAGGCTCAGTTCCCAGAACTCACATGGCCGTTCTCAACTGTCTAACTCCAGTTCCAAGAGACCTGATGCCCTCCTCATCTGGCCTCTGTAGCCATCAAGAGACCTGATGCCCTCCTCTTCTGGCCTCTGTAGCCATCAAGCACACATGCTGTGCACAGATATACATGTAGGCAAAGTATCCATATACAAAAAAATTTTTTAAATAATTTTAAATCTTTCAAAATCTAAAATAAAATAGACAACAATTGAGGAAGAAACCTTAAGAACAACCTCTGGGTTCTACACACATGTGCACATATACAAAGAAAAATATGTAACACACACAAAGTCACACACAAACACACAAAAAGGAAACAATCTCAACAGGGCCAGATACAGGTTTACTTATGCTGTTCAACTATATTTGCTCACAGACCTTATTTGTTTATAATATATAGAGCTTAAGTTTTTCTTTGGTGTCATATTTCTATGATCTTAAAATAATGGATTTACTTAAATAACCAGTAATTGCTAAACTTCTAAAATATATTTCATATCTAAAATATAAAAACACTAAAAGGAATATTAAAAACATTAAAATGTGCAATGAAGAGCTAGCTTCATGCGTAAACAGTTTGCCTTGCAAGCATGAAGACTTAAGTGTGGATCCCCAGAACCTATGTTAAAAATAAAAACTGTGTGGCAAGCCAGTAATCTCAGAGCTACGGCAGCAGAGACGGACAGACAGATTCCTGGGGGCTTACAAGGCAGTCAGATCAGCCAAACCGACCTTGTCTCAAAACCTAAGACGGAGAACAACTGAGGAAGAGACTGTCCTCCACACTCCAATATGCACACGATGGCTAGTTCAGATACCCGTAATTTCTGCTCTTAGTGCCAAGACCATTATGTCCTTTGTGCTCAGGCTTCCTAACTCCTAAGAAACATAGAAACCTCAACTTCACGAGCTCCATGGCCTCGTCCATCTTTACCAAGCTAAGTCACTCTGTCTTGATAGACTGTTAGCCAGGGTACGAATTTTTCAATTGGTTTGCTCTATACTTTTGACAACACAGAAGCAAATATTCAGCTACTTGTACTAAAACAGAATTTTAAATGGTAGCATTAGGTATTTTATAGGTACTCAAAAATCTGTTAACGAAGACAAATTTACAAAATAAACTGAGGAAGACTAGCATCTGTTGCTCTTTCAGAGAACCCATGATCAGTTATCAGCCCCATGTGGTGGCTCTCAGTATCTGTAACTCCTATCCAAGGGATCCAGCCCCACGTGGTGGCTCTCAGTATCTGTAGCTCCTATCCAAGGGATCCAACCCCCTCTTTCTGACCACCATAGGAACAAGGTACAAATATAGCACATGCATACAAACAATTCATACATATAAAACAAGTAAACCTTAAAAATCTTAAAACAAAGACCAGAGAAAACAATATACAGGAGAAAGCAGGATAGTTTTATTAGAATGTGTTACACCAGAAGCTCTGCTTATAAATTCTAAAAAACTGATACTTAAAATTCTGACTTTTTTCTAAAAATTTTTTTTTTTTACGAGACAGGGTTTCTCTGTAGCTTTGGTGCCTGTCCCGGAACTAGCTCTTGTAGACCAGGCTGGCCTAGAACTCCCAGAGATCCGCCTGCCTCTGCCTCCCAAGTGCTGGGATTAAAGGCGTGAGCCACCACCGCCCGGCCTTTTTTCTAAATTTTGAGGTGTTATGACTTCCCTAACTTAGCTGGATAGTCACAATTCTGAGGGACGGTTTTCTGTAACTAACTTTAGTTTTAGATTTCTAAAGATTGAAAATCTCACGAAGCAGCTTCTTCACTGGATGTGAAATACCAGTAAGGACACCCTTTTTAGGTCATATGTGATAATGCCTTTAATCTGAGGCACGGATACTGGCAAAGCTTTGTTCTAAAGCCTAACATTACAAATTTAAATAACTTAGTTAAACACACCCCAGGTGTTCCTTTGCATTGCAAACAGCTATTTGCTAGGACTGCAAAATGTTGATGAAAATTTCAAGTTGCAAAGAAAACTGTGACACTTATGTTAGAAATATTTTTAAAATTATCCTTTCTGCAATCCTTTTACATATAAAATTTCAGATGAAACTTGCTTTGTCTGAAGTTGAAGGATATATTGAATACTCCGTTTACATGCAAACTACTTCAAGTGTGCCTTAAAAAAAAAACACGGGAAATTCTCAGCAAAGTGCTAATAAACAAGCATAGAGAAATACTACCAAAGTACTGTTTTCCTTCATTAGGTAAGAGACACCATTTATTCTCTAACTTGAGAAAGAACAATGGTTAAGGCTGTGTGCTGTGTACAGAATCCAGAAGAGAAGGGTCAGTACACAGGTGAGCCAGAGAACTAGGGCAAACTGCAGAGCAAAAGCTCCACCCCACCCCTACCCCCACCCACCCAGAGTTAGAAGCCATGACAAAAGTCTAGCATAGCCAATGTCCTATTGCTGCACTTGCAGCTCCTGTTATTTCAGGAACCCAGTCAAGCTACTCTGAAATAATGAACTGTAAATAAATACTGGACGCTTAAATATTACTTAGCAAAACTGAAAACAATGCATATAAGACTTGAACAAAGACTTGAGAACTCCCTATATCCTGAGTTTACTACCTTGTGTTTTACATCTGTTTTGATTGGAGGGGGACTGAAATTTTGCTACACTCTTATCACTGCAGAGTATCTGCTGTCCTAAATCAGGAAGAAGCATCATAATTACTTCACTTCTAGTGAGGTTTATACTCCAGGAAGTTGGAAGAATTCTTAGTGACCAACAGAAAAGGGCCTTGTTGAGCCGGGCGATGGTGGCGCACGCCTTTAATCCCAGCACTCGGGAGGCAGAGGCAGGCGGATCTCTGTGAGTTCGAGACCAGCCTGGTCCACAGAGCTAGTTCCAGGACAGGCTCCAAAGCCACAGAGAAACCCTGTCTCGAAAAAACAAAAAAAAAAAAAAAAAAAGAAAGAAAAGAAAAGAAAAGGGCCTTGTTGCACTTAGGAAATTGGATCCCAATAAAATCAGCAAGATATTAAAGATATGAAATAACTTGCCTAAGGTTACACAGTTACTGACTAGTCAGTCTCTGAGGGGAAAAAAATCTGAATTTTTTATTTTCTTATTTAAGGATACGCTAAAAATAAAAAATCAAATCAATGAGTTAGGATTCAAAATATGTTCATCTGATTCAAAGCTCATTGACTTCTCAATGTATTTCATTACCTAGTCCAAAATAGCACAATTTCTACATATAACCTAAATTTAAACCTATAAACTAATAGATAATACTAAAATTAAAAAAATATTAATAGCTATGGTTGGGAATGTAGTTCATTGGGAGAATGCATGTTCAGCACACAAAAAAGCACAATTTCTACTCCTAATATCATTGGGAGAAGAGAAGAGAAGAAAAATATAAGTATGTGTGTATATTTAACCTTTAAAAATCTTATTTGTAGCTGGTTGTGATGGTACACACCTCTAATTCCAGCACTCTGAAGGCAGAGGTGGATCTCTTTTTGAGGCAAATTATGCTAAAATTACTTTCTAAAGAAATGTTAACATGTATCTGCCATGTGACTGTGATTTCCCTGGGTTAGAAGGATGAAGAAAGAAAGGAAATATCCTTGCTATCATGGAGTTGACACCTGGTTAAAGGAGGAGGTGCAAAGGAGAGATTTAAAAACAAATAGAGGCTGGACTAATATCTCAGTGGTTAAGAAAACTGATGTTCTCGCAAGGGACCAGGTTCTGTTCCAGAACCCACAAAGTGTCTAACAGCCATCTAGTAATCCTAGTTTCAGGTGATTGGATGTCCTCTTCTGTCTTCTTATGTACCAGACACACATGTAAAACAATACATACACACAGGCAATAAAAATAAATTTGTAAAAAGATAAAAAATGAATATATCAGATAGTTTTAAGAGCTATGATGGAGAGATGGCTCAACAGTTAAGAGCACTGGCTGTTCTTCCAAAGAACCTGGTTTCAATTCATAGCACCCATATGGCAGCTCACAACTGTCTTGTTAACCCCAGAGGGGATCCAACACCCTCACACAGACATACATGCAGGCAAAACACCAAAGCACATAAAATAAATAAATCTTTTCAAAAAAAAAAAAAAAAGAACTATGAAGAAGAGCAGAGTGTGTTAGGAATACAAAGAATAAGGCGGAAAATGGCAAATACCATGTCACTATTTTTAAGACAAGGAAGGCTGGCCTCTTGTATTAGGTCACAATTGAAGAAAGGATGGAAGCAAGATATGTAACTAAGTGAGGAACGTCCGTGGCAGGCACACAAGCACAAAGACCCTGAGGAAGAGTGAACTTTGCAAAGTCAGTGATGGAGGAGTGAAGTGAATAGGAAGGAAAAGGATGCTGACTGCTGAGGAGGAGTAAAGAGCCAGGTCATACAGATTCTGCAGGGGTAGAGAATACAAAACCCACTTAGAAATCTATCACGTTTAAAAGACAGAATGACAGGACAAAAAAAGATTTCAATATAGAGAATTCAAGCACCAAATTCCTATCATTGTGTAATCTCAAGCTCTCTAGATGAAGCAAGGGACAGCAACTCACTTCACTGGTCAGCGCACTTATTTCCCGGTCGGCCTTATGCAGTCTGCTGATAAAACAAGTGTTTTGTTCATTGCTTGATTGTAGCTCTTTTTCTAAGCGCTCAGCCTGTAGTTTGGCTGACTGCTTTTCAGCCTTCAAGACAAAAGATTTTAAAATTTATAATCTTTCACATTATATTACAATAAAGTAAGCATTATATACAATGTATATGTGATCAAACACAAAAATTATTCAAAATGTAAATAACGACTAACACGCCCCAAAGTAACAGTATTCTCAGTTGACCTGTAGAATTCAAATCTTTCTCTTCAGGAGAGAAAGTACTTACAACACTCATTTAATATGTCAGTATGAGAATGCGGACTTAATTCTAACTTTATTTTTAGACTTTCTAATCCACAACTTATGGAAAATAATTTTGGAAGATTAAAAGGGAGGTTGACAAGTCCCGGAGAAGTGGGTAAACGGTGCTTGCTGCCCATCTTGATGACCAAGTTAGATCAGCAGGACCTAAATGGTGACAGCGAGTACCAAGGCCCAGAAAATATAAAAATATAAAATAGTTGAAAATCCACAATCAATGCAGAAATTTTTCTAAAAAAAAAAGAGATAAACAAAAATATAAAATAGTTGAAAATCCATAATCAATGGAGATTTTTTTTCTAAACAAAGAGATAGAGACAAAAATTCTCACCTGTCCTGGAAGCTTCGGAAGTACGAGTAGTACGAGCAAAAAGGCCATTGACCTTACCACACAATTAAGATTCTTATATAAGTCTCTAAATTGACAGAAATTTGCTCAAAGTGACACTCAAAGTGTTCTTTTACCAGAGAGGAAAACCTAAAAGCTTTTATAAACATTTCTACTCAAGATAAATAAAATGACTGTTTTTGTACCTACAGGCTAAATCTCAGTTTCTTATTTTCTATGCATGTTTACTGTATTAAATAAGAACTATATTCAGCTAATAACTCAGGGAACAATTATCTTCTCCAAATATAAAATTATTTTCTTTGTACACAACAACAGCCAAGAAATGCTGAAGAAGCAGTATTTGCTATCACGTAGTTATCTTTCATTGTATCTGACAATGATAACCAAACACAGGCTCCTCTGAAAACGCCACATCTGTCACTCCTCGCCTCATTCTGAACTCATCACTCCAGAGGACCTTGGTCAAAGCTCACACTATATTCAACTGCAAACTCCGCTTCCTCTGTCACTTAGTAAATATATTAAAGACTGTGAAGTGGCAACCTAAACATTTTACTGTGTTAGATTATGTCTAAGGGTCAGTGATACTGACTAGTTTAATCCTGATAAGTACCAACAGAGACTTCACTCTCCCCTCCTAAAAACAAAACAAAAAATTCAGTCTTCAAAACTCAAAGCATTCCATGTCCCAGATGATCCCCCCCCATCATTTTGTATTTTGAAATTGGCTATACCACAAACCATGTGCCTTTGTCTTCCAGCTCAACCATTACATAACTATCCCAAAGAAAGAAAAAACAACTCTGACCAACAGAAATGTAAGTGGAGGACTGTTCTTTCGTTCCTGGCCGCCCAGACCTGAATAATCACACAGAAACTAAACTAAACACTGGCCAATAGCTTAGGCATATTCCTAGCAAACTCATATCTTAAATTAACCCATTTCTATTAATCTGTGTATCGTCATGAGGTTGTGGCCTACCAGTAAGGTTCTGGTGTTATGGCGTCTTTCTCTTTTGGCAGCTACATGGCATTTCTCTGTCTCTGCCTACTCCTGTCCATAGATAGGATAGATAGATAGATAGATAGATAGATAGATAGATAGATAGATAGATAGACAGACAGACAGACAGACAGACAGACAGACAGACAGACAGACATAGATAGCCTGGCTATATTCTGTCCCACCACAGGCAAAAGCAGCTTTATTCATTAGTCAAAAAAGCAACACATATACAGAAGGGCATTCCACATCACAGAAACGTAAAACGTAAAGTCTCTATTCTATCTTGGGCCCAGGCACTAAGAGGCATAAGCATGTCTGAATAACATGGAAACCAAGAGTTTTCTAAAGTGATAACTCCCATAGGTCCTGGTATGGCTCTGCCAACATTTTTCTTTCTCTAGCAAACTCAGGAAAATAATTCAGATCTGTATGCATTAGTAGTCAGCTAACTTTTATCACTTTGACTAGAAGCTGTATGTGTAGTATGTTATGTCTCCTCGAACAGAATTATGATTTAAAGATTTTTAATTCTTGTATAAGGAATTTATAATTTCAAAAGTAATTATTTTTTCTGTTTTCAGATGACTTTAGTCTTGAAAATTTTGGGGAATATTTGCATATTTTATTCTGTGACATTTTAAGAGTAAAGTCATTTCACTTAGATGATGGTTCCCAAGGAATGAATATCCGTCCCTTCCTAAAGGCAGAAGCATAGCTACTGCTGATGAATTACCTTTCTTCTTTACATGCCCACTGGGGACTACACAAATGCGTCAGCATCAGATGGGCGAGCAAGTGTTTATACTCTAAAAACCAAAGGCTTGTCAAGTGCACTTTTAAAACTTAGGCCGTACTCTACTGGGAAGCAATTAAAGCCTTACCTCCAAGGATCTGAGTGCAGCCTGCATCTCAGCCAGCTGCCTCACCTGTATTCTTTGGACATTTTCTACATGAGCACCAGAATTCTCCTTCTCAGCCCTTAATTCTGCTACTTCAGTCTCTAACCCTTTCAATTTCTGGAGCAAATGGGTTTTTTCTCGCACAAGCTGCTCCACTCGTTTGCTGTCTCTGGTGGGACCGACACTAAGCAGCTGGCTGTGGAGTTCCTCTTTATCCTTCTCCAGCCGTGCAACCTAATAATGTGAAAGGAAGCATACGAGCTCTAAATTATTGAATTTTCAGTCATGAACATGCTTTACAAGCCAGTAAATTAAAATTAAAAATTGCACAACATGAAAACTCAGGTTCGAAAATGAAGGAAACAGAAAAAAATCTAAAAATGTCACGTTCCTCACTTTGTACTCAGCATGACTCAGTTTTAAGGGCAAGGACTTTCTCTGATTTTCCCCTCTCCTCCCACAGTGTCTGACACAGGGCTTAATCAGCTGCTGACTAAAATTCAAAATTGTAAATACTACCATAAAGTAATTAGTTAAAAACACAAGCCCATAATAGAAATTCATGCAAGACCAAGTCAGTGACCACTCCCAAATTTCTCCTTAGGTGACAGCTAATTCTTTGGCTATATTAATAAATCATCTGTTTGAGAGCAACTAATTCACACAAATATGTGTAAATACAAATACAATGGATGAACTTGAAAAGTGACAACCTAACTCTGTAATGACAACCTAGGTCTTCATTCTCGACTATTCCAGGGTATACCACAGTCACCAAGGAACAAGAAGACACTCATACCAGTAGTCTTCTCCTTCACAGCAGCTCCCACAGCCAGATGCCACACACCCCTAATAAGTTGGCTCCAAATGGTTTCCTAGCACCTGGGGCATTTCAGAGGCCCACTGGGGCTCAGGATTAAATGAAAGAGCACAGACTAGACCCCACCCAACCCTTGTGGAGATTCTCCTGGTTTTCTATAACTTGTCACTACATCTACTTGGAGCTCTTAGTTCCTTTTTCATGTTAATTTCCCTCTTCTTCTTTGAGGCGCCAGGGATCGAAGCCAGGGCCTTGAACAAGATACATCAGTGTTCTACAATAAGGTACAAACCCAGTCTCATTAGCAATTCTCTTTTATTCTTTCTCTATATTAGGGTTACTCCTTATTATTCAATTGAAGCATGCAAAAAAGCAAAACCCGTGGCTATTAATAGTCAAAATGAACACTCATCCATAAGTCAAAAGGATACGAAAGAAAGGCTCTGGGACATAGAAAAGGCTGGCAGAGCTCTCAAAGCGTGAGACTAGCTCTCATCCTTTTTCAGCCCTACAATTTAGGGAATCCAAGTCTGATTTAGTACACAGTGGATTAAAGATATTAACAGGGTATAAAGATGGAAACAACCAGTATGTGAACATACATTTTCTAGAAAACTCATCCATGAAGGTAAATGTCAAAAACCCAACCAAGGGCTTAGTGATAGACTCAGTATGCACAAGACTCCAGGTTTAATTCATATCACTGTGTCCCTCCCCCCAAAACCACCAAATAAACAGAAAAGAACATAGTTAATTAGCATCTCTGTCCTATACTCCACCCCATGTTTTATGTGGAACAATTCTCCCTCGTGTTTGTTCTTGGACTACACTTTACTCTTTTTTTCCTTCAACTAACTATGACTTTGTGTGAAGTCACATTACTTTTAACGTTTTAAGAATTTCATACATAAACATATCATTTTTACCCTATCTCCTCTTCCACCCGTTTCCCCACCTTCTCTCAAATTCATGACCTTTTCTAAATACTGTTTCTATAAATATTGTAGGTGTACAGACACATACACACACACACACACACAAAATCTACTGAGTGCAGGTACTGTTACTCATATGTACATGTATTTAGGGCTGACCACTTAGCAGGGTCTCTCATCACTGGATAAACCAGATTCTCCCTCTCTCAGCAGCCAATGACTGCCTGTCTCTCCCTTTGGAGGTGGAGCCTTGTGAAAATTTCCCCAATCTACTGGAGTGTTGAGTGGTATAGTCTTGTGCTGCAGGCAACCATCCTGTTGAGATTCATAGCAATTGTCCTGGTTCTCTGACTCTAAGAGTCTTTCACCACCTCTCCCATGACGCTCTGAGCCTTAGGTATAGAGGCTGTACTGTAGATGTCCCTACAAGGGCTGTCCCCACCACAGTCACAAGCACTTTACATTCTGAACAGTCACAGATCTGTACAGCATCCTCCAACTGCTTCAAAAAATAGCTTTTTGATTAAGAATGAGAGGTGTACTTCTCTGTGGGGCTAAGGGTAATTAGAATAGTTGAAATCTACATTAATTTAGAAAAATTATCAGTAGTAGGTTCCCCTCTAGGGTCATTCCATGGGTCCCTGGCTGAGCTTACAGTATGAAGCATGAGTTCACTCCTACTGGATAGGCCTTAGGTTCAATTAGACGACTGATGGTTTACCCCTATGATATAAGCACCACTATTGCACAGTTGTAGTATCCTGCCAGGCCAGTGGCTATTGTGATTCACAGGGTTACTGCTGGGTGGGACTGTGGGCAACCTTTCCCCTTGGCAGTTTGCATAGCACCTTCCAGTACTGTTGGAACCAGACTTTAGGGAGGAAGGAGCCTTCCAGCTCCTATCAGTACCAGCTTGATTCCTCAAGTCCTACGACAAAATATGAGGCGTCTTCAGCAATAGGCCTTACCTTCAAGTTGTAGAAGGTAATCAAGGGCAATGGTTCTAGCCTATATTGTTTTAGGGTTTCTTGGACAGTACTGGTACCCAGCTTCAGTTTAAATGATGGGCTTGGGATGGATGGGTGATTTTTAAGATACTGTTTAGCTTTGGCATAAGGGAACTCAGACAAACGTTTTATTTTGGGCAGTGGTTCAGACCTAGGGCAGGGTAATGCATGTAGTTAAGGAGCACTTGACCACTAAGCTACATGCTCAGCTGCAAACAGTTTTAATATGCAATTGTTAGTGGCTCATTTAGGTCAGGAGTCAAGGTATAACACAGGTATAGACAACTGTGCCCTCACGTAAGATAAAGTAACACTATTCTCTTGTAGTACCCATTTTAAATATAAGGCCACACGGCTAATACTTGAGAGGAACCTGTATGATACCTATAATGGTAGCTGAAGCAATGACAACTACAAAATGGCAGTCAAGATTAAATTTTATATTTATAATTCCTCAACCAGAATTCACTATCAAAAAGTCCTTCCTACCCAAACTTGTGACCACTGTTTTCCAGTTACTAAACTCATTTATTCATTTGCATAATAAATACTAAGTGCTTTGTCTCCAGCACGAGTTTAGGAGTAAAGATATGTCCAGTCAGCGGAAAACCTCTGCAGTCGATGAGCCTGCTATACTCAATCACTGCCGTAAGAACACTCCTGGCTCATTCATCTGGGCACAGACTTTGGACACATCCTCAGCTCTTTCTTTATCTTCCACTTTTAATCAGATTCACATGTCATTTTCCTTGATGTCCTTCATTTGTTTTGATCTCAACTCTTCCTTTCAATTTCCAGAGGTCTTTCTCTAATTTCTCTTCTTTGACATCTATCCAAATCTGCCTGTACTGCAGTTACATTCACATTTACTTTATTCTCTTGTAGAATAAAAACATGCTTGACAGGTAAGACAACACTTGGTATTAACCAATTTTACTTTTCTAAAAGTTGAAGTAGAAGAAATGGACAGAGATAGATCAGGGATTACAAAGAGTAGTTGGCTTCCTTTTAAAAAGGACAATAGTATTAATTCAATTCCCTAAAACACATAGGAAAAGGGAGTATACCTAATTGCTCTATCCATCTTTGTTCTTACTGTATTTATGGCGCAGCATACAGAAGCAGTTAGGCAAGCAGACACTAGGATCAAGTACCTCGGCTGTTGTTCAGTATGTACAGCTGCTCCTATCCTCCCTTCTGGCTTTTGAGCATGTCGTCACTCTTACCTTTCTTCTGTAAACAAGGTCCACCACATAGCTGAGAACGGCTTTGAACTATGCAGTTAAGGATCACCTTCAACTCTTTTTAAAAATACTGTTATTGCTTAATTATGTGTGTACTTGTATGTCTGTGTGGATATGTGCACTTGAGTACAGGTGCCTGTCCACAGAAGCCAAAAGGTGTCAGATCCCCTGGAGCTGGAGTCACAGGCAGTGGTGATCCAACCAACAGGGTTGCTGGGTACCAGACTCAGGTTTTTCCTAAGAGCACTTAACCACTGAACACTCGAATTCTCAATCCTCCTGACTCAGTCTCCTGAGTAATAAGAATATAAGCATGTTATCATCATGCCCAGCTTGGTTATTTTCTAACTAAGTTCTTTATTATCAGATAATGAGAGTATAATATCTGTCAACACAGTATTTGCATTTGTTGCTTTCTTACATTTAGTTTTGGAACTTTCTAGGTTTTAATATGAGGCTGATGATTTTCTTGAAATAAATCTTGAAATAGACAAGAATTGTGTGACTCTGAATCAAAACTAAAATTTATTTTAATTTGCTTCTTATAAAAATCACTGCTGCAAGGAAAGGATAGTGTGGTGGTTTGAAAGTTCAGTTTTAGGACAATGAAGTAAAGCAAATTATTCCAATAAAGTGTGTCTCACAATTATTTTTAGTTTCTCATTACACAGAAAAAAATTTCAACCAGGTAGTGGTGGCACGCGCCTTTAATCCCAGTAGGCAAATCTTTGAGTTCAAGGCCAATAGGGTGGATCTACAAAATGAGTTCCAGGACAGCCAAAGCTACAAAGAGAAACCCTGTCTAAAAAACAAACAAACAAAAAAATCTACTATACTATAGTCTATTCACGGTATAAAAGTACTATATCTTTTTAAAAAAAAAACTAATGTGTGTTACTGAAAACATACAACATTGCTAAAAATGCCAACAATCACCATTAAGTGAACCCTAATTTTCCAGAAGACACTGCCTTTAATGCTGCTGCCTGATTAGGATGCTGATTGCTAATGGCTGGGAGCTGTGGTAATCTTATACCAAGACAATAATGATGTTAGCCACATCACCTGACTTCTTTCATCAAAGACATTTCTAGGACATGTTATGCTATGTGATTGTCTCTTACCTACAGCAGAACTTTCAAAGCTGGAGTCAATTTCTCATATCCTGCCACTGCCTTTATCAACTAAGTTGATACAATGTTGTAAACCCTTTATTGCCATGAGACCCACTCCACTTTAAGAGCCACTCTCTTGGGCTAAGTTGACTAGGTAGCAGTGCTTATCTCTCTTGCAAGAGGCTCAATCCCTACCATAGAGGGGCAGTAACCTTTACTTATCCATAAGAAGCAATTCTTCAGCTACTCAAACTTTAGTGTAAAGTCACACCTTAATGTTCTACTTTGAGAACTCTTACTAATCATGTCATCTCTGCAGTTACTATATCACTGAAGTCTTGAAACAACACTCAGTCATCCACGAGGACTGGAATCAACTTCTCTCAAACTCTTGTTTAATGTTACTATTTTAATCTCCTCCTATGAACCACAAATGTTCGTAATGGAACTCAAATGGAGAATTATTTCCGTAAGGTTTCTGATTTATTCTGCCCAAATTCAATGGACGAATTACCTATGAGAAGACTAGCTTTGTGGTGTATGTTTCGTAAATAATACAGCGTGAAAACCAAAACCATCCCTTGTTCCATAGGCTTCTAAACAGCTAGGTGATTAATAAGGATGACTATAAGATATAGAAGGGAATCCTTTTATCTGAGAAGTACATCTCAACGACAAGCTTAAAACAATCAGTCAAACATGTCATAAACTAGTAATATTGCCATCTAGGTCTCATTGTGCCTCTTACAGGGCACAGACAGAACAGATTTTAGCCCAATCCTTAAGATTTTAGGATTTTCAGAATGGCAAATGAATATTGGCTTCCACTTCCAGTTAACTTCATCAACTTCATCTGCCACACACTAAAAGGAGGGTTTGCTCTTTGATGCCAGGCACTGGTTTCTCTTTAAGGTGCTAAGTAGCATCTTCACCTAACAGAAACTTCACGTATGTAAGACTGTTGTTTGATGTAGCTAGGCTGCAGCTTACCCACCAGCACTTGCAGCTTGACCTCAAACTTTTATGCTATTCAGACAGCCTCTTTCCTTAAATCTATTTTTTGAGACAAAGTCTCACTTTGTAGACCAGCAGGCTGGCCCAGGTTGACCTTGAATTCAGAGAACTGCCCCTCCCTCCTAAGATTTTCCTTAAATCTTATAAACAAGTTCTGCTAGCTTCAAACTTCTTCTGTAGCTTACCAACAGCTAAAGTTTAGATCTGCAATGTTTTCCTCATGACAAATATGTGAAAGGCTTATCACCCACTTTGGAGCTATTGGGAGTTAGTAAAAACTTTGGGGAGGGGCGGGGGAGGCAAGACAAGGTTTTTCTGTGTAACCCTGGCTATACCCAGCCTCACTCTGTAAACCAGGCTGGTTTTGAACTCACAGAGATCCATCTGCCTCTGCCTCCCAAGTACAGGAATTAAAGGCCTATACTGCCACCACCTGGCCAATAAAACCTTTTAAGAGAGAGGAGAACTAGGTGGTCTTCCTATCATGGAAATGTACCCTCAAAGGATGTCTCACATAGAAGTTCTGTAGAATAGTAAGTGGCCTGATTTTATTATCATTGTGGCTCAGGGCACAGGGAGAGCAGGCGAGAAGAATAGTGAGTCAGTGGTATGTTTAGACTCCACAACATTTCCTGGTTAAATTCAACCCCTTACATCAGCAGATCATGGCAACCAAAAACAATCAGCACAGTACAGATCTAAATAGCAGATACACTAATGAAAAGGTCTGAAACAGTATGACGCTTGCCACAATATTACCAGTATTGTGAACAACTGAAACAAGGAAGAAAACAAGCTGTTTGAAAACTATCACCAATAAATTTGCTCAACTCAGGGATGTCATAGAACGTCAATTTGTGTTATGAAAAGATAACAACAGCAAAGTGCAACAAGTACAATAAAACAGCATTTGCCTGCATTTTAGTATTCGAATATATACATTTACACAAGTCTAAATTGTAAAAATGAAAGTGGTATAGGTAGACTCCACTTTGAAATTCTAAAATTACATTTTTTTATTCCTATAAACCCTAACTGAAATTATATCTGCTATTTCATAACCCACAATTGCCTTACCAAGTTTTACTGTATAAAGCACTATGTGTGTACTGAACTATTACAATAAGTGATGAGTTGAGGAAAAGAAAAAGCAGAAAGTTTCCTCTAGGCTCTTAACAATCCCTTAAAATATCTGCATTTTAAATATTATTTCGTCTTTTTGAGAGAAAAATATATTAGTAATAACATTTTTAGACCAACATTTCTGGCATCAACATGGACAGCTAAATCCTTAAAACCTGAGAGAGTTTGGGAAGTAATTCTAGACACAAAAGAACAGAATTAAGCATGGCTTCATGGTAGCAGCATTTTCTTGAGTGGGCTCTGTTTGCTAGAGGCAAACGCGTCTCATTTAAGAGAGGCTTCCTGATTGCTTTAGCTTGAAAAACCTTGCAGCTGTTTTAAGAGGACCCATCAGCAAACACTTAAATGGTATTTGTGAATAGCCGACAGCATGCTTCTTGGTGGTGGAACGGACCTTGAAACACCATTGAGTTGTGGCAATAAACATGGCCCGGCCAGTACCTCTGCCATGAGGCTAGACTCTCAGAAAGCTAAGGAATAGGGTGGATCAAGCTGTCAAAGCCAGGACTATAATCCTGGCCATACTGCTTAGCAAACTAAAGACTCATGTGGTCAGAAAAAGAGTTATACAATAAAGATATATTCAGATGAAGAAAACCTCTAAATGGTTTACAGTGTGTTTAGAAATATATATAGGCTTGGGAGAGAAAAGAAAAAGGATAACCCTTAGAGAGAGAGAGAGAGAGAGGGGTTGGGTATGGTGGCACACAGCTTTAATCACAGCACTTGGGAGGCAGAGGTTGGCGGCTCTCTTCGAGTTCAAGGACAGCCTGGTCTACAGAGTGAGTTCTGGGACAGCCAAACATACACAGAGAAAATCTGTCTTTTAAAAAAAGAAAGAAAGATAAAAAATAAAAGTAAAAATAAAATAGAGTTTTTTAAAAAAAGCCACATAAGATGGAAAATACAGAGAATCTGAATACTGTATGTTACTGTGTTTTCTTTGAATTGTTTGACAGCTGTGGAAGGAGCAACAGCTGCTAAAAGACACTTGATTATAAATGTTGCTGGATTAATCAAACATATATATTTTGAAAATGCCTTGATTTCAAAATTTAAGTCAAAAGATATGTTACTTTGGAGAAGAGGTTTTGCTTTTGTTTCCACAGGAAATGAGAGGCTGTGGATTCATTCTGGGTTAAGAAAACTCAGGTTTGATCAAGAAAGACCCCCTGAGAAATCTGATAGGAGCGCATGGCCCAGATATCTGAGTTCTACATCTAGAACAGCCTCAAGACTGCTGCCTGAGATGATCAAGGCTCACAGAATATTCCAGTCAGGACTTGACCATAATTCTCAATTCTCTTTAGGTTCCCATAAGATGATCAGCATCTCCAACAAGCAGGAAGTATCCGAGAAAACTATGCCCACATTCCCAATCCCAAATGTGGATTATGAATGTTTGCCTTTGTTTAGAATGTTGGTTATAAGTTGTTATGGATAATGGTGAGGAAGAAAGCTAAACAAAGGAGATTAGACTCAGAGTTTTTGTTTTGAAAAAACGGGGGGGGGGGGCTGTGGGACAATGGTCTTGTACCCTGTAAAGATTTGTCTCTTGTACTTGTTTAATAAAAAGCTGATTGGCCAGCAGCCAGGCAGGAAGTATAGGTGGGGCAACCAGAACAGAATTCTGGGAAAAGGAAAGACAGATTCTGCAGGCGTCACCCAGACATGGAGGAAGCAAGATGAGAATGCCTCACTGATGAAGGTACCAAGTCATGTGGCTAACACAGACAAGAATAATGGGTTAATGTATAATGTAAGAGTTAGTTAATAAAGTCTGAGTTAATAGGCCAATCAGTTTATAATTAATTTGGCCTCTGTGTTTATTTGGGACTAAATGGCTATGGGACCTGGTGGGACAGAAACCTCTATCAACATAATTTTTTTCATCAATTTTTTTTGAAAAGCCAACAAAATCAAGAACCTGAAGAATACATACAATCACCACCAAGTAAACACATCAACTGATTTCAAAAGCAAATCTAAATTAAAGCACAATAAAGAACCCCAGAAGTTGTCAACATACTGACTCTTCATTTCACATCAAAGTTGAAAATCCTTATCATTTCTATTTTCCACAACAGAATCCTTACAGGTCACAGTCTGTCATACTTACAGATTTGAATGAAGCCTTTTCCAATCACAGATAGGTATCCATGAGCTGAACAATTAACAAAACTGAAGCTGTTGGGTGGTGTGGTAGTTTGAATGTAACTGGCCCCAAAAAGCTGATAGGGAATGGCACTACTAGGAGGTGTGGCTTTGTTTAAGTGGGTATGGCCTTGTTGGAGGAAGTGTGTCACTGTGGGGGCAGGCTTTGAGGTTTTCTATGATCAGGAAACTGCCCAATGTCTCAGCTAACTTCCTGTTGCCTATAAGATGTAAGATCTAAGCTTCTCCTCCAATACCTCTGCCTGCATGCTGCTATGCTCCCTGTCATAGTAATGGACTGAACCTCTAACACTGCAAGCAAGCCACCCCAATAACTGTTCCTCTTACAAGAGTTGCCATGGTCATGTTGTCTCTTCACAGCAATCAAAACCCTAAAACAGGTGACCACTAATCAGTGTGATAACCTCAAATCATTAATAATTTCTAACTTAAGACTCTAACATGTGAGCTGAGACAGGAATGTTAGGATTATCTACTTCTACTATTGAGCTGGCTGAAGACTTTGTAAATTTTCTGACAATTTGTTATCTTATGCTTCAGCTTTTTAATTTCAAATGAATAAATTTTCCTCATCTTACTATTAAATTAAAATGAAATTATACCTAAATAAAGAATTTTAAACTGTGAGAAGAAACAGAGTTAAATGAGAAAACTCATTTTAAGTATCCATAGTGTTCAAGGACTGTTATGCTGAAGAACTTGACTGATCAAGAGTTTAAATAGTTTCTTACTGACAATCAAGAAACTGTTCACTGATAATAAATCAGTCTAAGCCAAGTACTGTGCTCTTGGCTTTTTTAGATAGCTAAAACACTAAGAATATTTTTAACTGGTAAAGGAAGGTAAGAATAGTTTAATTCCAAATAAGCACAATGATATAAATACCATGTAGCTTATTTCTATGTGGTATACAGTGTACTGATACAAGTATCTGCCTAGTTTTTTTTATCAATGTTAGAGCAGAATTGCTATTTGTTTTTTTATCATAAAGAAATTAAGAGTAAACAGAGAATAAAAGGAAAAAAAAACAGTTTTAGCAAAAGTCGAAGACAAACTGCAAAATGAGTAAAACGGCTGCCCAAAGCAATAGAGATGAACTAGGAGGAGGCACTGTAGGAAGCACTGCATGCGGATGCCAAAAAAAAGTTGAGGTTGACAGCTTAGAGTAACATCAACAAGGTACAAAGGCTTAAACCAGAGCTACCTAGGAGGTGCTTGGTCCTAAATAGAGGACTGTACTAAATAAGGAATCACGTAAGTAATGTTTACAGAGAAAACTGTCTCTCCAAGGCTATGGGTAACATGAGGCTGTGTGATTTATCTATCTCCACGGGCTAATAAAACTGACAAGGGAAAACAAGCGACAAATAGTCAAAGAAAAACACTCACAAGAAATTGTTGACAAAGAACAAAAGAAAACAAGTACTTTTACTAATAAAACATAATTACACAATCAGCTCTAATTTGGAACTTATAAAAATATGTAATCATAAAATTTTATTTACTACAACAATCTCTGATAAACCAGCATAACTAATTACTTACCTCTGATTCATATTTCATTTTTTCTTCTTCTGCAATACGAGTAAACTCTTCTTTCTGGTGCTCGAATTCTGACTTGAGAAATGTATGCTCATAGCGAAGCTTATTATATTCAGTTCTATACCTTTCCACTTCCTAAATTACAAAGAGATTATGATACATGACAAATCTGAAAGTGAAATTTATACCTTCTCCAAAAATCACTGTACAGTATAATTTTTAGTTTATTAACAGCCATTCTGAAAGGAAAAGATAAGCTTAACAGAAATATATATGAGCGCAAGGGAGCTGGCTCAGCATCTCTGATGCCCAGAACCAATGGGAATGCTTGGTGGACCTGAGGGCATGCTAGTAACTGCAGCCACCAGAAGACAGAGAAAGGACCATGGGAGCACAGGAGCTAGATTAGCTGACCAGACAAACTTTGGGCTCAAATAAGAGAACCTGCCTTGTGAATAAGGCAAAGAGTAACCAAAGGATCCTGATAGCAGCTTTGTTCTCCACATATGCACTTCAACATGTGCCCACACACCCACATGCAAGAGTGCACACACACCATGCACACCATATGCATACACTTTACCCATGAAAAAGAAGAAAAAGAAAGCAGATTAGTATCCTCCTTGGAATGCACCAATAAGATGAATTACCATTCAAGTTATGCTCTGTCTTCAGATTTTCACTGTGCTATCAAATATTTAATGTCACAAAAGTCACCACCTCTGAACTAAAATCTTAGTTAAGAATGTGGCATGTCTTTCAAAATATGGCTAGATTTTAACAAGTGTAACAAAGTATAAGACATCCCTCTCTAAAAGACAGACTAGATAATCTCAAAGTAGAAAAAACTTATTTGAATACTTAGTATACTAACTTAAGGCTTAGTCAAATATTACAACCGTTCAACTCAAACATACTAGCCTGAAGAACACAACATCCACGGCTCATCATCTACAGGAAACACCTAAGGTGCTCTAATCTTGTCACCAAACAACCTAAAAAAGTTGCTGGCACCCTGAATACTCAACAAAAAACTTAGGCAACAGAGCAGTCAGGTATGAAAGATTCTATTTCAATAAGCACCAGGAAACTAGGCAATAAGGGAAGACTCCTAAAATAACAGTTCAATAATCTTTAGCTGAAAGACTTCTAAACAAATCTATAAAATAAGAAAACAGCTGTGCTGATGTTATACAAAAAACCTGTTCTTATTTAACTTGAATACCTACCCTTGGTATGAGTAATTTTATTTATAAAAAATTCAATCTACTTCCAACGCATGATACCCTGCCACTAAGATATATTGCCATTAGGGGCATGTTTGAAAAATCAGGATATCAATCAATAAATCATTACAAAAGAGAATTTTTGCAAGTCTTCCTGCACAATGGCAGTAATTTTAGATTATTCCAATCTCCCAAAGGGGTACATTTTGAAGGAAACAGAAATAATTGACACATGTAAGAACTGATTTGTTAAAAGTTAGCATATAAAATATCTACGCCAGTACCTAATTCATTCTCTACAGTCTTTTCCTGTCCTCTTTAATCAAACATTTAGTAATATAATTTCCCAAAGTAAAAATAGGAGCACTTTTCTTTTTGAGGTTGTGTGATGTTAATATCGATTGTCTTTGGCAGGATGCAGAATCATCTGGAGAAAGGCCTCCAAGCACACTTCTAGACCAGGTTAGCCTCTGCAAACACCTGTGAGGGCTAGCCAGAGTAGGTTCACTGAAGGTGGGAAGATCTGCCTTCCAGTGAGGGCGGCACCAGGAGCAGAGAGCTCAGCACAAGCATTCATCCATCTCCACTTCCCCGGCTAAGGACGCAGTGGGCAGCTGCCTCAAGATCCTGCCATCTTGCCTTCCCCCGCCATCATGGACTACAGCCTCAAACTGGAAGCCAAAATAAACTGTTCCCTCTCTAAGTAGCTTTTGTCAGGGTATCAAAGCAACAGGGAAGTAACAAATCCATCCTTTGAGTTGACAAATATCATTTCACCTATTGTATGTTAGGAACCATTCTCAGGAACTTGTGAACAAAACACAAGTTCTTCCTTGCATCAAAAGAAAGGAAGTGCTCAGAGCATTCTACTGTGTTTTCCATTCTAGAAGTGCTAAAATGAAAGCCACAATAATTGGGCAAATTAGCATATTATAAGGTAACAAGTATCACAGAAAAACAAAAATAGGGAGGTAAGTAAACTCCAAAAGTTTAGGGCAGGAAAGCAGGCTCTGAGGCTGCAGTATTTAGCAGGGAAATGGGATAGGAAACGGTCAAAGAAGGCTTAGTGAAGGACTAACATTTTTGGACAGATTTGCAAGAGATTAAGGAGTCAGCCAAAGAGATCTAAAAAATATTCAAGGCAGATACAGCACTAATGCAAAGACTCTTGAATCCCACCATTTCTTGAATAACAATCAAATATCAGGAGGCCAGGGTAGATGGAGGAGGAAAAGAGACAGAGTGATTGATAATGGAGTCCAATCCTATTACCGCCTCAGAGACCACTGTAGGGACTGCCATGGAAAAGATTTAGATAAATCAAGAATGCTTTCCACGGAGGGATAAAGATGAATACAGTTATTCTCCCTCATTACTTACTTCATCCAGAGTGCGGAAACGCTCTCGCATTGGAGCTTCTAATTCTTGCTGTATTTGGGCTTTTACCAATTCCAATTTTTGTGGGGTTAATACCTAGTACATAAAAAAAATACAAACAACTATAAATACAAAAATGAAGAGTTTCAAAGTCTCTTCTATGACAAGTATAATTACAGACATTTTTACACTTTGGTTAATTTGTATAATCACTAAATACGACTTATCAGAGCTGGGGGAACAGCTTAGCAGTGAAAGCACCTGCCACAAAGGCAATGCCTATAACTCCAGACTCAGAAGGTGGAGACAGGATTCCCCAAAGCGAGCTGACCAACAAGACTAGCCTTTATCAGCCAGCACTGGGTTTGCCCTAGATCTCATCTCAATGAATAAGGGAGAAGGGCAATTGAAGGTAATTCTCAACATCAATCTCAGGTCTCCACATGCATTTGCACATACATGCATTTGTCTCACACATGCTCTCAAAGGTGTTTTCACAAGTGTGTGAAAATATGCACACACACACACACACGGGTGAAAGAGAACAAGATAAAAACAACCAATCCCTGAAATAACAACTTAAGAATCTCAATCTTGGTATCAGAGATGTCAATATGACTAATGAAAAAAAATCCACTTATAATTTTTAACTGGGCCATGATGGCACACACATCCCAGCATTGGGAGGCACAGGCAGGCAGCTCTCTGAGTCCGAGGTTAGCCTGCTCTACAAAGTTCCAGGATAGCCAGAGTTACATAGAGAAACTCTGTTTCAAAAAGAAAAACCACTGATAATTTTTATAATTGTTAAGAATTTACTTCTCAGCTAAGACTACTGTGTAGATACAATGACCGATAGTCCATTTTCTAAATATAAAATAAAGGTGTAGTAATTTGTAATACCACAAAAAATTCTTCAGTTTTATTTTCAAAAAGAAGGGGGAAATGATGCAGTTAAATTATTAAAATTAATTAAAAATTAAGAATATAGGGCCCAGGCTATGGCTAGGGCCATGTCTGGGTCTGCGCCCTGCTGCAGCCAGGTCTGCATTGATGTCTGAGGTTCCTGCTGCCATCAAAGACTATGTCAATGTCTGGGATGTGGATCACCACCTGGGGTCATGTGTATGTTCAAGGGCTATGCCACCACTGATTCCATGCCTGTCTGGGTGACCTGCGCTGTCACCCAAGGCCATAATGACATCCTGGGCCCCTGCTGCTTCTAAGTACCATGTCAGGAGCCATTGTCTATTGCAGACATCAGGAGCCTGGGTTGTCACTTAGGGCCATGCTGGTATCCAAGTGCTGAGCCTCCGCTGAACCATATATATCTGGGTGGCCTGTACTGCCACCAGGGGCAATGATGTCATCTGGGCCTGTGCTGCTGCCAGGGGCCATTCTGGGTCAATGGCCCTGACATAGTCTTGGTCTATCATAGCCAGCGGCTCCTACTACCACTTACACCTGAGAAGATAGGGATACACAGAATTGGCCCCACTCCTCATTGGCTGCAGCAATAGGAAGAACTGGCCCTGCCCCTCAGCAACTGGAGCACTAGGGAGAGAGGCCCCTACACCTTGCCTGGGATGCACACTAGAGCAGACCCTGTTGGCAGGGGGAGCTCAGGAGATCCAGCCTGTGGATATGAAAGCAAGAAAGGGGCCCCTGCCCCCTCTCGGGTATGTCATGTGATGACATGGGTGAGGGAAACCTGCCCTCCCCATACCCAACTCTTGCCACCGGCAGCAGGTAGAAGAGCCAACCTCTGGGACATGAGAATGGAAGAGCTGGCCCTGGCCCTCACAAACTGCAGCAACTGGGAAAGTGGGCCCAGCACCTCGCTTGGGCAAAATAGTAGAGCTGGCTCTCGTGGTGTGTGTGGGTGAACCAGTCTGGTGGGGTGAGAGTAGGGGAACCGGCCCTGCTCCTTGCTGTCTGCTGCACTGGGGGAGCAGTGCTGGAGAGCTCGCCCATGTGGTGACATGAGGGAAAGCAAGCTGGTTGACCAACCCAGCTACCACCCCGAATCAGAACCAGGGCTATGGGGGAGTTCACAGCAAACCCCACCTCATCTGTGACCTGCTAGAGAATGTAAAGGAGCTGAACCTGCAGATCCACGGCTACAGGATCTCCATGGCACAACAACTGGATATCCAAGAGCAGGCCCAGTGAGGCCCCAATATTGATAGTGTAGCAGAAGCCCTCTAAAAGCCTTGAACCACATCAGTGACTCACTGCAATGAATATAAGTAAAGATATATGGACTAAAGAGTAATAAACTCTGTGACTCACTGGGTCACACCACAGCTTCCACACTAGATTTTTTGTTTGTTTTTGTTTTTTTTTTTGTTTTTAAATTTCGTTTTATTCAGTGTGGGGTGAGGTTGCACGGCAGAAATGAGGGGACAGGAGATGAGTGGGATTGGGATATATAATGTAAAATTCAAAAAAATCAATAATAAGTTTTAAAAAAATTTCTTTTTAAAAAGCTGTTATTCTGACCAGCAAAACTAATTTTGGCTCTATTCTGTCATACTTTTACAGCACTCACTTCAGTGAATAATTAATATTTATGTAAGCAACATATGGGCACACTCCTTGTTGCTAAGATTCGTCATTATTTTTCCAACACGTTCCATCACTCCTACCATATAGGAACTACTGAATTCCTGTTTCATGAATCAATAAAAGAACAAATGAACAAACACTGGCTGGAAAAATAATATGTCTCATATTTGTATGAGTTTCTTTGAAAACATGAATAATGTACAACTTTATTCGTTTATTCAATATTTCACAGTTGCTCAAAATACTACACTCTACTGAATCAAAGTCTTCTAAATATAAAACATTATGTAATATATGATCATTTACATACAATTGTGCTCTGAGTTCTTACATGCAGCAATTTAGCTAATCTACAACTGCCCCCAGAGGCTACACTGAAGCATACAAAGACCCTAAATAACTTTCTAAAGGTGACAAAGACTCAGAATGAAGCATGCATCTTCCCATAATAAATTCAAATTCTGCTGTGAAAAACTAATCATTCACAAGTAATGAAGTAGGCAAATAAAAGCTATTAAAAAAGTAAAAACAAAGAGAAAAGATATTTTAGGTAGAATGAATGCTCGCGCACACACACACGCGCGGGAAAAGTCAAAGCTTCACACTAACAAGCCAAGTATGCTGACTCAGGTCTATGACCTCTGCACTCAAGAAAGGAAGACAAAAATGTGTTGTGTTCAATGTCAGTGTGGGGTACACAAACAGACCATCAAAAAGAAGAGGAGACTAGAGAAGACGGGGAAGGGAGAGAAAAGGAATAAAAAAGCATACTACAACAGCTGGGAGTTTAGGAATAAACAAAGCAAAAGCTTTGGCAGGAGAAATCCTGTAGCTATGGGAGGAGAAGCAGTGAAGATGACTAAGAGAAATCAGGCATAACTAGTGTCAAGTCAAGGTGATACAGACCATCTAAGGAGGATGGTAACTAAAAGGAATAAGTTAATAGGATCCTATTTCAAACAACTTAATTATAAAGAGAAGGAAAACTACAAAAATTAAGGAAATCAGAACAAAGATGAATCGCTAAAGGTATTGCAGAAAATGAATTTCAGTGTAGTAAAAATATGAGTTATACTCTTAAAGGGTGGTCACCTGGGTATGTAACGGAGACACATACTGAGTAAGTCAAGACTGAAATAATATGGTCTCATTCAAATCACTGTGTAGAGAATGACAGAACAGACTAAATGGTACCAGCGAAAAAGCAATGGTTCAAATATGATAATGGGGCTGAATACATGAGGGTACATTATGTCACTCTACGTTCATGTACAGGTTGAAGGTTTCCATAAGTGAGAGTTAATTAAAAATGAAAGGCTTAAACCTCTAGCCAAAATAATAAAAAGCTAGATATCTCAGCCAAATCATGAAGAAAAAAATTTAAATGGCTATTAAAATACCAGACAAAAGTGAACACTGAGGGAATCCAGGGCACAGCAGAGGCTCATAAACTCCCTGTCCTGAGGAAGCAAAGGGAGAATTCAGGAGCAGAGAAGCAGCACTAGAGGAGCATGCCCAGAGCGCTGAGCTCTGCAAAGGCTTGAACTTATTCAGTACAGTACTCACCAGTGCATCTGGGGAAACTACGTAAGCCAAGGAAAGAAGAGAGATGAGCACTCGAGCTCACGCAGCCAGTGAATAATGCCTGGTTCCCAAAGCCAGAAGGAAAAACTTAATTTCACAAATAAAGGAAAGTCGTGTACGCCTTGTCTCAGCAGTGGAAACAAGCCTCATACTACAGGTGTCTCTGACCGCAGAGCAAAGCCTGAACTGTGCAACTGTCAAAGATCAAGAACATCAGAGGAGCACAGAAATAGCCAACCCCCAACAGAGTCTAGCATCCAATAAAAAGTCCTCAAGCATGAGAAGACAGAGAACACCACCTGATATTGAATAAGGAAAAAAAAAAAAGCTAAATCACCAACCTTAACAGACCCCAAAGTCACGGAGAAAGACATTAAAACAGTTGTTACAAAGTTCCCATAACTGCTCAAAACACTAGAGAAAAGACAGAATATGTTAAAGAGATTAGAAAAAATATAAAAAGACAATTATGGAGATGAAATTTACAATTCTGAGTTTCAAAAGATACTGTCTGGGACTAATTTAGAATAGACAATGCAGAAGAAAACATCAATGAACTTGACTAAAGTGAACACCATAGAAATTCTCTGAAACGAAATACAGGAAAAAAAAGGAAAGACTAAAACTAAGTTAACAACAGAATCTCAGTGAGCTAGAAGAGAATGTCAAATAATTAGCATTAAGAGCACACTTTAATCTTCAAGAGGTAAAAGAGAAAAAAATTATAGATAGAACACCTCCAAATTTTGTTTGATTAAAAACTATAAGACCAATAAAAACTCAAGACCTATGAAGTTCTATAATCCCAAGCACTAAGAAGCAAAGTTATGTAATCAAAATTGTTCAAAAGTAGTAAAGAGGCCGGGCGGTGGTGGCGCACGCCTTTAATCCCAGCACTCGGGAGGCAGAGGCAGGCGGATCTCTGGGAGTTTGAGGCCAGCCTGGTCTAGTTCCGAAGAGCTAGTTCCGAAGCTACAGAGAAACCCTGTCTCGAAAAACCAAAAAAAAAAAAAAAAAAGTAGTAAAGAGCTGGCAATGGGGGTGGGGGAAAGATACCAAAGACTCAAATGTCAGAATGACTGCACCTTTGCTACGTGAAACACAAATGAAAACCTGATTACAAACCAAAAAAACATCTTTACGGAATTAGAGGGGAGAACTGTCAAGTAAGAATTCGATATTAGTGAAAATATTTTTGTAAAACAAACTTTTTCAGACACATAAAAGCTGGGGAAAATCTCAACAGCAGTCCCACACTACAATAAATGGTTTTTTAAAAGTTCTTGGGAAACAGAAAAACGTTCATAAGCATATATTAGAGAGAAACATGGATTGGGGAAGGGAAAAGGGCATAGTGTATCAGTCATGTATAAATAAATAAATAAAAAAGAAGTCACTGGTCCTTAATAATTCTGAAATCCAGTAGCCAAGCGCTAGACTTCCACTGATTCTGTTTCAAAGCCTCTGTGGCTCATGGCTCAGCTTTCTGAGCTCTTAGATTTTGTTTGCTTTGGTTTGGTTTTCCGAGACTATGTTACTCTGTGTAATAGTTCTAGCTGTCCTGGAACTCAGTTGGTACACCAGACTGGCCTTGAACTCCCACCTCTGCCTCCCAAACGTGAGGATTAAAGGCAGCACCACTGTCTGGCGGGCTCTTAGTTTTTATCTGAGCCTGTCCTTTCTTTTGCATGACAGGAGGCACGTGTCTGCAACCCATTAGGTTTAACAGTCCTACTTTTGCCAATAGAGATTTTGTGGATACAAAAGCCTCTATTTCTTTGTACTTTCTAAGTCCATTTCAGTCCAAGTAAGCCGAGCTTCTCCCAAGTAAATGCCTCAAAATCTTTCTGGGTCTTATGGGAATTTCTGAGGATTTCACTCCAATAAACAAAGCCCATGTGTGCAAACCTTTTTATATAATCCTATTTGTATTTTTATGTTTTGCCTGAGATGACTGAGACAATACTTGAGACTTCCGAGAGGCCCTCTGGTTTGAGTGAAGAGAGGAGAAATCTATGCTCACTTGACAAGACCCTTGATATGATTATTCTGTTCTGCTCACTCTGAGATCCTAAGGTATGGCTGCAATTGGTCTTTATATAACAATTTCAATATACTTCTGCTGCTTAGCATTTTTATCATTTGGAAAGGCAGAGAACTTTTTTGAATACCAAGTCTATTTTCTTTTGCTTCAAGAGCTCTTCCTTCAATTAATCTTTTATGTTCCACATTTTACTAAAGGAGAACAACGAAAAAAAAAAAACAAAAACAAAAAACCAAGTGGCACAACCTATGTTTTACTTTTAGATCTCTGTATATGGGGGAGATATGTACATTGCTGTGCAGTATATGCACATATGTGTACAAGTGCACAAATATGCACATGTGTGGAGTTCATTGGTCATGTGTCCTTAATCTCTTCTCCACCTTTTATTTTTTTTAAGATGGGATTTCTTCACAGAACCTTTACTGATTTGGCTGGGGAGCTTCAAGGCTCTTCCTCTGTCTCCCACATAACCCAGCACTGTCACCCAGCATTACAGATGAGGTGATGCCCAGAGTTTTAATGAGGGTGCTGGGAAACAGAACTCAGGACCTCATGCTTACATGGCAGAAATGATACTGACTGAGCCATCTCTCCAGTCCCTCAACTCTTTGTTTAGGCTAATTAGTCAATATGATAAGTCACTATTGTCATTCTTAGTAGTGCTATTATTTACCAATAGTTTTTTCAATTTCCTTTAATTTTTTTTAAATATTATAGAAAACAATGGTTTTCATTATAGCATTTTCGAGCAAATATACTAGGACTTATAAATCTTTTCAGCCATACATCCAGAAGTGTTAACAATTCTGCTTTCTACACAATCACGGGACACTAAGCTTCATGCACCACACAACATGTTCAACAAGTAGTCTCCTTCTCTTTAGTTTCCAAGAACACGTTCTCACTTCTTTCTGAACCGTAGAGTGAAGATTATGACAATCATTTAGGCCTTCCTAGACTGCTTTAAACCGTACGGTAATCCTCACAATTCTTATTTCTACCACCTTTCCAGTTCTAAAATGACTCCATTGTTTGAGGCATTTGTTACATTTGCAGCCAGTTTTCAAGCACCAAAGCCTGAGTATCATAATGACATCAAAATAAAGACCTCCAATTACATACCTGTATTATCTTACAATATTTATGGGTTAGGGCTGTGATTCTCAACCTTCCTAATGCTGCAACTCTTTAGTACTGTTCCTCATGTGTGGTCACCCCCAACCATACAATTATTTTCACTGATACTTTATATCTGTAATTTTGCTACTGTTATTAATTATATGTATTTTCCAATGATCTTAGGTGACCCTGTGAAAGGGTCACTCGGCACCCCACAAAGGGGTCACAACCTACACGTTGAGAGCCACTGGGTTAGGGTATAGGCACAGCTAAATTATGTTCTCTATTTAATGTCAAGTGAATGCAGCTAAAGGGTTGATCTCGCCTGGGACCAGGAATTCTCTACTAATTACTAGTTATATTAGGAAAGTTCAGCTCTTATGCTGATAGGACTACGGCCTTCAGCTCCTGGGAGCTGTCCATCATCTGTCACATTGCTATTTCATATGAAGTCTACAACAAACACATTAGGTAGAAACTTTTACTATCTTTACCACATGAGAAAGATAAAGTATAGAAACCGTTACTTGATGAAGGTCATCACTGATCCTTTCCACTATAATGGTCCTTTTTCATAATGAATTCTGTCTTGCAATATGTGATACCAACACAGCCACTTCAGCCTTAAGCTTATTCTCATATATGCTTAGAACAAACAAACATATATTTAGACTTTACTCTCAAGGGACAGATTAAATGGACAGTATCTAAAGAGTATCTTAAATGCCTCAAGTTCAGCATTGCTTCCATTCAGAACTACATGGAGAAGCCCTGTTTCAAATAACAAAACTAAAACAAAAAAACTTCTTCCATTCATATAAGCCTCTCAACTTTTATGAAAACAAATTACAATCCACTAACTCTATGAGTGCAGAATTTGTTGTACGTGTAGTAAAAACACTGCCAGTTGTTGCATACAACTGTGTTTCAAAAGATGATCTTTTGGCGGTATATGGCTTGATGGTATGCATGGTGAAAATACTCAAATTTTATGTTCAGAACCGAGGCTGCAATAAATCATGCAATGTAACACATGTGAGTGTTGCCAGAAACACCTAAGATTCATTAGTGTTTGGTTTTGAATCAACTTTTAGAAGTTACCAAAAGTTTTCATGACCCCCCACATTACTTATGCAATTTAAGATGAGGCTGGGGCCTACAGTTTAAGAAGTTAAATAGAATATATGAAAGACTGGATTATCTATCAACTGCAGATACAGCAAAGTAACTATTAGCAGCATAGCAAGAAACATATTTACCGAAACTACTTATTTCCAATAACAACATGACTAATTTTATATAAATTCAAATAGACTTTCTCACCTGAAGCTTCATTTTTTCCAAGTCTTTAATTTTCTCTACTAATTCCCCTCTTAACTCTTCAAGGAGCAGTTGGAATTTTTCCTGGTTAGTTTGCTTTTCATGTAACACACGCTTAAGTTCATTTTGTGATTTTACGTATTCTTCCTGCAACCTGATTTTTAAAAAAGAATTCAATTTTAAATGCATATTTTATTTCATTTCACTGCTTTATATAAAGCAAACCAATACTACAGAAAAACAAGACAGATAAGATATTCCATTAAACATATATTTTATTTGTAAACTTTCATCTAATTATTAAGGTTATAACTTCTGAAAGCAATTTTAAGAAAAAAACCCACTTATCAACCTAGATATATTTAATGTTTTATGTCTTGTTACTTTCAAATAATACTACATCCACAACTCACTTAATATCATAGATCTGAACGAAGTAATCTATTTTTACTATATTGTGTTAACTATATACATTGCAAAATAACAAAAAAAATACCGCATATTCCAGAGCAAACATTCAGCCAATACAACTCCAGTATCAATTTTTTTTTTTTTGGTTTTTCGAGACAGGGTTTCGCTGTGGCTTTGGAGCCTGTCCTGGCACTAGCTCTTGTAGACCAGGCTGGTCTCGAACTCACAGAGATCCGCCTGCCTCTGCCTCCCGAGTGCTGGGATTAAAGGCGTGCGCCACTACCGCCCAGCCTCCAGTATCAATTTTTAAGCATTTACTTCTTGCCCACACTTAATCTCTAGATTTAAGTAATTTACCTTTTGTGTTCAATTTTGAGAGCCTGATAATTATGCTTATGGTGTTCACATCGCACCCTTTCATCAATTAACATATTTTGGAACTCAGGCTCAGGATTCAGCCTACTGTCTCCACCAGGTGGAAATAAACTAGGAAACGTGTCCATATTTGTAAGGCAGCTGACAACCATGAAGAGAATAAACTGTGTTGCTTCAGTTCTCGCTTTCCAGCTTCCTTCTTGCTAAAGCAGAATCCCAGGAGACCGAATCATGCCTGCACAGGGAATGCACATAATAAATACTCAGCAACTTAAGCATCCTTTGGTTCTACATAACGGTTAGCAATTATTTATTTTCCTATCTTTTTTATTTTTAAAGTTCAGTTTTTAGATTTCTACCTGTTAATAAGACAAATGCAAAAATAAAGTTGAACCATAGTTCATACTTTTCCTTTACTCCCATGAGAAACCCTGCAACCATCAAGCTCACATCTTCAAACACCAGCCTATTAAATCAGAAGTATGATGTTTTCCAACGTAAGTTAGCTTTGATTCACTAATTAAGGTGTTTCTCAAAGTTACTGCAGGAAACTTTCAAGAATGGGGGCTGGTATAAAATATATATTTCCAATAATTAGGGGGAAATTATAAAGAAGTAGGTAAGTATCTGGAGAAAAATAGCAATCTTCACAAAGATGACCTCCAGTAATTCCATCTGTGAGTGGTGCTGCAGGTCTTCTGACACACTATAAGGTGCACGTGGGCGGCAGACTCAGATGAGAAATCAATTAGCACACAAATATTGAGCTTTTTCTATGTGTTACTATGCTAAGAGCAGGAAAGATCACTTCACCTATCCCCAAATATACTGATCCAGCTTTAATTACTATAGTAACTAAATGTTTATTGCATGTACAAGTTAAAAGTGATGGGAAAATGTTTTATTATAAGAAAATAAAATTGCCATGGTGGTGATACACACCTTTAATCCCAGAACTTGGGAGGCAGAGGCAGGTGGATCTCTGTGAGTTCAAGGCCGGCCTGGTCAACAAGAGCTACTTCCAGGACAGGCCCAAAACTACTGAGAAACCCTGTCTCGAAAAACCACAAAAAAAAGAAAAAAAGGAAGGAAGGGAGGGAGGGAGGGAGGGAAAAGAAAATCAATTTAATTCAAATAGTTCTGTCCCTTTTACATCATTAACCTTTCTCCAGACCACTATATATACATTTTTCCTTCCCTTAGAGGTCATCATGAACTACTTTCTATTACAATAACGGATCTTTTTGGCTTATGGAAACTATTCACCAAATTACTCTCCATCTTGCTTGAAATACATACTCTCTGCTATATTACTGTCATGTCTACACATATATACATATGCAAACACACACACACCCCTATAATCTGGAAGTGGACTGCCTAGGCTTCCCATTACATTATACTTTAAAGAAGCATGTGTAGGAAGAGTCCTTTCAGGCACTTTTCTCCCTTACTGTCCACTGCTCAACTGACCAAATAAATACATAAAGAGATTCAACGTTCTGGATTTTCTGGGCAAACCTCCAAGAAGCTCATTCTGGCTTACATTTTACAGAGACCATATTGACACTGCACACAGCTGCCACGCTGCCAGCCAGAGGAGGCAACCATCAACTTACAGCAGGTTCCTGATTTTCAGTGCAATTAAAAGGTTCACTCTAACAAGCAGAAAGCTGAACAATGTGAAAAAATTAAAAACTCTTCTTATATAAGAGGAGATGAGGTCACAAGGTAGACCACACCTACAAAAGCGAAGAGGCCAGTAGGAAAATTCAAGACTAACAGACTTGAGTTCAATACTAGAGAAGATAATGACTAGTAGGAATGTTTCCAGGCAAGGACAGCAGCAGAACCAGAAGTGTAACTAAAAAAAAAAAAAGAAAAAAACCACTGATGAAAGCTAGATGCAGGCAGCTCTAGGCGGCCTCATACTTTTCTAGAGTTTTACTTCCTGGAACCAACCAGATTCTCGACATGAATACCAGAGGAAAAAATCTTCTCATGACAAAGAAAGGGAGCACAAAAGCACTCTGAAATAAACAGGGGCATTCTAACTGTCTTAACAAAGGAAAATTTAACTTCCAGGCCAGTCTGCTGTGGTGCTAACAGAGCCTATGATCTCGCAGAAAAGCACTAAGATCTAGCACTCTCCTGCTGCCCCTCCCACAAAAGAGGAGTGCAAGGAGACTGAATGTCACTGGCCAGGTTTATAGCGCAAGAGTACAGTTCACCGGAAGTCTGAGATTATCATACAACCTATAGAACTCTTCCCTTCCCCATCCTTATAAAATATATAACAGAAGTAGCTCATAATAATGAAATAAAACTTTTATCATTGTAATATTTACTTATATAGAAGTAGTGCTTGTATATATATATTTACACAGAAATATGCATTTCTGTACATGTATATATGCTCATATACTAAATGAATATTATACATCACTTCATTCAAGCACGCAACATAACATTCTTCTCAAGTTTAAACAAAACGTTCATTAAGATACACATTCTAGCTGATCACAGTGGCTCACAGCTTTAACCCCAGCATTCAAGAGGCAAAAGCAGTAGGATCTATCTCTGTGAGTTCAAGACAAACCTGATCTATATAGTGACTTCTAAGACAACCAGGACCACACAGTGAGACCCTGCCTCTAAATAAATAGTTAAATCATTTTCAAAGACAGCTTAGTAAAAGGAAGGTGGATGACTAAGAATACATGACAGAAACCATGCATACCTGAGGAGCCTAAAATATTTTCTGTCACTTAATTCTTTAGAATAAAGGTCTTCCAAATTCCTCTCTAGTATGCCCATTAAAAATGTTACATGGAAAAATTTAAATAACCCCCAAAAAAACCTTACCTAAGACAGGGATTTTCAATTTCAGCATTACTGCCATACAAAAGAATACAGTTCTTAGTTATTAGGAGGGTATCTTATACAGATGGTATTTAACAACATTCTAGTCTCCATTCATTAGATGCCTGAAGTACCTCTCCCAGCTGAGAAAACCAAACATCTACACATATTGCTATACACTGTAGTCTACCCCTTTCACCCCAGAACCTCACCCCATTAAGATTGCATGGCCTAAGAAGAGAAGTAGGAAAACAGACATTGTAAACAAGAGATTTAAACAAACACCAGTGTTATCTTTTTGTACACTGTGAAGCTGTATCTTTGTCAAGGCACCTTCCGATTGGTTTAATGAAAGAGTTGACTGACCAACAGCTAGGCAGGAAGTGGTTAGGAGGAAAAGCTAAACTAAGAGGATGCTAGGAAGAAGGGCAGAGCCATGGGGAGATGCAGCAGATGCAGAAGCAGGAGATAAACATGCCATGCTGAAAAAAAGGTACTGTCACATGGTAGAACACAGATAAGAAATATGGGTTAACTTAAGTGGAAAGGGCTAGATAGTAACAAGCCTAAGCTATTGGCTGAGCATATATAATTAATAATAAGTCTCTGTATGGTTATTTGGGAGTGGGCTGGCAGGACAGAGAAAGTCTGCCTACACATTAGTAATTGCACTAACATATACAGAATACATGTCTCAAATAAAAACAAATTTAAAAGAAAAATCATAACCATATGTACCTTCATGAGAACTTTTTATTTAAACACAGCAGCAAAGAAAAGTTAGAGGAAAAGAGAGAAAAACACCGCAAGCATTAATTGAAAGATAAATGGTAGCCAGGTGGTGGTGACACACGCCTTTAATCCCAGCACTCGGGAGGCAGAGGCAGGCGGATCTCTGTGAGTTCGAGACCAGCCTGGTCTACAAGAGCTAGTTCCAGGATAGGCTCCAAAACCACAGAGAAACCCTGTCTCGAAAAACAAACAAACAAACAAAAAAAAAAGGTAAATCTGCATTATCAGATAAAGTCAATTTTTAAGTCCCCACCAACAAACACACAAACAAAACTAGAAAAATGAGGGACATCCATAATGATAAAGGCTAAATTCACCAGGCAGAGGTGGTTGTTTTAAATTTATATATTTATTATGGCCACTTAATACATATGCAGACTTGTCAGAGCTATAAAAAAAAAACAAATTTATAATCACAGAGAGAAAATGTTACCACAATTCCTGGTGACTAACAGAACAAGCACGTTCTGTGGACTGTTTTCTGTTTGGAAGGGGAAATGGAGGAATGGTTATTGTATGCATATGTCTAATTTTATAATTTCAAAACTAGCAAATCCTTTTCTAAGGTAGTTGTGCCATTTTCCATTCAACCAACAACATATGAGAGCAAGTTCTGCTTCCTCACATTTTTGCCAACAGTTGGGGCTGCAAATCTAATTTTAGACATTTTAGGGAGTAGAAAGTGATATCTCATTGTAGTTTTAATCTGCAGTTCCCTTAAGCACTTCTTTACATATTTAATAGCCTATAATAGATCTTTTAAATCTGTGAAAGAATCTTTGTTTTAAGAACAATCAAAGTAAAAAGTAAATGGAAAAATGGGAGAGAGCTGAGTATATTTTAGGGGATAAAAGCCAAAATTTAAAATTTCTCAGTACACTAACCACTTACTAAGTACACATTTCCCCATTTGTAAATACTAACTTCATTTCTTAGAAAGCCTTTCCCATCACTTTACATCTGATCTTAAATTTATCTTAATTACATTGATTCTTACCCAATTTTCAAAACACTGCCAAAGCAGTAAAATGAATCAATGTTCCCAGCACACAGGAGGCTGAGGCAGAATCATCATCACCAAGTCCAGTTCAGAGATGAGCATAACAATACACTTAGACTGTCTCAAAAGAGAACCCAAAGCTCAACATTGCATTACATCCTCAATGAAGTACTAACTCTAGCCAACATAATTAACTTTCTGTATACCAGCTGTGGTGGTTTGAAGAAAAATTACCCCCAACTGGAGTGGCACTATTAGGAGGTGTGGCCTTTTTGGAGGAAGTGTGTCGCTATGGGGGCGGGTTTTGAGGTCTCTTTTGCTCAAGCTTCCCTCAATGTGACTGTCAATTGACTTCCTGTTGTCTATAAGATGTAGCACTCTCGGCTCCAGCACTACACCTGTCTGCATGTCACCATGCTCCCTGACATGATGATAATGACTGAATCCCTGAAATTGTAAGTGAGCCATCCCAATTAAATGTTTTCTCTATAATAACTGCATGGTCATGGTATCTCTTCACAGCAATAAAGACCCTAACTACCACAGAAGTTGGCACCAGGGACTAAGGTATTGCTGTGATAGACCTGACCACATGTTTGTTTGGAGGAATTTGGACTTTGGTACTTTGGGTTTGAAAGGCAGTGGAATGCTTTAAGCACTGCTTAATCAGGCATACTAGTTGGAGCATGGAAGACAGAGGTGCTAAGAGTTATTTAAACTGGAGAGGGGCTGGGCAGTGGTGGCACATGCCTTTAATCCACCGAAGGCTAAGCAGATGTCCATGGTCTGTGCTGCTGCTGAGAGCTAGGATAGTATCTGTGGCCTATGCAACAGCAGAGGGTTGTGTTCATGTACAAGGTCTGGACTTCCACCAGTGACAGGTCTGTGGAGACAGGTCCATGGCACATGATGATGCTGGAGACCATGTGGACATCCGTGATCCATGCTGTTAGCTGTTGCCAGAAACCATGTGGAAGTCCCTGATCCATGCCCCTGCTAAATGAAGAGCAAGGAAGCCACTTTTGTTAGGGTATAGATGACTACAGACTCACAGCTGAGAAAAGGGGACATGGAAGGCTTCTTTGACAACCCCTACCCTTACTCCACTCACCACAAAAAATTAACAGCCTAGACAGGAGGCCATCAAAGAGAACTCTTAAAAACTGTGATGGGGATGCCGAAGTGTAGCTCCCCAGAGTTGAGGGCTTCTAGCAGGGTGTAAGTGGAAGGACTCAATTTTCCTTAAGGGGCTGGTCACCGGGATTTGACCATGCTCAAGTATACGGGCAGCACCTGGGAGGGGCACAAAAACAAGTTTCAAGAACCCATGTTATATAGAACAAAGGTAACAAGACTTTTGTCTTACTTACTTGGCATTTTCTCACAAGCTTTCAGAAATCTCACACAGCTTCATTCATGTACTGTGTTCCAATACAGAACACTAAAATACCAACTTTCTATTTATTCCTACTGTTTTTTCTTTAACCAAAACTCAAAATCAGTACTATAATTTTATTTATTTATTTATTTATTTAAGATTTCTGCCTCCTCCCCGCCACCGCCTCCCGTTTCCCTCCCCCTCCCCTGATCAAGTCTCCCTCCCTTGTCAGCCCAAAGAGCAATCAGGGTTCCCTGCCTTGTGGGAAGTCCAAGGACCACCCACCTCCATCCAGGTCTAGTAAGGTGAGCATCCAAACTGCCTAGGCTCCCACAAAGCCAAGTACTATAATTTTAAATTGAAACTATGGTCAGATATCTTTAATTTCAACCAGTCAATACACGGCTAGGGACTCAGATGCCTAACAAATTTTTAAAGTACAAAATTCAGAAGCTGGAGAGAGTGTCCAGCAGTTAAGATCACAAACTACAAGTTGTTCTTACAGAAGACCAAATTCAGCTTCCAGCACCCACATGAAGGCTAACAATCTTCCCAAACTCCAGTTCCGGGGAACCCAATGCCCTCTTCTAGTCTCTGCAGGTACTACCCACACATAATTTACATATTTACATACAGGCAAGATTCATACACATAAAATAAAAATAGTATTTTTCAAGGGGTCTTCTAAGCTGGGCAGTGGTGGCACATGTCTTTAATACCAGCAGCACTAGAAAGGCAGAGGCAGGTAGATCTCAGGGTTCAAGGCCAGCCTGGTCTATACAGCCAATTCCAGGACAGCCAGGGCTACACAGAGAAACCCTGTTTCAAAAAAAATCAAAAGATTCTTTTAAAATAAGCATATAATTCAAGCCAAATAAAAGAAGCAGAGCATCTTAGTCGGCCTCTTATGACTGAGTACTTCGAGGACGTCTCTGAAAGGCAGGTCTACTAACTTTGAACTTCCTTGTCCCTTCTTTACAACTACAACAATAACATAATCACACACCTCCTTGTGACCACTCCTGATTGAGCCCAGATCTACAGAACTATATATTGTCTCCTACACAGGCACTGAATTTTTTTAAGTAGTGAATAGTACAAGGTCTGCCCCAAAGTATGGCAATTCAAGACACTGGAAAAGCGCAGCTGCGATGCTTATGGAGAGCTTCCAAATACATTTCATTAAAAAGCACATGCTTTTGCTATTTGAGCATTTCAAAACAATGCTTTAGATATTTCATGCCCCCACATGAATGTTGTTTACAGAAATATTAAAGAGTCTAGTGATAACCTTCATCAGGCATTTACTTCACTTATAATCGGAAATTAGAAATTTCTTCAAAATCCAAAGCCAACTCTGCTCTCGTCATTCTACAGGCTTCTGGGTAGCCATCCCATGATGTTTTGTATAGCAAATCAATGTCACATTTTGACACTCTGCCAGAACCTGAAGTGCAGCTGGGAGCAGACCCTTCACAGCCCTGGCAACATGCCAGGCACCATAATTGTCATTTAGAGAAAAACACGGAAGTCAGGCAAAGAGGAAAAGAAGATGTGTATTCTAGGGGTTAGCAATCAACCAAACACTGAATTACAATGTTATTCTTTTCTTACCATCATATTTTCTACTGCTGCACAACTTAACTCTGGTACAATTTCTGGAGAGCAAGATATTGTAGCCAGCTTCAAATTCTTATTTGCAATAAATTACAAATTTCTCTCCAAAGTTGTGATTTAAAATGCAAAGATGACTCCTAACAAAATCAGACTTCAAATTCATTTCAAGGTTTCTCAGTATAGGCTTTGTGACGTGTAACACAAGGAATTATAAACAAGTAGTACCTTTGGTGTGTGTATTACAAAACTGTTCTGTTCATAGGCCCACTACATGGCTTAATATACAAAAGGTTATCCAGTGATCCAATGTACCCTGACATAAATTATTTAAGTAAATCCTGATGTAATTTTGTCTCTATGAGCTATACAACATAATTTGAAAACTTTACAAGGAAAAAGATTTTTACTGCAACTAACATAAGCATCATTTAGAATTGTCAGGAACCATTTTTTTTTACCAGAAATAAGGAAGAGTCATCTTCAGAAAGGTTAATTTTTAAAAAAAAAATCATCATTTAAAAAAGATTAATCAAAACCACTATTTACTCAATAATAACTACACCACAGGTACTGACTACTCTACTTACAATAAAGGTTTGAGGGACAGACCAAAATATGCAGACTATCAACTCAAGCCAGCTCCTTAGCAAGAAAGAGCTGCTCCACAGTCACAAAACTAGAGATTACTTTTTGTTTACTTATACATTTTTTAGATTTATTTTACTCATATGACCACTTTCTCTGCATGTATGTCTGTGCACCACATGCATGCCTGGTGCCTTAAGAAGCGGTGAAGCTCCATGTGGATGCTGGGAATTGAACCTGGGTCCTTCACTAGAACAAGTGCTCTTAACCAATAAGCCCAGCCCAGATTACCTTTAAGTGCCTATTTTATGCCAGATATTTTGCTGGGTAAAGATAAAATTAGGAGAACACCTCTGTCCTCAAAGAATTAATAATGGCCATTGAAACAAATGCGTTAGCCACAGTTCAGTTGTTAAGTGTTCCCAAAAGGTGTCTATCTTAAAGGACCTTCAAGGATAGCACTATTAAGAGGTGCATTGTCCCATGCCATACGGCTTAAATATCAAAGACTGACTACTGCTCCTATATACTGCTATGGAAGTCCTTAGATCATCAGGGGCACATCCATCTCTAAGGAGGATTATTAGACTCCAGGTCCTTCTCTCTCTGGCTTCTTAGACATGATGTTTGCTATATCACCCACTCTCCATCACTGCCATGAGACAGAGACCCAAGGAGATCTGCCTAACTATATAGCCTAGAAATTCCAAACTACAACTCAATTATCTTAGGTATATTTTTTAACCAAGATAGGAAGCTAAAGAATATACATGTCTCAGTTCTGTTTTTATTGCCATAACAAGACCCCCATGACAAGGCAACTTGAGGAAAAGTTTCATAAGGTAAGATCATGACAATCACAGTGCGGAGTAGGGCAGCAAGCAGGCAGGCACAGAGCTGGAACACTAGCTATGAGCTTACATCCTTATCCATACGTAGAAGGCAGAGAACGCTAAATATGAATGGTAAGGGCTTTAGAAACTTCAAAGCCCCAACCCCGATGACACGTCTTTTCCAACAAGGCCAAGCCCCCTACCCTTCCCAGTTACAGGTATTTAAGCACATGAGCCTCTGCGGGTCATTCTCATTCAAACAGTAACAACACATTACCAGTGCCAACTAACCAAGAAGAGTAAATATACCATCAAATCATTTTTGAGCTGTTAAAACTTTTTTAGCATTTGCATACGTTGCCTTTTCGAAACATTATTCAGAAAGCCTAAAAATAATAAACATATTTATAGGTAGTATGTGGGCACAGAAGAGAGTCATCATTATCAGAGAGGTAGCCAGAGAGACCTCCCAAAGATAATTCTAAACTAAAACCAAGTGGGAGATGCAAAACGCCAAGTATAAAACACGGAAATGAAGGAGAAGAACACCATGACGGCAGGACAGAGAGCAGAACCTTAAGGATTATGTGCAGAGGTGCCGGGTTCTCTGGTAGAAACAGACTAAGGAGTCAGAAGGAAAAGAGAAAAGAGCACAGATCCATGGGAAAACAATAAGGGCCTGAGCTGTGATAATGGCAGCAAGCAGTTGAGAAAATAACCTTGAGTAAGGAGACAGAAGAAAAAAAACTTGCAGAAATTGGTATCCTTTTCTTCAAAAATAATTTTAAAATTCATTTTAATGTCAAGAGATGGCATAGTCAATAAAGAGCTTGCCACACAAGCCTGAGAACCTGAGTTCAGAAGGCCGTCCCCCATATAAAAAGCCAGGAGGGATAGCACGTTCCTTCTATTCCCAGACCTGGTAAGGCAGAGGCAAGAGGGTTCCTGGCGCATGCTGGTCAGCCAGCCTGGTCAGTCAGTGAGCTCCAAGTTCACTGAGAATCTGCTTCAAAAAATAAGGCGGGAGATACCTGATGTCAATCTCTAGCCTCCACATAAATGTATACAAACATATACATAAGCATACTATATGTGTGTGCACACACGTACCACTCAACACACACACACACAAATAAAAAGTATTAAAGAAAGAATGAATGAAAAAAATCAAGCACAGCATCCTTTGCAAAAGCATTTTGGTTAACTGTGAATACCACTACAGTAAAATACTCAGAATCCACCTTTCTTCCAAAGAATAAGGAGGGGGTAAACTCTAAAGCTGGCTCTGTCAGGAACAAAGACTTGGAAATATGGATTTTGTTCCTTAAATGTCCACCTGCTGCTGTTCCTTCTTATTCTTTCCTTCAAACAAACCATCTCTATAGCAACACACTCTTCAGAAATTTGTGGGTGGAAAGCATATGCTTGTGCAAAAATAAAACCCAAGAACAAGAATTACTTTATTTTTCTTTGTATTAAGAATATATATAAATCTAAAAATTAATAAAGTCATGAAACAAAAAAATTTAAAACAAAGAAATATAATTGTACAATTGAGGTTACACATCTTTACAAGGACACTCTTTTTATTGGTTACAATGACACCTTGTGGTAAAACTTTTCAGATTACACAAACTTTACAGCAGAAATGCAAGAAGGATGCTTCGGAGAACAAGCAATACCAAAACCACAGCACTGAAGCGGTTTGGATATATACAATAATCCATTTGGAAACTTAAAGGCAAACTTTCAAAAGAAGTCTTAATATAAGATAAACATAAGTACTTTATAACACTATAAGCACAAATACTGCACTATTCCCTTCACTTAGCAAAATTATCAGCAGAAATAAAATTTTTACATGATGCAAAACGAAATCACTTTTGTAATCTAGGGCAAAATCTCTCACATTAGTGATTCCTTACATGAAAATAGTAACATATGACATAAACTATAAAAATAAAATAAAATAAAAAAAGAAAATATCCTTTCTTGCCAATTAAAGGCATTATGCCTTAAAAATACGAAAACATTCCAATCTTGATTGAACTAATAATTAGGACGGTAATTTATAATGACCTGTCATCAAATATTTACTGTTTTAAAATACACTAAGGGACTGGACATGGTGGTACACAGCTTTAATCACAACACTCCAGAGACAGATCTTTGTGACTTCAAAGCCAGCATGTGCACAGTGAGACCTTGTCTCAAAAAACAAAAAACAAAAAAAATGCTAAGTAGTAGGAAGCACAAAATTAATTTTTTATGCACACAGCTACATGACACGAATCCGCTCCCATCTCTCTGACCCAACTCCCTCTCTCTTCTCACTCACCATGACAACGGTCTGGCCCACAGGACCATCCCCCTAAGAAAAGTACGACTGCCCCTCACAGCTCATTTACTGTTTCTCTTTGAGTCACGGGTATACACCCAAGTTCCCAATCTCTCTTTTAGTATGTACCTCCAGCTCAAATCATACAGCCTATCTACAATGGAAGAAGCTCAATGATGGAACTCAGAAACTCACTGCGCCAAAATATTATACTTTGACAATATAAAATAGCAGAAGCAAGGAAATGTTCACCATCCTTAGCCATCAGAGAAATGCAAATCAAAACAACTCTGAGATTCCATCTTATACCTGTCAGAGTGGCCAAGATCAAAAACACTGATGACAGCTTATGCTGGAGAGGATGTGGAATAATGGGAACACTCCTCCATTGCTGATGGGAGTGCAAACTTGTACAGTCGCTTTAGAAATCAGTATGGCAGTTTCTCAAAAAATTAGGAAAACAGTCTACCTCAAGACCCAGCAATACCACTTTTGGATATATACCCAAAGAAAGCTCATTCATACCACAAGGGCATGTGCTCAACTATGTTCATAGCAGTATTATTTGTCATAGCCAGAACCTGGAAACAACCTAGATGCTCCTCAACCAAAGAATAGATAAAGAAAATGTGGTACATTTACACAATGGAGTACTACTCAGCAGTATAAAAACCGCTTAGTCTTGAATTTTACAAGCAAATGGATAGATCTAGAAAAAAAACTTATTGAGTGAGGTAACCCAGATCCAGAAAAATATAATATGTATTCACTCTTAAGTGGCTTTTAGACATAAAGCAAAGAAAAACCAGTCTACAGTTCACAAACCCAGAAAACCTAGACAACAAAGAGGACCCTAAGAGAGACACACATGGATCTAAACAGGAAGGAGAAAAAGACAAGATCTCCTGAGTACATTGGGAGCGTGGGAATCATGGAAAGGGGTAGAAGGGGAGATGGGAGGAAGGGAGGGGAGCAGAGAAAAGGTACAGGGCAATAAAAACAACAAAAAACAAATGGGGAATAAACGATTGTAACCCTCTCCCCACATTGTTTCCCCTACATATTTTCCTGGACTGTGGTTTGAAGGAGAAATGTTCCTGTGAGCGTGGGTATTCCAACTGCTGCTTCACAGTGGGTGCTGTTTGGAAAAGTTTAGGTGGTTCAGTCCTACTGGAGGAAGTGTATCACTGGGGCAGGTTTTGAAGGACTTATAGTCTTGCCCTAAATCCAGTTTATTCTGATTCCCACTTTAAGGTTAGGATTTGATCTCTCAGCATCCTGCTGCTGCCACCATGCCCATCACTTACTGCCACCTCTCCCTGCTAGAACTATCCCTTACTATCCTTAAATTCTTTTCCCTCTTATCTCTCTACGACTATAAGCCAAATAAATTCTTCCATAGTAGCTTTTGGTCACTGTGTTTTATCACAACAAGAGAAAATTAACTAAATTAACAATATCTGACCTTCCTGTAAGTAGAACATAAGACCCTCATCCACAGGGATGAGGAAAGATAAGCACAAAGCCCTCAAGAAGAACCTGGGCTATCAAATCTTGCTATATCTCTCCCAGTATACTGCCATGACCTTGTTGTCTTTCAACCACACTTCTGCATGACTACATAAATACATACGTTTCCCTGTTTCATTTTGCTCTTCATTTCTGATGGTTCCATGTCACATAAAAGGTGTTGGGGCTATAGCTCAGTGTACAGTTCTTGCCTGCCATGTGCGAGGCTCTAGGTTCAATCCCTAAAATTTTAAGGGGGGTAGGGGAATAAATTTGTATTCTCTTGATTTGCTATGGTCACTTTTAGTATAGGAAGGTCTCAGTCATGAACCTAGAATGGAAAAACTTGCTCCCCAAATCTATACTCACTAACTTCAAATTTTCTAGCTGTTTCCTTTTAAAATTTGGTTAGTGTTAACCTTCCCCTAATTTCATAATACATAACATCCTCAACTTCTATTTGCAACAAAGTATCAATACTACTGATTCATCATCATCTGTTAACTTTTTTAAAATATCTATTTAATTATTAAGTATGGGTGTGTACGTGCTGCAGCCACAATTCAGTTCCTGCCTTCCACTTGTGGCTAGGTCTCTCATTTCTGCTTTGCACTGGTACTGTAGGCTATCGTCTCTAAATTTCTCGGCAGTTCTCATTTCCATCTTTCATCTCCCGTAGGACTGCTGGAATTACAGATGCATACCACATCCATCTTTCCATGTGAGTAACAGGTTATCAGGCTTGCCTAACACTTTTACCTGCTGAGCCATCTTGACAGCCCTCATCTGTTGATCTGAATCATTCTTTTCCATTTCTAGAGCCATCGTGCTGCGTGCCCCACTGCCAAACTCAAGTACTTTATACTCTTTGCAAATTCTTAAAAATATTTTTTCATTACACTTATTGCATGTAACTATGTGGATATTTACAACAGCATGCATGTAGAAGGGCAATTAAAGAAGCGGGTTCTCTCTTCCCACTGTGTGGGTCATGGAGATCAGGCCTGGCTAGCAGAGGGCATTTTGTACCTGTAGACCAGCCTCACCAGCCACACTCTTAGCAAATTTTAACAGAAGCCTCCTAGACAACACACCAGAGTTTATTCTTTGCTCTTTCCTGAACGACCTTTTCTTCTTCTCTTACTGCTTTCACCACTAACTCCTAATACAACCCTTCCTGGTCTTTATTCAAATATAAATTTCTAAAGCAATTTCACATAATGCACTAAATACACCCCTATATAACAGAAACATTTCTTTTTTCAGCCCTACGTGGCCCCTTAGCACGCTGTCAGCTAGGTTTAATTTACAGTCTCTCATACACATGTTGTTTCTTCTCTTTCAGAATTTTGGTTATGTAGTTAGGACAAAATGCAATCTTTTCTTTATATGCTCATTTATGCACATGTGTGCGCATGGGTACACATGCAGGCCAGAAGTCAATGTCATACATCTTCCTCCTTCCCTTCCCCTCCCAACAGTTTCTCATTGAGTCCAGAGCTCAGGAAGCCTTAGGGACCCTCTTGTTTCTGCCTTTCCAGTGTTGGAATTACAGGTGCACAAAGCCACATCTGGTTTCTTGCACAGTGTCAGGGATCTAAACTCACAGTCACATGTTTGTAAGGCAAACACTTGAACAACCAAGCTATTTCCTCACCCCAAATATTCTTTCAATTGTTCAATTGGCCCACAGACCAAAATCAGTCAAGTCAGTCCTAAACACTAGCATCTGAAGAAACAATATTGAGAGTCTGCATCAGTCTGAGGTAAAATAGCTGTTGCTGTGTGTGGCAGGAGTCTGGCTATGTATTTTCCTCAAGACATTGTTATCCTGCATTCTGTCCTACTTGTACTTTCCCCCTCTAGACACTGTGTAATAGCTCTTTTCAAAGAAAATTTTAATTTTTCAAAGAAAATTCTATAAAAACTCTACTTTATTGGTTGTCTCTTATAATGTACAATATATTGATAAGTTTTCATGTGCTGTTGAAACTTGTTCAAAGTAAATTCTAAAAGAAGGCCCCTCCTGTCCCAGACTCTAGCATGTCTATTTCAATTATTCATGGAATGTTCTCCAAAAGCTGGCTCCCTAATTCTTTGATAGAGAGGAAGAGAAGAGCAAAATAGGCCAAGAATAAAAACATTGTGCTTTTGAAAACAGCTACAAGGTAAACTGGATGCCCCAACGTTGCAGAGGAATCTTCGGTGACTTTACAGACAGGAAAATGTCTCTGTCGTTTCTATAGTTTTAGAAGTTGCTTGCTCTGCACTTCCTGTTTACTCAAGTCATATTATACCCTTCTTGGGTCTCTGATGAGGTTGAAGACTAGACAGTTAATAGTTATGGTTTTCCTGGTTACCAAATTCAGAAAAGAAACTTATATGTGTAAAGTGCATAAGGTTGAGAGACATACAAGCTTAAAAGCTGTTTATCTAAAAAAATATTTTTAGGTCAGAAAATAATTTCAGGATAGTAGTGTAAATTATGATAGAAAATGGTTTAAGTATAAAACTTTGGATTCATCAAGCTAGGATAGATAATAGAGCGTTCTCTTGAAATATGACAAATACATATGGACTGAGCATTATAAATGCAATTCTTTTATATCATCTGAAAACATTGTCTAATATTTATCAAAAATGTAAAGCTCACCTAATTATTCTTATTATATATAGTTTTACTGTGTTAGAGTTAAACCCTTTTCTTTTCATTTAGACAAAAAGGGGAAAATATTGTGGAATATTTGTATACTATGTATAATAAAAAACTGAATGGCCAAAGCTAGGTAAGAGAGATAAGGCAGGACTTACAGGGGAAAAAAAAAGAGAGGAACTTGGGATGATTCTAGGAATGTGAGAGAGATGCTGAGACTAGTAAAAAGTCACAAAGTAGCCAGGCGGATCTCTGTGAGTTCGAGACCAGCCTGGTCTACAAGAGCTAGTTCCAGGACAGGCTCCAAAACCACAGAGAAAACCCTGTCTCAAAAAAACAAAACAAAACAAAAAAAGAAAAGAAAAAGTCACAAAGCAAACACAGATTAATATAAATGGGTTAATTTAAGTTATAAGAGCTAGTGGGAAAACACTAAACTAAGGTCGAGATTTCACAATTAGTAATAAGTCTCCATTCATTCACTATTTGTGAGCTGGTGGCCCAAAGAAAAATCTTACTACGTAAACTATTTCCAGAAAATGATACTATTATTTAGCCCATGATGTAAAAATACCTGGAGTGGGAACAGAGAGCTCAAAGTTCAGCCATGGGAAGCTCATTCATAGAGAAGGCAAAGAGGACCCTCTACCAAGGATTCACTCAATTAGAAACCTTAGTTAACTCCTCAGTTTCCCTAGTCAGTTTCTGCTGGATGATTATAAGTACCAGATTTGATGTTACCTAGCTACTACTTGCTATTTGTTTTTGGTTTTTGGAAGCCTTGCCAAGGGGACACTCCAGTCTGCTCAGTTCTCAACCAGAACCTCCAAATGACTGCCTGAATTGAGTTTCCCATCGGTTTCTACTGTATGACTAAAAGTCCCTGATTTAATGCTCTTACCCTTTGTATGCTCTCCCAATTAGCTTACTCCAGACGTCTCTGTGGGATGTTGTCAGTGTCCAATTTGATGCTGTCCATTTTCTGAGTCTCTCTAATAATCACTATTCTTTCACTTTTGCTTGCGTTATGCTTAAACTCCTTCATTCGAAAACAAAAGAATGCGTAACGGATTGTTCTCCAGACCATACAGAATACCTCTTTATCTGCCAAATACCAATAAATCTTAATGACAGAAGCCGTCTACAAAACTATGGTGATGTGATGCTGCTTTCCATTAAATTTACAACTGCTGAGAAAGTATGTCACAAAGAACAACGTTTGCCAACCAACTTCATATGCTTTATGATAGGTATCACAAACTTTGTACCTTAAAAATAAACAATTCTAGCCTGAGGAGATGGCTCAGTAGAAAAGTGTTTGCCCCACAAGTGTGAGGACTGGAGTTGAGATCTCAAGCACACATGCAGAGAGCTGGGTGAGTGCGACAGCCACCTATAAGCCCAAAAACTCAAGAGGCAAAGACAAGGGATTCTTAGGGCAAGATGACTAGCCAGAATGGCACAATTAGTGAACTCTGGGTCCATAGAGAGACCTAGCCTCAAAAAATTAAGTGGAAAGCAACTGACATCCAATGACACAAGTAAGTGTATGCATGTGTACCCACACACATTAAGAAAAAATTATTAAATTTTTAAAATTCTAGGGTAGTCTGATTAATCAAAAGCTTTCTAAAAATGAATATATCATTTGACCTAGACCTTCCATACTGAGAATCCCAAGGAATTAATGTGATAAATTATACTCTGAATTGTTTCATTAAGTGCTGACTGTGTACACCCATTACATGCCAAGGAGTAATGACAGACGAAATTAGTTTGCTGACTTCATAGTATTTATGTTCTCGTCTTTAATGAACAAGGAGAGCTAGCAAAGAATGCTATAACACCAATATATGCCATGAAACTCAGTATGCTCAGACACTGACTTTTACAAACTTCCATGCATTAAAAAATCTCTGCCAGACGGTGGCGGCGCACACCTTTAATTCTAGCACTCGGGAGGCAGAGGCAGGCAGATCTCTGTGAGTTCGAGACCAATCTGATCTACAAGAGCTAGTTCCAGGACAGGCTTTAAAACTACAGAGAAACCCCGTCTCAAAAAAAAAAAAAAAAAAATAGATAGATAGATGAATAAATAAACAAATAATCAATCTCAGCAGGTTGTGCTGAAAAAGTCCTATGAGGGGGAGGGTAGAGAGATGCCTTAGCAGTGAGAAGCACTGACTGCTCTTACAGGGGACCCCAGTTCAATTTCCAGGACCCACATAGTGGCTTATACTGTCTACAATTCCTGAGCCAAAGTATATAATGCCCTCTTCTGACCTGGTGATGGATACACATTATATACACATTAAACATGCATACATTCAGACAAAACACTCAAAACAAATCTTTTCTTAAGTTAGATTTTTGACAAACAGTAATGAAACAACAACCTTTTTACATACAAAAAATAAAACGAGGGGCTGGAGAGATGGCTCAGTGGTTAAGAGCACTGGCTGCTCTTCCAGAGGACCTGGGCTCAATTCCCAGCAACCACATGGTGGCTCACAACCATCTGTAATGAGATCTGGTGCCCTCCTCTGGCGTGCGGGCATACATGAAGGCAGAATGTTGTATACATAATAAATATATCTTAAAAAAATAAATTAAATTAAATAAATAAAATAAAATGAACCTCAAGTCATGTGTACTTGAGGTTTGTACAGAGACTCAAATGAACATAAAGATTTCTGACCTCTAATACCAAAATATAATCCTATATGAACACCAGACCAATGAGAGAAACTGACTTTAAAAACTGTCTCTACGCCTTTAATCCCAGCACTCAGGAGGCAGAGGCAGGCGGATCTCTGTGAGTTCGAGGCCAGCCTAGTCTACAAGAGCTAGTGCCAGGACAGGCTCCAAAGCTACAGAGAAACCCTGTCTCGAAAAACTAAAAAAAAACTGTCTCTAGGGGGAGGCTTCGACCTGGATGTAAAATAAATAGATGAATAAAAAAATAAAATAATACATTTAAAAACTGTCTTTTTAAAATAACTTCTTAAGGAATAACAGATGTTAACCTCTGGTTTCACCACATACCCACATGTGTACCCAAACACATAGACTCTATACTTACCATATTATCCTGCCAGTACATTTATAGATATTCACACTAAAGAAATGAAAGCGTGTGTCCCTACAAAAATTTTACACAACTATTTATAACAACTCTGAGACTTAAACACAAATCCATCAAAGATGAATAGAGAAACAAATTATGGTATTATTTATATAATAGAATATCACTCAGGAATAGTAAGAAATGTATAAATGTCAAAATAATTATGCTCTAAAATCACATTCAGATAAATACAGGATAAATATCATTGTAGTTATATAAAAATCCAAGGAACATGTAACAAGAACAAAGGAAAAAATCATGATTTCAAGAAGGAGCAAGGAGCATGCAGGTACACAGGAGGGACTGGAAGGGGAGAAGAGAAGGGCAAAGATGATGTAACTATATTTTAATTTTTAAAAACTTACAAAAGAAACAAATCCAAGAAACACAGTTGATACTTGAGAAAAATCAAGAAACTAACTTGAGTATATTTGAAGCGACTAATAAATATCTAATATTATACAAAGAATTATGAGTAATATAAAAAGCACAAAATACATATTATCCTCCAGAGAAGAAAACAGTTTCAGTCATAAGCCATACAGTTTTCCTACTTCTAACATAATGGAATAAAGCTACAAATCCTTACCATGCACAGGTTCATGCATGGGTCAGTTTGAACACATCATGCTGATTCTTGTTTGAATAAAAAGCTATACAGATACAAGAAACTAAGCTTAAAAATCAATAGGACTAGGTTCAATGGTATAGAGTGTCATTTCATATAAAGACATAAAACTACACAAAGGAATGACTATAATACTGTATTATTGGGCTTATACTATGCATAACTGTAATAAATATGTGTGATAACAATAGTATCAAAAGGGGAAAGGAAAAAGAGCTATATTGGAAGTTCTGTACTGTAATAGAATTTATAGTGTTATTCTGGAAGAGACTGATATAAATTAAAATGCATTATTTTAACTTCTAGAAAAGCTATTATAAAATACAGTAAAAAAAACAATTTGAAAGGTACACTAATAAATATTTTAAAGTTATTTGATGTTTCTCTATCCACTTAGTGGTTGCACATGAATCTACAAATATTTTAATTATCGTCTGCAACTCCAAAGACCGGTACTCCTGTGGTCACTCTTATCTATGCTTTGCCATGTGTCTTGGTACCTTTTCTCAGTACGGCATGCCCATCTTGCTTCTCTGTGTCTTCTAGTGACTTCTCTGACTCTTGGCCTTCTTCCCCATCCCATCATTCTCAGTTCAGCTTTCCCATCTAATTTTATTCTGTTCAGCTATTGGCCAGTCAGCTTCTTTATTAAACCAAATATAGCAACATATATTCACAGTGTACAGATGGATTATTCCACAGCACAAACCAAAGGTTTAATTGTCTTCATTAGCAAGTTCAGATCTCTACAGAAGACAACTTTCCAGAGACAGGTTTACAGATAGTGCTACAGTGTCAACATTTCTTGAGTAACAATTTCATCAGTAAATACACATGCTATACTCACTTTGACTTCCCAGACCTTAGTCTCCATCTACACACTGCACTCAGCTGTTTAGCCTTCTCTGATTCCACACATTTCCCTATCAGTTATATCCAGAATCTTTACTACCACTATTGCTAATGACTCCTATTTCTGTCTCGCCCAGAAGCTTTTCCTCCATCCTACTCCCTGACTCAATGCCCTCCAGTCTAAACTGACTATGTCTGTATTTACCCTCAAACCATACTTAATGAAATTAATGTGTTTGACTTTTAGATCTAGGTCAGATCTCTTTCTTATATGCTCCAAAATATATTCACATTTATTCTTATGACATTTACTGCATTAAATCACAAGTTACTTAATTTCCCCAGTAGACAATGTGATGTTTAAGATTGTAGACAGTAAGGTACATTAAGACAGCCCAGTTTTATTCTCCAATGTCTAGAACAGTGATGGTATGAGAGCCAATGTTTTAAGTTTTAATCACTGTGCCTAAGAGATTCATGAAACAAAAAATGCCTCAAACCTGTAAGCCTCTTGCCCAAGGACAGATAGTTCCTAAAGTGCTGGAAGCTACTGTTTATAGAAGATAACAAGTTACCTGTTCTCACTCCCCTAAACAAGTTTGTTTGACCCAACTATGTACAATGTGCTTGAGCTACCTAGGCAGGAGATATGTCGGGAGGAAATACATCAGGATGTACATACATTTACTTGCCTCTGATTGACTGTATTGAAGGAGGTTTGGAGGCAGGAAATACATCGGATTTATACTTGCCCCTTACACATTCACTCAGGCTGGTCTCCTGAACCTCTGCTTCTCCTCTCACACCATCACAGAGCTAAGAAATTATGCTTACTTGTTAAGGTTTCCATGTACCTCCAGAAGTCACAAGAAAAACACATTCCAACTCCACTCCAGTTTTAGCTAGTAATACATCCTAGCTGTAAAGAAGGCTGATATTAATAATTAATAGTTTTTCTATAGATTTTTGGTTGATCAAGTCTCTTCAGATATCCTTTATATACACTATTATTCAAAACATTTATACTGCATCTCTGTGAAATATCATACAAGAAGTTATGTCAGCACTCTGAAAAATATACTTAATGTCACATACTTTTTGCTCTCTAATACTGTACCTGCTTTAAAATATGATGTAGATGAGAAAGATAAAGGCGAACACTAGAGATAGGACTGAACCCTGGAAATCCCTATAGCTCTCAGTGGTTGCTATGTTTTAGTGCACGCATGTTACTGGGCAACAGCTTAGAAGCAAGGCTGGCAAGGTCACTCAAAACGTAAGCCAACATTTACAAAAATATTCCAGTACCCAACTTCATCCCTTTATACCTTCACCTATAGCCACTCTTAGCTATAATATCAGGTGTGGATTTAGGACAAGTTTATTAAAATTACCTAAAATTTTAAAGACATATTTTGACAATGACAAGCATTTTCCAAAAAGAAAAGATCAGATTTTAGGTTCCTCCTAGTCCTAAATTTTAATTATTTAAACTACTTTAAAATCATAACATACAGAATGTTTGGTCAAAAATGAGACCCCAGCCTCTGGCATTCATCCTTAGAGCACCAATGAAGCAGGAATGGGGCAGGAAGCTCCATTTCAAGCCCCCACCCCTGGGAGTCACCTTGGTCCAGACTCCACCTCGGGAAAAGCCCACCAAGCAGTGACCCCTCCCCAGGGAGGGTCAGGACCATTCCCACAGGCTGTTTAGGATACCGCCCAGATAAAGAACACCTGGTCTCCCCTGCTCTCTTCCCCTTGCCATACTTTCTGGAGCCACCAGGGAGCACTGCAATTAAACATGGCATCTTTTATTTGGTCTGATTTGGTCTGCATGGAATTATTTGCATGGGCAGAGAGGCTCGTCTTAAGAATATTCCTAACACAGAAGGCAATAACTGACCATTTTCTAGTGCCCATGACTTTCCTTCTCCTAGAATGTTGTTCAAGCACAAAAGAAAAAGTACTAGACTTGATCTTTCCACTATCCAGAAAGGGTCGTCCTGACATAAAATAGACATGCAATGAACTTCAAAGGATTGCTAATTTCTGAGAAGCAGATTAAAATACTGACATAGTTTCATCAAGTAAATGTTTACTGAGGAAAAAGTAGGATGGAAAGGAGTGGAATGAGATGGAGACAGAACAGAAGGATGCAAGAGGAAGAAAGGAAGGAGACTGAAGGGTTCACATTTTAAAACTAAGGTTCTTCTAAGGAAGAACCAGGAAATTGACCCACACGTGAGTGGAGCCAGAATTTTTTTTTTTTTTTCAAGACAGGGTTTCTCTGTGGCTTTGGAGCCTGTCCTGGAACTAGCTCTGTAGACCAGGCTGGTCTCGAACTCACAGAGAATCGCCTGCCTCTGCCTCCCAAGTGCTGGGATTAAAGGCGTGTGCCACCATCGCCCGTTTTGGAGCCAGAATTCTTGAGGGAGTTCTTAGTGATGCTAATGTCATGGGAAATTCTCAAATATTCATTCACACTTTCTAGGAACAAAACCTTGGCTTTTGATTCCAGTGATCCCCGTTCTTTAATCTCCAATCTTACGGTTTACAGCTGCCCTTCCTACATTTTTCAAATATGTTCTGACTTACAGGAAGGATCAGGGTAGAAATGAGCATTTGTCACTCAAGAAACATCAACAACTTCTGTTTAGAAAAAAACAAAGAATATGCTCATAAAGAGATTAATCTAGTCAAGGAAAAAAGATAACATCACAAAGTCCAAGTATCAAATAAATAGGATTCACAAATACATACTATAGAATTTCAAATGTCATAGTGAAATTGAACCTTAAATAAAAGGTGTAATTTAGATTTTTATTTTAAAGGAAGAAACTGGCAAAGAAGACTGATACTCGAAGCAGAAAGCAGGTTTAAGGGATAATGGAGGAAAACGAATTTGGATAAGGCACCTCTTCCATAATGAATATGAGCTCAGAAAGCCAAGGACAAACAATTCTGAAGAAGTCATTTTGAGTCAAGAACTCAGTTGTGGTGTGGAGGAACTGGAGAAATGGCTTGGCAGTTAAAAGGGTGTGCTGCTCTTGCAGAGGACCAGAGATCTCAGCATCTACACAGGTGGGCTCAACCACTGCCAGTAACTCCAGCACTAGTGAATTCCAGCTGGCTTCCACATGTGTGCACACACACAGCAAGAGGTGAGTATATTCTGAATTCAGTTGGTAGGACTTTTTTTTAATGTGCACTGGTGTCAGATCCCCTGGAACTGGAGCTACAGATAGCTGTAAGTTGTCATGTGGCTGCTGGAAACTGAGCCCGCGTCCTCTGGAAGAGCAGTTAAGACTGCCCTTACATGCTAAGCCATCTATCCAGCCCCAGGAGAACATCACTCATACAGATAGAAGCATATTCCCAGAAGTATACATAAGTTGAACAATGTAAGAGAAGTAGATACTGGGCCTAATATATTATATACGACAAATCACTAATCTTTCTCTTAGGAATTTATTCTTCTGCACTTTTTGAATTAGGACAGTCCCAACACTAAGGTATTTATCACACAATATGAATCAATTTTTTTAATCTTGCCCAGTTCCTCAATGGCTCATTACTTCAACATCAGCATTTGAAGGACACAGGAAAAGACAACTATAATGAATTTGGCTTTCTGAGCTCATATTTTAGTAAGGGTATATAATTCTGAGGTTCCAATTCCTATCGTTAATTGTCTTAGGGTTTCTACTGCTGTGAAGAGACACCATGACCACAGCAACTCTTATAAAGGAAATATTTAATTGGGGTGGTATGCAGTTCAGAGTTGCAGTCCATTGTCATCATGGTGGGACTCGGCGGTGTGCAAGCAGACATTGTGCTAGAGAAGTAGCTGAGTGACCCACATCTTGCAAGCAATAGGAAGTCATCTGAACGTCACCCTGAGCAAAGCTTGAGCAAAGGAAACCTCAAAGCCCATCCCCATGGTGACACACTTCCGCCAAGGCCATGCCTACTCCAACAGAGCCACACCCCCTACACATTTATGGGGGCAATTACATTCAAACTACCAAACTAATAGTTGGAATTTAAAGACATCATCTGTCAGTTTATAGGCATGGTGGCTCATACATGCAGTCCCAACACTGGGGAGACTGAGCCAAAAGGATGCCAGGTGTTTGAAGTCAATGAGAGATATATAGTGAGTTCCAGATCAGCCTCAGCTAAAGGATAAAACCCTGCTTCAATTTAAAACAACAAATAAAAACAATATAGAAACAACAACAAAAAGATCATTTAAGCCCACCATTCAGGCCTGAAGTCCCTGTTAGGTCCCAAGAAATTCCTTTTCCCAAACTCTGGCATTTATGTGGAACTAGTCTGTAGACCACCAGGCTGGCCTCGAACTCAGAGATCCTCCTGCCTCTGCCTCCCAAGTGCTGAGGATCAAAAGGCGTGCGCCACCACTGCCCGGGGGCCAATCTTCTTATGTCTGGCAAAAGAGGGGAGGCAAATGGCTGTTCCACTAACCCATGCTTGTCGTACCCATTAGCATTATCAAGGTCTATGCCAGCCTCTAAGCTCCCTCAGTTCCTACTGGCAAGAACCTGGATCAGTCATCCTGGCTGCCAAATCCCTTTCTTCTTCCCAGCTCCCCTTCGCCCACCCGAGAGCGCAGATCTCCAATTTGGCTTGTTTTGATTTGGCTTGATTGGGAATTTCTGCGTCGGCAGGGAGCTCGTTCGTAACACCTTCCCCCCAGCTCTCTGGCCTATATAACCTCAGCCACGATTACCCAATCTCTTGCTCTGCTCTAGACTCCAGGACCCCTTTCCTCTCGCTCTCCCCTCTCAAGGCCAGGTCTGCTGCGCTGGCCATGTTCACTCTGAACCCTTCTTTGACGCCTCTGGCTGTTCTCTCCCTCATATCTACAATACTTCTCCTCAACCATACCTTGAAGCAGTTATGTTCTTTCTCATCTTCATTCGGCCCCACAACTCAGGAGGCAGAGGTGGAGAAATTGCCAATTCAAAGTACGCCTTGCTTACAAAGCTAGACCAGTTCTTATTACTTTCCCCACCAAACAGACCACTTTTAAAAAGTAAATTAAATAAAAAACTTAATTTACCTTACAAGTTATATCATTAAGGGTTCAACAAGTGGAGAGTGAGCCTACTGTAATCCCAAGGCTTAAAAACTTGTGTCTTGCAATCTCTCAAATGGTGCATGTAACTCTAAACTGTTATCATCCTGTTATTTAAAAATATTACTAAAGACAGTCTGCAGACTTTATCGCCTTAGAAAAGAAATACTCAAAGAGAAATGCCCCCAGCATACTCTGGAATAAGTAACAGCCAGAGAACAACTCAAACCCATCTGCAAGGCTCCGAAGAGTCACGTGACACCGAAAAAAAATCAAAGCGTTCTACTAATTCTAATTAAAGTGGTTTGAAGTCAAATCTAAATACAAAAGATGAGAAATGTTACCGCGTATAGGCTAAAAGTATAAATCTAGCGAACTCTGAACTCCGATCAATAAGCCACATTTAATTGTGCTCTGGTTGAAATCAGACTTGTTTACGGTGATGTTGCTTGGCAACAGAAGCACAGCTTTAACCACCAAACTCAGTTCTTTAGACCTCATTTAGTACTTTATACTAACAGTTGGAAGATATTATGAATTCGTCACATAGTAGAAAGTTCGGAATAAATTTATCCTTATATCCTAGACATCTTTGAGAAGGAAGTGGCTTGATAATTAGGTGACCAAAGACTTAAAACACTAAGCAAAGGCCAAAGTGTCCTTTTATTATAGCCAGAAATTGAACTAAGGATTCGCCAAAGTTATCAAGCCCCAAACCACGCTTAATATAGCTCTCAACAACACCTGCACACAGAACAAGGAAAACGACAGCGTGGCTTTTCCACCACCAATTAAACTGGAGGTGCTTCACATGAAGCCAGTTACTCAGCTGGCTAGCATGCCGCAGTGCACCAAAGAGCCCCGTAACGAGTTCCACGTGCTTCTAAAGACCGCATCCCGAGCTCACTTCACGGCCTGCCTTCCTAACACGCGCTTCCTTTTTTTTTTTACCAGGAAACAAAACCGGGGTTCAAGGGCGGACGTGGAGGAGGAGGGCTGCAGGGTCCCACCCAAACCTAAAATGAGAGGTTACTTACCAAACTCAGTCCTTGCAGTTTTTCCCAAGGAACACGGCCGCGCTCGCCACCGGGGGACCCCGGCACAGCTCCGACGACCGCCACCCACTCCGATCTGCTCGCCCAGGCATTGGGGCCGAGGGGTCGGGGATCCCAGGGCTGGGGTGTCGGGCCCAGCCCGCCACGCCTGGGGCGGTCCTGGCAGCCGCTCTCGCCGCGGGCTGAAGAGGAAGCTGGGGACAGCTGAGGTAGCCCGGGAAACTCGAAGGGCCGAGAGGGCGGCGGCGGCAAGTCCGGCTCCTCCTCCGCGGCCCGGCCTCCTCGGCAGACACGCCGCCCTCTCAGCCCGGCAGCCCGCCACTCGGCGCCGCCGAGCCGCCCTTGTCCGGAGCCGCCGCGGCGCGCCAACAGGAAGTCCCGCCCCCGTTTACGTCATCGACGCCAGGCGCCGCCCCTCGCCGGAGCCGTTGGTGGAGGGACCTGGCTGCGGCGACGGTTGCGCCGGCTGCGGCGGCGGCTGCTGCGGTGGCCGAAGTGAGGACGTCCCCCGTGGGCTGCATCGAAAGCCCGCGAGCCCGAGGATCGGCAGGTCGCGCCCCGGACACTCGTGTCGTGAGCAGGTCTCACCTCAAAGCCCGATGCCCGGTGGGTTGAGGGACGCTCTTGCCCTCCTCCCGCCCTTGTCACACCTCCTTTTTCTGAGGACCAGGACGGTGCTCTCGGCGGCACCTCCGTCCCTCCCGGCAGGCCGCCTGTCATCGTGCCTGCTGGGCGGATTTTCGGGCTCTGGCACTCCGCCCGCAAGTGCGGAGTCGCCCCCAGCTTATCACCAGGGAAGTCAGGTCAGGACCTCCTGCCCCAGTGTCATCCTGTAGGCTCGCCTCCTCATAGGGAGTGACAGTGAGCTCCTGGTCTTCAGGCTGTTAGCTGACACTTGCTGCCACCTTTGACAATATTTGGTTCCTAAAGTCTGAAATGAATTAGGCTTTCTGCGCCGTGGGAGAAACAGACGTCCTGTGCCAATAGCGTAGCTTCCGTTTGTATCTCTGACCTCCCAGTGCAAGGGCAACAGAGCTGTGGCGTTTTTTGACATGGGGGTGGGGTGCATCAGAAGCATAGTGTTATGTACATTAGATACGTGGGAGACATATTCACCACCAGAATAGAGAAACCGGAAATCCTGAATGTGACATTGACAGTAATAATTTGCCGAACCAGTGCTGCGCCATTTTTATAGATGACCTTAACCCCGAGTTGTGTGTATTCAAGTATGTTTTACGGTTTTCCCAGATCCTGAAATCGGCAGTAGCAACCAGTGAAACCATCCGTTAGAAATCTCAGGTAAGTGTAGAAAAGATGACTAGGAGGAAAAGCGAGTGGAAGGCAAGCTCTCACACATGAACACTTGCTACATGAACACTTAGAGAAAAAAAAACCATTGCAAAAAATAGTAAAAAACCTGTGCTGAAGAGATGGCTCGGTGGTTTAGAGTGCTTCCTGCTTTTCCAACAGACCCAAATTCGGTTCCCAGAACCCAGATCCTGCTGCTCACACCTGCCTGTAACTACAGCTGCAGAGGAATCTGACACCTTTGACCTCTGTGAGCACCTGCACTCGTGTGCACGGACCCACGTGTAGACACACACAACTAAAAATAGTAACTTTTTTTAAATAGAACTCAAAGGTGAATGTATTGATCACCCTGAGGTTAGTTAGAAAGAAAGGCCTTTTCCAAGAATGAAATAAACCGCATGAAACAACAAAGATTGTAATTAATATACCCATAAAATTGAAAATAGCCATAGAAAATACATTTATATCATTTGCAAGAAGAAAAGCATTCCCGACATACAACTCTTAGAAGATCAAGTATAACTTTCAACACCTGATAATAAAAGTTGGCAAAAGAGAGGTGTGTTCATTCAGTAGAAGACTCTAGACCTATTAAGCATTCCATTACATATATCCATAGACTATGGGTTGTATTTGCTCAAGAATAAAAGCAAAATACAAATCACAGTGTATAGAATATGAATGCATGTATGTTGATATAAAAGTACAAAAATCTAAATGAAAATGCGACAGTGATTTTTATCTTTTGGATGTTTTAACTTTGTTTGGAATTTTTAATTCATAAACATCGTTTTATGAAAGTAAAGTCATATTTTTTAATTAAAAATGTACCAGGGAAAGGAGATACCACCAGACGGTGGTGGCGCACACGTTTAATCCCAGCACTTGGGAGGCAGAGGCAGGTGGATCTCTGTGAGTTTGAGGCCAGCCTGGTCTACAAGAGCTAGTTCTGGGACAGGCCCCAAAGCTACAGGGAAACCCTGTCTTGAAAACCGAAAGAAAGAAAAAGAAGGAAGGAAGGAAGGAAGGAAGGAAGGAAGGAAGGAAGAAAGGAAGGAAGGAAGAAAATTAGACACCATGACCAAAGAGGATGAAATTTAATATAGGGCAAGGATTAATAATATTAATATTATTATAAGAATATAGTATTATGTTTCATTAATATTATTAATGAAATAAAGCCATAGTCCCAATAGATACAGAAAAAAATATTTTACAAAATTCAAAACTCAGCATTAGAAAGTTTCAGCAAGCTAAGAACAGAAGGGAACTTCCTCAAGTATATTGGTTATCATCTTTTGAAAACTTAATGGTGAAATAGGAAATCTGCTTCCACTAAAATCAGGCATAACATTAACACAAAAGTTTCTAAAGCAGGGGAGGAAAAAAATCTAAAACTTCATATGGTCATATGAAAGACCCCAGATAGTCAAAGCAATCTTGAAGGGGAAAAGGCTAGAGAAAGAACAGTGCCTGATTTCACATTATATGATAGAGCCATAGTAACAGAAACAATATAATACTGCACACAAACACCCAGGGTTCTTCTCTGACCTCCACACATATGCATACACTCATATACACATGCATAAAAGACACTATCAATGGTAAAAACTGACTCATAGTTAGGAGAAAATATTTGTAATATCTATAAGATACCCAGGTATGTGAAGCACTAAACTCAAGAACAATGCAGTTGAAAGGCTGGGAAGGAAGTTGGAGAAATGGTTCAGTGTTCTGGTAGAGAACCAGTGTTCAGTTCCCAGCATCCACATCAGACAGCCAACAACTGACTGTAATTCCAACTCAGGAGAATCCTGTGTCCTCTCCTGGCCTCCTGAGGCACCTGAGCACACATGAGCTTAAACAGAGACTTGAAAAACTAAAATAAAAATAAAGTTGAGGGTTGGAACTAGGGGTGTAGCCTAGCTGGTGGAGTCTTGCCTAGCATGCACACAAACATAGGTATATACCTGTAATCCCAGCACAAAACAAAAAGCTGGAAGTGGTAATGGTAGAAGCAGAAGGAATATGATCTTGAGGCCAGCCTGGACTACAAGATGAGACCCATTCTGAAAAGGGGACAAGAGGTACAGAAAGCATAGGCATTTCTCCAGTGATGGCAGGTAAGCACATAAAAAGATGCTCAGTATCATGAATCAAATGTATATAAAAATTGAATCACCATTGCACACTCATTAAAATGATTATCAGCACCTAATACACAACCCAGAAAGTAACAAATCCTGGTGAGAATGTGGAGACATTGAAACTTGTGAATTGATGGCAATGTTTTAAAACCACTCTGAAAACCAGGGTTACAGTTCGACAAAAAGTTAAGAATTACCAAATCTAGTATTCCACTTGCAGTATATACCCAAAACAGTTGAAAGCAGAAGCTCAGAGATAAATCCATGTTTGTAGCAAAAATATTCAAAACAGCTAAAACATGGAAACAAAAATGTCTGTGCATGGATGACTAAGTGAAACATGGTAACATTCATCAATAAAACACTGTTTACTCTTACAAAGAAAGGATGTTCTGACCTATGTGAGGATGGGAGCTAGTCATGCAATAGAATATAACCAGTCAGAAAAAGATAATAAATAAAATATCTATGTTTCCACTTAGTTACTTAAATCACAGAATAATAGCTGCCAACTCTGGAGGAAGGTAGAAACCAGAAGTTAACTAATTAATGAGTACAAAGTATCAGTTGTTCAGGATGAAAAAAGAGTTATGGAGATGGGTTATAGTGCAACATTATGAATGCATTTTATTCTTCTGTATCATACATTTTAAAATAATTAAGGGGCCAACCATAATGAAACACACTCCTGGGATCACAGCACACAAAAAGTGGGAGCAGGAAAATCAGGAGTTCAGGATCATCCTACGCTACACAGAAATTTTGAAAACAACCTGGACTAAAAATGAGACCCTGGCTCAAAAAAATGAAAAATGAATAAATTAACCTAAAATTTTAAATGATTAAGGGATAAATTTTATGAGTATCTTGATAAAACAAAGACTGTTCATTTCATCTTTAATCACGAGAAATGAATGTCTAAAGTATAGTAGATTCCACTTCACACGCTGAGGAGCTACAGTCGGTCTTGTAGAGCCCTAATGTCAGTGACGATGTAAGCAGCTGGAACTCACACATCACTGGTGTTAGGACAACATTCGTTAGTGAACGTTCACAGTTTAAACAGCAGTCTAACCTATGCATGAGCCATTCATCTCAGTTACTTGACTGAAATTAAATTCAAGTTCACAAGAATACTACATGTTTAGGACAGCCTTATTCAAAAAGTAATCACTCACCTGTCTCAGGAACATGAAAATTATACAGTCACACACTAGACTACAAGTAAGCAATAAAAGGAACATGCTTGGGCTGGAGAGATGGCTCAGTGGTTAAGAGCACTGGCTGCCCTTCCAAAGGTCCTGAGTTTAGTTCCCAGCAACCACATAGTGGCTAAAAACCATCTGTAATGAGATCTGGTGCCCTCTTCTGGTGTGCAGGCATACATGCAGACAGAATACTGAGAATGCTGTATACATAATAGATTTTTTTTTTAAAGAAGGAGCATGCTGTCTATACACTCAACAACATGGATAAATCTCACAAATATTTTTTATATACAAGAAGCTGAGCACATCAGAGTACATGATATTTGGTTCTGTTCAAATGGAATCCAAGAAAAAGTTTTATAAATTTCAAGGTGACTTTAAGACAGAGCAACATAGTAGAAAAAAGTCTAAAGCATCTTAATGATAATTCTATATTTTGTGTCAAGTTACTTTTAATGCAGTTCTCAAAACTCACAAACTGAATATCTAAGATATGTACATTTTATTATTAACTATGCCACAACAGCTTATATATTTAAAAGTATTAATAGAAATGACACCTTTTGATTCATTGAAACACTAATTACTGCTAGGAATGCCACTCCCTTCCTGATATCAAGATACCTGAGAAATTTGACCAGTAGTTAGGAAACCGCTTAGTGTTCCTGTTCTCAGGAAAATGAAGCACGAGTCAGCCCTCAGGACCAATATGTTGATATCCATGGACTCTGTGAGATGGAAAATATCCATTTGAAAAGATTGTGTCTGATGAAAACAGGAAATTATTTGGAGGAGGAAGGAGACCAGCAAGAGAGGAGGAGGAGAAGGCTGGCAATATGAGTTCACCAGTAAAAGCACTTGCCACACAAGCCTGAGTCTGATCCTGGGAACCCAACTAAAAGTGGAAGGAGAGAACAGACTCAACCAAGTTGTCCTCTGACCTTTGCATGTGTGTCATGCATACACATCATGCTCATGCATAAACACACACACTTTTAATTTTAAAAGGAGAGTAGGAGAATGGGCATTGAAGGAGAGGTACAAATAAAGCATAATGGTGCACACATAACTATATGAAAATGCTGTAATGAGACCCATTCATATGTTCAAATGTACCTTAAATTTAACCCATGTGAGTACCTTTTGATTTAAAAACGTTACACATGGTGAACATGATAAGCACAGTCATATCAACCACTGACCATTTGATCATTATGGCCAGGTGTGGTGGAACAAGCCTTTAATCGCAGCAGAGACAGGCTGAGTTCAAGGCCCTGAGTTAGAGGCCAGCCTGGTCTCCATAACGAGTTCTAGGACATCCAGAGCTTCACAGAGAAACCCTGAATCTAAGAACTAGAAAAAAAAATATGATGTACTGAGTACATCCAAAAAATTTTGTCATTCCTTAATTACATAGTATTTCTATTGTAGTAGGCATTATATGTGTGTCAGCTTATAACAAAAACTTGAGATGATCAATTTAGAAAAAAGTTTATTCTGTCTTGTAGTTTGTGATTGTTGTGCATAATCATTTGGCCTTTTGGGAGCCACTAGTGAGGCATCACACCATGGCAAGGAATGCAGAGTTGATTCTCAACCTATGGGTCAAATGACCCTTTCACAGGGGTCGCCTCAGACCATCAGAAAACACAGATATCTACATTACATAAATAAAATTATAATAACAGTAGCAAAATTACAGTTATGAAGTAGCAATGAAAATAATTTTTTGGTTCCACAACATGAGGAACTATATTTAAGGACTGAAGTATCAGGAAGGATGAGAACCACTCATGGGTAAGAAGTGAAAGAGAAATAGAAGTGGCGGTGGTGTTCCACTATTCCCTTCAAGGGCATGCTGCCCATAATAAAGACCTCCTAGTAGGCCTTACCCATTAAAAAGGCTCTACCACCTCCTAATGGTACCACACTGGGAAGTCACTGTTTACCAAAAGAATTTTCAGGAGGGCATTTAATATCCAAACTGTAACAATAAATAATACAGGTTTTAGAACCAGGTAGTGATGGCACGTGCCTTTAATCCCAGCACTTGGGTGGCAGAGGCAGACAGAGCTCTGTGAGTTCGAGGCCAGTTCCAGGACAGCCAAGACTATACAGAGAGAAATTCCATCTCAAAAAGCCAAAAAGAAAGGAGAGAGAGAAAGGGGGGGGGTCTAATTTTAAAGGATACAGGAGACATATGTTACATACAAATATGTTTTATAAAAGGAGTTTGAGCATCTGTAAATTTTCTTAAACATCTGGAAACCAATACTGGGTGAACAACACTCTATAACATTGAGGAATACATTCAAACTGCAGAAAAAAAAAGAAGTGCCCAAATAATAATAAATGAGCTAGTCTATTATGGAAGATCAATGGGGGTAAATGTTATAAAATTAAAGGCTTTGGTATTATCAACCAACGTTACTAATTCATGGAATAATAGGACTTGAGAAACCTAATAAGGAAATCTTTTTTACAAGTTTAAATTCTAAATAAGAAAAAGGGAGGACATTTGGAGTGTTTGAACAAAACATAGCATGCTGCGGGATATAGGAAGTCTTTTAACAGAGCAGGCATTGCAGTATTACTTTTTACTTTCCACATTTCATAGTTTGTTGCCAGGGACAGAAATAATACATGAGGAATAGCTTGTTTTATGGAATATCAAGGGCGGGGACTTCTGTTTTCTATAGCTTAGTGGGAAATGAGACGATACTTGTCTTAAAATCTACACACATTTTTCCTTCATCTGTTAGCTTCTCCTTCCCACATTCTCTTATATTTTTGGTTGTAAGCCTAGCCTTTAACGGCTGAGCCCTCTCTCCAGCCCCACATTCTCTTTAGTAATTATGCTTTCTCTTAGGTCCTCATTTGCCTTCTCTCCTTTTTTTCTTTTTCTCCTCTAGACCAGATTTCTCTGTTTTCACAATTGATGCTCAGGAGGCATTTTAGGAACTACCCCTAACCACACACCCCTGTTTTTCACAGCACATGACCATGAAAACCTGAAACAAATACATTGAATATCTGTTTCTGTACTGGGGCTCCTTGGAAGACCAAAAATCATGGCAATATCTAAAGGGCTTGTCCCAAACCCAATTTTTGTCCCCTTGGAGAGTAATGTTCTCTATAACGACGCTTACTCCAAATAATAAGTTCTCTGAAAGAGTAGATAATCATGTTTACCATGGTTTAAAAAAGTTAATCACTTTTACATACCCATCAAACAACTATATGCCAAAGTTCTTTGCTGTGGAATGATTCTCTTGTACACTGTAAAGATTTGTCACTCGTATTGGTATAATAACACTCTGATTGACCAGTAGCCAGTCAGGAAGTATAGGCTGGGTTATCTAACTAAGGATGATGGAAAGTATAAGAGCAGAGTCTGAGGAGTCACCAGGCAAACACAGTGGGGAGCAGGAGATGAGCGTGCCATATTAATAAAGGTACTGCCATGTGGCAGAGAGTAAATAAATATGGGTTAATTTAAGTGTAAGAGTTAGCTTGTAATAAGTCTGAGCTACGGGCCGAGCATTTATAAGTAATATTAAGCCTCTGAGTGGTCATTTGGGAACTTGTGGGCAAGAGAGAAATGTCTAACTACAGTTCTTCACTTTTATAGATGATACTACCTACTATTGGTTATTTCACAGCACCTCCATTTTCAAAGAGCGTCTTCCTGGACTAAACGTGGAAAACACTGTGACTTCAAAACATTATACTCACAAAGAGTTCAAAGGGTAGGTTATTTATATAAATGTCTCCATTCACTATCTGCTGATTTTTTCCATGTTTACCATAGAGAAGATGATTGCTTTCTAATTTTTTTCTCTGAATTCTGAAGCTGTACAGGCTCTTTGATACTTACAACCTTATATAACTTATAAAGCTATTTGTTTCAATAGAGAGTCAGGAATTAGGCTAGAAGAGAATAGAAATAGAATAGAAAAAATAACTGAGAATAAGGAAAAAAGAAGTGATCAAGCTTCTCTCATTTTTTAATCTATAAGTAAAATTTTGTGATCTTTATAATCATACTCTGAGTTGTTCACAAAAGAAGTGTTTTATAAACTAGATATTGCCTAAAGATTAGGGACTAATGTGATAGCAATTTAGGAGGCCCCAGGAATACAGGGCATCCTGCAGTACAAAACTTAGTCTGAGTCTGAGAGAAGTAAGCAAGATAGAAGTAGGCATTGATGAAAGGAAATGGGGTTTAAAATTCAAGGGAGAAATTAGACCAAGAGAGCCTTCAAGACTGGTGTAGGCTCTGCAATAGAGCTCCAAGAAAGTCTTGGCCATGGCAATAAGACTCTAAAGTGCAGGAAATAACTTGAGAGGTCCCAGTTTTGAACAGACATGGCTGTGCTCAGTTATTGGTGGGGGAAAATCCAGGGAAGTTTACAGCTCATAGCTTAAATGATGAATCCCCAAGATACAACACTTGGAATACTGTTGGCTAACTATAGTCCTCAGTTTGCTCTCTCTCTCTGTGTGTGTGTGTGTGTGTATGAATGTATGTATGTCTGTGTGTGTGTGGTGTGTATACTGTAAATAATACTAAAATAGTTTGTGTGTGCCAAGGTGACTGTTTTGATGTTTTTCCCTTTTATATTTTTTTTTCTTTTCAACCAGGATGTTGGATACAGAATAAGAAATTTTTGGAGATCAAAATTCAGGAGTTCAGTTCCAGCCTGGAAAACAAGATGAGGGAACTTTCCAGCCTGCACCAATGTTCACATTTCTGATTGACTTACAAGATTTTCCTTCTTTTGACCTCAGAAGTCACTTGAAAAATTGTGGGGGAAATTTCAGCACATCTTTTAAGTTTTGTTTATGGTAAGCAGGGGAGATACATCAGAACTTAGAGAAGTGTCTCAGCCTCCAGACTTGGTAGCCTTGCCATCAGCCCACCCCTAGGTTTTCCTATCCAGGCTTTGGGGTCACATTTCATTGTCAGTGTGATTCATGTTCATGGTTTACCATCACAGCTAGCCGTAGTTTTAGTGGCTAGTCTTAAACTCTTTGCTGAGGTGTGTGTGTGTGTGTGTGTGTGTGGTTTTTTGGTTGGTTGGTTGGTTGGTTGAGTCTGTTGTTTTGTTTTTTTTTGGCAGAATTTTTCACATTTTTATGGTAGGAAAGTTTACATTAGCAGTAAGAAATGCTTTCCTAGTTTGCTATTGCCCAGTAGCTGCTTCTCAGCACTGCCGGCTTTCATGGAATTTTCGCTATTGTTTTTATTTTGTGTCTTGATCTTTGCACATGAACCATGCCATTATTAGTTTCTGCTGGAAATACTTACGTGTGTGGTATGTGTACCTGCTCATGTGTGTATGTCTGCACATATATGCACATGGGTGTGGAGGACAGAGATTGACCTTGGGCGTTTCCATTCATCAGTTCTTCAGCTTATGCTTTGGAGCAGGGTCTCTCACTGAACCTGTAATCCATCAGCTCAGATAGGCTGGCTGGCCAGTGAGACTCAGGGATCTGCCTGTCTCCGCCCTCTCAGTACTGGGGCTGTTGTCATGGCAGCGAAGCACTTCACTGGCTGAGTCATCTCTCTAACCCTTCTGGAAACAGTTTATCCAGAATTCCTACTCAGGGCTTTCATCTTCGTCGTCTACTTTATCTTCATGCATATCAGTTCCTGCTGTACCTTCACAAGCATTTGTATCCGCATCTCTTGTCTTCTTCATGGTCTCTACAGTGCTACTTTACACTGGTGTGATTTGAGGGGGGGGGGCGCTCTTAAATCATCATGTGGGGGAAGCTGCTCCTCCATGATCCCCATGGGTCTATCCTCTTGAGAATGTCTTTTATGAAGGCAAACTGCAGTTCCTGTCACTCAGTGGGCCTCGGGCTGTAAGTGCTGCTCATCATTCTACTCCATCGTCTGTCAGATTCGATTTCCCTTTAGTTGTGCTTTGGATCAGCCTAAGGACTTACCTCGTATGACCCAGATCCTTATTCCCATGGAAAATGTGTGCTGGTAACTATCTATATCTCATTCTGGAATTGCTGCACATGTCCTCCCACGGTTACAATTTGGAATCAAAATGTTCCCAAATTGATCACCTATGTGTTTTTCTCTGCCTTGTAGCATTTTGATTTCTTATTGATCTAGCTCAGTTACCACTGCCAAGATAGGAAATCCTTGCCTGCTCATAACTGTTCCCAGAGTTCAAAATGGCCAAACAGTAGCCATAACTTATGGTCTAATGGGACTCTTGTTGTTGTTCCCCGACAGAAATTCACCCATTTGGAAGCCTTCAGAGTAAAGGGTTATAGGAACAGGAAGCAGTGTCCCCTAACAAGTCAGTGGGGTCACTTCTGCTTCCTCTGCTTTGTTCTTCTTAGTAGGAACAATACCTTATAGGTCTCTCTGTGTTAGTGTACGTACTGTTTCTTGAAGGATGGCGCTTAATTTTTATGAAATCCTGCTTCTGAGCTGGCACTTCAGCTAAACCATTATTACATTGGAAATGAATGTTAGGGTCGAGATGAATTTTAGGCTTGAACAGCAAGGTCAGGAACACTGAGGAAGGTAAATAAGAAGGTTTGCAACTGGGTATGAAATAGCCAAGTTGCCCAGAGAAGAGAAAGTGCAGAACTCTGGGAAGAACAAAACCTGGCTCTAGATGTTTCAGCTGGCCCCAGGAGCCCCACCTCCACCCTTGCAGGAGCATGTGCGAGACATCATTGCCCTTTCCTTAGTAAACATCTACACTTTATAGGTAGTTACACCATCATAGATAAGCATGCATCTAATTGTAACAGACTGAATTGTGGGTAATGGCTTCTAGGAAAGCTACTTGCTTTAGAAAGGACACCTTCTCATACTCCGCCAAGGATGGACAAGGGAAGGAAAACTGGTGGACAGAGTCCAGATGCTGGAGGTATCCCTTTGCCACTGACACGTGGCTCAGACCCACCCTCCCCTCTTTGCCTTCTCACCTGCTGAAGTAAACGCTGGCAGCTTGTTCACTCTACTTAAGCTCTAATGCCAGTCTCTTTCCTTGAGGAACACAAGAACTGAGCCTGCTGCTGCACTTGACATAGGAGGGAATGTGGGAGGAGACATCTCTCCTCATCCCTAACACTTTCAGTGGGTTGCCTGGTGTTCTATCAGACTAGATGGCCCTGTTGATTCTCTTGTCAGGAGTTCACATATTATCTTTTTACTTATCCTTGTTTGGATGCTCAATTAAATTAGACCTTTAAGACCCTGGCTAGCAATAATATAGGCTAAGGCCCTGCAAGGCAGAGCAGCAAATCCACACCCAGAATAAGTCCTCATCCCTGTCAGGATGGACCACTAGCCACTCCAAAATTGGAAAAGTCCATGCTATTGACATGCTACCAGGTGTCTGATTGGCCTCAAGTGATACTACCATATTGGGCACACAGTATAGTTCTGTCGCGTGCAGGTTCTTCAGAGAAAGATAGGTATGGGTTGGCTTTTGTAACTGGGAATTTGCTCTGGCTCGTGTGTAGCCTCCTGTGAAAACATGGCTGCTCATATGTTGTTGTAGTTCTAGACAGTTCTAGAGCAGGCCATGACAAAAGCTTGCCTAACACCAACTGATAGAATCCTTTGTTCGATTTTTCTGTTTCTCTTCACGATGAATGTTCTAGTCAGAGCGAATTATGTCATTAGCCACTAAGCAAGACAGGCACCTTTAGGGACAAAATCCTATAAGTGAGTGCACCTTTGGGGCATCCTTTGTTTTCTTGCCACTGAAATTTTATGGCATACGCAGAGCATTCCTTGAGGCATGTCAGTTGATCAGTTTGAGCTCACCATGCTTCAGAATGTGTCTACTGTATCTTCTTTGTAAATTGTGAGATTTCACTGAGCTTGCTCAGGAATGTACTCCTTAACTGAGCATGCCTAGTATTGGATCACCCCGACATGAGTTTGTATAGGCTCTCTGAATAAAATTCCCATGCTGTCTCTGTTGGAAGAGCTTTGTTTGGGAAGAACACCTGTGCTCTCTCTTGTCCATTGCAAGTAATCTTTCTCTACTCCTTTTTTATATATTGACTGTGCTTATTTTGGCTTGCACTTAACAATATGTGAAGCTATTATACTGGATTACAATATAATAAAAAAAAGTCTTTACCCCTTGTGTTTTCTCTCACAGCTCCATTTTTTATATACCTCTTTCCTTACTTCATTGCCTCTGATCACCAAGGGCTAATGAGAAGGTTCATACAAGATGATTATACCATCAAACACTTGAAACTACCAATCAACATTAACAAGAAACAACAAAACAACACATACAAAAAGAAACATAAAAATGACTTTTGCTGTGATAAGAAGGCCATAGGTCTCTTTGTGAAATACTCTTGCTTCCTCCCCATCAAACCCATAGATCAAGGCTCTTGATTTAACAGTCACAATCAATATAAGGAGGAGAATGACAAAATAATACATGGGGTCACAAATTAACAAATCCTGAATGTGGGAAATTGAGAAACAGTCCTGTTCTTCAAGAACATCAATGGCAGGAGATTGTTTTAAAGTGATAATTGTATATCAAAAACGAAACATCAAGCCAAATTGGATAGCTTCCAGGTAAAACAGCCTGGTTTTAAAGTCTTACGTGCTCTCTCATTTTTCGAGACAGAGTTTCTCTGTGACAACTCTGGCTATCCTGGAACTAGCTCTGGTAACCAGGCTGACCTCTAACTCAGAGATCTATCTGCCTCTGCCTCCCAAATGCTGGGATTAAAGGTGTGCACCACCATGGCCTGGCTTAGTCTGTTCTCCAAGGAAGAAAAATCAACCTAATGTAATATGCAAACCCTATAGACACTGAGTCAAATAAACTATTTTAAAAATCACAAACAACATGTGTGAGATTATGGATTTGATCTGCAACATTAAAAATACCTAAAAAAAGAAAAAGAATCTTAATATTTGACATTAAGGAATTACAAACTGTCCTCACAGGACATTGTGATATGTGGTTAAATTTTTTGAAATATATCTAGATGCCACTTGATATTGAGGAGGCTTGATATCAGTGCAGCCATAACAGGCTGCAGGCTAACAATACTGGGACTGGGCCTCACCCTTATAATAACCAGGAAAAAAACACAAATTATACCCTGTGGGGGAACCAATCAGAACTGAGACAAACAAGTACTAGATGCTCCAGAACATTAAGAATAGCTTACATCACTTATATAGAGGTTGCCAATTTCCTTGCAGCAACGCCAGTACAAATCCCTGTTTGACAAGACTTCTGCTGCTCCACGCCTGACCCATCAGCAGTTCAACTCCATCTGAATCCAGAATCCCCTGCCCTCGCCCCAATCCTTTACTCCTTAAAAACCCTAACATAGCTGAGCTCAGGGCTCTCTGATCCAACTGCTGCGTCAAAACAGGGCAGAGAGTCCGAGCTTGAGCTTGCAGTAAAGGCTCTTTGCTTTTGCATATGAACTCAGACTGCTGGTTGTCTCTGGGGGGCTTGTGAAGAAGGCATAACATTTGGGGGCTTGTCCAAGATCCCCCAGATCCACCAGGCCCCTGACCCCTGAAGCCTTTGACTGGTCAGTGAGTGTCTGTCTGTTACGTTTGGTTTCGCTTTGTCTTGTACTTTGACTGGGCCCATTTCTAAACTACCTGTACAGGTCTTGGTGGATGCACTGGAGGATCACAGGTTGGGGAACTGGGAGATGTTGGACCTTTCCGTACAGGATTTGATCTTGGATCCCTCTGGCATCTCAGAATAGACAAGGCGGGGTCATGCTCTGTCAATCAGCGACAAGCCATCTTCTGAGTTTCAGTTTTTCCTCCTGTTGACCAGAAGGAATCAATTTTTCCTCCAGGGGTCCAGTGGAATCTACATTCTTTTGTTTGCTTTTGTGTCCGACACTTAAGACTGGCATTATGGGACAGAAGCCAAGTACTCCCATGCCCTTGACTCTGATTCTTGACCATTTTCAGAAGTTGTCCTTGGAGCAGCAGTCTGTCCATGTCTGTCTGTCTATAGTTTTCTTTAGTTGCTTAATTGTTGCTCAGTGTTTCACATTCAAAAGCTGACAAGTTGGCTCTGCTATAGGAGCACTGCATCCACAACCCCTTTAAACCAAGTATCACCGCTGCCCAGGACGGCAACCTGAAATAACTCAATGACCATATGTGGTTGCAGAAGGCAGGACTTGGGCTTGTAGGCAGCTTTCTCCAGTGCCCGTGAAAATTGGAGCCAATGGGTAACAAGGTACCCCCTCCTTAAAATTATAGCTGACAAAAGTTTAAAAAAAAAACATCTGGCATAAATGTGGCCACTGCATGTTCATGTCTGACTGGTCTTAAATGCATGAGTTTACTGTGTTCTGTGTGTCTCAGCTACAGCTCAACTGTTACTGTTGCAGCCAGCCATCCGGGCTCAGAATTTAATCTCTGGGCATTCTTGCCATTAAAGCTAATGTAATAGGGATTCAAATGTCAGCTGGGTATAGATAATATTAAAACTGCTTTGTACTGTTCTGTTTATTAAATCGCTGGCTCTGGAACTGGGTTATGGCTCACCGTTTTTCAGATCCAGACTGGCTTTAAAAGTCTCCATGTCTGGGGTCAAATTGGCAGACAGAAGAGCTAGAGAAGCGCAACCAAGGAATTATTGGTTTATACATTTATTGGACATAGTTAAAAATCTGTAATATTTGTAACAAAAAGGTTAACTCATAACTTTAACACAGGCTTAATAATCAGAAGGCTATATAGGTTGCCTTAAAACTGAGATCTAATCCATCAGTGTCCATAGTTCTGGGCAAATATTCAAATGTGCTAATGTTCCTTGTTAACCCCTTTAGTTCCGCTTCTGACTGTTTTTGTCAACTGAAATATGTCAACCCCAAAATATGGTTTTTATGTTTAAAGGCTCACCCTGAGAAAGGCTCAATACTATACTGGAATCCCAAACACCCAGTGTAGTCACTGGCCAACTGAAGTTAGGGCCACAACTGCTAAGCACCGAAAACTGGGATATTTCTATATCATGATGCAATAAGACAGTGACCTTAAGCAGTCTGACAAACAACTTGGAGCAGTTTTTCAACCTCAAGACTCTAGGGGTCAAAAGACCTTTTTACAGGAGTAGCCTAGAGTCACCTGCTTGTCAAATGCTTGCATAACAATGCACAACAAAAAATTAAAATCACTGGCCTAAAGAATGTCTCTTTTCTTTCTTTCTTTCTTTCCTTTTTTCTTTTTCTTTTTTTTTTTGATGTTGATCGTTTGTTTTTGAGACAGGGTTTCTCTGTAGCCTTGTGGAGTCTGTCCTGGACCTTGCTCTTTAGACCAGGCTGGCCGCGAACTCATGGAGATCCACCTGTCTGCCTCCAGAGTGCTGGGATTAAAGGTGTGCACCACCAGCGCCTGGCTAAGAATGTCTCTCTTAAGATATACTCAAGTTTACAAAAACTGGTTTAAAGATATATGCCTAACCTCCTTGTTTTTGCTAGCGTTGTTAAGCTATGACTATTTTGGTAAACCGAGTCAAATGAGAAAACCATTGTTTCTATAACGGTACACCATATAAGGATCAGGAATATTCCCAGTCTGTTTGTAGACTATGTTTATGAGTTAGAAGTCTTATCTTAATACTAAAAAGAACTTCAATTCAAAAATTATTTTTATTATGAACTGTTAAAGATGATTAAGTCTTAAGATGTTCAGAACTATACTTATAAGTCATGCTAAGGATTAATATAATCAAGTACAGGAAAAATTTATCTAGCCTCTTGTAGGTTTTCAAGGTATAACCTAAGACAAACTAAAAACAGGAGTTGTTTGGCTCAAGTCCTCAAACCGTCAGAAATTTGCTGAATATGGCATTTAAGACATTTAAATTTAAACTTATATGACAGAGACTCTCAGATCACAGCAATGATTCCCAAGATCTCCAAAAAGTCAGCAGACACAACAACAGACAACTCCACCTGGACTATGGTAATGCTAACCAGCTGACCACTAGGGGAGACTGCCCCAATATCTGCCTTCTCCCAAGGCTCAGCCCAAACTGTGGACAAGCAGGACACTGGAGAGTTGATGCCCCACTTTGCCTAGACAATTGAGGGTGATCTCCCCATATTCCTTCTCCACAGGAAAGCCTCCCATCCTCTGGGCCTGGTAGCCAAGGCTGCTGTCCTGATAACTCTGCCCTCATTGTCACAGAGTCTATAGGAGCCTGGGATGTCTGTCTATGTAAAGACTGTGAACTAACCTCTGCCATTTTGGTTAATCCTTCTCAGATCACTGAGAATGCAGCTTTGTCAGCTAGACCACTAGGTCTCTTGTTAAAAAAAGAAACAAACAGGTTTGCCTTGCTCACGAGCTTCATATTAAAAAAAAAAAAAACAGGTTTCAAATGTAACTTTTCATTAAAGGAACAGACAATGACTGTTCTCAATAACTATTTCTGTCTCTGGTAAAATATATTTTCTAATAATGTTTAAAAAGATAATAATCAAATTGGTTCATACCATAAAATTGGCTTGGTCTAGCTATGTTAAGAGTCATTTATCATGGGTTTTTCTGGTTGTGTTTCTCTGAGATTTCAGAGGTTTAGCATTTTAATATTAATAAAATGTTTGGATAAACTGATAGAGCCCTCAAGATTTTAAATTTCCTTTGGTTGTCTTCTAAGTGTAGACTTAAGATGTTTTTTATCAAGGCTGACTCAAAGCCCTAACTTTTGCAATGTCTCCAAGGTACAGATCTATTCCAGCTGTTTTACAGACACTTGTTGACTGCTTTCTTTACAAATACAGACTTTAAGGACAGCAACAGCACTGGTAGAACCAAGAGGTGAGTGACTAGCCTCCCAGCTGGACAGCTCAGCCTCCAGGCCCTAAGCCCAGGCCCCCTTTCCCCACCCTTGTCAGCTGCACCAGCTGCTCACAAAGCAAGGCTCCTGTAGGTAGGCTGCTGTACCCCTCCCATTGGACCCTGTAATCTACAAGTCCCACTCTTCCCACAAAACCCATCAGTGTCCTCAATGGCTTCCTGAGACAAAGACATTGACTGTACCAATTGTCACAAGAGGTGCAGACACTGCCTGCACCCATTGGAGGAAGAAGTGTGTAGGTGCCAGTGCAAGAATACATTCAACAAACAGCAATATGGCACCGTCAGAACCTGCTGTTTCTACAACACCAATACCCGAACATCCCAGTGCAGAAGAAACAGAAGAAAATAGCATTAAAAATAACTTTATGAAGATGATAGAGACCTTTAAAGAGAAAATAAAAAATTCCCTTAAAGAAATAGAGGAAAATAAAAATAAAAAAATTGGAAGAAAATCATCAGGTCGCACTTCAAAACCCTGTACTACACAAAATTGGAAATTTTAAAAGAAATGGACAATATTCTGAATAGGTACCACATACCAAAATTAAATTAAGACCAGATAAACAATTTAAATAGATCTATAACCCCTATGAAAATAGAAGCAGTCATTAAAAATCTCCCAACCACAAAAAGCCCAGGACCAGATGCCTTCAGCAAAGAACTCTACTAAAATTTTATAGAAGAGTTAATACCAATTCTCCTCAAATTGTTCCACACAATAGAAACAGAAGAAACATTGCCAAACTCCTTTTATGAGTTACAGTTACCCTGATACCCAAACCACACAGAGATACAACAAAGAGTTACAAGTCTCCCTTTTGAACATTGATGCAAAAATATGAGTAAAATACTGGCAAACTGAATTCAACAACGCATAAAAAAAAAAATCATCCACCATGACCAAGAAGGCTTCATCCCAGAGATGCAGGGTTGATTCAACATTTGGAAATCTGTCAATGTAATCCACAATATAAACAATCTAAAAGGGGGGCGGGAGAGATGGCTCAGTGGTTAAGAGCATTGCCTGCTCTTCCAAAGGTCCTGAATTCAATTCCCAGCAACCACATGATGGCTCACAACCATCTGTACTGAGATCTGGTGCCCTCTTCTGGCCTACAGGCATACATGTAGACAGAACATTGTATACATAATAAATAAATATTTAAAAAAAACAAACAATAAAATCTGAAATAAAAAAGATAAATCTGAAAGAAAAAAATCCACATGATCATCTCATTAGATGCTGAAAAAGCCTTTGAAAAAATCCAATACCCCTTCATAATAAAGGTCTTAGAGAGAGCAGAGATATAGGGAATATACTTAAGCATAGTAAAAGCAACATACAGCAAGCCGACAGTCAACATAAAATTAAATGGAGGAAAAGCCTTTGAAAAAATCTAATACCCTTCATGATAAAGGTCTTGGAGAGAGCAGGGATACAGGGAACATACTTAAGCTATAACACCTTCAGCAATATAGGGGGATACAAGATTAACTCAAATCAGTAGCCCTTTTATACACAAATAATAAATGGGATGAGAAAGAAATCAAAGAAACCTCACCCTGTACAATAGCCACAAATATAAAATATCTTGGGGGTAACTCTAACCAAACAAGTGAAAGACCTCTATGACAAGAACTTTAAGTCTCTGAAGAAAGAAATTGAAGAATATATCAGAAAATTGAAAGATCCCCTATGCTCTAGATACATGGGATAACATAATAAAAATGACAATCTTACCAAAAAGCAATCTACAGATTCCATACAATCAGCATCAAAATCCCAAAACAATTCCTTCACAGACCTTGAAAGAACAATACTCAATTTCAAATGGAAAAATAGAGAACCCAGAATAACTAAAACAATCCTGTACAATAAAGGAATTTCTGGTGACATCACCATCCTTGACTTCAAACTCTACTATAGAGCTATAGTAATAAAAACAGCTTGGTAGTGGCATAAAAACAGACACATGGACCAATGAAATTGAATTGAAGACCCTGATATTAATCCATACACCTATGAACACCTGATTTTTTTTTTTTATGAAGAAGCCAAAACCATGCAATGGAAAAAAGCCTCTTCAACAAATGATACTGGCATAACTAAATGTCAACATGTAGAAGATTGCAAATAGGTCCATATCTATCGCCATGCACAAAACTCAAGTCCTTAAGTCACTCCTGATTGGTGTTGATGCTGTTTAAAAGCAAACATCACTTCTTTTATCTTTTTTTCTTTCATTTTTTTTTTGTCATAGTTTTGGAACCTGTCCTTGAACTCAGAGATCTGACTGTCTCTACCTCCCAAGTGCTGGGATTAAAGATGTGTGCCACCACTGTCCAGCTTTTTTGTTAACTTTCACTAGTTAAGTTTTAGTTTATAACAAAAATTTTAAGACACAGACTATAGAATCAGAGACCTCAATAATTATTAAAAGCACGAAAGAAATCAGGTATGGTGGCACACACCTGTGTTTCCACCACTTTGAAAAGTGAAGCACTAGGATCCTAGGTTCAGGGCCAGTCAGAAATAGAGGATAAGACTTTGTCTACACACACACACACACACACACACGATACAAAGGCATGTGTATAAACAAAGGAATACTGGCAAGACGGGAAGGAGCATGACCCCTGCATTTGCTCTTCTAAAGGCAACATCTATGACAATTGTGTTTGCCTCTCTCGAAACACGTCATCCTCAGATAAATAAAATAGAGGGCTTTCATTTCCAGCCAGTTGTCATAGCAACTTTTGACTATCTGGAGAGGAAGGAATTCTTGTATCTCAAGCCCTGACTCCAGAGAGCTAAAAAGAAACAAAGACTCAAAGGCACATTAAAGAATGATTTGCAAGATGTGATAAAATTAGAGTTGTTATTCAGTACTTCTCCTGTAAATGTATATACATTTCCCCTGATGTATTTACATACCGCCTTACTGATATCAGAACTCAACAGTAATAGACTAATAATAACTGCCATTTATCACTTATGCCAGTCACATAGGACATCCTATACCTTACGTTTTTTAATACTCCCAACACTGTGTAAGTACAGCACTATTTTTGCACACATTTTAAGACAAGAAAATTGATTGTAAGTGGGTGAAGCAGTTTACTCAAAAATCGCACCAGAGCTCCTCCTCACAGCCTTCAATAAAATCGGCCATTTCTTAAGACGCTCTCCACCTTTGCGGAGCCCCCCACCACACCCCCCTTGACTAACCAAACGTTTAGCTAGATCCTTTGTTTCACCTGATCAGTAGATACTTTGCCTAGTCCCTCCTCTTTATCTAGAGGCCGCCTCCCTTTCTCGTGGCTGTCAATGCCTTCTATGAAATGATAATTTGCACATGCACACCTCCCGTCCAGATACCCCAGGTACTCCAGATTCATGTATGTCACTGCTTGCTCGGCACACACTTTGAAAGGTCTTTGGAAGGTAATAAGCCCAACATGATTTTGTCTTTCCATCTCCCCTGTCTCAGTAAACGTCACTGCTCTCTAACCTAGAATCTTGAAGTGCAAGCTACGAATTCTCATTTCCCCCTCCATTTCATTGTGAACATACAAATAAGTTCCATCACATTCAGCCACAAGATTTGTTGCTCATCTACTTTTCACTTCCACCGTCCCGACTTGTAGTGGAGGCCACTGGGATGGTTGGGTTTTTAACTGCCAACAGCATTAGCTCTCGGGATACAGAAAGATTAGGCCTTCACTGAATGTTTCACAGATGGGAGCTATGCAAGCAGCCGTAAGCGCCCCACACTGGCCCCTCTGCAGCGGTATCTGCACTGTCACTCATGTCTGAGTTCCTCAGACACCATGCTAAGCTTGGCCATGCTCCATGTACCTGTAGTACTGGTCATAGCCTCTCTGAACTGCTCTGACAATACCTTTAGGGGGAATGTGCAGCATCAATATCCAGCTTGGCAGCTCTCCCGGTTGAACTTCTGTAGGTTTCTTCTCCTCGGTGGCGCAGCGGATGCTGTCTTGGAGTCCTAGCGTTGGTAAACAGATGTCCAGTGTTACTAAGGGATTGTCTGGGTCAGGTCAGTTCTGTGAGCATGTCTGTGGGGGATTGGCTTGATTGCTAGTTGGTATAGAAAGATGACCCAGCCCACCGTGGTCGTCACCATTCCCTAGGCCGGGACCTGAATTGTATAAGAAATTGAATCAAGCAAAGGAGAGCAAGCAATCAAGGATCCCAGTCTTTATTTCCTCCACTCGGCTGTGGATGAGAAGACTTAAGCTCATGCCTTAACTTCCTTGCAATAATGGGCCATAACCTGGAAAACCAAATATACGCATTCCTCCTCTTCTACGTAGCTTCTTGTTGAGGCATTTGTCACAGCAACAGACATGAACCTGGAAGAGCCACCATCTTTTCCCACCCACCTAACCAGTAACTTTCTAACCAAGTCCTCTGCTTCTACTTTGTACAGACTGGCAAGAATGATCTTTTGAACTTAGAAATCAGACGGTGATAGCCAGAGAGATGGCCAGCTCTGCCGTGAAGAGCGCTGGCTGCTCTTCAGAAGACCCAGGTTCAAGTCTCAGGAACCACAAGGTGGCTCACCACCATCTGCAACTCCAGTTCCAGGGGATCTGACCCCCTACCCTCCTTTCTGGCACTGAGTGCACAGCAAATACCCACACAAATAACAGCATAATTTACCACGCTCGCTTTAGTTCCCAGTGGCTTCCCATAACTCTTAGAATACAGCTTCTAATCCTGGTTCTTTCTTCTTGCTTCATGTTTCTGTGACTGCCCCACCCTCCACCCCCACCGTCTTCAAGCTTTAGCCACCTTGTTTTCTCCCTCAAGCATTTCAAGATTTTTTTTTTTTTTATTTTGGTTTTGAAGCAAGAGAAGCATGAACTGCCTCTGGCTTCTCTCAGATCATCTTCCTAGCTGGCTCCTTTGTAGGCTTCAAGTTTCAGCTCAGACATTTGCATGGATAACAGCGAAGTTCTGGGAGCACTGTTTGACTTTAAAATTTTCATTTAGTGTGTAGGTTCATGTGAACAGGTGTGCACATGTGTGTCAAGGCCTTAACCACTTCAACAGCACACACTGTCGTAATATTTTGTTTGTAATCTAACCAAGTTTGCCTGAAGATCAGAGTGCAGAGCTAAGCCATTAGTTGGTCTCAGAGGTCAG
>JABTXL010005037.1:8791682-8850153 GCA_025134845.1 Neodon shergylaensis | reverse complement strand
AAATCTGTCTAAAAGACAAAGGGAGCTCATATACACACACACACACACACAGAGAGAGAGAGAGAGAGAGAGAGAGAGAGAGAGAGAGAAAGAGAGAGAGAGAGAGAAATCTCATTAATTTTTTCAAAATGTTAAACAATGTATTTTGATTAATATCCCACCAACACTCCTCCACTTCTTAACTCCTCCCAAATTCACCTCCACCCCTCCCAACTTCAAGTCCCTTCTTAAAAAAAAAAACCTGCTGAGTCCAATTTATACTGCTCCAATTCTCATGGGCTGTTCACTGGAGTGTGGTCAATCTAGCAGAAGCTGTACCTTTAAAGAAACCTGACTTTCCCCCACTCCAACCCCAGCTCATTTTTTGAGACAGAGTCTCTCATTGAACCTGGAGCTCACCGATTCTGCTAGACAGATTGTTAGTCAGCAAGCCCCAGGAATTCTCTGGTCTCTATATGCCTAGATTTGGGGCTACAGATGTGTGTGCCACCACACAAAGTTTTGTACGTAGGTGCTGAGGACCTGACTCACATCCTCACACTTGGCCGTCAGATCCTTCACGGGCTGATCCATCTTCCCACGCCAGTCCTTGACTCTGATAGTGACTACATGCATGTTAGTTTTGCAAGTATTTCTTAAAATGTGTAACCAAATTTGCATTTCTGAAAATAATTTGTAAGACTTTTTTTTTAAGGCAACTCAAGAGTGGCCTCAGTGTATCAGAACAGGATATAAGAAACAGGAGATCCGAGAGATCCTTCTCTGTGGGGTTCATCTAGAGTTGCCTCCTACTGAGGCTCTCAGGGCACGCTTTTATTGCTTTTATTTTCTTAGCAGCACTTCCTGGTATCAGACTTCATTGTATTTCTCCCCTCCTGCAAGTGGGAGGCTCTGGGGGGGCTAAGGGAACTGACATCTTTCATCCCGACATGTAGTAAGTTCAGCTGTATACAGGAGGTACTTGATCAGTAGGTCCTCCTACTCTGTGAAAACCGGATGAAGGAAGGAAGGCAAAGTGAAGCACTGAGAGCGAGGATCACATCCAGGAGTGATCACGGCCAACCTACTTCTTACTATCCTCCTACTTGTGGGGTTCAGGCTACTCCAAAATATAGTGGTCTGGCATTTGAGGAAAACAGCAGAACAGTGTTGGTAACTTCACCTTTCTGAACAGCCGTCATGGAGCCTTTGTCTCAGAGAAAAGGACTGTCCCTATGTCCAAAGACTCAGGAACATAGCGATTTAAACAGACCTGGCTAAATATTACTCATATCAATTACATTAGATCACGTTCTTTTGTCCAGTGACCTCTCTACACAATCACCCATTTCACCCTACATCTAAGCATGAAAATAAATAGGTTTTTCTGTTTCTTTGAGTCTTCATGTATGAAGGTTCCCAGGTCACGTGAAGCTTGTATTACACAAATTTGTATGGTTTTCTGTTAAACTTCTCTCGGTAAGGATGTCTCAGTCACAAATCAAGCGTGGATTTGTGAAAAGGGTGGGAAAAAAAGGGGGGAATTTTTACCTCTATATTTCAGCTCTTCAAGATAATTTCCAGTTATTTTACCTTAATTGTAGATTGGTGGTTGAATCAAAATCAATCAAAAAAGCCCCCTGAGTATAAGATAGGGTTGCAAGAAAATATATTGTCAAAGAATGAAACTGAAAAGCAAACGTTTTTTTCCTACAAGCATATTTAGTCTTGGGATTGAGGAAAAAAAAAAAAAAGAACGAGAACTCTACAGTTAGCTTTTATCCCCTCTATACCATTAACAACCAAATTCCTTGAAAGAACTCAAAACTGTCTCATTCATTGCCTCTTTTTCTTACACTTTAATTACTGACCCAAACAACTTAGGAGGAAATTGGGGAAGTTGGAAGATGAGACAGGATAACCCAAACCTCACCAACTGGACGCAAAAGGCAACCTGATAAAAATCAATGGATGTTTTACACACAAGTGATGTGTAGTCCATGCTAACCCCAAACTGGCTGTGAAGTTCAGTCAGTTCATAGGGCAAGGAAGAAGTGAGATGATGAGGACATTTTCCATGGAGAATATAGTTCTAAATTACACAAATTTCTAAAAGGTTTGAATCTCAAATATCTCACTCTACTTCTGGCACCCAAAAGAAGTATGCCAAGGCCCAAGAGAAATAAATTGTTATAATTTGCATGTTAGTTGGCTCTCGGTAGGCTTGGCTCCTGAGCTTTTTAAATGTCAAGGATTTTAGCATTCAAACACTTAGCTTTCAACACCCTGGAAACTTGCAATGCTAATGTTTTTGTTTTGTCTTTAACTAACAATTTGCTGGCTGAAGGCTTTCATCTTTGAAACACTTAAATTCCTAATAAGTAAAAAAACTTGCAGGGGTTTGAAGGCTTTGAACCATAATGAGAGACTAAAAGCTAATTTTACTCTTAACCTTTGTATTGACTCACTGTGACCTTGCAAAGACGATTTATGTACACTTTTCTTCATTATAAAAGCTTTAAAAAATGCATTCTTTGAAGATCACTGGAGACAATGGACAAGCGTGGTGTGGCTATTTGGAGATGTACTCACATCAAGTCCAATTACGTAAATGCTATTTTTAAACATCTTTCTAATTCTGTACTGCACAATTTCTAAGTCTCATAGAGGGAAAACAAAATTTAATTTGATACTCTGTCAAAAATCTAATACATCTGCAGTTCCCTTTCAATTATTGGTGTGAAAGAGCCTCTGAGAAATTGAAATAATAAGATCTCCAGAGTTAATTTTTTTTTTCTCTGCAGAGTCACACTTTTTTCCTCTGGAAAGTTTCCATTACTTGATGCTCTGTTCTTAAATGTCTGGCCTTAGATCTTTACAGACATTACAATTTTATACGAAGATATAATTTATATTAGAAGACACATAGGTAACTACAAATTAAAGCTACATAGCTTCTCTAGCAAATAATGCAGCCTAAAATTAGATACCATTTTCACTTGTTTAATGTAAAAACTAAAATTGGAAAGATATGAAAATTAAAAGTTTTTATAGGAGGAAAAATGATTGACTGCAGTAAAGCAGAAAAAAATAAAAACTATTGTGATATCTGAATGCAAAGGGGCTGCCTGAAAATCAGACTCCTCAGCCAAGTTGTGAATGTGAAATTTCTAACGAAAAGCATACTTGTGAAATTTCTAAGTTCAAAATTATACTCAAAATGGACAAGTGTTATGACATGCAGGAAGAAGGGGAATAAAAAATTTCAAAGAAACAGGCCTGGAGGCACATATCTTTAATCCTAATATCAGGAGGCAGAGCCAGGAAGGTTTCTGAGTTTAAGGTCAGCTTTGTCTACATAGCAAGTTCCAAGCCAGTTTGGGCTACATAGTGAGGCCTTATCTCAAGAAACAATTTCCCCCGCAAGGTATTAAGAGATAATAATACATTGACCAATCCAACTTTGTTATATATTTGCTCTTGTATAACTGATTTGTGCACAAATTTAACAATATGTGTAGCTATTGTCCTAAATAATTTGCTTTCAATATTGATTGAGGTGTAAAAAAATAATATAGCTGTTCATTGTTGTTCTTTTCGGAGACTACAGCTCCCAGAACCCTCCTGGATTACGGACACAAGCGCGCGAATGCGCGAGGACACTTCTCCCAGGAACCCTCGCGTTCCCCGTTAAAACTGAGAGTCGCCCCTCCCCGCGCTCTCTTTTCCCCGTTTTCCCCGCCCTATCCTCTCGTGTCGCACACCTGAACCTTATCTGTAGCCCCTTTCCTATTAAAAGGACCCACGTGGGATCCACGTGTCTGCGTGTTCTTCCACCCCTCTCCCATGTTCGTCTCGCGTCCGTCCCTCCACACACACACCCGCGGTTCTTTTCTTTTTTAAAAGAACAAAATTCATAAGCTGCCAGGGGGAGTATAAATTAGTAAAGCCTCTGTGAGGAGCAACTTGGCAAAACCATTCGCAAGCATAAAACTGCACTTGGACAGCATGGTGGTACAAAGATACATAAAATACCAAACGTCAGTGGGACTGCAAAGATATTGCAACACTTACAAACTGTTGATGAGGAGGTAAACTGGCATAGCCACTTTTGTGTGTGTGTGTGTATGTGTGTGTGTGTTTTGTTTTTTCGAGACAGGGTTTCTCCGTAGCTTTGGAGCCTGTCCTGGAACTAGCTCTTGTAGACAGAGATCCTCCTGCCTCTGCCTCACCAGTGCTGGGGTTAAAGGCGTGGTCCACCACCGCCCGGCTTTGCATTGTGGGATCAGGACCTGTCCCTGGTATGTGAGCTGGCATTCTGGAACCTACTCCCCGTGCAGGGATGCCTTGCCCAGCCTTGCTGCAAGGGAAGGAGCTAGGTCCCAGTCTCAATGTGACCTGACATGCTTTGTTGATTCCAATGGAAGGCCCGCCCCTTTCAGAACAGAGGAGGAGTGAATGGGGTAGGAATAGGTGGGAGGTTAGGGGAGGGAACAGGAAGAGAGGAGGGAGTAGAAACAGTGGTTGGTATGTAAATGAAGAAAATTAACAACAACAACAACAAAACCCACACAACACAAGAAAGAAAAAAAAGCTACTGTGTGATGTTCTACTCTTTTGGCTATTGTGAGGGGCCCACTGCCCAGCTCCCAAATAAACTCCCAAGTAACTAAATAATTCCCAAATAACAAAACTTATTCTTAGTTATAAATGCCTTAATGTGCCTTGTTTCTTGCCAGGTTTTCTTATCTTAAATTATCCCGACTACCTTTTGCCTCTGGCTTTTATCTTTCTCATTTCTGTTTACCTTTCTTTCCTTCTTACTCCACGACAGACTGGGTGACTGGCCCCTGAAGTCCTCCTCTCCTTGTTCTCTTGCTTTTCCTTGCTCTCTCTGCCCAGATTTCTCCTTCTATTTATACTCTTTTTCCTGCCAGCCCCGCCTATCCTTGCTCCTGCCTCGCTATTGGCAGTTTATCTCTTTATTAGACAATCAGGTGTTTTAGACAGGTACAGTAACACAGCTTCACAGAGTTAAACAAATGCAACATAAACAAAAGTCACACACCTGAAAATGATATTCCGCAACCAAAAGCTTTGCATTATCTGGTGGGACTGAAGATGTCTTATGATCCAGCGTTCCACTCCCGGGCATGTGACCTAATATGTTTTCTGTTGCTATACTAAAACACCGACCAAAAAGCAACTTCAGGGAGGAGGGGTTTATTTGGCTTACGCGGCCTAATCACTGTCAATCACTGAGGGAAGGCAGGGCAGGACTCAGGTAGAGGCCGTGGCAAACGTTGCTTCTTCTTTGTGGTTTACTTGGCTTGCCTCTCTACACCCAGGACACCTGGCAAGGTGGCCAGACCCACCATGAGCTGAGCTCTCCTCCACCAATCACTTTCAAGAAAATGCCCACAGACTTGCCCATAGGCCAATTTGATGGAAGCAACTCCTCAACTGATGCGCTGTCTTCTCCCCGGGTGACTCTAGCTTGTGTCAAGCTGATGAACGAACTAACCAGGGCAGTGGGCAGGCAAGAAAAACTCCATGTTCATTTCTGCATCATTTATAAGCCAAAAGTGAAACGAAACAAAACGAGAACAACCCCAGTTGTCCACCAACAATCGAATAAAATGTAAGCAGCCCGATGAAAGGAATGTACGAGAACCACACGCAATGGTGTAGCACGCTTTCTTGATCACCAGCCCCCAAAGCGTGGCACAGAAACTTATTATTAGTTACAGATGCTAGGCCTTAGTTTATAGGTTTGTCCCACTCGCTCTTACAACTTATTTTAACCTGTTTTGCTTCATCTACATTTTGCCTCAGGGCTTTTTATCTTTTATTCTGTTATCCCCTTCCCAGCTTCCTTCCTGCCTGGCCTTCTTACGGTCCTTCTCCCTCATGCTCTCTCAAGCCTAGATTCCTCCTCCTACTTAATTCTCTCTGCCTGCCAGCCTGCCTATTCCTCTACACCCTAGCTATTGGCTGTTCAGCTTTTTTATTAGACCAATCAGGTGCCTTAGGCAGGCAAGCTAACACAAATGCATCTCTGCATAGTTAAACAAATGCAGCACAAACAAATGCACCACGCCTTTACATAGTTACAGTAATATTCCACAACCCAATGACATGGATATCTCAGGAGCATTGTACCACGCAGGACAAGCAATTTGCAAGATAATATACGAAGAATGATCCTGATCCCTGCATTTTCTGGGGAGAACAAATATATATTATAGACCTGCATGTGATGTGATGATAGAGTCAAGGTTGTTTTACTGGCGAGCGGAAAGGACTCTGGAGAGCCACAGCACCGATGATGCTTGTTTCTGGCTTTTGGTTTCCTCCCTCAGCTTGGTGTTATTACTGGATATCTGCTGGCCAGTAACTTGGGAGACTGGAGCTTGTAAGGGGAGAATTGGATTAATCTATGTCCAGTATCATGAGAAGATACTGGGGAGCTATCATTCCCCCCAAAGACCATCATAGGGAATTCAGGGTTGTGAAAGGGCTTTTGGATGTGGAAAAAAAGGGGATGCAGGGTAATAAACAGGAAATCAACATTCTAGGCAAGATCTTTGACATGGGGCATAAATCCTTCTGTTCCAAAACCCAGCCAGAACAAGCAACCAACTTCAATCCCCAGGGACTCAAGTCTATTACTCTAGAAAAACTTTGTTCGTCTGCTTCTTAAACCTCACAGTGATTTATATGCTTTGTGTTAATGCCTAGGATTAAAGAATAAAAAGCCTATGTTCTGATGTTGCAAATGCTCCGTTTTCTTGAGCTCACTCCAGAGGAAGATTCTTTCACAATTAACGTTTTAATTTAGGTGCAGCTTCTCTTCAAGAATTTAGACTTCTGGGCATGGGGAGAGTAAATAACAGCAAAGGGTAATGAATTCCTAAAGGAGTAGCCCCTGTTACCGTGTTTGACTCTCCTGGATTTCGTGACCGATATACTGCGGTGCTAACAGGGCTCAAGCCAGAGTGAGAGGATGTGGGAACGCAGTGTTTCAGGAGACTGATGTGAAATTTTGAAAAAAAACATTACATTGTTCACACAGTCCACAGGAAGTGCCCGCTTTACTTAAATAGATTATGGACTAGATATTGCTCTGACAAGAGAGCAGTTCCCTTTCCTAGTATGGTAAAATAGTAGGCATTGCCTATCAAACGATATTGATTAGACCTGGTAGATGTGAACGAGCGACATTGCCCGCGCCCACAGAGGTTGATCATTGATAACCATGTTGGATTCCTGGCCATCTGAAAGGCTGCCACTCTAGTGACATTAGAAGCCTGGCACCTGGTCAGCTTATTTGGATTTTAGAGAAAATATATCATTTGTCTGGAAATAGTTTTAACTCTTACCCATTAAAAAATTTCAAAAGAGCCGGGCGGTGGTTGCACACACCTTTAATCCCGGCACTCGGGAGGCAGAGGCAGGTAGAATCTCTGTGAGTTGGAGGCCAGCCTGGTCTATAAGAACTAGTTCCAGGACAAGCTCCAAAATAATAAATAAACAAACAAACAAACAAATAAATAAACAAAAGAAGGCTGTACTTGAATGGGGGCACAAACAATGACAAGCTATGTCTGAATCTGAAAAGTACATCTGTTGCTCTGTGGGTCCTTATGACCCACACTGAGATATGACTTTGTAGATGTTATATTTACATGTATTGTAATAAGCTTGTATTGTAGAATACATACTTACACAGACTGGAGCAGACGCTTATTAGCACCACCAAAGGACCAAAGCCTGTCAGCACCACCTAGCAATGATCACTGGGATTTTGGACATAGGTCATTTTTTTTTCTTTTTCTTTTTTGTTTTTCAAGACAAGGTTTCTCTGTAGTCCTAGCTGTCCTGGAACTCAGCCTGTAGACCAGGCTGGCCTCGAACTCACAGAGATCCACCTGCCTCTGCCTCCCGAGTGCTGGGATTAAAGGCATGCGCCACCACTGCCTGACTTAGACACAGGTAGTTTTCATTTTGAAAGACATTTGAAATACTAGGTTGCAGCTGAACTCTAGGTGGATGGGAAAGCACACAGTAGGCCTTATACCAGGATAACTGATGTCCCTTGAATGGCATAGAGAAACACATGACAAAGAAAGAACTCAGGATCCTTCCCTAGTAAAGCAGGCACAAACACACTACCTGGGAAACACAAAAAAGAACTCTCCTCACGTGTAGATACCTCCTGTTCTTTTTCCTCAAAGCTGACCTTGCAGCAACCAGAGGGGCCATCCAACATAATAATCAGATGGGTGGTGTGTGTGTGTGTGTAGAGCTCTCTATTAACCAGCAAAGAGATGCTTGGTTTATGGATGGTGGTTGACCTAGAGAAATGCGACTTGAGGTTCCAAATGGTGCCCTCTGTCCCAGCCACTAGATAGCACTTTCTGTATTTGCATCTACCGTCAGGTGTGCGAGTCTCCGGCCACAATTAGTCACTTCTTCCCTCATCCATTTGGTGTTCCCAGAGCTGCTACTTGGTATGTGTGACTTACCCACCTTGTTGGTGGGTAGATTTCACAGGGAACTTACCTCCTTGTCATCCATCGTCTCTGTCTTTCTTGTCAGCAGACAGGACGGTTATGGATGGCATTTTGTGCAGCAGAGGACACAAAAGGAGTATGTCTGGATCCCACCAGCCTGCTACCATTCCCACTTATCTCATTGGTACAGGAGAGCTGCCCAAAGTAAACGAACTAGGATGTCTACCTGCCAACTCGCCAGCGTCTCTTTTTGAAAGTGTTTCTAGGGGCACATCAATATGTTTTAATGTTCCCCTTAAGTCCCTATTGTGATCCATATAGGGCTGTCCCTATATGGACACACTGATACTATTAATTAGACTAATCTGTCATATGAATTCACTTGCACATAGATGCTCAACTATGGTAATTTCCTATAACAGCCTTGGCCAAAGGGCGGGTGATGACGTGTGGAGCAAAGAACCATTAAAAGGGATGCGGATGGACGTTACACAAAGAGATACTCGAGAGAAGAGGACATGGGGTGGCCCTGAGGAGGAACAATGTTCAGTATGTGGCATGTAAGAAATAGAAGTGTCTGTCATAGGGGCTTGCATTTGGCAATCAAGGAGGACTCTAAGGATAAAGAGGCATCTGGGAACCTGTGCCATTCTGCTATTTCAAACCCTGGCGACATGAATTTTTAACATTGTTTTTGTGACTGCTACAGTCTTAGGTTAGGTTCATAGAAATTAAATGAGTCAGGGACTGGCAGAGAGCTTGTATAACCTATGTAAGGCCCTAGGCTCAATCTATAGTACCATTAACAAAATGGATTTATTCTTCAGTATTTTGATGGGCATTTTCTGTTTGCCTTCCATCAAGGTCTTAACAATTACCACCCTGCCAGTAATGTGCTATTCGTAATTATTAAACCCCAGAATTTGCCGATCTGATGTTTAAGAGGGGAAAAAAATGGCTTTAATCTGCAAGTTCTTTACTATAAATGAGGCTGGGCAATTATCTGTAAATCTCAGAGCCATTAGTGTTTCTTTTCTGTACCTATTCATCATTGCCTATTTCCTACTTGGTTGACAGCCTTTTTTGTGATTCTTCACTGTATTATAGTCCAGATGAGAAACTGAAGACCACCAGATACAGAATGCAGATAAGCCAAGCTAATTGGCTGTATTTAAGCCAGCTAGCAAAGAACAGGCTCTTTCTACAGAGAATTCTCAGCCCCCAAAGCTCAGGGCCACAGCATTTATAAAGGGAGAAATCACAATGACATCATTGTTGGGTGTGGGCCAAAGGAACCTTGTGACATTTATTTTGGTTATACAAGGAGGCGATGGTCAGGGTCGTGGAAAGCCCCAAATGTGGTGCCAAGACTGTTAGGAATATTCTTAAGAGGAGCCGCTCCGCTGAAGCAAGTAATTTCAATCAGACCAGATTAGACCAAATCAAAGAAGCCCGCGTTTAATGCATGCTCTCCCGGTTGGCCGGGACAGCATGATGTGGGGAGAGAGGAGGGGAGAGGAGCCCACGCAAACCCTGGAGACCACGTGTTCCTTCTCTGGGCTTGTAGCCTAAATAGCTTGTGGGAGTGGTCCTGACATTCCCTGGGGAGGGGTTAGTGCTTGGTGGGTTTTTCTGGGGGTGGATTCTGAACCAAGGCAACTCCCAGGGGGAGGAGACTTAGGATGGATGCCAGGGGCTGGGGTGATGCTTCCAATCATGCCAGACTTTTTGGATATAGGGGTTTCAGAGAACTGGGGTCTCACTTTCAATCAGACATCCCAGAGTCCTTGGATATAGGGGTGTCGGCTCAAGTCTGTCTACTTCCTGTGGGCATGGAGTGACATGGGGGGGGCTAGGAATTGGGCTCACACTCAGCAAGAGGTTTGGCATCCAGTTTACTGTCATCCTGGAGTCCTCAGGCAGCTGCTTTTTGAGGGAGATGGGAAGGTAGGTGACTAGGAGAAAAAATTATTATTATTGGCCCTATAAAATGGGGCTAGCCATGGGAAGTCATTAACTACCAAAAATGGGACAGAGAAGTGTCCTGGATGGGTCCAAACTCTAATTTTTCTGCACTAGATTAGCATCCTTCCAAAATGCCAATCAGTTTTATCATCCTCCCGATTAATGCTCTGAAGTCGTTACATGCACTGTCCGGTTTTCATGCTACTGGGCTGGGAAGTGCCCAGAGAGCTGCAAAAGCGTTCCTGGGTGTGTCTGTCAGGGTCTTTCGGGAAGAGGGTAACGTCTGATTGGTGAGTTGAGTAAAGCAGTGGGCGTGGTGAGTACCTGCGCACTTAGAACTCAACATAGAACAAAATAGAGAGGAAGAGCAAATCCATTCACTTCTGGTTAGGGGTTTTGTTTTTGTTTTGTTTTTTGCTTTTTTTGAGACAGGGTGTCTCCATGTAGCCCCGGCTGTCCTGGAACTTGCTCTGTAGACTGGGTTGGCCTTGAACTCAAAGACCCACTTGCCCCTGCCTACAGCGCTGGGATTAAAGGCAGGCCACCACTGCCCAGCTTCCATTCGCTTCTGGAGAAGGGTTGTCCGTGTTCTGCCTTTAGAAACTGGAGTTGGTTCTCAGGCTTGCAAAATCTGACACTTCACCCTGTTGACACCCCCCAACCCCCTACACACTCACACTCAGGCTTCTTCTTCAGGTCTTTAGACCCTGAATGGGACCAGATTCCCTGGTTCTCCAACTTGAAGATGGCTGAGAATGAGTCCATTTAGTGTCCATACTCCTGAGCCAATTCTCATACTAAACCTCCTATCTGTATAAAGCTTTGTAACCCTGACTAGCACACTCTCCAAGATTTAGGCATTCAAACAGAGCACAGGTGTATCACCGTCTGACCCTGTTAACCACTTTTGTCCCCTGATATAAACTGTAAAGAGCCCACAGTGCCTCCTCCACTGTCCTATCCTGGTGGTGGCCTCTGCTGTGAACAGCCATCCCACATCCTTCTTTCTTTCCCAGGGCTGGGCCCCACTGGTCCCTCAGCCTCAGCATGGACATGAGGCCTTCTTGCTTACTCTCCCAACTGGCAGCTTGAAACAAGACCTTGCCGGCTTTCTCTCTTGTCATCAGGCTCTTGCTAGTGGACTAGTTCAACAAGTTCAAGGCCTGATCAGAACACGCTTCGGCAACAGTCGGGGGCCAATCAGCCAGCCTGCCTTTCTTCAAATTGAACAACCCTAAAATAGGGGAGGAAAACTTTAGAGCCTTTTAAACTCCCTGCCCGCAAGGAGAAGCTGGGTCCCTGTGTTCCCCCACTACACTTTGCAAAGGGTCTTTCTCCCTGGATACCTGCTGTACGTGTGTGTTTCCTCAGACTAATGAAAAGGATTTCTTCGGTTACTGATTCTGTCTGCTCCTGTAGGATGTGTTCAGGATTTCTCTGCTGCTTCCTATCTCACTCAGGGTTTTTCCTGCCTTTTCATTCCTTAACTGGAAGAGAAAATTCGCCCTATTCGAGTCTCCTAGGTGGTAACAAAAACACCCCCAACAGTCCCGTCCCACTGGACTAAAAAGTCATCTTGGAGATAGAAGCCATATGTTACTTAATTTTCTTAAATATTTGTGTGTAATGTTTTCAACTTTTTAAGGGCTTAAAGATTTGGGTTTAGATAAGGGATTTACACTGTATACTTCAGCAATGATCACTGCAGAAAAGCAAGCTGGGTACAGTTGGTGCTCCGAATGAACCTAGTCAGTGTCACGTGACTTAGCAATGGCCATGCTAGAAGGTGGTGCTCTGTGAGACAAAATGTGGAGTCTGTCTTGGCGGGTGGTGCCCACTGGAACAACGAGAACCCCTGCATTCAAGTTCTCTGAATTATCCCTTCTCACAAAGGAACAATGATGGAGGAGACAGGGGCCAACAACACCGTGTACCTGGGTACCAGGGAGTGGTTGGAGCTTCTCCACAGACCACTGTTTTTTTTTTATTTGCCTCTTTTTTGTTTGTTTGTTTCATCAACAGCTCCCGAGTCCCTCCACTTCCAGTCCTTAGCAACCACCATTCTACTCTCTGCTATGAATCTGACATTTTTAGATTCACAAGCAGTGAAATCATGAGGTATTTGTCAATCTGACATATTTTACTAAAGATAAGTTTCCCAGGTTCACCATACAGTTGTAAAAGACAGAATTTCTTGGGGCCAAATAGTAACCCATTGTGTTTCCTTTTTTACTTGTTTGGTTGTTTTTTTGTTTGTTTGTTTGTTTGTTTTTGTTTCGGGTTGCTTTTCCTTTTTTGAGACCCTGGCTGGTCTAGAACTTTTTGTGTGGAGCAGGCTGGCCTTGAACTCACAGAGATCCACTTGCCTTTGCCTGTCTGCTGCTGGGGTTAAAGGTGTGGGCCACCACACCCAGATCCCATTGTGTTTCTAGCTCACGTTTCTTCACTCATGATTCATGGACACTTATGTTGGTTTCTTGTAACGACTAAGAATTGTACTATAGCAAACATGGACAGGTAGGCATCTCTTCAACATTGTGAGCTCATTTCCTTTAGCTACGTACCCAGAAGTGAGATCACCAGATGTATTTTTAATTTATTTCAGAAACTTCTAACAGTTTTTTCATAATGGCAATATTTATTTTCATACCCACCAAAAATATGCAAGCTTCTCTTTTCTCTACTTTTCATCAAAATTTTCCTTTTGAAAATTTCCATTTGAACAGATGATGACAGGTCATGTCTCATGATGACTTAAACTTGTATTTTCCTAATAACTGGCCATTTGAAGCATTTTTCATTTATTGTGCCCATTATCCATATTTGATGATTAATGTCAGTGTAGAAACCACAGCCCTTATCTTAGAGAGAATAAGAGGTAGTTTAGTCTGGAGCCACTTTGAATGACATGGTCTGGGAACACAAAGGGATGCTACCCTCAAATTCCACGGTCCGATGTGAAAGCAGATTCATGGGGTTTCATTGTTTTATGGAACAAAGAGAGTCATAATCACGGTGAGCTTAAAATACATCAGTAGGTGAATCAGAGATGTGGTTATAGCAAGATGGGAGAAGCTTTTCTACATGCTTAAGATGTTAGCTGATGGCATTCTTAGCTTTGGAGCTGGTATAGAGCTAGCAGTCTGCTAAGTTAATAGATTCCCGAAATGTCTTTATCTCTTAGTCACAGAGGTGGCCAAGGAATGTATTCTGGGGCTAAAGCTAGCCCAAGATAAGGTAACTAGCCTCTCTGGACCTTCAATATTTTGGTCTTTCCTTGGTGTTGGAATTCTAATCAGTTGCCAGTCTCTTCAAATTCATTTCAGGTGTTCACACCCTTTCAAAGACCAACTTGATTTAGTAAGAAACATCTAGGTGTGGTGGTACACATACTTAACCCAGCCCTTGGGAAGGAAAGAGGGAACACTGTTAAATTGGGGGGGGGGGGGATTAGCCTCCTCTACATATCAGTTCCAGGCTGCCCAGGAATAAATAGGGAGATCACATCTCAAAAACAAACACAACAACAAAACCTCACAAAATAAACAAAAAATAAAACACTGGAGATGTTCATGACATACGTCTTTGGGTGTATTTGTAATACTGTTTTCAGAGAGGCTTAGATAAGGAGGAAAGGGAAAGCCTGAATGAGAACAGCAATGTCTCATGGCTGGGTTCCTGAGAAAGGAAGAGGAAGAGGAAGAGGAAGAGAAAGAGAAAGAGAAAGAGAAATGTCTTCTGGGAAGTGATGAGTCCCAGCCATGTTTTCCCATCTCTGACCAAGTCTTCCCCACTGTGATGGACACTGCCTTCTCCAACTGTGAGCTGGAATAAATCCTTCTTCATGCTTTGTTTGCTTGTTTGTTTTGTTGTTTTGGTTTTTCAAGACAGGGTTTCTCTGTGTTAACAGCCCTGGAACTTGCTCTGTAGACCAGGCTGGCCTTGAACTCACAGAGATCTCCCAGCTTCTGCCCCCTCCTCCCCTCCTAGTGCTGTGATTAAAGGCATGGTCACTATGGCTCAGCCCTCATGTTTCCTTTTGTCATAGCACTAAAAACTACAGAAAGTCGGTATCTTGTATTAGACTTGACCATGTAGTGCCTAGGCCATTGGTCTGAACACAGAACGTGGATAAATTGAGAACTGTGGGCGAGAGAAGCTCTTAGTGTTGTAAGCAGAGCATAAGGCGCCATTTCCATGGGTGTTCAGGAAGGTAGAACACCACTAGAAAGGCATACAGTAAAGACTGCTCCCGAAAGTTCACAGAGGTGCAGCTACATAATCACAAAGAACCTAAGCGCATTTTGTTTGATACTGAAAACTTGAATGAGGCTTAATTGAAGAGTAATGGACTAAGTTGTTTGATAGAAAGATTATTTTTAAAGACAGCTTAACATTCAGGCAGTGGTGGGGTTATTGTTTACTGCATTCACCCAGATTTACAGTGAAACGGTAAGTGCAAATATGTAAAAGTATACAGTTTGCTAAGAAAAGGAATGTGACCTCCCCTCCCCATTAAACTGCAGTTAAAGTAGTGGACAAGGCAGACAAAGCGGCTGTAACTCTCAAAGAGATTAGCACCCTGAGGAAAAATCTCAAACTTTGCAATGGGCATAGGAACAGTGCCCCAAGGACAGCACAGCACTCTTGGGGAACTCCAGGGTATAACAGTGAAGAGTCATTTGGAAGGACAGTGCCTAAATAGAGCCTCCAGTGATAGCTTGCTGGAAAGTCTTTCCCCAGGTTCAGCCAGGAAGGCACAGGGCAGCCATTGCAACCTTTGGATCATCCTATGATCTAAAGGGGCCCAGGTTACAGCCCAAGCTGACCACAGGATTTGCCAATGCCATCTACAGGGTGCTGGTTTTGGAGACATGTGAATGCAAAAGTTATGGAGTCATAAAAGTTTTTGTCGCGGTAAGTCACTAAGGCCAGGGGACTTGTGGCACGGTCACGTTCATGCAAAGAAGCCAGGGACAGGCCATTGTGTAAAGCGGTGAGGGTAGAGACTAAGTTGCAGTGGTCACCAAGGCCATTGGAGATGCCAGAAACGGGATTCTCACCAAAAAAAGCAGCAGCCACTGAAACAAACAACCCCAAGAGAGAAGCCAAGGGTACTGCTGGCGGCAGAACTATGTTAAATCGCGCCCTAATCAGAGCTGCATGTCGGGCTGCTGATGCCCTCTGTAGCGCAGAGGTTGCAAGCACGAGCGCCAGATGCGGAACATGGCGCCGCAGAGAGTGGTGTTTTCCCTGCTGGGTCTCAAGTTTGCTTTGATTTACGCTTTCCTTGCTGTGCCCTCATTCCTCACGTTTAGAATGGAAACATTCGCTCAGTGATACTACACATTGGAAGTACGCAGGTTGGGTTTTGTTGCTGCTGTGCTGCTGTTGTTGTTGTTGTTTTAATTTTATAATTTCTCACAAGTAAGCGATTGCTTTGAGATCCAAAAGAGAATTTGGAGCAGTGTTACAAAATAGGAATCTTGGAAGCTGGAGTGAACACATTTGCATTTTGAGAACCTATATGGGCCAGGAAGGCAGCAGCATTCTGGTTTAAGGTGATGTGTTGGGTATGAGTTGACAAGGGGTATGGATTCCTGATTGCTAATTCTGATTGTCAAATTGACTGAATTAAGAATTAATCTAACTATGGCATTAATGAATCATATCTTTGAGTCTGAGGTGGGGAAGACTTACCCTGAATGCAGATGGCACTACTGCAGGGCTGGGGTCCTGGAGAGAAAACTGGGGACACAAAGAGCTAGCAAATATGGGCACTATTTCTCTGCTTCCTAGTCTGTCCTGAGGTGAACGAGCACCTGTCACCTGTCACCACAGCAGCTGCTCCTGCCACCACACCTTCCCTGCCTTTATGGACTCTATTCATAAATGGAAAGCCTTCTTAAGCTGATATATATATGTATATATGTGTATGTGTATATGTATATATGTGTGTGTATAATGTGTGTATGTATATATGTGTATATATTCCTACATATACATATTATATAATATATATATATATATTACATGTAGGTGTGTCTGTCTCTCTGTGTGAATGCCACATGTGTGCAGGTGCTTGCAGAGGCCAGAAGAGGTATGCCATTATATCCTCTTGAGCTGGGGTTATAGGCAGCGGTGAGACCCCCTAACATGGGTGCTGGGAACCTAGCTCGGGTCTTCTGGAAGAGCAGCGATTGCTCCTAACTCTTTGCCATCTCTCCAACTCCTTGCTTCTTGTCAGGCATTTGGTGATAACAAGAACAGCAACTAATACACCCTGCCAGCGGTTTTCCAGTCACTCCCTACTGCCTGTCCTTTTTCCGTTTCTAGCTATAATTACATATTTATTTGGTTCATAAATAAAGCATTAAAAAATCATGGGCTTCTTTTCTTTTCTTATCTTGCATAATGATGATGTGTCCCCCCCCAAGGAACTCAAGCCTAGATCCAAGTGCTGGCTAGGATAAGAAATGAGAAAATGCAATTTTTTTTTATTGTAACCCTTGGACTTGATGCTGTTTTAGGAAAGAGAAGCAGGATGCTTTTGTCTTCGGCTTCATGTCAGGCCTTGAGCTTGATTCATTCATAGGGGACCCAGTTTATAGTGAGTCAATGAGAAGCATGGGCAACAGAGAAGACAAAGGCAGTTGCTACCTGCGGCATGGAGACTGAGCCCTCTGCTGTGGATTCTGATGCGCTCTCTGGGTCAGTGGTTCTCAACCCGAAAATCTCAACCCTTTGGGAAGGGGTCGAATGACCCTTTCACAAGGGGTCACCTAAGACCATCAGATGATTCATAACAGTAGCAAAATTACAGTAACAACAAAAATAATTTTATGGTTGGGGGTCACCACAGCATGAGGAACTGTATTAAAGGGTCATGGCTACAGGAAGGTTGAGAACCACTGCACTAGGTAGACAAAGTCACAACCGCAGAAACTACGTTGAGTCGGATTCAGGTCAAACAGCACTTTGGGCTCTTAACCGCTTCTTTCAAATAATCTCTCAATAACCCTACAAGCACTAAGTGAGCATCTGCTTTGTGTTCCTATGTACTGGAAGGTGGACTAAAACAAGCAAGGTCTCTTAAAGATGGCACGGTGTAGCTGGGCAGGAGCAGCACACGCCTGGGACATCAGTTCACATGCAGCTGAGGCAGAAAGAGCCTGGGTTTTAGGACAGAGAGATTTTGTCTCAAAGCAAAAGCAAAAACCTCAAATCCGAAACACACCGCCTTCTAGCACAGTGTTTGGAGTGATTCCACTAGACCAGTGGTTCTCAACTGTGAGGTGTGACCCCATTAGGTCACATAGCAGATACTCTGCATATCAGATATTTACATTACAGTTCATAACAGTATCACAATTAAAGTTATGAAACAGCAATGAAAATACTTTCATGGTTGTTGGTCACCACAACATGAACTAGCCGGTGACCTTGGTGAGTGGTGTTTGGTAGAATGGGGGTTCACAGTTGTCTTAGTTAGAGTTACTTTTTTAAAAGATTTATTTACTATATATACAGTGTTCTGTCTACATGTATGCCTGCACACCAGGAGAGGGCACCAGGTCTCATTAGAGATGGTTGTGAGTCACCACAGTATGGTTGATGGGAACTGAACTCAGGACCTCTGGAAGAGCAGCTAGTGCTCTTAACCTCTGAGCCATCTCTCTAGCCTCTAGTTAGGGTTTTTATTGCTGTGAGGAGGCACCATGACCATGGCAGCTCTTATAAAGAAAAACATTCAGTTGTGGTAGCTTACAGTTTCAGAGGTTTAGTTCATTATCATCATGGCAGGACTACATGGGGGCAGACATGGTACTGGAGAAGGAACTGGGAGTTCTACATCTTGATCTGCAGGCAACAGGAAGTGAACTGCATGCCACACTGAGCATAGCTTGAACAAAGGAGACCTCAAAGCCCAACTCCAAGAGACACACTTCCTCCAACAAGGCCATACCTACTTCAACAAGACCGTACCTCCTAATAGTGACACTCCCTATGAGCTTATGGGGGCCAAATACATTCAAACTACCTCAGCTGTGGTAGGTGGAGAAATGAATGGAAAATGGCGAGGAGGGAATATTTGGATTCCCTGGAACCATTCTCCACTCTGGTGATGCTGGTTTAAGTTTCCTTTGGGCCCACTCTTTTTCCCTCAGACCCAGCTGGAGTAGATCACATCTCAGCCTGGCCCCAGGCCCAGCTAATCCAATCACTACATATATCCCCATTGTCATGAAGATTGTTCAGCAATGGGCTCCTGACCAACCCCTAGGTGGTGAGAAATGCCCTGAAGAGAGCTTGCACTAACTCGGTGCCAGGGGCACACGGGTTTATGACTTTCTTTGTCTTCTAGCTCTTCATACTGACCCCAGCTTCCAAGCTCTTCTTCCTACACTGTTTTTACATTATTCAGAAGCTAACGAGCACGAGCATCTGCCATTCGATTCCATCCATCTCCACTCCATCGTCTACAGTGTGTTTACTTTCCCACGGACCTCCCTATCCAGACATCACTCACTTTTATTCCAGATTGTCCACCTCTTCCCTTTCCGCTATTGAAATCCTGCTCATCTTTTTTTGCAACCCAGTTCAAACGCTATCTTCCTTCACTCCTACCGGGCATCACTGTGACTAGGGGGTGATTTTTTAAAATCTGATTTATTGTCTAGTTTTTACTACCTGTCATTGTACGTGCTAAGTTTCTTTTTCTCTCCAAAATTACCTTGAATGGAACTTGAAGACAAAGCCTGTGTCATAATTATTGGCGTCTTGTGCAACACTGACGGAGGGGCTCTGTAGAGCCGACACTCAAAATCTCTACGGAATGACGAATAGACATTTCTCAATTTGGCGGTGTGTGGCAGGAAATGGAGATGAATCTAAAGCTGCAATTTAACTGATGAGAAGGGATCTTGTCAGCAGGGAGGCGAGGGAACAACATTTAATAGCTTCAAAGAGTCTGGTCAAGAAGGCAGAGTAGGAAGGAGTATGAGAGATGAGATGCTTTTGCATGAAGTCATGCTCAACGGAGCATCAGCCCTGATGCGGGCTGCAGGGAAGAGCCCGAGACACCGGCAAGCCTGTGATCCCAAGGTGTGAGGAGTTCAGTTTGCTGAAGGGCCCCTGTGGTTGGTGATTTCAGAAGCAATGGCCTGAGGCACTCAAGAGGAGAAAGACATGGCAGGTAACACTCAGAAATAGCATTCGATGTATGTAAGACAGTCTCAGTGTTTGAACTTTCTCAAGCTCTAAGACAGTGAAGAAAGGCTCACAGAAAAGGCTTCCTCAGGGTTGTCGGGGAGGAATAAGAGAGCACCCTGATCCAGGAGACCAGCACATTAGAATTGTCATAGACATTATGAAGCCTCGCTCCTCAGTGGATCCCTCTTCATGAAGTTGTCCCTCCCATCAAGTCTCTTGAACACCCCGGCTTCCATGATTCTGTTTCCAGTGGACTGGCCCTTCTCCAGTCTCATTTTCTGAGGCTTCTTCCTCATTGTCCTGGCTTTTGAACACCAGAGAGCCACACACCCTCAATCCCTTTGGTTTAACTTTTCTTTTGTTGTTCCGATGTAGTCTAATGTAGTCCATCCAGATAGACCTCCAGTTGGCTGAGGCCACGCATAAGTCCAGAACCTCCAGCTTCTACCTCTGGAGTGGCAGGGCTCCTATCCCAGACCCGTGGGTCTCTGCCGACACATATGAGGTGATGCTGGGGATTGAACCTGTGGCCCCCAGTATGCCAGGTCGACACTCTACACACTGATACTGCAGCAGGCCTCTTCTTGTTCACCTTTGCACTCAGGTCTAGGTGGGCCTTTTATCCAGATCTAGATCATGGAGTGCCTTCTATGTTCTGATCTCCCCCCCGCCCTGCCCCTTGAACCCTATGCTGTCTAGTCTACATATGTGTCTACGTGGGCGACCATAATAACTCCAAATTTGATATTCAAAATTGAGTTTTGATTCCCCCCTTCCCCCCCCCCACCTTCTCCCTCGCCTGCGTTCTGGGCGATTTCGATAAAGTTCTATTTCACTTATCAGAGCAAACTCCTTGACTCACCCTTGACTGTACTTCTCACACCAGCCGTGCAATCCATCAGTAGATTCAATCAGTGCCACACTGAAATGCGTCTTCACTCTACAGTTGCCGTCATTACGTTAGCGGAGTCCGCCCTCATTTCTCAGGGGCGCTATTACAGTAGCCTCTTTGAATAGCCCTGAAAATGAGAAAATAAAGGGGAGGCGTCGCGTAATCCCTTCCCATTTACTATTTCTTATTGCTCAAAATTTACTCATGCGGAAGTAAGCGTCACCGTTCAGGGTTCAGCACACACCCCCCTCAGTGGCTACATAAGAAACCAGGTTTGATAGAGAGCGACAGGTGAACAGAGTGTCAGGTGACTTGTGACCCAATCAGCAGAAACAAAGAAGGCAGCTGGAGATTTTTTTTTTCGAGACAGGGTTTCTCCGTAGCTTTTTGGTTCCTATCCTGGAACTAGCTCTTGTAGACCAGGCTGGCCTCGAACTCACAGAGATCCACCTGCCTCTGCCTCCCGAGTGCTGGGATTAAAGGCATGCGCCACCACCGCCCGGCACAGCTGGAGATTTTTGAGAAGTTGCTGAAGATTTCTATAAATGACAGTATCTTGAAGAAAAGCGGGACTATATTACACACAGTTTTTAAGACGATTCCTATATCATGAAATAAATTCTTTTAAAACTTCAGTGTTTACCAGACAGTGGTGGCGCACGCCTTTAATCCCAGCATTTGGGAGGCAGAGACAGGTGGCTCTCTGTGAGTTCGAGGCCAGCCTGGTCTACAAGAGCTAGTTCCAGGTCAGGCTCCAAAGCTACAGGGAAACCCTGTCTCAAAGACTTACTAATAATTATAAAAGCTCGGCCATGCAGGGTGGTGGTGGTGCATGCCTTTAATCCCAACACTTGGGAGGCAGAGGCAGAAGAATCTCAATGAGTTCAAGGCCAGCCTGATCTACCAAGCAGTTCCAGGACAGCCAGGACTGTTACACAGAGAAACCCTGTCTCGAAAAACCAAATAAATAAATAAATAAATATTAAAAAAAAAAAAAGCCTGGCTGTATCTTAGGATTGTTACTAAGTAGCTCTTACAGCTTAAATTAAACCATTTTTTATTAAACAGCAGTGAACTCCCAGTTCCTGAATTTCTTGTGAACAACTTGTTTTCCTCTGCTCTGAGACAGCCTGCAGCTGCTGTGAGCACAAGACTCTCGGGAGTTCCTGATGGCAGGAGAGTGGTTTCTGGTGGGTTTGGCTGGGGTGTGGCTATCAGTTAAGAATCCCTGTGTACACAATAAAGGGGGCATTCCTGTTTCAAGGATGACTCGTGTGTTTCAAGGATGATGTGTCTTTGTGTGTTTAAATCTCCAGGCCCTTGCCTGAGGCTCGCGAATGGTGCCGCCGTGCAGGCACAGCAGCCAAGGGTTACACAGAGAAACCATTTCAAAAAACAAAAAAACAAACAAACAACAAAAAAAACCCTTTAAACTATTGAAGAAAGAAATCAAAGAAGACACTAGAAGATGAAAAGACCTCTCATGCTCATGAACTGAAAGAACCAACACTGTGAAAATGGCCATGCCACCCAAAGCATTCTAAAGATTCAATATAACTACCATCAAAATTCCAATGACACCAGCACAGAAATAGAAAATAAAACCTTAAAATTGGTAGGGAAGTACAAAAGGCCTTGGATAGCCAGATCAATCTTGAACAAAAAGAGCAATGGCGGAGTTAGCACTTTACTTTGAGTTATATTATAGAGCCATATTAACAAAAACAAAAATCAGCACAAAACCAAACACATAGCTCCATGGTCTAGAGTAGAGGACCATGCAGCTAAAGCTATTTGAATCTTGACAAAGATGGCAAGAATAGAACGAAATCGTTATCTCTCAATCTATCTGAAAATGGACTGCCAAGTGGATCGAGGGCCTTGATGTAAGCCCCACATTCCAAAGCTATTTGAGGGCTGTGTGGAGAACACTTCATAATATTAGCCTGAGCGGGGGCTTTCTCAACCGAACACCAGTTTTCAGTTGGCAACAATTAACAAATGGGATTTCATGGAATTCAAAAGCTTCTGCACAGCAAAGAAGCACCCACGGGAAGAGGCAACCCACACAATGGGAAACGAAGTGTCCTAGCTCAGATGAATGAATAGTCCTGAAACCATGCAAAGAACTCAAAAAAACTAAATAGCATAAAATCAAACAACACAATCTTTTTAGAATGTTCTACTCAGACAAGCAGACAGTTCCCAAAGGAAGAAATATGAACGAACAGGAAACATGATGATCATTACTAGGTATCAGAGAAATGCAAATTAAAGCCACACTGAAATTCTATTTTCCTCTGCTTGGACGGGAAGGGCATTAAGACAACAAATGCAGGTGAAGACTGGCAGAAGGGAACCCTTCAAACTGCTGGTAGAAAGGCAAACTGGAGGGCTTAAGAGATACCTCAGCGGTTAAAAGTCTGTATTACTTTTCCCGAGGTCCTGAGTTCCCTTCCCAGCACTCGTGTGGGCGTCTTGCAATGCCCTATGATTCCACGGACATCCAATGCCACCCTCTGGCTTCTGTGAGCTCTGAGCTTACATGCACAAACCCATACACAGACATGCACATATACACACAATTAAAGTACTAGCCGGGCGGTGGTGGTGCACGCCTTTGATCCCAGCACCCGGGAGGCAGAAGCAGGTGGATCTCTGTGAGTTTGAGGCCAGCCTGGTCTACAAGAACTAGTTCCAGGACAGGGAGGATTGTTACCCAGAAAAACCCTGTCTTGAAAAAACCAAAATAAAGAAATAATAAAAATAAAGTAATGTAATTCTTGCACCTACCATTTCCTGTGTATGAGTCTCCTCAGCAACTGAAGAGAACTGTCACAGGATCCAGCTGTGCTGTTCCTGACTATTCATCTAAAGGTCTCTGAGTCCCCTTATCCCAGAGCTGCTTGCCCATCAATGTCTAATGCCGCAATGTCCACGGTAGCTAAGTAAACCAACCCAGCTGCCCATCAGTGGAAGACTGGATCAAGAAAATGCGTTATGTACACCCACCATAAAAAAAGAACAACGTTATAGCATTTGTAGAAAGGTGGATGGGACTGGCAATAATCACATAAAACAAGTCAAGTAAGCCACAAGTTTCTAAGGATAGCATATTTTCTTTGAGGTCCCTAGGTTTTATATCGCTACAGAGAATCTCAGATGCACATGGACGTGGAAGTAAACTGCTTAGAATGACCAAAGAGAGGAGCTGGGATGAAGAAGAACCAAAAAGAGGAAGGAACATGGTGTGTGTCGGGGAATATGCTCAAAATACATGGTATATATGTATGAAAACATCACCATGGAACCCAGCGTCATGCACAATGAAAACAAAATATAAAACAGAAAAATACCCAGACCTCTGAGATGGCGTCATTACTAGGAATCATATTCTCCTCACCCACGTGTTTTGTTTCTGTTGGGATTCTGTTTGCTAGTTTGTATAGTCACTGTTCTAAACTAACCGTAAAATCTTTTTATTTTGCTGTATGTAGCTGCTAGAATCTCTGTTTAGCTTGGTGGTGAGCTAATCACACCAGTAAACGATTTGTTTAAATGCCTGGGCTCAGGGACTCTTCTGATCATTCTTTGGTTGTTGTTTTGTTTTGCTCTCGTAGCTCTGGCTGGGCTAGAACTTGGTGTGTAAACAAGACTAGCCTTGAACTCACAGAGACCTGCCTGCTTCTGCCTCTGGAGGGCTGGCATTAAAGGTGTGGACCACCACCTCCAGTTTCCTGGTCGTTCTTTGGGGGCTCAGTGTGCACGTTAGGTTTGATTTTCACAGGCTCTTTACAATTCCAGTGCTTCCTGTAGCCTTTACTTACTACTTCTACGAAGCCCCAAGGTTCACAGACGTGAGACCATAGTTCCTTGGTTTCCCCTTTGCTCACACGCCTTTGGACTTACACACAGCCTTGTATATGAACACTGCTTTCTAGGGCCCCACAAATACGCCTGAGCTTTGCAAAGCCCCTGCGGACATCGAATCCTCGAGATTTTTCACTATGAGCTTTGTAGTTAGCTAGCCCACATGTTTTCCACCACTGGAGACAGCCAGTGATGTCACAGTCTCTGGGAAAAGGCTGTTCACACTGGGTGACCTCTGGGTCAAGCCACTTGCAGATGGATGGCCTTGTTGACCGGGCTCTTTTAAGTGACCTAGCTGGTGATGTAATGTTATATCCTCCGCCTGGGGCTTTGAAGGAGTCCCAAAGCTGTGGTGACCCCTCTGGTGACTGCCAGAGCACAAATTTCTACTGGAAAAAAAAAAGAAGAATGAGAATAGGGCAAATAAAAAAAATGCCACAACGCTCCCAGCTTTGAACAGCTGAAATCTAGCCTTCCTGAATTAACAGCCCCTGGTCCACACTGAGGATTTTGCCAGTTTCCCCTCTATTTTTAACAAGAGAGGATTTTGGAGGTCTGTGTTCTGCCCGTATAGTTATATATGTTTTTTAAATCATACATGAATATTTTATATAACACTAAACAGTCTTTCAAAACATGAATGGTACTGGATGTATAATTTATCATATTTATATTTTATTTGGAAATTCATCTATATTGAATTCCCAGATTATCTTCTATTTTTACAGGTAATGACTTGACTGAGTCTCTGGTTGTAATTTGGATTACTTTCTTATGATAATTGATGGAAATGGGATAATTTAACTAGACTAACATCAGGAACACATTTTATTTTTGTTTTTTTGAGACAGGGTTTCTCTGTAGCTTGAGAGCCTGTCCTGGAACTAGTTCTTGTAGACCAGGCTGGCCTCAAACTCACAGAGATCCACCTGTCTCTGCCTCCTGAGTGGTGGGATTAAAGGCGTGCGCCCCACTGCTCAGCAGCACCCAGAAATCTTACCACACGCCCTATCTCTTTCCTCAAAGTTAAATGCCATGTTGACTATACATAATACACAGATTCTGCATCCTCGGAAGATTATGATAATAATTCATTCACATTTGTTCATGATATATACATTTAAATCCACAGGTTTTACAGTCATTTTTTTTAACATACCTTTTAGGTATCTGAATCTATTGTTTTCCTCTTTGTGCCTTTCTTTGCTTATATCTCTTTAGGAATTTGGGGTTTAATGAGGTGTGGTGGCTCATGGCTTTCATCCCGATACCCAGAGGCAGGCGGATCTCTGTAAGTTCGAGGCCAGCCTAGTCTACAGAGTTTTACACACACACACACACACAGCCACCAAAATTAATAATAATAATAATAAAAGAAGAAGACGAAAAGAAAAACTTGAGGCTTTTTAGCCATGTATGGCGATGAACATCTACCGTCCTTGCCACTGGGAAACTAAGGCAGGATTGCTTGAGTGTTGGGTTCTAAGACCATCCTTGGCAATACAATAAGACTGGCATTAGGAAGATAGGGAGGGAGGGAGGGAGGAGGAAGGAGGAAGAGAGAAATTTAGGTCTTTTGATCTACAGAATTTCCCACCTTCTGAATTTTACCAATCGTACATTCATGGTACAACTCAGCTCATTCCTTGTGCCGTGCATTTCCTGCAAATGATTCTAGAGTCTTGAGCAGGCTTGGGTCTACAGGCAAAGTCTTTCATTGCTTTTTAATATTAGTGGCATTAATGTGCGATAAACAGATCCATGAATGCATCTGAATTACAATGTGGTAATAATAGAACTATTGTCTTGCTTATTGAATTTGTGTTATGGAAGGACACATCCCCTCATCTGCTCATGGCTACCCACTAAAAGTTTATACAAGGAATCCAAAGGCTTGATTCTTTTCTTTTATCAGCTTTACAAAACAATGGATCGATTCCCCGTAATTCTCCAAAGGAGACCATTTAGTCTTACATTATTATGAATTGATTACTATAAATATATTTGAAATGTTAAAATACATTGAATTCATTATTCTTATTAAAATTTTAATTCTTACCTTTGACTGCTGGGAACTTTTCAAGCTGAGTCCTAAGTCAAAATAGTCACCTTCTGCTGCTGCTACCCACGCTTGGGTCAGCCCATCCCTCAGCTCTCTGGAGTGTACTATTGTGTTTTTTCTCTGTCCTTAATAAACCCTGTCTTAAACTATCTGTGTGGGACTGTGGTTAAGAGCACTGGCTGATCTTACAAAGGTCCTGAGTTCAATTATCAACAACCACATTGTGACTTACAACCATCTATAATGAGGTCTGGTGGCCTCCTCTGGTGTGCGGGTATACATACAGGTAGAGCACTGTATACATAATAAATAAATAAATCTTAAATTGTCGGTCTGTCTGTCTTGGCATCATTCTTCCAAGTAGGCAAGAACTAAGGACACCTGGACCCAACAACACGAGCACATTGCCAGATCACAGAATCACCACACCCTCTAGGGTCTCCTGTCAAGTTTTTCATTTTTATCTACAAATATATATTTCATACTTTCCACCGGTCCTAGTGATTCCGGCATCTGAAGCTTTTTCTCTGATAGATTTCCTCTAGAATTTTGGAAGAACAATTATCCCTAACTGTTTATATATACTTGAATGCCACAGTTTGAGTATCCTACACAGTTTTTTTCTTCTATTTTTTAATCTGGCATTAAATGTTCTGATAAAGAAAACTAGTGAAAATCTACTATCTTCATAAAGTCACATGATGTATAAGTATATTATTTTTATCTCTCTTCCTTAAAGCCCAGAGAATTTACAATATTGGTGTTGGCCATCTAGATTCAACCATCTCTTTCAATCTGTATATTCAAATTTACTTTACTTCAGAAAGTCCCTATGGTACTGCACTTAGTATTCCTTTGATTTTCTTGCTCAATGTTTTAATCTGGGCACATCTCTTATCCATATGTTGCATCTTCGTTGCTTGTAATCATTCAATCCCAAAGGTGATCTCCATCTTAATGTCTTTTGAAATTTCCCCCCTTATTTTCACTTCCTATTTCTCAGAATGCATTACCATTGTGTTTATTCACTGGGTCCATTACAATTGGTTTGGACATTTATGTTTCTGTTCTTGAGTTGTGTTACATCTGAGTTCTTATTCTCATTTATGTGATTCTTCCATGGTTTGTGTCAATCTCTTGAAGTATTTTCGTTCACTTAAACAGTACAAAAAAAATTCCTTCCCTTTGGATTTTTCTTGTTGTATTTTCGTGCTTTTTAAATCTAAGTCAGTATTTCTGTCTTGCTTTCATGACCTTCAGCAATGTTGTTCTACTTCCTATTTTATTGTCTAATAACTTCCTATGATAACTTATCTCCATTTTTAATCAAACTACCCAAAGCTGGAGACAAAACCCAGAGACTAACAAATGCTAAGTAAAAGCAAAGCTTAGCTGGGCAGTGGTGACGCACACCTTAAACCCCAGCACTTGGGAGGCAGAGGCAGCCAGATCCCTGTGAGTTTGAGGCCAGCCTGGTCTACAGAGCTTGTTCCAGGACAACAAGGGCAGTTACACAGAGACACAGAGAAATCCTGTCTAAAAACACACACACACACATTAAAAGAAGGAGGAGGAGGAAGAAAGAAGGAAGGAAGGAAGGAAGGAAGGAAGGAAGGAAGGAAGGAAGGAAGGAAAGAAGGAAGGAAGGAAGGAAGGGAGGAGGAGGAGGAGGAGGAGGAGGAGAGAATGCAAAGCTTAACCCAGTGCCTTGGTTGCTCATTTTTATACTAGTTTCATTTTCTTGGACTTAAAAGGACTCTTTTATTCGGGATGACTTTTCTAATGTCACAAAGTTAGCCACCTTGTTGTATCCCATTTTCTTCTAACATAAAATGTTACAGTCAAAAAGGCTAATGGGGGCCGGGAAGACGACTCACTGAATAAAGGCACTTCTCACCAAGCCCGAAATCCTTAGCTCAACTCCTGCAAGCTGTCCTTTGACCTCCACACATGCGCCCCACCCCCGCACCAAAATAAATGTAATAATTTTTAAAAGTTGAATGTAAATTTTATTTTGCGAGGTTTTCTACCTATGCTCACCTCGTCTGTTTTCCGGATCTTTGTTCCGTTTTTTTCTTTTTTCTTTCTTTTTTTTTTTTTTCCTAGACAGGGCTTCTCTGTAACTTTGGAGCCTGTCCTGGAACTAGCTCTGTGGACCAGGTGGCCTCGAACTCACAGAGATCTGCCTGTCTCTGCCTCCCGAGTGCTGGGATTAAAGGTGTGCGCCACCACTGCCCGGCTGCTCTTTTTTTTTTCTCTATAGCACCTATTCTGTTCGCTTTTAATTCTACTCCAGTGATACCCTCAGCAGCGGGCCCTGTCCTAAAAGAGGACCCGCCAGAGGCCACAGGGACAGGCGGCTTCAGGTCTTTAACGGCATCTTACAGGCTCCCTGTACTCCAGTGTTCATCGGCGTGAGCACAACAGCTCCAGCAATAGAACAAACTTGAAACTGGCGTCTGCTCAAACCGCTGTTCGCAGCACACTTTATTTTTAAACGTTCTGTGGCCAGGGAACAGCTACAAGGGCACGCACAATGTCAGTACTCAAGGAGAATCACTCTAACTGGGGAGCTACAGAATCAGGCGAGGAGCAGGGTGCATCTGGAAACAGCCGACCCCATCTCGGTCTCTTCTCTTCATCCTCTGCTCCACCAGGGGAATGCTGGGACCACAGGCACGCACCATCGAGCCCAGGTTATGCTGTGGCCCTCTAAGTGAGCAACATCCCCAGGCACACCCTGGAAAAAGGCATTTTCTATATCATGGAGAACTCCTTTCTGGAAGTGGCTTGTTACCTTTGTTTACAGACAAGACAGTGCCCAACATGCAACCATACTCATCACTGAATATTTTAAAGTTGACATTTAATCGTAGATATATAAGTATATATATTATTATACTTACTATATATAAGCAAATAAATATATTATATATATATAGCTTAGGGTTACATCACACTTGTGTTTTTTAAAGCTCAATACAGTTCTATATTTAAAATTTTTGTTAAATTTTCTTTTCTGCACAGTCTGTTTTGATGGCTCTTTCCCCTCCCCCATGAGTCGGGGTCAGCTCAGGCTGACCTTTGACATGGGATTCTGCATCCTTCGTCTCTTGGCCACTGGATTCAGAGGACTGTCATTACGTTCAGCTTTAATGCTCTTTTATTATTACTTGAATAGCCATTTGTCTCTCTTTTGCATGTGCTCACAACCTCCATCCAGTTCTCTTGGGCCAGATGTTTTTCTTATTGATTGATAAGGCCTGACACCATGTTTTATTTTTTTAAAGTTCTTATATAGGTATGTTCCAAGTTTTGATTTCATTCTCAAATCTATGTCCCAGACCTGGGAAAATCAGTTTACGAAGAGAAACTTTGCCTCCATTTTGGATGTATCCGTACAGTAGGTCGGCCCTCTTACATGTGGGCCTGTCCACCATGGTGGAAGCACACAACAGAGAAAGCTTGGCTGCCCCCATGGCTAGCTGTCCAATATCAAAACCACAGTCCCCATAACCAGACTTCCCAGTAGGCCCCAGTTCTTGATGTGTCTACACATCTACTTCCCACTATCACCAAGTTCGTGATGGAAATTTTCTCGCACAGACTCAGCAGGATATTCCCCAGTTACACTCAAACGCTACCTTAAAAACTTTAAAACCAAAACCACTTACAAATATCTGTGTCAGTATGTGCCCATGCTAATCTGAACCAAGTGAGGCTGAGCCTACCCATGTGTCTGTGTTCTCTACTGGCATGGCATGGGAGAGGCTGGTGTAGTATAACGTCCACCACATGCTGCTGTTAACAAGTCATGTTACCATAATACCTTTTTATTTTACTTTATGTTTGTGTGTGTTTGCACGCATGCATGTATGTGAATTTGGAGACATGCACACTGCAGCACATATGTGGAGGACAAAAGACTACCGTGGGTGTTTGTCCTTGCCTCCATGTTGTTTGAGAGAGGGTCTTTCCCTCACCCATCATTTAGGTCTTGGCTAAGATCCCCATGACAAAAATGGATTAGAAAAAAATAGAATGGATTTAGCACGTTCAGCATAGGCGTTTGCATATATGAGCGTTTAGAAATGAAGACATGAAGAGATGGTGAAGTCTATGTATTCGTGTGGACAGTTGTGCAGAAGCATGACCAGAAGACAAAGGGCTCTGATCTAAGAATATTAAACTGGTGGGGGGAACCCAGAAGGGCCTATCTATTGAGATTCTCTTTGGTACCCTTGTATGAAATTGCTCCTCTAAGGAGAGGGAGTCTGCTTCAGTGGAAAAGGGGCAGGGGGAATTTTAGTTCTCAGGGCCCCTGTAGGAGACAGGAACAGGAGGCATGTCCATCCATGAGGCCTGGCTTCTGTGTTTTGTTTTCAGTTTCCTTTAGTTAAGATATTGGGGTGCCAAGGAGCTGCAATCGGAGGTACTCCATGTGTTATGTCTCGCTTAGGTGAGAATTTAAAGGCTGGGTTTCCACATGCAGGGAGCCAGTTATCCAGGTCCTGATTATGAAATAGTCTCCCTCCTCCCATGCATTGGTGACATCATCTTTATCACAGAAGGAATTGTGATGTCTGTTTCTGAACTGCTACTGTTCTCCATCCCCAACCAAATCTCACCATGTGGTCCAGGTAGACCTAGAACTCACCGTATAACTGTGGCTGGTCTCGAACCTATGATTCTCCTGTCTCAATCTCCTAAATTCTGGGATTACAAGTATGTGCCACCATTTCTGAGGACTTTCATGGCTTTAATTTATAGTCAGATGGTAAAGGAGCCAGGGCTGGGGTGAATGTCATCCTTGGGTCTGAGATTCATGTCCTTACTGTACAATGTGAGACAAGTCTAAAACGGGGACACAGTGGGAAGAGGAAAGCATTGATGCTAATCCCTCAAGGCCAGAGAGCTGTGAGCAGAAGGAGGACACTTAAGAAGATAAATATCCTCCCAAATATTGGTAGGAGCAGCAGAGAGCCGCAGCCACACTTGTGGCTGACAAGAGACACTCTTCTTTTTCCCCACAAGTACCCAAGACCCACTCAGAGGGCGAGGGCCCGCAAGCTGTCCAGGAACAACTCTGCAAAGATCTCAGCTGTGGTGTGTGAGGGCAGGCTCCAGGCCTTCACCTACGGCAGAATATAGGATATGTATTGATCTCCCCTTGAGTAACAGGGTTAGTGAAGATTGTCAGCACTCGGGGAGATAAACATGAAATGTGTGTGTGTTTTCCCCTTCCAGATTAATCTATCGATTATACCGTGGAGCTGCCCCTTCCCACCCAGATCCCAGTCTGACTGTTTTGTTCATCAGGATGATTTCTCTCCCTCACTGAGGTTTGCCTTCCTTCCGTCTTAAATTTCAGTCGTATACTGGAATAAAAGCTTTCCTCTTCGCCCCTCCCATGGACAATATAGACTGTAGGCTTTAGAAGGTTTGGGGCGTAGAAGTATAAACCTTTCTTGCATCCTCTATCTTCTCCTCTGGGGGTAAACTATGGTCCCCATGCCAATCAAGTTACCTGGAGGCTGGCCCTGGCATCACTGTCCAGCAGGCTCTTGATGTGTTGTGAAACATGGCTTCCTTCTCCAGCTGGCCCTCAGCTGATGGCAGCCAGACAGTAAGGCATGCCTCTCTGTGCCCCATGTAGGGTTGCCATCCGGCAGGCCTGCAAGCAGGAGTATGATATACACCCTATACCTCCCAGCAACCAGGGCGTAATCCCATTCAAGTCCTCGCATCATCTATTAATTTTTGTTTTATAAAAACTTTCTTCTGGATGGATGATGATGGCGCATGCCTTTATTCCCAGCATTTGGAAGGCAGAGGCAGGTGGATCTGTGAGTTTGAAGCCAGCCTGGTTTTCAGAGCAAGTGTTCCAGGACAGGCTCCAAAGCTATATGTCTCAACAAACAAACAAATAACCAACACCACAAAACTTCTTTCTGAAGTACTAAGTCCCTACAGATCTCAAGACGGCACTTCTTGACTTCAGCCCTTGCATGGGCCCATGATATCTCAGGTGACTTTGATTCTGTGGCCAGTTGAGTTATGAAGTATATGCCATATCTTGAGATTGTCAGATCCAACAAAGATGCAGAGTTTTCTAAGATACCCACCAAGTCCAACTATAAGATGGAAGATCAGATTCTGGGGTTCCAAGTTTTCCCATTGGGACAAGCTTGCTCAAGCGTCTGGGAGGACAGGAACCAAACTTTGGTGTCAACTCTCAGTAGAAGCTTGCTTGAGCACTTCCTGGCCAGGTCATCTTGGACAACTTTCTCAGCTCCTCAGAGCTTCAAAAATAAAACACAGGTTCTCAGGCTATGGGGCTGGCTCAGTGGTTAAGGGTGCTGCATGAGACGGATGACCTAAATGCAATCTCAGAACCATGTCAAGCCAGATGTGGGAGCAGAAATTTATAATCCCAACACTTCTCTTGCAAAGACAGGAAACAGAGATCAGAAAATCGCGACCCCCGGAACTGGGTGGTTAGCAGGGGATTTATCCAGCATCAGAAGCAAGAGAGGCCCTGCCTCAACAAGGGGAAGACCAGAAGCAACACCTGAGAGTTGACCTCTGACCTCTAGACATGTGCCGTGACACACACTCACATCCACATGTGTGCATGTACACACTAAAGTGCACACAAGATATATATATATACATATATATTCCATATCCATATATATGGATAATGGCCATAGTATTTAGTTTATAGATTTTTTAAATATTGTTTAAATGAGATTAATAAGAAAGTCCCAGTGTCTGGTGTCTAAGGAGTTCTCATTAATGACGCTGTCACCAGAGCAGCAAATCTACAGGCCACTGCAAAATTCAAGTTATTCCAAATATCACTTGAGTTACACATTATTGGTGTTAATTCCCAAGCAAAGAATCTAGGTGCTGTGTGTAGTCACCGTGACCACTGTGCTCACAGCCTGGTACAGACCTGTACCCCCATCAGATCTGAGGGCACACACCGCTCAGTGGGCATCATCGGATTCGTCTGCAAACATGTAACAATAAATCCCATGTTTATTGCTATCTGCATCCTAGCTGCAGAGACGGAAGACTAGCCAACTCTAGGATTGTCATTTGACGTGCGTCTATTTCTAAACCTACTGCTTTGTGACACAGCCCCAAGTTGCTGGCGGTGGTGGTGGGGTGCTGGTGTCAATCCACACGGAAGGAGAACAAAGATTCTGAGAGAGCTGACCCCTGAAAACAGCTCCGCGGGCTACCCATTAGTCACGGCTGTACCCCTCTCACCCCACCCTCCGGGGTTCCTGTGTCACACTTACCCCCAGATTAATAGCCCAATTAGAAACCTATTGACTAAGGTTGTATTAAAGGCAATGACCCTTCACACTATAAGCCCGGCCTTTAAAAAAAAAAAAAAAATCACCCTTACCATCAAGACAAGCGGCGGTTGCCTTGCCATTCTTGGAGACACTCTGCCCCCTAGTGCTCACACGCGCCGCAGCGAAGGGAGGGCTCCTTTGTTTTTCCAATTTTCCTCTGGGGACTTGAGCAGGAACAGGCAGGCCTGTTACCCTCATGCAGATCCTTTTCAGTGCCCGGTTCCCTTCAGTGCTCAAGGACAACTCGCGGGATTTCGCCAGTGTTTCTACCTCATGTTTTTAAAGTTAATTTAGCACGTCGGTCTTCAGGTATGTTTAAAAGAGCCGGGTGTGGCTGTGTGAGCCTGAAATCCTAGCACTTGGGAAGCAGAGACAGGAGGATGGGAAGTTCGAGGCCAGCCTGAGCTACCATGGTGATCTCCAAACCAGCCTAGATTTCATTGTGAGATCTCACTCTTCCCCACCGTCAAGAGAGCATAGTAATTTTTTTCTTGGGGATGGGGTGGGAGGATCAGGGGGTCATATCGCTAAGTCTTAGTTCTCCCAGAGGGAAAGAGCCTGGTGGGAGGGTCTCTCTGGGTTTCCTGGGTGCACATGAAAGTGAGGCCCAGTCAGTCTTGGTTTCCTGTTTACAAGACAGTGGGGCAGGCTTTCCCACTCTGGCTGGGGGACCCAGGGCCTAGAATGTCAGCCTTCCCCACTGCCAGAAAGAAGAAGGCTGTGGGGGCCAGGGCTTCCCAACCGGTTTTGGACCCCCCCCCCCCCCCCGCCCCCTTCATTCTCAGGAGAGTGAAGAGGGCCTGAGTTGCAGATTTGGGGCTCTACTCTAGACACCTAGCCAGGGAGCTGCTTGAGGAGCAGCCCGGACAAAACCAGTGACCCACAGACATCCTGTCCAGACATATGAACATATGACTTTACAAGCCAAGGAACGGGAGCAGCCCGAAAGCTGGAAAAGGCATGGCCACATTCTCCCCTCTTCAGAGGAACTCAGGCTCCTGGGTCCTTGTTTTCCGTCTTTAAAATCACATTAAGACTTCTGATGATAAATCGGTAAAGCCTGCGGTAAGTCATTACGGTCCCAGGGAAATAATAGAGAATGAAAGGCGGTTTGGGGGATCTTAAATCTGCATGTTTGATGTACTCCAGGTGGATTTTGGGCACACTATATTTTGAGAACTGGAAGTTTAGTGGAGACAGCCCAAAGAGCGGGAGATCTGGGTTCCGTTCGGCTCTGGTGTTCTGAGTTGTCTGCTGGGACTCAGTTTCCCCACCGGTAAACAAAGGCAGCTGGATGGGAAGGTGCTTTGAAGGACTCCTCTGCCTCTAGCTTTTGGTGACTCTGAGAGAAATGGCCCTAAAGAACAGACGCGGACTGAGAGGTCTCCCTGGTGGTGCCTTGGGATCGCCTACAAGAAAATTTATTTCTCAGCTAATTTCCCATTGAGCACTTCCCGTGTGCCGGGTCTTGCTCCCAGCATTTTCACTTCTGTGAACTATCTGCAGGGCTATCTAGATACAGCAATCAGCCCGATGTGCAATTAATAATTAAATGCTTTAGGGAGAGGGTTTCTAACAAGCTGGTGGAGGGGCGCGTGCTGGGGTGGCACCAACTTCCGCTAATGAAGGGGGCAGACTCCCTGTCTCTGCTGTGAAAAGAAAAATGTCACAAACATTACATGCAGCCTGAGGGGTATGGATAGAAGGGGGAAGGGGTTGCGGTTGCCAGGCAACCGGCTCATCACTAATCATGTGCATAAAAGCTGTGGGTCTCCTTTGCAGCGCAGCTAGTGGGCCTTCCTCCTTGTCCCGCCTCGCCTCCCTGCATTCCCCACAGCTGCCCTTTGGGCTCTCATTCCAAACCAATCTTGGACAGGCTTGGGTCCGCCTCTGTCTTCCAGGCTTGGTTCTGTTGCCAGAACGCAAAATGAGAAGGAATGCCTGTTGGTGGCCATCCCAGCAGGAGGAAGCCTGGCACCCATCTTCCCGGACACCCTGTCTGCCGCAGCTTTGAATGAGCCGTCACCCTGGAGGCTCACTTAGATTTGAGGAAAATCCTTTCTGACCCATGCAGTCGAGGGAGGCTCTTGCTATTTGCCGTGTGGATACTGAGCAAACATGTGGGTCCCTGGGCTGGCTTTTGATGTGCTCGGTAAACATTGCTGCGGGATGCAGCCAACTGTCCAATTACAAGAGACTCCACACTCTCCCCCTGGGGAATCTGTTGTCTTCTAGAGCCAGGACCTAGTGTGACTGCAGAGTGTGACTGCAGAGTTTGCATAGCACATGTCATGCAGAGAGAACTCACTCAGGGGGAGGCTCTGGTCCCACAGGACCAGGCCATCTTTCAGAAGACAATCACAGAAGACGGTTTCTGGAACGCACGGGTCAGGGCAAGCCAGTCTTAGTACAAGTGTTTGCATTCTGCTAAGATAACAAGTTCTCTAGGAGAACAGAGCGGTGGGGACAGACACTGAGGTGTGTTAGATGGGGATCGGAAGGTTATTTCATGGAGAAGTGGTTACAAACTCCAGCTGAAAGTTAAGTTTCACGCCAGTGTCAAATGTGCCACCCCGCTTTACCGTCCATGTTCCAAAGCTGGTGCTGGAACCAGCTTTGGGCCACTTGCCAAAAGCTGGGAAAGGTGACAGGTGTTCTGCGGGCATCCAGGAGGGGCGGTCACACCCCTGCAGGCTGAGGAGCTTGTGCCATTCCTGCAGAGTGGTGGACCCACAGACAGGACCTATCACAATCTCCCTTTCCACGCTGGCTTCTTCACTGTTCCTCAGAAAGTGCCCAGGGCACATCTTGTTCCCTGGATTTCCTACCTCAGAGATCTGAATGACTGGAGTCTGCATGGAAGACCTACTTCTCTATCTAAAACAAGACCATGCCCTCTCTACTCTGTAGTTCCTATTTGCTATTTTCTTTAAGACCTGACCACCTTTCTGCCTTCCTTTCTTCTCCCTCGTTCCTTCCATCTGTCTTCCATCTGGCCATTACATGTGTGTTTTATGTAGCTGTTAGCTCCTTGTGAGCAGGCTTCATCTTCTCCTGAGTCCTCAATGCCAACACTGTGCCTGCCACAGGCACCCACTGGATTGATAGCTCCTGTGTCTCCCCGTGAGCCTCGGAGGTTACAGTCCATCACTAAGAGGAAAAAAGCAGCTAGTCACATCACACCCAGTCAAGAGGGAAGAGAACGAATGGGCTCATGTTACCTGCTCCTGCTTACGTTCACCTCGTTCTCTTCGCTCTTCAACAGTTCAGAACACTAAGCTCTTTACTTAGAACCAATACGTGCCCAGGCACCCTCACCTCCCTCTGGAAGTAACTGCCACCATGACATTCTGCCTTACTCTCACCCGCAGGTTATGTTTCTTCAAATCCACACACACAATCCTCCCTGCCGCCACCCCTCCCAATGGGGCCTCACGAAAGCCACGAAAGCTGGCCTGGAGCTTGCTGTGCTGCTGAAGACGACTTTGAATTTCTGGTCTTCCTGTCCCCACCTCCCTGTTTCTGGAATTGCAGGCGTGCACCTCCATACCATTTCTGTGTGCCAGGGTTGGAACCCATGGCTTTCTGCACGGCAGGCGAGCATTGTACCAACTGAGCTACATCCCCAGCTCCCGCGTGCTTTTTGGAAGTACTGTGTGCTAACTGATTGTGCCGCTGGAACACCCCACCTGGCCTTTTAATAGCACAATAGTGAAATACTTTATAATTCTTCTATACATCCCTTGGTTCTTTCGCGGTTCAGTATCTTGAAAATCATGGCATGTCTGTTTAAACAGAGCTTCCTCAATCTTTTATACAACAGGGTAATATCCCCACATATGGATAGTGTTATGGTTATGGCGAGAGTGGGACCCCGGCGGGTCCGAGGTGGGTGAGGTGACGCTGGCGAGAGACCTTTGCAGTGGGTCCCATAGTGGGTGGGTCCAAACCACGGTTGCAGACAGAGTCTGAGTGTGGAGTTTGAGATAAAGGGACTAGGAAGGGACTAGAGAATGGGAAAGAGAGAGAGAAAAAAAAAGAAGAGAGAGAGAGAGAGAGAGAGAGAACAGGAAAAGTCCTGCCTGCCCCTTCAGAGGAACAGCAGAAACAAGAGCAACCAGGAGGGAGCAGAGCTTGTCTCTTAAAGGGACCTTTGCACCTTCGTACAGACTAGGACGCTAGGCCAGCCAGGGTACTGCCCAGGTACATCCTGCCAGATGACAGGGCAGGCCAGCATAATGCCTGAATCCTAACAGATAGGGTTTATTTGTAAGTTCCCTCTGGCTATAAGGATGGCTTGTCTCTCATTTTCGTTATTATTTTAAAATCATTGCAGAACTGGGAATGTGTTTACTATAGTAGCATCTCACTTGTATTTTAATAAATAAAACTTTCCTGAGGATCAGAAAAGCAAAACAGCCACACTGACCAGCCTTATAGACCAGGCAGCAAGAACACTCACCTTTAATCCTAGGAGCCACACTAGTTTGCCATAGAAACCAGGTGGTAGTGGTGCACGCCTTTCATCCCAGAGCTAGAGAGGAATATAAGACGGGAGGAGACAGCTCTCACACACAGTCTCATTCTGAGATCCTGGAGGCAGGATCGCCATTTCAGACTGAGGTTGAGGTAAGAGCCAGTGGCTGGCTGCTTTGCTTTTCAGATCTTCAGATTGAACCCCAATTTCTCTCTCTGAGTTTTTATTAATTGTGCTTCAGTTTACCTATCATGCAGGATATCCTAGGGCAAGTCGCAGATGAAACATAAACTGGTGTGTGTGTGTGTGTGTGTGTGTGTGTGTGTGTGCTTTTAATCCCAGTATTCAGGAGGTAGAGACAGGAGGATCAGAAGTTCAAAGCCAGTCTCAACTGCTGTCCTATCTTCATTTTGGTTACTATGATCAAACGTCCTCACTGTCTTAACTAGGATTTCCACCGCTGTGATGAAAAAGCATAACCAAAAAGCAACTGGGGAAGCAAAGGGTTTATTTGGCTCATGGTTCCATATCACTATTCATCAACGAAAGAAGTCAGGGCAGGAACTCAAACAGGTCAGAAAGCTGGAGGCAGAACCTGATGCAGAGGCCATGGAGGGGAGCTGCTTACTGGCTTGCTCCTCCTGGCTTGCTCAGCCTGTTTTCTTATAGAACCCAGGACCACCACTCAGGGACAGCAGTACCCACACTGGCTGGGCTCTCCCCCATGTATCACTGATTAAGCAAATGTCCTTCAGGCTTGCCTACAGCCTGACCATTTTCTCAATTGGAGTTCCTACATCTCCGATGGCCGTAGCTTGTGCCAAGTTGACGTAAAGTCGCCAACACACTGACCAAAAGCAACAATGGGTTTTCTTTGGCTTAACAATTTCGGGTTACAATCCATCATGGAGAGGAAAGTCAAGTCAGGAACTCAAGCAGCCAATCACATCACAGCCACAGGCAAGAGCAGAGAGAAACAGACCAGCCATGCCACCTGCTGCTGCTTATGCTCAGCTAGCTTGGCATTTTTACCCAGTTCAGGAAACCCGGCTCAGGGGCGGCACCACCCATAGTGGGCTGGATAAATCCACAATCAAGACATGGCCTCAGGCCAACAGTGGTCTAGATAATCCTTCAACTGAGACTCTTCCCAGGCGGACTGACCTTTAAAACTAACCAGCACAGGTCCAGAGCGAGCAAGAAGCCAGTCTGGGCTGCAGGAGGCTCTGTCTAAAAACAATAACAAAAATCAATTGCAAATGTGTTGCAAATGATTCCCGCCCCCCTTTTTTAATTGCTAGAGATCAAATCCAAGACTTCAGGCCTGCTAGGCAAGGGCTCTACCCTTGCATTGAGTTCCTTCCTCCACCTCATCACCATCCTATACACACACACACACACACACACACACACACGTGTGTGACCATATAACATACATATGTGACCATATAACAAATTCGCAGAAATCAAATTACCAAATGCTAGGGTAGGGGGTATATTCTTGCAAGTTAGATGAATACTGCCAAACTGCTCACCACAGAAATTGCATCTATATGCCAACCATTTACTCGAGAGCTTGATTCCTCCTGTCTTTGCCAAACTTCTTTTATCCCTGCAAATCTGATAGCTGACATTAATCTGTGAATTTTACTTTTCATTTTCTCATTGTGAATAAAGCCTAATCGCTTTTCCTCCTCCAAGAGGCATATGTATTCCCTTCTCATGAAATGCCAATTTTTCTATTATGGTTGGTCTTTTTTTTTAAAGATCTATCAGAGCTTTGTTATATTAAGAAAATTGCTTTTTGGATGCGATGGAAGTCACAGATAGTTCTCCTGTGTGTTATTTGTCTTGAGATAAAAAAAAAAGTCTATGTTTTCGGCCTTAAAGTGTTGTTCCAGTCTAATTTGCTCATCGGTGTATGGAAGTGTGTGAAATGTCACTTTAAGATTTTTCTCTTCAAAGGCTTTTTAGCGCAGCAGGATTTTTGGAAAGCATCTTCCATTGGCTGTGCTGCTGGGACTGCCCAGGTGGGGATTTAGGACAACTCTCAACTCTTGATGAATCGAGAGGTTGCCTTCTTCCCCGAGGCCTCTCGAGAGCACTGGGAAGCGCCCAAGCTCTGAATCGCTTCAGGCATTTACCTGTGCTCTTATAAATCTCAGTTCCAGAGAGCGACATATTTTTGACTCCTTTTCAGGATTCTGGAACGGACCACCTGGTTTGGCCTTTAATCATCCCGCCACTTGCCACCGGTGCAGAAGGTTTAAGCCGTTGGAAAACATCTGTTCGGTAGAAAAGAGACCTCTTTCTCTTGGCAGGAGCCATTGTGCACCGCTGCCACCGAGAGCCCGCCTCCTGCACCTGGCTGCCCACCACCCTCATCAAGGTCCTCCCCTAGCTCCTCTGGCCTCTCTGCCCTGGTAGCCACCAGTTCCCTGGCTAATTTTTCTGGGTAGGCTGGCCATTCTTTCTTCTTCAGAGTGACTTATTCACTGGGCACGGGTCCAGGTAATGAGTTCTGAATAATGGGGCATTCTTTGGAAGAAATAAATGGAGAATTAGAAGTGCCAAGGAAAATACAAAAATCAACAGAATGAGAAAAACATCACAACAAATTATGGATTCTTTAGAGCTGGTAAATGCCAGAATGCAAAATGTAGAAAAATAACTCATGTCTACAATACCCCTTTCCTTCCGGTTTAGATGTAAAATCTGCTTTTATTTTGTTTGTTTGTTTGTTTGTTTGTTTGTTTGTTTTGAGTGCTAGAGGATGAACCCAGGACCTTCAACATGTAGGTAAGCCATCTACCACCACTGAGTTTCATCCCCATATTTCTTTCTATTTTCTATTTTGAGGTAAGATCTCACCTAATTGCCTAGCCTGGATTTGAACTCACTATGTAGCCCAGACAGGTTATGAGTTTGCAATCCTCCTGTCTCGGCCTCCTGAGTAGCTTGGATTCCAGGTCATGCCCTTGAGCCTTGCCTTTGGTTGTTTTTCCATGTGACAATGAGGCTGAAAATAATTATCTGTATGGGGCTTATAAAGAGAATATTGTCGAGGAGGCTGACAGTTTTGAAAAGCTGATGCGAGCTTTCACGATCTGTTATTAGTGATGTCTCACGGCAATGCAGGCGGTGCCTCCCGATGCTTGAATCTGCAATGGTGCGCGTGCGCGCACGCACGCACGCGCGCGCACACACACACACACTCACACTATACATTAGCCCTTCCAGTGGTAGCCACTGCTTGTATTTTCCACAATGTACCATTTAATACTGTCAGCATGATGCGACCAACCGCCATCTAGGAGACAAACCTCTGTAGGTCTATGATGGATTTCCTTGCTCTCTCTCTCTTTCCTTCTTCCTCTCTAACCCCACCCCAAGGTCTAACTATGGCCCTGGCTGACCCAGAGCTCATTGAGTAGAGAAAGTTTTTGTCTCTGCTTACTGAGTGCTGAGACAATGGTAGTGTTCACTACCATATCTAGCTGGAATTTTCTAGCTTAGGTTAGTTGATGTTGAGTGACTTATCCTTATTGTGTGATGTTTTACTTTTTTGACGTTTTTTGGGGGGCCACTACCCAACTTCCAAATAAATCATACACGGAGGCTTATTCTTAGTTATGAATGCCCGGCCTTAGCTTGACTTGTTTCTTGCCAGCTTTTCTTAAATTATCCTGACTACCTATTGCCTCTGAACTTTTACCTTTCTTACTTCTGTATGCCTAATTTTCCTTCTTACTCCATGGTTGGCTGGACAGCTGACCCCTTAGTTTCCTCCTCTCCTTGTTCCCTTGTTCTTCTCCCAGAGTTCTCCTATTTACTCTCTCTGCCTGCCAGCCCCGCCTATCCTTACTCCTGCCTTGCTTTTGGACATGCATCTCTTTATTCGGCCCATCAGGTGTTTTAGACAGGCACAGTAACACAGCTTCCCAGAGTGAAACAAATGCAGCATAAACAAAAGTCACACACCTGAAAATAACATTCCCCAACATATCCAAATTGTGCATGTCAACTTTCCATGGGCTGGGGCCCCAGACCAAATACCAGGGAGAAAAAGAACTGAGTGCGAGGAGCGTTCGTCTCTCTGCTTCCTGATTGCTGAGGCAACGTGACCAGCTGCCTCACGCACCTGCTGTCACACCTTCCTACCATAATTCAAAGTGTTTTTAAGTTGTGAGCCCAAAGAAAACCATCCTTAAGTCACGGTTGTTGGGCATTTTGTCAACACGATGAGAAAAGTAACCAACACCTGTTAGGAATTCTGATAGCTTTGACTCTGTACAATTTCCATTAAAAAGGGGAAAGACGTGTGTTTACAGAGTAGTATATGGAAAGACGTGTGTTTACAGAGTAGTATATGGAAAGACGTGTGTTTACAGAGTAGTATATGGAAAGACGTGTGTTTACAGAGTAGTATATGGAAAGACGTGTGTTTATAGAGTAGTATATGGAAAGATGTGTGTTTACAGAGCAGTATCTGGTGTATTCCTGACAGGAGAGAATTCAGTCTGGACCAGCAATCAAGAGTCCAGTCATCCACTTCACGGCTTATCCGCTGTGCTGACTCGGAGGGCTCTCAATGACCAGCCCCAGCTTTCTCTATCTGGTCTTTCCTCTGCTCCCCACATTTATGGTGGCAAACCCCAGAGGCCCCTACAGACATTCATGCCTTACACGGCAATGTCTGTGAGCCACCGCACACCCAGCTCTCAGCCAGACTGCAAATGTAAGACAGCGACTGAGACCCCTCTCAGCACAGCGAGTGTTCTCAACTCACTCCTATCCCACCCAGTTGAAACGAAACGAGAATGTCCTGGTTGTAATGACTCTAGCGGATGCAGCTTCTACAGAGGTTACTAAACTACAGAAGCATGGTGTTCGTGGAGGGCCTCTGAGGGACACACATATGGAGAGGCCCGGAAACATAGCTCCTCCACGTTTAGGATAACTCACTCCTGTGTGCTGTCTTCCCACGCCCAGCTTCAGACCCTCCCTCAAAAGCCATGCTAGAGTTTTGTCTATGTCTGTCTATGTCCAGATGACTTGGGTTTCCAGGGGCAGAAACTCCCAGGACAAGGAAGGACAGGCTGATTCCCAAAGTGCAGTTTGACGTCATGAACAGAAGGGGACAGTGGGGGACAATGGGGTAGAGCACAACGTCTCTCCATCTCTGCTCTCCCCATCAGCTCCCACCTCGACCGGTACAGACAGGAACTTCCACCATCCAGAAGGCTAGACCTCTTCCACTCCAGACTCAGAGCCTGTTGCTTGGGCACTGCAGAGGGCTGGTGTGGGCCATGTGCCCACTCCATTGAAGTGTTCTGATGGACAGTTCCCACTAGATCTTCAAGGTAGGGATAGGTATGAAGCGCAGGGGCTGTGGTAGACAGAACAGAGCCTCCCCAATGGCCACAGCTCTCTTAGACTCTGTTCTAAGCATTCAAATATATGAGCTCCTGGGGGGCCATTCTTATGAAAACCCACACATTCCACTCTCTGGCCCCTGTAGGCTTGAAGCCATATCAAAATGCAAAAGATACATTCAGTCCAACTCCAAAAATCCCCATAGTCTACCGCAGTCTCAACAACGTTTAAACGTCCAGAGCATCTTCTGAGACTCGCGGCAATCTCTTCACTATAACCCTCTGTAAAATCAAAATAAAAAAAAAAAGGCAGATCACATACTCCCAACATAGAGTGGCACAGAATATATATTACCACTCCAGAAGGGAGCATAGCGAGGAAATACTAGACCAAAGCAAGACAGAAAACCATCAGGGAAAACTCCCAGTTCTACATCTCCATGTCTAATGCCAAAGGGCTCTTCAGATCTCCAACTCCTTTCGGCTCTGTTGACGGCAGCCCACTTCTCGCTCTCTCTTGGTTCCGCTTCCAGTCCGCAGCTCTCCTTGGCAGATGTCTCCTGACTCTGACATCTCTAACATCTTGGGGTCTCCGATGCCATCCATGCTCCACCTTCACAACTTCATGAAATGGTCTCTCCGGGCCTCCATGCAGGGACACCCCTGACACAGGGCTGGCCTCAGTGGCTTTCCTTAGCCACAGAGAAAGATTCTACAGATTTTTGTACCCTTGACTCTAAAGCCACTTGGCCAAAACTTCCAAGTTCTATTGCTTGAAGAGGTTTGAACTCGGCCCTTCTTCTATTGCATGTGCACCAGCTTTCTCTGGTTGATGGTTTCCTTCATGGCTTAAGCTTTCTTTAGTTCCTTTTCACAAGTTGCACACATATCTGGGAGGGGGCTTAGCCTGAGGTCATTACTCTATTCCATTTAACACCAGGTTTTTCCTTAAACATTTTATGTCCTTGAACACAGGAATTGGCTCCAACAAAACATTCCCTGGTGCTCTGTAGTAACAGGGGCGGCGGCCCACCTCCATCAGTGCTCCTTTTCAAATTGTGCATTTTGCATTTTTCCTTGCTCTGCTTACTCTTTTTCATTGTAGACCTGCATTAGAGTGATGGGTAATAACCACAGGACACAGTCACCATTAGGCTGTCTTGAAATCTCCTCTGCCAACACCGTTAATCCAAAATTCTTCAGTTTACCCTCAGGCAGATTTTTAGGACAAGGGCAGAAAGCAACCACATTCTTGGCCAAAATATCACAAGAATGGTCACTATTCTATTGCTGTGAAGAGACACCATGACCAAGGCATCTCTTTTAAAGGAAAGCATTTAATTGGGGGTTTGCTTACAGTTTCAGAGGTTTAGTCCATTATAATGATGGGGAACATGAGGGCATGCTGGCAGGCACTGGAACAGTAGCTGAGAGATACATCCTGAGAGAGAGAGAGAGAGAGAGGGGGGGGGGCCTGGCATGAGCTTTTGAAGCCTCAAAGCCCACTTCCAGTGGAACAATTCCTCTAATAAAGCCACACCTACTCCATCAAGGCCACTCCCACTCCAATAAGGCCACACCTACTCCAACATGACCACACCTATGCCAATAAGGCCACACCTACTCTGACATGACCACACCTATTCCAATAAGGCCACACCTACTCCGACAAGCCACGCCTCTAATCCTTTCAAAAGAGTTCTGTTTCCTGGTGTCTAAGCATTCAAATATATGATCCTAGGTGGGCCGTTCTTATGCAAACCACCACACGTCCTATTCTATGACTCAAGTTAGCTATCCTACTTGGAGGAACGGATCCTCCTTTCCAGCCTCCAAACCCCATCACCGCCATATTTGATTTTTAGGAGTTCTGCAATCAAGTGGACTTCTACACCTTCAACTGACGCTTGTGACAATTCGTGATGATAGCAACAGGAAATCAATACAGGTGTTGAGAAGATAAAACCCACAGCCACTGTGTTCCTCCTGTCCTCCTTGCCCTTCCTATCTGGGCTGAGTCTTTTCAACAGTCCCCATGTTGAAGCCCCAACCATCTGGAAACGGCATCATTCCAGACACAGCCGAGGTCAACAAGGTCCTCTGGGTGGGCCCCAATCCAACGTGGCGTCTATCCCATGAGAAAAAAACACTAGGACACAGACCCATGGTGCAGAGGAAGATCGTGTTTGGACAGCAGGAAGGAGAACCTCTGCAGGCTGAGCAGCCAGGCGTCAGAGGCTAGCCCTGCAGACAACTCTGGGTCCAACTTCTAGCCTGCTGAGCCATGAAGCAGTGGACTTTGGTGGCTGAAACTCAGCTCTGATGGACACATCAGCTTTCACGCAGAGGTGAAATGCTACCTCCTTTTCCACAACGCCTGATAGACCCAGATCACAGCACAGCCCTTGTCTGAGAATATCTCCTGGCTGAGACTTAGGGTTGTCTAGCCAGGATCACAGAGCCAGATACCGGCAGGGCCAGGAAGGGAAGTGGTTAGTGAGAGGAGCAGGTTAAGTCTAAGTGGCATCTCTCAGTGTGTGCTGGCTGCCACTCTTCCTGCTGGTGCCTAGCTTTCTCTGCTTTCATGGAGGTTAGGTTTATGGAACAGCCCTCTTTCCTCCTGTCCCTGCTATGGAAAGCAATAGTGTTGGCAGGGGAGGCACTGCCCGTGGACCTGTGTGCAGAAGCCCACGCTGAGAACCAGTGAGGCTAGCTGGATGCGCACGCACTGCCCTATGCCAGGGCCACAACTGCTGCTTGGCTTCAGACACTTGTCACGAGGGGCGAGTGCAGGCTGAGACCCACCCGAGTCTTATATTCTCTCAAATGAAGTGGGAATCTGGATTAGAAACAAGAGGACCTAAACCCGCTCTGTAAACATCAGCAACTACATAAAAATAAAAGTTAAAAACTGCTGGCCACTTTAGACCTATTATGATGGCTTCTGTCAAAAAAGAAAAAAAATGCAGGAGCCAAAACGTGTTGGCAAGGATGTAGAGAAATTGGAATCTTTCACACCACTGGTGGGAATATAACACAAGGCAGCCGCTGTGGAAAACTGCGTGCCAGTTCCTCCAGAAGCTATATAGAATGGAATGTGACTTCACAACTTCGATTCTGGGTACGTACCCCCAAATTTCTAAAGGCAGAAGCTCGAGGATTTATTTGCACACCTGTGCTCATAATGGCATTAGTGACAAGAGGTGAAAATGCAGAAGCAGTCCCCGGGTCACCTGCCAGACGAGCAGGTGATGAGGTACAGTGTACACACGCCAAGGAACGACTTAGCCTTCCATGGGAGAACATTCTGAAGTAGGTTGCAGCACGGATGCACTTGGAGGACTGCTCCATGAAGTGTCAGTCACAAGAGGATGCGTACTGTGTGCACATGAGGTTCTCAGAGTCGTGCTCACAGGGATAATGTAATGACAACAGTCAGGGCCAGGAGAGCAATGGCAGCGACCGTTGAATGGAAATAGCGTTTTTGGTTCTGCAGGATGTAGCAATCTGGGAACGGGAGGTGGAAATGGTTGTACAGCCCTGTGGGTGCACGGAAAGGCACGGGACTCTACACTTGCTTAAAGATGGTCAAGTAGTAAATGTGAGGTTGTGACACAGTTTGAAACGTGAAAACCAACGCATCGTTCTGGCCAAGATGCATTTACAGAATAGCATCCCGCTTACAGCCTCCAGTTTAACTACTTTCTAGTGGCCCCATGTATTCGTGTCTTATGTAGTCAATTAGAAGGTAAAATTTCGTGAAAATAGGAGCTCTGACTTAAAGTTCTCCAGTGTTCTTCTGGAGAGCCACTCAGAGCTCTGAAGACAACAGCAGATGGCAGATGCCCTTCCTAATATTATCTAACACACACACACACACATACACATGCATGCTCGATCACTAACTCATATTCATGTGCACATACAACCACACACATTTGCATACACACACTCAAACACACACACACATGCAACCCAATCATTAACCCATATTCAGCCACTCATGTAAACATACAACCACATACATTTGTGAGTGTGCGCACACACACTCACACATACACACTTTCTCACTAACTCATATTCAGTCACTTGCATGCACATACAACCACACACACATGTACACACACACACATGTACACACACACACACACACACACACACCTAGGTGTTAGAAAGTCCCATGCTGTCTGCACAGCTGAGACCAGAGGAGACTGCCATGTAGTTTCAGGCCAGGATGCTAGGAGTTCTGAGAGAATCCATCCTGTCAAGGACATGAAGTCAGGCTCAGGGGAGTAGGGGGGGAAAGGGCCGACCATGTTACAAAGTTTCACCTTCATCCAAGGTGATGAGAATTACTGAAGCTCTTATGTTGTTATGATGGGATTGGATTTGATCTTGAGATAAATCATATAAAACCGAGAGCCGGGGAGACAGCTCACGGTCAAGTGCCTGCCAAGCGAGCATGAACACTTGAGTTTAATTCCCAGCACCCACGTTAAGTAAGCAATAAACAAGCAATGCAGCCGCGTATGCCTGGTGAGCGCAGACAGGGTTCTCCAGGGCTCTCTGGCCGGATGATCTAGTGGAATTAACAAACTCAAGGTTCACTGAGAGACTGTCTCAAAAGAATAAGATAGAGAGTATAGATGGAGACACCCAATATTGATTTCTGAGCTCTACATGCATGTACGCATGTGTGGACTGCATGAACACGTGCGTGTGTGTGCACACATATACACACAGGTGGAAGCAAGAAAGAAAGAAGAAAAAGGGAAATAAATAAGTAGAAGAGAAAAGGAAAGGAAAAAAAATCCTGGTATGTGCTTCTGATAGACTCCTGAGAAAGCTGAAGCCCCTCACCACAGTCCTACAGGGTTGCCATGCCAGTGTCTGGACACTGAGTTGCTTGGGACTTGGGGGGGGGGCTGCAGCAGCCTAGGAGGCTTCGGGGAGGGAGGTGATGGTGTGAATGAGACCCATCAAGGGCAGGTGGCTGTGTGTCTTCTTCATTGTGTGCGCACACACACTGAGAATGGGGGCAAATCTTAGCTGCCTGCATCAAGACTGTCCATAGGTTAAGCCTGTGTCCCCAGTTCCAGGCTTAACATGGCTCCCATGGAGGCCTGTCTGAGGTCCCACCATCAGACCCTCTGTGCTCTCTGGAGACACCTGGAGGAGATATCTAGACCTTCAGCTTGAAAGATCACAGACAAGGTACCAAGTACTCAGTAACCCATGGCAACCCCTAGAGGCTGCTAGAGCCTCAGCAATGAGGAGCTTCCTCCCAAGGAAACTGCCGGTTCCCCTGAGACTGGCCCAAGCTGGGCGATCTTAGGATGACCTTCAACCATAACACTCATAACGGCAGTGTCTGAAGGGGACGATAGCCACCCATCTAACACCCCACCATGCTGTGAGCCATAGTAGGAGGAAAGATCTGAACAAAAGGAACAATGTCTATGGCTATTTCTCTTTGCTTACCTAGCTCACCCAGTTCTTTAACATCGAGCCCCCAAACCCCAAGATCAGAAGTCACTAGCCAGCCATGATGGGCAAAGCCTCTTATGGCCTGGGCAATACTGTCAGTAGGTCTCCCTTGGGACAGCTTGGGTAAAGGTGGCAGGAAGGATGTCTTTAGGTAATCTAGTGGTTATTGCCTAGGAGAGTCTGGGTGGCTGGTCGTCCCAGGTGATGGAACTTGGTGATGGAAGCTCAATTCTTCATTCCCAGCCTTGATCATTGGGGAAGACACCTAGGCTCTACAGGACTGTCACGAGCTGTCCTCAAATCAGCCTGCACTTCTAAACATAGATGGGGTACTTCAAAGGCCCCAGGGCCCCAGGCTGTCTCTCACCAGCCTCCAGGACCTCTGCTTTCTCCCTGGCCTATACCTCATCTTTCTGCTTCCTCTGTGTGGCAGTTCCTGCAAGTGGCCGACAGCAGCCACTGAAAACACACACAGCTTCCAGACAAGCCCAGTCATCTTTTCAGCCCCAATATAATATCTGTGCCTGGACTTTGAACCTCAGCGGTGGAGTCCGCCATGCTTCTCAGGTGATGGGGCAATTCATTAAGGCTTTCCCAGACCTCGAGGAGGGCTTTGAGCAGGTCTCTGAAGGCAGGACGAGATAGAATGGAGGCCATGAGGACGCACGCACCAGTTAAAGAACTGCTTTCAGGAGAGAAAGAAGGTCCCTAGTCCCCCAAGCCCTGAGGACTTTATATTTTACTTGCAACCCTACTATCAAACCACCTACTCTCAGAGCCCCACTGATGGTACAGCACACACTCTGAGGATCAAGACAGTGCACAATCAGGGACTCTGCTCCCTTACCCACCCCATAGAACCCTTCTTCCCACACCTTTACTCTGACAGAGCTGGGAGACTGCAGGGACCTGTGTGACTTGGAGGGGCTTGATGTGACTGTCCTAAGACACTTGCCTGGTACCTGGTAAAATCACTTGAAGCCCTGATTTATCTTACAAATTCAAAGCATTTGGGGGTGAGGCTTAGAGTGGGACACTTGCTTGACACACCCCAGTACCTAATAAATAATAATGATAATAATAAATAGTAGTAGCCTTAATAATGTGATGGTGATAGTAATAGCAATCTAAATAATAACAAAATACAATAATTTAATATAATAATAATTATAATAATACAATAGCATCCTAAATGAAAAAGACAAATGAAGATGGATCTTTTTGAACAAAACAGATGGGCATAATATCTGTCGAACACGTCATGGGCGGCAACAACGAAAATGCTAAATAATTAATAATTTGTCTTTTCCCCTAGAATATGTCCCCCACACTAAAACAGCTGCTTCAAGAGCCACACGTCAACCTGCCGCAGATTTGTTCGTCTTGTCTTCTGCATCATCCAATCAGTAAGGAGTGTTTTATGATACAGTTAGCAAGGGCTTACGCGGGACAGACACTTCTGTCCTCACGTCATATGCAGGTGATTGCCAGCATTGATTCATCCGCTCCCTGGGGCTGGCATGGCCATCTTCCCACGGCCATCCTTAGCACATGGGCTTCTTCTGGCTGTCACGTCTGTCACCTCTTGGCTGCAAAGCGGCTGCCATGGCTGCGGGCATCGTACCCTCACGCAAAGAGGAACAAAAAGGAGAAGGCGATGGCTACGAGAGCATCCGAGAGAGAGGTAAAGGTAGCTGTGGTGGAGGAGGTAAGACGACAGTTCTGAGATGTCATTAGGAGGCAGAAGTGACAGGGCTTGCTGGTGGCAAAGTGAGGACTAACGTCGAGCTTCGGTTCCAGGTAGACGGAGGTGAACAGAAAGAGCAGATTCTGTGTAAGGGGAAGGAAGGGCCTTGATCACCCTAAGGCCATGCATGCAGAGATGGCACAAAGAATTTTTTTGGGGGGGGGTGTTCTCTGTAGCTTTGGAGCCTGTCCTGGAACTAGCTCTTGTAGACCAGGCTGGCCTCGAACTCACAGAGATCCGCCTGCCTCTGCCTCCCGAGTGCTGGGATTAAAGGCGTGCACAACCACCGCTTGTAAAAACAAATTTAAAATGTGGAGTTGAGAAACTGGGTGTGGTGGCCCAAGCCTTGACTCTAGCTTTTGGGAGGCGGAGGCTGGTGGATCTCTGAGTTTGGATCCCCAGCACCCACACAGGAGCTGGACATGCCATCACACTCTGTCATCCCAGCACAGGGGCAGATCGCTGGCACCCATGGGGCAGTGTAGCCCAGTTGGTGAGCTCCAGGGTCAGTGAGGGGACTTGTCTCAGAAATCAAAATAAAGCATGATATCTGATGGAGATTTCTGGCCTGCTCTCTCTCTCTCTCTCTCTCTCTCTCTCTCTCTCTCTCTCTCTCTCTCACACACACACACACACACACACATAGAGTCAAGCACACATAAATATACACATGCACATGTATACACACATAGACACACAGAAGCACACACAGCCTCTCTCTCTCTCTCTCTCTCTCTCTCTCTCTCACACACACACACACACACACACACACACACGCTGTAAATGGAGATGAGGGAGTAGCAGAACCCCGAAGAGAGATGGAGAGGCCGGAGACCCAGAAAAGAAGCTCCCTGTGAGGGAGACAAGCAAGACCTCAGGCAGCAGGAAGAGGCCTGCAGTGTCCATGGCTGGACACCACAGCTGTGAAACACCGCACCCACTCGGGCCATTAGCTAACTGATGACCTCACTGTGGGATCAGTTCACTGGTGGAGCCACGGTTCCAGTTTAGGGTGGGTCGGAGAGTCTTAGGAAATAAGGAAGTGAAAGCACCCAGAAACTGTGCTGGGAGGGGTGGTTGTGGGCCCAAGGTCACAGGTTGCTCTTGTTCAGGGACTTCCTTTTCTCTCTGTAACAGGTACAGAGTGAGCAAGCATGCAAGGCCTGGAGCTGGGGCAGCGTCTTGAGGCCAGGTTGTGGAAATATTGCAACAGTGTAACCAGGTTGGGAAACACTGCTGCAGATGAGGCCAGGAGATAAAAGGATAGATGCCAATGAGCTTGGCCCTCACCTTCACTGAGCTAAGGAACCAGACTTGCAAGTCACCTAAATAGCAACTACTGCTTAGGAGAAACAAATCCCCTTGCTTACTCCATGTTGACTCTACTTGACAAGCACTCAAAAGAGCAGTCAATAGGCAACCTCCTGCCGTTTCTCACACCCCTGGGAACTCCTCAGGACATAAATCTCCCCACACCTGGATGAAAACTCTGCCAGACCCATGATTTCATCTTGGGAAACAGACTGAGGTCACTGTCAGTAGCAAACAGAGACACAGTTCTGGAATTTGGTGTCCCAGCACTCTAGAGGCTGGGGCAGACATAGCTCTGTGAGTTCGAGGCCAGCCTGGTCTACCAAGTAAGTTCCAAGCCAGCCAGAACCACACAGTGAGACTCTGTCTCAATAAGATAAAATAACCCAAGATGAATAAAATGACCAAACAGCAAAAATAAAACAAAAACAAAAATCACCTGAGTTTGCATCCAAGTCTGTTGAGCTCAGAGGTGGAAAGGAAACGCTGGCTGGCTCCTCACCTTGGCTGCTTGCTCCTCCTGCTTCCCTTAACTCTTCCCTGACTAGGCTGCTTGTTCAAGGGACAAGCGACAGACACAGTCTTTCTTGCCCACTACTTCTACTTCTTGCCTGGGAACTGCGACGGCTGCTCTTGGCTTTCTGGCTCCCACTGATGGAAAAGCTGAGTTCCCACGGAGCTTCTGTGGCTCCTGTACAGTATTGGAGATTCCTTTTTGCAGTCTCTTGACTTGGCGGAGGCTCTGGAACTCTGCCCTCAGCCTCATGGAGATGCTGTGTCCTCTAGCTTCCTGCTGCGGGATCCCCTTCCCCCACCCACATTACACCCATGGGATATCACCCAACTCCCCTCCCCTCCAGACTTTCCTCCTGTGTGGTCCACATCTGCCCAACAGAAAGCACTAGGGGCTGTCACCAGCACATTTTCTTCTTTCTGCCAAGTTCACGAGTATACAAGTGGCTTGAGTTTTATGGGCTGTTAGTTCAGGAACCCATGCAAAAAGTGTTGACTCAGTCCTGCCAGAGGGGCTAATTCAAGAATCCTTCTCTTCTTCTCCTTCTCCTTCTCCTTCTTCTTCTTCTTCTCTCTCTCCCTTTCTTTTCCATCTCTTGATCCTGAGGAGGATGGGGGATTCCAGGGCCCCGAGAAGAGCCTTAGTCATGTTCTCTAGATTCAGGTTCAGAACCTTGGTTAAGCCACCTGCTTCCAGAAAACTCCTTAATGAGCAAACAAACCACCACTGTTTCAGCCAATGACACACAGCTGGAGTCCATTACCAGCCAGACAATGGCTGGCCTGCTTTACCACAATGAACGACTTCTGGGCTCCCTTGGCATGGTAAAGCCAAGGTTGATCATTTCTGAGGTCCCACCTACAATTTGTCAACTCTAAATTGTCACGAAAGCAACATGCTTTCAGTAGACGCGATACTCTCCACATTCTCAGGCTGGGTCTTTCCCTGGGCGCAGGCTGATGTTTTTCTAGGTGAGGGAAGTGAGATACATTCTAGCTTAGGGTCTTTTCAACTCGGTTTGGGTTGATGGGTTTAACACAACATAGTTCCTTCATGGAAGCTGAGCGGCTCAAAAGCCAGTGTACATGAAGACAGCAGATGTCAGTGGTTTTGTGGTTGGAGACAAGAGTTTCAAGTTCAGGAAGGAAGAAAGCTGGAATAAGGTTAGACGTGCTGGTTGATATCAGAGGCGTGCACTCTTGCTGGCCAATGTACAGTCGGAAACAGCAGTAAGTATGGCCTTAAATGTGCATCTGTGTGAAATTATATATAAACAAACATAGATATTATCTTAGTCAGTTCTGGCTGCTATGACAAAAATACTGCAGATTATGTGGCAGTGTGGACAGACATGTATTTCCTACAGCTCTGGAGGCTTAGGAGGTCCAAGTCCAGGATGTTAACTTAGTTGGTTCCTGCTGAGGGCCGTTTACTAGTACATAACCTCCTTGTTGTGGTCTCACAAGAGTATAGACCAAAAGTAAGTTCTGGTGTCTCTTCTTATTGTTTTTAAGGTTTAAAAGGTCTTTAAATTTGTATTAATGTTTGTGTGTACTTGTGAGTACAGGTGCCTATGAAGTCCAGAAGAGGGTGGCAAGACTCCTGGAGTTAGAATTACAGGCAGTAGTTAAGTCACCCAATGTGAGGGTTGGGAATTAAACTTGGGGCCTGTTTTTTTTTTTTTTTTTTTTGGTTTTTCAAGAAGGGTTTCTCTGTAGCTTTGGAGCCTGTCCTGGAACTAGCTCTTCTAGACCAGGCTGGCCTCAAACTCACAGAGATTCGCCTGTCTCTGCCTCCTGAGTGCTGGGATTAAAGGTGTGCGCCACCATCGCCCGGCGGGTCCTCTGTTCTTAATCCCTGGGCCATCTCACCAGTCTCTGTTTCTCTTTTTATAAGACTATTGATGGAGACATCATCCCAATGATCAAATCTACCATTTATCACCTCCGCCGAGGCCTATCTCCAAATACTTCCACACTGGTGGTAAGAGGTTCCATACATTCATTTTAGGGGGACATACTCAGTCCATCACAGATGCATGTGTGTGTGTACATTAGGTACACATACTTCCATACAGATATTGCATGTGTCACTCTGTAGACCAAACTGGCCTCAAACTCACAGAGATCTGCCTGCCTCTGCCTCCCGAGTGCTGGGATTAAAGATGTGCACCACCGCCACCTGGCCAGATACTGGCTTTTAAATACTATTTTTCCACTAAAGAGAATCTGAGTTCCTTGCAAGAGTGGGCAGCTCAGGACAGGAGAGGCGTGTGTGAGCATTGAGTACCTTGTGTCAAAAAGCAAAGCAATGCTCGAGGTATAATGGCGGCATGCCAAAAGGTCACTGAAGACTGCTGGACTGAGTGCTTGGCTCCATGTTGATCTAAACAGATACAGGAATAAACCGAGAACATGGGGAAGAAATCAGACCCAGAGTCCCTTCCCAGAGACACTCAGGATCATGTAGGAGGAATGTTTGATATTAAGGGTCTTAACTGAGTGAGCAAGGTTGGGGCATGAGCAATGGGGCACATTGAAACTGTCCCATCAGAGAGGGGGCAACAAAAATACAGGGTCACTTCTGCAATTCTGGCCAAAGATAGACAATCTACAGTTAGCTATGACAAAGCACCAGATTGAAGAACCTGATACCCCAAACTGACCTAGAATCTTTGAAGATGCTAAGGTCATGACCATCAAGGAAAGGGTGGGAAACTGACCAGAGAGAACCAAGGTACCAAGGTCAGCTGTAACTCTGAACAGCTTCCTTTTTCTGCAGAAGAAGCTGTTAGGACAACCAGGGAAATATGAAAGGGATCTGGGGTCAGTAAGACATCTGGTGTGTGTGTGTGTGTCTGTGCGTGTATGTATAGAGGTCAGTGGAGGATGTCCTGCATCTGGTGATCTGGTGTGTGTGTGTGTGTGTGAACAGAGGTCAGAGGAGGATGTCCAGCATTCTACTCTATCCTGTTCCATCTCATTCCCCTGAGACTGGGTCTCTCATTGAATTTAGAGCTAGGCAAGCAGTCAGCAAGCCTCAGCAATCCTTCACCTCCATCCCCGTGGGGCTGGGATTACAGGTGCACCATGCCCGGCTTTTTATATGTGTGCTGTCCTTATGCTTGCACAGCAAACCATCTTACCTTACACCGAGCCATCTCCCTGGCCCACGGAAGATGGCCTTTAGTTTTAGGAATTACACGCTGAAGTTAAGAATCCACTGAAGCAATGAATTATGCCAGTGTGGTAATGAATTACACCAATGAGGTAATGAATTATACCAATGAGGTAATGAATTATGTCAGCGAGGTAATGAATTAAGCCAGTGTACAGTCACCTATAAATATCAGATTGGACAACAGATTGGCAGCTTAATCTCAAATAAGTGTTTTCATCCATTGAGCCTGCCTTGCCCCACTCCCCAACAGGATTTTTCTAGCTCTGGGAGGCTGGTCTCCAGCTCACCGTCTCTATGTTTGGACTGCAGAAATGTGGTCGGCATTTTGATTAAGAGTGAACAGCAGCAAAGGGGACAAGTCTTAGCAACAGTAAATTTCAAACTAGCTGAGGAACTTGAATGCTCGGAGTGCAAAGGAAGGATAAATGCTTGAGGTAGTAGATATACCATTCCCAACTTGATCATCACACAGCGAGTACACGCCTTGAACTGTCACACCAAACCCCAGCAATGTGCACAACTGTAGTGTGTCAGTTTGAAAAAAAGTTTGCAAAAAAGAGCAGAGAACCCCGGAGTGGGCTCTGGGGTGTGTGTCCTTTAACCAGTGTGAGATTCCGACTCTGTTTTACCAAGCTCGCTTTATGGTCCCAGATTTCTTCTACTTGGGGGTGAGGGGGGATGGAAAGGGTAGGGTGAGGTAGAAGTCAGTGTTGGGGTGTGTGGAGCTGAGGCAGAGTGCTTCCCAGGGGGACCACTAGTCAGGACCTTTCTCGCGCTGCACCAGGAGAGGTCTCTGGTTGGAGCTCTGGGAGACACAGTTCATGCTCACTGTCTCTGACAGCAACCCTACAGGTGTGCCAGGTGAAGAAATGATTCCAGTCCCACCAAGTCAGTGGTTCTCAACCTGTGGGTTGCAACCCTCTTGTGTGTCGAAATACCTCTGGGGGGAGGGGGGTGGCCTAAGATCACTGGAAATACAAAATATTTACATATGAATCATAGCAGCAGCAAAAATACAGTCATGAGGTAGCAACAAAAATCATTTTATGGTTAGGAGGTCATAACAACACGAGGAACTATAAAAGGTCACAGTGTTAGGAAGGTTGAGAACCACGGCACCAAGTACTCACAATATCGGGGAGACGGAAAATAACTTAGCATGGGAAATTACCTCACACAGTCAATGGTTCATTACATGGATGAAATGCTACATACACGTCTGGCCCTTGTCCAGGTCCTGGGAAAAGCCAGATGAGTAAGCTGTGACTCTGACCACTACTAGGAGCTGGCTGGCTATTCCAGGAGTGGACACTTTCAGGCTGGGGAGATTGCTCAGTTTGTAAAATTCCTTTTGTGCAGACACATGGACCTGAGTTCAGATCCTCAGTATCTGTGTCAATTTCCAGTGGGTGCCTCACAACAGCTGCCATGCAAAGTGTCCAGGAGACAGGAAGACAAACCATGAGAGACATGGAGGAGGGATAGACGAGGGGAGGGGAGGGGAGGGGAGAGGAGGGGAGGGGAGGGGAGAGGAGAGGAGGGAAGGGAGCCGCTGCTGGCTTTCAGGGGATTAGGAAACCCAGAGGTGGGGAAATGGAAATTATTTCCTTAAGAAACTTGATAGTGAAAGTGAGAGGAGGAGGAAGAGGAGGAGGAAGAGGAGGAGGAAGAGGAGGAGGAAGAGGATAAAGAAGAAGAGAAGGAAGAGGAGGAAGAGAAGGAGGAAGATGAGGAGGAGGAAGAGGAGGAGGTGAAGGAAGAGGATGAAGAGGAAGAGGATGATGAGGAAGACAAGGAGGAGTGATGGTGTTCTTTTAGGAGACTTGGGCTTCCTGGGGAGGGGTCTCCTCTTTTTTTCAGTTCATCTTCACTCCCGGCCATGTGGATAAGCCCCGCCCCATGGAAATACTCCTAGGTCAGAAACAGCCCATCAGTAGGCCTCTGTATGATCTGGGGAGGTTCTGTTTGGAAAGGGGAAGGATGCTCCTGGTGTTCTTTACTCCTTCTGGCTCCAAGGGAATAACATGCAAACGAACACCTGCTTCTGAGTCAGCAGTGAGTAACCCCTCTGTGGGATGTCGGCCCTACAACACCCCCCCCCCGCCCCCAACACAGACACAGCGGCCTCTCTTGCAGCTCCTCTGCCACCTAAGGCGCTAGTCCTGGGCCCTGACCCTGGCCCCTGTCACCCTGCCCAGTCACAACCCTGAGTGAGGCCAGTTGCTGGCTGAGTGACCCTCTGGGTGTCTTTTGTTTCCTCACAGGGATCCTCACTGACTTTCTCAGGTGACTACTTCTGGCTCACAAGGGGAAACAGTACACAGAGCAGGAAGTTACCTCATGGACAACGTTCCTCTGGGGAGACTGGGCTGGCTACTCTGTGGTTGGATCCTGCTGGCTTGAATGTGTGTGTGTGTGTGTGTGTGTGAGAGAGAGAGAGAGAGAGAGAGAGAGAGAGAGAAGGGGAGGGAAGGGAAGGGAAGGGAAGGGAAGGGAAGGGAAGGGAAGGGAAG
>JABTXL010005037.1:8776459-8791672 GCA_025134845.1 Neodon shergylaensis | reverse complement strand
AGGGAAGGGAAGGGAAGGGAAGGGAAGGGAAGGGAAGGGAAGGGAAGGGAAGGAGGGAGGGAGGGAGAGACTGTCTCTAGCAGCTTTGGAATCTGACTTCAAAGCACAAGGGAAGTATGAAGATGGAAGAGAAGTCAAAATACCATGGAGAGGGGACTGCTTTGGTGGAAAGCTGGGTAGCACCATTGCCATGATATGGACAGTTAAAGAATCAGAGAAAGGTCCAGGCCTCTGACAGTTCCTTTAGCTGAAGGAGCCCCTGACTGGTCACGTGATCAAGCACGTAGTGGCTGGCTTTCTCTGATTGCTGTTGCCTTTTTTTTTTTTTTAAACCCGGAGCTGGGGTGGGAGAAATGTCCAATTCCCAGTGCTTCAGCTAGCATAGAGGACCTGCCACCAAAACAGCTGTTAACATGGCTGAAGCGTGTTCCTGTTAACTGCTTGAGTCAAGCGAAAGGCCTGGCAGGGATACATTCTGGCTGCTTAGCAGGGAGAGAAATTTCAGAGGTAGCCACCGCAGATGGTAGCAGATGTCGTGAAACTCAGAGCGGAAGCCACCAGGGACTCCACCATCTTAGAGCTAGGCACAAACGCCAAGAACTGTTCCGCTAAGCCAACCACCAATTATATCCCCCAAGAACTCTAGGAGGCCAGAGAGGCTACTGAAGTTTCCTTAATTGATGGCTTTTGTTTCCTTTATGCACAAATCTGCTGGCCCAGGGCTCCACAAAGATCAAACACGTCAGGTGTGTGGAGCTGTATGCGTGTAATTGACAGCGACAGTTGGCTGCAGGAGGCTACTGGTTACAGTGATTCCTTCCACGGTGGCAGGTACCAGAAGTGACTCTGGATGCTGGGCTCTCAGTTCCTTGTACAGTGTCATGTCGTGCGACCCTAAAGAGGCCGGTCGCTGAATAAACAGCTCTGTCATCACCCCACTGATGCTGCCGGTTACTTAGCCACTGAGAACCCGTTTCCTCATCGCTGAAGTGAGAATAACAGCCCCTGTTGTATTGAGCATTGGGATGGCCACAGTGGACACTGTATGGAAAACCCTTGTGCAGTATACTGAACATAGTAAGCATTTAAACAGTGTTAGGGGGCATCCACACCCCGGCTTCCGGAACTGTAGGTTAGGACCCTGTCTCAGTCAGGGTTTCTACTGCTGTGAAGAGACAGCACGACCACAGCAACTCTTATAAAGGAAAACATTTCATTGGAGATGGCTTATTACTATTGTGGCGGGAAGCACAGCAGTGTGCAGACAGATAGGATGCTAGAGGAGCTGAGAGTTCTCCATCAGGATCTGCAGCCAGCAGGAAGAGAGAGACACGGGGCCTGGCTTGAGCTTTTAAAACCTCAAAGCCCACTCCCAGTGACACACTTCTCCAACAGGCCACACCTTCTAATAGTACCACTCCCAGGTGACCAAGCATTCAGATCTAGGAGTCTATGGGCGGGCCATTCCTATTCAAACCTGCACAGACCCCAATGGGGTCATGTGATCGAATGTGGAGTTCATAAAATTTGGTAACAGAAAAAAGATTCTGAATGCTAAACTATCAAACAAAATTTAAACTCAACCCTGTAAGGAATCTGGGGTGTCCTGGCAGGGCTCTCCCGTGTAGCATCTCAGGGTTTCACTGCAGCCTTGGTTCTGAACATTCAACACTTCCACTTTTCACTATGCCTTCCATTGCCAGAAGCACCCTTGTTCAGATTCAGGACCTTTTGTGTGTCGAGAAGGACTGTGTGTCTACCGTACACACAGTTTTCTTCTAGAGAAGCTTAAAGGCTCCATTATGAAAACAAACATGATTTTTTCCCTTCTGTCATCCCTCAACATGGATCAAATTAGTCTGTCTTTGGGTTGTATGGTGATAAAATGTTTGGTTTTAAAAACCATGTTTTGAGTTGCTGATCATATAGTCTCATAAAACATCATTAAATGAATCTTGGCTTGAGATTAGGACAGAATTTCCAACAATTTCTGAAGTGGCCTTAAATATACTTCTACCATGTTGTACCAGCATTGGCGATTATAGAATCAAAATATCGATCAACTCAGAAAAACGCTTAAGTTGCTCTTCTATATCCTGCCACATCAAGTACCCAGCCAAGATTTTATCTTTATGTAAAAATAAGCACATTCATCTCATTAGTATGCAAATTTGCTTTAGTCCTTAGTAAGTGGTAAAATTAAATGTATATAAAATTGCTTTTAAAATCGATTTTTGGGGTGTTGGGTAAAGGACTTGCTGTATGTACAAACATGAGTTTGGATCCCCAGAGCCCCTGTGAAAGCTGGGTGTGGCAATGGTCACCTAGAACCCCAGCAATGGGGATGGGGTAGGAGAGGCAGTGACAGAGACAGATGAATCTTGGAGCTCACTGGCCACCCATCCCAGCCAATCAGTGAGCTCAAGATTCAACGAGGGATCCAGCTTCAAAGACTAGGGTGAAGAGCAATGGAGGAAGGTGCCCAAAACCAATTTCTGGCCTCTACATGAACACTCACCCTTCACACATAAAGGCATAGAACACACACACACACCACATACACTCACATGCTCACAGAATGAGAGGGAAAGAATAAAATAAAAAACTATGATTTAGTATCAGTAAATGTCAGATTCATTTCTCATTTATTTATTCATTCATACCAATCCCAGTTCCCCCTCCCTCCTCTTCTCCTGCTCCCCCACCCACCCCTCATGGGCTCCTCAGAGAGGGTAAGGCCTCTCCTGGGAAGTCAACTAAGTCTGTCCCATCACCTCATTGAGGCAGGACCAAGCTCCTACCCTGCCGGTATCTAGGCCGAGCAAGGTATCTCTCCCTAGAGAATGGGCTCCACAAAGTCGGCCCATGCACTAGGGTTAGATCCTGGTTATAAAGGTCATACTTGCATATCTAGCTTATATACATATATACCTGATTTATTATCAGTAAATGTTGGAATTGTATTTCTAAATTATATACATATAGACCTGGGGAGGTCACATAACAATTTTTCAGACAAAAAGGAATTGCTAGTGGGAAGTAAGAAACTCTGATTTATACCGTATCTATTTGGCATTGCCATGGTTCCTGGGCATCCCACAATCTTCTACTTGCGTTAGCTACATGCAAAGTAACGGTGCGGAGAGAGGGGTTGAAGATACTCTGTCATCTATGATTGCAAACCCAGAGGCTATTATAAAATGCTGTTAGACTCTATTACTTCACCACGTGTGAACATTCTCAGATGCTCAGGACCGTGTTTCTTTTACATCTGAGTGCACGTGGGTGACGAGCAGCTTTTATCGTCAACTTGACACAACCTAGACTCACCTAGGCAGAGCCTCTTGTTGAGGGCTTGTCTACACCGGGTCAGCCTGTGGGCATGTCTGTAGAGACTGTCTAAAGTTAACTGACGGAAGGAAGCCTCAGCTCACCGTGGAATTGCTGTTCCCGGGGCAAGGGTTCTGAACTGTGTAAGAGTAGAGAAACTGAGCTGGGCACAAGTAGGAAGCTGGTGAGTGTCGTGTGAGATTTGTACACTGTGTGAAGATACAGTGCTGTGATTGGTGTACTAAAGACTTGAACGGCCAATAGCTAGGCAGGAGAGGATAGGAGGGATTTCTGGTGAGAGAGAGAGAGAGACAGAGGAGGAGGAATCTAGGTGGGTGGATTTCTCCAGCAGACTCGGAGCAAGTCGGACGTGCCATACTGAGGAAGGGTAAAAACCAAATGGCAGAAAGGTAGATTAATGAAAGCAAGTTAATTTGAGTCAAAAGAACTAGTTGGAAATAATCCTAAGCTAAAAGCCAAGCTTTCGTAATGAATAAGAAGTCTCCATGTTGTTATTTGGAGGCTGGCAATGCAAAGACGGTCTGACAAGAAAGCTTGCTACGGATGAATATGCGTGCACTCATTGCTCTCTGCTCTTGACTCTGGATGGGGCCTGGCTAATTAAAGTTCCTGCCTTGACTTCCCCACAATGATGGACTGTAATCTGGAATTGTAGGCCAAAACAACCATTTTTCTTCCCTACATTTTATTTTACATACCAATCCCAGTTCCCCCCTCCCCTCCTCCCACTCCTCCACCTTCATCCCACCCCATCCTCATATCCACTCCTCAGAGAGGGTGAGGCTTCCCATGAGGAGTCAACAAAGTCTGGCACATCCCATTGAGGCAGGACCAAGCCAGCCTCCCCCCGCCCCATACTTAGGCTGAGCAAGGTATCCCTCCCTGGGAATGGGCTCTAAAAAGCCAGTTCATGCACTAGGGATAAATTCTGGTTCCACTGTCAGTGGCCCCTCAAACTGCCCAAGCCACACAACTGTCACCCACATTCAGAGGGCCTCATTCAGTCCTATGCAGGTTCCTCAGCTGTCAGTCAGGTGTCAATCAACTCCCAGTAGCACAGATCAGCTGTCTCTGTGGGTTTCCCCATCATGGTCTTGACCCCTTTGCTCATAGAATCGCTCCTTCCTCTCTTTGACTGGACTCCAGGAGCTCCGCCCAGTGCTTAGCTGTGGATCTCTGCATCTGCTTCAATCAATTATTGGATGAAGATTCTATGATGACGATTAAAATAGTCATCAATCTGATTACAGGGAAAGGCCAGTTCGGGCCCCCTCTTCACTATTGCTTAGAGTCTTAGCTGGGGTCATCCTTGTGGATTCCTGGGAATTTCCCTAGTGCCAGGTTTCTCCCTAACCCCAAATGGTTCCCTCTATGGAGATATCTTTCCTTGCTCTCCCTCTCTCTCCTTCCCCCAACTAGACCATCCTAGTTCCTCATGTTCTCCTCCCCTCTTCCCCTTCCCTTTTTACTTCCTCCCTCCCCTTCATTCCTCCTCTTCTCCCTCAACACTCCCAATTTACTCAGGAGATCTTATCTATTTCCCTTTCCCAGGGGGTTCATGTATGTCTCTCTTAGGATCCTCCTTGTTACCTAGCTTCTCTGGGGTTGTGGACTGTAAGCTGGTTAGCCTTTAGTTTATGTCTGATATCCACTTATGAGTGAGTGCATACCATGTTTGCCTTTCTGGGTCTAGGTTAGCTCACTCAGGATGTTTTTTTTCTAGTTCCATTCATTTGCCTGCAAATTTCAAGACATCATTTTTTTCCCTACTACTGCTAAGTAGTACTCCATTGTGTAAATGTACCACATTTTCCTTATCTATTCTTTGGTCAAGGGTCATCTAGGTTTTTTTCCAGGTTCTGGCTATTATGAATAATGCTGCTATGAACAGAGTTGAGCAAATGTCCTTGCAGTATGAGTATGTATCCTTTGGGTATATGCCCAAGATTGGTATTGTTAGGTCTTGAGGTAGATTGATTCCCAATTTTCTGAGAAACTGCCATACTGATTTCCAAAGCAGCTATACAACTTCGTACTTCTACCAGCACCCTACATTGCTTTTTGTTGGAAGTATTTTATTGATGCCACAGAAATGAAACCTGGACATAATAAAACCAGAAGATAGTGCTTTATTCTTTAGCAGGTTCAGTATTAGCTGGAAATCAAAAATTGAAGTCCCCCCCCACTTATTTTTTTTCTAGGAAATATAGACTAAGAATATATTGGCTACACACACAACCACCATCTTGATAGCATCCTCTTCTATTTCCTAGATTTCTATCTTTAGACATCAAATTACAGCAGCACCAAAATAACGGTTTTGCCTCTGTGGTCTCTAGAGACAGAGAATTGTGCAGGACAGAGAATGGACTGATCTCTCAGAGTTTTAGAGTCATGCAGGAAGTCTAGAGGTTTTGTTTGTATAGGTTTCAGGAAGGGTGAACAGTGGAGAAAGTTGCCTGGAAATAGGGAGCCAAAAGAGCAGGACTATAGAAAGGCCAAGGCAGCATCCTAACTTCCTCCTTCCCAGGTTATGACCTTGGAAGAAGTGCCTACATCTGAGCTCTAGTCATGCACAGGACGGGGGTTAACGAAACCAACATCACCAGCCCAGCTGAGTTCATGCACTATCAAAGTGGCCCTTGCAAAACACCAATGCCCCTGCAACAAGAAGCCCTGAGAGTAAATTGCTCAAGGCAGAGGGATCTGCTCCGTCTCAGCATTTCTGACAGTGTGCACAACTCAGCTGGCGTGCCCCACATCATTCCTGTCCTCCTCGGTCCAGTTCATGTGGACTTGGTTCCCCAGTCACCACTTCCTCTCTCCACAACACTAAGATGTCCTGGTACTCCAACTACTGACTGAGTAATCACCCCCTCCCCTTGAGCTCCAGAAACAGGCCACACATCAGCATCAACCACAATAAACCAATGTGGACCCAGGGTTTGGCAGAACTGCACCTTGGACCCAGGCACAGTGAGTTTTCTCTCTTGAAATACAAGAACTCTACCATACAGATTCAGATACCCAATTACCCAAATTCACTTTTCGGACTACAACCACAACTGAATAGGCCAAACGTGACTGTAGGGTTTGTGCTGTACTGGCTGGCTTTGTGTGTCCACTTAACACAAGCGAGAGTCATCAGAGGAAGTAGCCTCGGCTGAAGAAATGCCTTTTTCAGATCCAGCTGTAAGGGATTTTCTTATTTAGTCACCATGGTGGGTGGCGCCATATCTGGGCTGTTGATCCCAGGTTTTTTCTACAAGAAGGTGGGAGTTGGAGAAGCCATGGGAACAAGCCAGTAAGCAGCTCCCCTGATGGCCTCTGTCATCAACTCCAGACTCTGGGATCCTGCCCTGTATGAGATCCTGTCCTGACTTCCTTCAGTGATGAACAGCAATGCTGAAGTGTAAGCCAAATAAACCCTTTCCTCCCCAACTTGCTCTTTTGTCATGGTCTTTGTTGCAGCAATAGAAACCCCGAGACACCAACTTTCTACAGAAGGCATGGAGACTAGTTTTAAAGTTAACTATAAAGGTAGATAAATAGGTAAGACACAGGATATTTTGAGGAATGAAACCATTGTGTATAATGCTACAACAATTAATATATGCCCTTATGTATTTGTCTAACCCCATAGAATGAAACCAAGAATATCCCTCATATGAATGATGACTCTGGGTGATTATGATGGAACAATGCTGGTTCCTCAGCTGGTACCAAGCGTACTATGCTGAGGTCTGGAGAGTTGGTTCAGTGGTTTAGAGCACTGTGGTTCTTGTAACAGAGAACTTGGGTTTGAATCCCGGCACCCACATGGTAGCTTACAGCCATCTGTAACTCCAGTTCCAGGAGATCAGACATGCCTTTCTGACCTCTGTGTGCACCAGGCACACATACAGTGTACATATCTATGCAGGCAAAACACTCATGCATACACATTGAAAATAAAAGGTACCGCTTTGTGGGGGATGTTGATCCTGGGGAGTGAGGGTGTGTAAGTAGGGGCAGGATATTCAAGAGATATCTTTACATAGTTTGCTCAGTTTTCCCTTAAGTCTAAAGCTGCTTTTTAAGAGTCTATTATAAATTTATTTTACATACACGTGTGTGCACATGCATGCTCTCTCTCTCTCTCTCTCTCTCTCTCCACACACACACACAAACACACACACACACTACAGACATGGGCTCTGACAAGTGTGAAAATTTAAGAAATCTAGTTCTTTTATTCAACACCAAAGCAAACATCAAGTGTTTAAAAAATAATGGCACCTGCTTTGAATTCATTGGTGACATCACCATGGGGGAAGATCTACAGAGAAATTACAATTTTCGGCAGATACGGGACTATGTAGCATTCCCACAAGATGGGAATTCTGCAGTGGAGGTTACGATCAGCAACCCTGACTGTCATGGGTTGCTGCTACAGCCCCAGCGCATCTTAAACACAGAGCACGATTAGTTGAAATGTTTCTTTTAGGACAAACACAGTGGACATGCTTTAAATATACGGGAAGGGCAACATGTAGACCACCCTCAAACACGCAAGGTGTCACACCTCTTCCGGCCTCTTTCAGCAGAGAACCGAATCCACAGCCAGAAAATGGAATTTTTGCTTTATTTCTAACAAGTTACCCAGTTCCTGTCATTGACACATTTTTTTAAAGCTCTTTATTTTCGATACAAACTGGCCAATCTGATTGTTTTCTGTAATCTGTCTATTTAGACCCCCTTAAAAGTTACCTGCTAACTCTGAACCCTCTCTTCACATAAACCTGTAGTCATTTCCCCAGCCCAAGGTCAAAAGTAAGGAAACATGCAAGTTAGGTTGTTAAACCACACTCATCCTTATCAGTAAGCATACATGTTCTTCCAAACCCAAACCATTAGATCTGGATTCAACACTAAAGCAAAATAACAACAAAACACCCACTCTACATTCCCATACAACACAAAATAATTTGGCATGTTGAATTCAACCCCCAAGAACCAAAGTAATCAGCTGCTTGGAGTTGGGGGGGCAAACTAGCTCCCTCAGCTCATTCCGACCTGTATTGAAGCCTGCTGTTGGAGGCAGGGCAGTTAGTACACACAGAGGGCAATCCTTCAATAAAAACAAGAGTGCCAGGGTGTTAATATGAATGACGGCAGCCGACAGGGTCAGAAGACCTGAACACTACTAATCCACAAACCAGGAGCTTGGGATGGGGGCTGCTGTATTCACAGAAAAAAAAAATCAGCGAGAGTACTTTCATTGATAGGTCAATTTTTGGGGGGGGGGTGTTCCACATTAATCATATACAAAATATGAGCTCAAAAAATTCAAAACCCACAGAGGGACCATTTTTCATATTTGCCCTTCTTAATGTGTTTAAATTCTGTTTTGTCCTCGGTAATCACGACGCTGGTGATCGATCGCGATAATGTCACCAAAGATCCAGAGTCCAGCATCTGGAATGCCTCGCCAGTGTCCCTTAAAGGAGCAGGCGCTTGCCTGCTCATCCCAAATGGTTCCCGCCCCCGAGAAATACGTGAGATGTTTATTACCAACGTAAAGTGCAAAACAAGACTGGCTGACTCAGTTTGTGAATCAGTCCCAGTCCCAAGGTAAGTCACAGTTGTGCCATTGTCTCTAGTTGTGTATTTACACGATTAATTTCTTCAGTGTGTATGCTATGTGTTCAGGAGAGCAAAAGAGGGGTTATAGCCCTTAAGAGAATAACGCACTGCCTGATCGAAGTCTCCTTGAACTCTGCAATCTTCCAAAAAAATAAAACGCTTCATGAACCTTCCGTAAGACCGAAGCAAGGGTGCCATATGGGCTGGGCATACGCAGGTAAAGAAGGTGATTTGACAATCAGTTGGAAAAAATGGAATTCAATGAATTCTTTAGGAGTCCATGATGATTTGGATGCCCCCCCCACTCCATTAGTTCAGGACAGTGCCGGTGTCTGACAGATTCTGCCCAAAGCTCAGACTGAAGGGCATGGAGTGTGCTGGCTCTAACTTCCTTCTCTACTCCCTCACTGGTCTGAGAGTGTCAGTCAAGAGAGTCCTGCTAGGCTGGGCAGGGGTGGGGTGTGTGCCGGCATGAGAACAAGCCTGCTCTCCTTGGGTTCCCCTGGAGACCTAACTGAGCCTCTAAGGCTGGATTCATACTGTTTCTATAAATTACCAGCAGCACTCAGAGCCACCCCAGGCCCTGACATATTGTAGGTGCCATGTGGAAATATTGACAAATGACAATGGGGGACGGGCATGGCCCAGCTTGCTTCAAGGTGTAGGCAGAGCGAGTCTGAGGCCCCCAGGTAAGGGAGCAGGCCATTAAAATACAAGAATCAAGGAAGATAGATCATGGTTCTCTCTTCCTTCCTGCTTGGACTACAAACTTCCATCTGTTCCATGTGGGGACACAGTCATGGATAGGAGTGGGGCTGGGAACTCCCCCATCCCCGGTTTCCAAGTCTCTACATGATGTTATTACTTTTTAAAAAGCTTAACTCTGGAATCAGTTAGGGTGATGGTTAAATACGTTGTGAATTTTCTAATTATTGATTTAAGAGTTGGGAGTGGGGGGCAAAGGCTGGAGCTCTTCGAGTCCCACTCACAGAAGCTGGGCTTGTACTAAACTGCCGCACGCTTTTACGCACCCCCATTACCCCGAGAACGTCCCTAAGAACAGCCATTTGCAAGCGATGATCCGTAGATCTTGGAGAGCATCTTCTGGAAGTAAACATTTAATGGCATCTTTACACCTTTGGCAGGTGCGGTGGGAGGACCAGGACTGGCTGGCTGGCAGCATCCGGTACAACCTTCTCTCTCCTCTTTGTGCTTCATCAGTAAACGGCAGCCACCGAATGCAGCCGCTCTTGTGTGTTTTCTGCTCACTGGCAGTGCATTTATCCTGCGACCTCAGAACTTGTCCTACTGTGTGCCTACAAGACAGACGGCGGCAACTAAGCTTAACAATGGACTTAACTCTTGCTGTCCTTTATGCGCCTAAGTGGACCCTCCTGACTTCATCTGGGTAAAGTGCTCCCACTCGCCTAGCCACCAACTGATCAGACCAAGAGTTCGCATCCCTCTTAGGCCCCCAGGGTCTGGCCTCGGCACACATACGAGGTGTGAAGTTTGATTTTGTTGTCTTCAAGAAAAATAACACCTAGCGACACGAGCGTCGTTTGTTTTCATTCCCTGGACTCTGATCTCTGCAGACCTGAGAGCAAAGTGAATCACGAAAAGTGCATGCCATCCTCTAAGGGGATTTATCACAGCTAACCATCTCCAGATTGCGCACGAGCCTCCCAGGGATGCTCGCAGCACCCCGAGCTATCAGGGCCGCAGTTGGACAAAAGCATGGGCCGAAGGCTCCAAGGGCAGGGCCCTGCTAGCCAGGTGAGATGAAATCGGGTGTGTGTTTCCCTGGGCAGAAGAGGTGAGCCCATTTGTAAATCCTAGTGTCTACTGTGTAAAGTGCGGGGCTACTGGTTAGGCAGATTTCTGCTGGAGAAGCAGCGATAAGATTTGCACGGTACAGGGACATACGCAATTGACCAATGTGAACACGGAGCACTTAACAGGACGCAGCGCCACCCGTGGACAAGTGGGATAGATCACAGAGAGATTGTCTGAGCTTCCACAGACCCCACCCCTCACAACAAGAGCTCAACACTGCCGATAACTTGTGCTTCCTCACTTCCCCAAGTCCTGCCATATCCTTGCTGTTTGTGGGGCTCAGAGAGCACACAGCTGCTAGCAATCACGAAGCTCAATGTGACAGAGATTCATGGGAAACACAGAGAGGCCCGTTCCTCTGGGTCGCTCTTGGTGCCAAGCGCTCAGTGAATGGGGCTCTACCGCGCCCAGCTCGCCAGGTGGGCTGGAGATCTGCTCTGATTAAGGCCGCGAGCGATGTGGGGAGAACTCTGGGGGCAGTTTTGTGTTAACCACGTACAGGGACCGCGTTGGCAGCTGCTACCGGGTTAGGAGACGCTAATTATTTACAGCACACGGCTTCAGTCCTTCTCACCGTCTTTGGCACAGCCGTTCATTCAGGAATTTGGTAGTCTGCAACAGAGTTTTCGTCAAAATAAGAACTTGAGAGGATGTGAAGGTGGGAACCAGCGGCTCATCTCGGGATTATTATCCTCTCTATGGCACACAAAATATGGTCCCAGTTTTTACAAAATATTGCCAGGAGAGTCACAGCGAAGAAGGTGCCAAGGATGTGGAAGCGGCTCTTCATCATGGGCGCGACAAACTTGGCCAGGGTGGACACGCACACCAGGATGACGGTCATGAAGGCCAGAACCACGTTGATGCATTTCCCCAGCAGCACCTTGGCGTTCACGGCATCCGTCTGCAGGGTCTGCTGCTCCTGCTGATGCAATTCCAGCTTAGAGATGCGCGTCTGGCAAGTTTCCAGGGCTTCCTGCAGGCAAGAGGACAGCAAGGAATCAAATACCGTTGGAATCGCAGGCCTTGTGGGAACACATGCTCAGATGTGCTGGAAGCCCCGGCTCACAACACCTAGTGCCCAGGCGGTTTCAAGTCTCCAAACTGATGGTGAGAGACAGAGGGTATGAGTCAGAAATCTCAAGACTCCCTTTACCCTGTCATGGGCAGTGGACACACATATATGCAACCATAAAACATCATAAGTCAGCAGTTATGGTGATCCACTTTTATTTATTTATTTATTTTTTTGGTTCAAGGTCTCTTGGGAAGTAGCCCAACCTGGACTTAAATTTCTAATCCTCCTGCCTCAACTTTCCCAAGTGCGGGGATCTGAGGTTAGAGTCCCACGCTATCAGACCCTGCCATTTCTATTTCGCTACACTTATATAGGAGATAAAGTGACATAAAGTAAGGGCATCTGTGGGCACTCTCGGAGACAAACGGAGAAGAGGTGGAGCTGCTCAAGAGCACGCCTTGACTTGTCTCTTGTCCATCCATCAGCTGGCTCTACCAATACAGTGCCCAAATATCTATCTTAATCCATTTTTCTCTCATACAATCTCCATTCCAGAGTCGCCAGGACCTCTTGCTTGCTGGGCTTTGACATGTGTGAATTTCACACCCCCTGTGTTCCACAACTCACATTCCCTGTAATAGCCCAAGTGACCTTTGAAAGATACACATCTCTGACACCTCTTTTCATAAGACGGTCCCAAAACTTGCTTAGCCCGTGCTCATTCATCTTCTCCTGCCTTCACACAAGGCGCTGGTCAAACTGATTACTTCCGGGTTCTGAAAATGCTGGGGGACTTTGTCCACGCAGTATGTACCACTGGAAACACTTAAGCATCCCGCTCTTCACCTGTAGAGGGGCCATGTATCTCAGAGGTCTCGGCAGCCCTCCCTGAGCCAGCAAGTCTCCAGCCAGCCTTCCTGCACAGCTGGGAGGCACATAGGCTGCATCCAGACAGGGGCTAAGCCCACCTTGCCCTCATCGTCCACCTCGGAACAGGGTAGTGTTGTGTGTGGCAGGGGCCATTTCCTGGCTGAAGAGCCTGGCTGGCTGCCAGGACCAGGATGTCAGTTTCCAGAGGAAAGCCTGGGGCCCTGGAGAACAAAGAACCTCACGAGAGGCGGTGAGGCCTGCCCGCACCTCCGCCAGCGCGGCTGCAATCATTTGCCCAATGTGCTTGTGCAGCTGGGTCCAGTCACCTTTCCGGGCTTTAAGCAAGTATAATGGCTCCAACATTGATTTGCTTTTCTCCTGCTTGAATATACTCTCTGGGCCAAAGAACAGGGTTCTCCGTTACTATAGCAACTTTCATTATACTAGGCTCCCGACCAGAGGATACAACTTTTTCAGCTCTTCTTCACATTTAAACGGCGCTGGCTGTCGGCACTAACGGGCATGTGCGGGAGGGAGGGCTTGCTTTCAGCTGTGGGGCCCAGGGTTTTTTTTTTTTTTTTCCATTTTAGGCATGGCATGAAAGGGTGAGAGACCAAGACAGAGGGTTGTCATTTTCGGCTCTTTCACTCAGTTTACGGTAGAGAAGTCCACATCTCCTCAGACTAATCTTAGAATTCATCTTAGAACTGCTACTGATTTTTTACTTAAAAGAAAAATACAAGAAAATTAGGTAAGTGAATTATAAGCCCATCTGTCCATGGCACCGAGAGATAATAAGCCCCGCCGACGGCTAAGACATCCTTGGTCCAGTATTTAATTTGTTTTAGATGAAGACAGAGGAAGGGATTTTCTTCAGTAGTTTAAACTGGATATTCAGGACTTTAAAGGGGGCAGGAGGGTCAATCACCTAAAAGAACAGCAGAAACTGTGTGGGTCTGTGAGCACCCTCCACAGGCACCGCCGCAGCCCATCCCTGTTGGAAGCCCACTTACAAGAACCAAGGATATGAGCAATGAAGGGAAACGGGAGAGGTTCAATAACTAAAAGCCTTTGGGGGGATGTTGCTACTCAACAGGAAGATAAAAAGGAATAGCAGCATTAACTTCTTGGCTGTTTAGTATGTGCCTGGCGAAGATTCTGGTACAATAAATATCTGATTCTATTTGATCTTCTGGACTTTTTGAAGACGAGGCGTCAGAGGCACGCGGCACTGACTTGGCCAGGCTCACACAGAGACCGAGTAGTAGAGCCCGCTTTGAGCCTCCGCGACCTTTGTCATTTATCCCGATGCTCTTTCTAGTTCTGACTAGAGACGGAGCTGGGGAACGCTGAAATGAACTCTTCTGAAGTTAGAGTTCCCTTTGGGGGAGCCCCTCCCTGGATCTGACCTCCTCACTCCCGGAATATGTTTCTTAAGAAAAACGAGAACAATGTTAACCCAAACCGTCTCCTAAGTGAGGAAACGACACATTTAGACACCACCCCGGGATGTCCCAGGCCTGTTCAAAAGTAGGATGGCCTCGGGGCTGGCGAGATGGCTCGGTGGCTAAAAGCACTTGCTGCCAATTCTGACGAACTGAATTTGATTCCTGAGAACCCACATGTAGAAAGAGGAACTGACACCCCCGAGTTGTTCTGTAATCATCATACGTGTGCTGTCACACACACACACACACACACACACACACACACACACACACACCACGAGTAAACGCAATAAAATATGTTTTAAATAGAGTGACTCTGTAGACGATGGCTCAGTTCCCCAGGCCAGTCAGCGGAGATGCTGAGGCTCTTCACTCAGAGAATAGCCAGTCCCCCAGTGTCCTATGCTCTCTGGGGACAAGGTCTCCTGTCAGCTCTGAAGCCCTGCTTCCCAGAACTGTCCGAGCAGACCTCTAGCATCAGCAAACACAGCCTCCACCAGAGCAGAATACAAGGCACGCAGCTGGATTGCAGCACACGCACCGGGGAAAGACGCCATCTTCTATGCTTCGGCCTTCTCCCCTGTGGGGTGGGATTCAGGGGGCGGACGGCCTTCCTGACGCTCATATACCCACTACAGAGAAAGTCTGAAACCGTGAGACTGAGCGAGACTCTTCCTGTTTGTTCTTGGGTTGTTTCACAGCAGCTTGGGGGCTCTGGGAGGAAGCCTCGCAGTTGGCCTTTGCTTATGACATAAACTTTATGTGGATCTACTCAGCCCTTCCTATCAACCTTCTGGGCCCTGCCTATCCTTCTCTGCCAGTCCTAAGGGACAACTTGCCATGCCTTGTTCAGGTCACTGTGCCTCTCTGTGCCTTGTTCTCCAGACCTGAGAAAAGAGGCCAACAATAGAAGCAATCTCCAAGGGCTATTGAGTACATAGAAGAAGAAGAAGGGGGAGGAGGGGAGGAGGAGGAGGAAGAGGAGGGGAAGGAGGAGGAGGAGGAAGAGGAGAAGGGGGAGGAGGAGGAGGAGGAGGAGGAGGAGGAGGAGGAGGAGGAGGAGGA